>CM068593.1:27555522-28755522 GCA_035048485.1 Pteria penguin
ACAATTTGACAATATGTGAGCTAACGCGTTATATGAAAATGTACCTCCGTTTCGGGTTCAATTAAAAAAAGGGTTTGATTTCTCTTTGCTTTCTGTTTTATTTTAACCAAGATTATTACCTTTCTATGGTGGCGCCATCTGTAAGATTCAGACATGAAGATTTATGAAACGGACCCAAGGCACTGAGAAATCTTTTTTCAATCGGTTTTCAATGTCTTATCATAAAGACAGGACACCGGTGTGACCACAGACTGAAGTAGTGAAGGATATTTTATGTACCCAGTCTACCGTGACACTGGACCTCGGTTTTACCGTCCTATACTAGAGAGTAGTGAAGGATATTTTATGTACCCAGTCTACCGTGACACTGGACCTGGGTTTTACCGTCCTATACTAGAGAGTAGTGAAGGATATTTTATGTACCCGGTCTACCGTGACAATGGACCTGGGTTTTACCGTCCTATACTAGAGAGTAGTGAAGGATATTTTATGTACCCGGTCTACCGTGACACTGGACCTCGGTTTTACCGTCCTATACTAGAGAGTAGTGAAGGATATTTTATGTACCCAGTCTACCGTGACACTGGACCTGGGTTTTACCGTCCTATACTAGAGAGTAGTGAAGGATATTTTATGTACCCAGTCTACCGTGACACTGGACCTCGGTTTTACCGTCCTATACTAGAGAGTGGTGAATGATATTTTATGTACCCAGTCTACCGTGACACTGGACCTCGGTTTTACCGTCCTATACTAGAGAGTAGTGAAGGATATTTTATGTACCCAGTCTACCGTGACACTGGACCTCGGTTTTACCGTCCTATACTAGAGAGTAGTGAAGGATATTTTATGTACCCATTCTACTGTGACATTGGACCTGGGTTTTACCGTCTTGTACTAGAGAGTAGTGAAGGATATTTTATGTACCCAGTCTACCGTGACACTGGACCTCGGGTTTTACCGTCCTATACTAGAGAGTAGTGAAGGATATTTTATGTAGCCCTAATGAATTTTGCGAGAGGGGATCCATCCATGTGTTTGTGTGTAAAATTACTTATTTTGCATTGAAAAGTAACAAGAAAAGTAATTTTGGCAGAATCTCAGGGTGGGTCCGGACCCCGGTCCTCCTTTCCAGATCCGCGCATGCAGCTGCTGAGTATCTGATTCATATTTCACACGACTTTTACCCGAGTCCTGAGTATGTGCCATTACCTTGACCCCAGGACTTACCTCTAAGGTCAAGGTGAGTACATGAACAAATGGGTTGTTTGGTTATCAAAAGTTCAGCTGCAAAATTTGATCCATATTTGTAAGATTTATAACCAGTAACATAAAGGTGTGTCGTGACTTATACATGTTTAAGCGCAAGGTCATATGTGAAAGGTCGAAGTCACAGTGAGCCTATGACCAAATTTGTTGTACGATACTTTTTTGAAGCATGCGACGGAAATGGTCGACGTGATCGGATCAGGGGGTTTATGGGGAGGGGGGAGGGTAATTTTCACCTTTAGGACTGTTCTATTCTGTATGAAATTTGCCGCCATAGACCATTGCTCGACAGGTTTGGATAGAGTTCAGTTCGAATCCCGCCCGCGATTCGTTTGCGCTGTCTCTCATGAAAAACGACATATCTGATAAACCCCGCATCCTATAGGTGCCGCCATCGGCTAAAGTTATCCTGTGTAGCGATTACAGTAATCCTGGTATAGCTATTACAATAATCATGGTGTAGGGATTACAATATATAATCACTGTTTCAAATGAGTGTATTTCAGTGCATCTTCGCAAGCCAAGGCTTCGTTTCGTTCTACTGCGTAGCCTTGGCTTGCGAAGATGATCTCAGTGCAGTTCGGCCCCTTACTTACACACATAAGTAATTCTATTTAAGTTTACATTCGTCACATTTTCTGGCTTTATCGGATTATAGGAGATATTCTACATACGTATTTATATATTCTAATGTTGAAAACTCCGTATACTCAATGTAGTAGAACGGGCGTGTCTTAATCCCCTTTTGTGCAATACATGCGTAATGCATTCGGTATAAATAGCCTAAAGCCATACAGATTCAAATATCTCCCTAATCCTTGCTAATTTGCATACATCCTCTTTTAAATCAACGCTCGTAGATTCTGCCTTCAATAACTTACTGTGTGTATACAAACCGACGCAAGAATGCCCGGATCTAAAAATACCTACAGTACTTCTATAAATCTCCTATGATTCCTATTGACGTCATTTCGCGCCATGGATCGAAATATCTTGACGTCATCAGAGTAAAAATAACTTGTGATCAATATTCAGCTTTCGTGAGTAGAAGAGTCTGGGCTAGTAGTAAAATAAGAGAAAGTCTCCGATCGATGGGGTTCTGATACAGTGCGTTATTGATTTTTGTTTCCATAGTAACTATTACGTATTTCCCTGCGTCAAATGGACCGGTATGGTTCTAGCAAGGACCGTCCGGATACGTCTCAAATTTAACTATACTGTCCGTACATCATAATGTGACGAGAATTGTAAAGTTGTTATACATGAATTAATATTTCTTGATAAATCATTTCAAAATATCTTATTAGCAGTGAATAAATCAAAGGAAAAATGATTATTCGAACACTCAATGCACCAGATTCTAAAGCTCAGTCGGACAATCCATGTTTTCGGTTTTTCCGGTTGAAATACTATTTGAAATCTCCCCAAATTATGGGGTATAATTTGGAAAGTGTTTACCTGCATGGATTTACCAGAAAAGAAGAGGATATGACTTGATTTATATACCTTATATATCATGATGTGATTTACCTTCATTAGTATCCACACACCTTTTTAGGTAAGATATTTGTGACAGTATACATAGATTTTCACATTGTACACGATGTATACCTTATACAATGGCCGCCTACGTACGGCACAACCCACTGGGACATACATGTTCTGTTGCACATTACTCACAGTTAAAAATAAATCTAAAATACGAACTTCGTGTGTTTACTAGACTAATGGTCGTGTATTTTTGTATTTTGCCATTTACGACTTTACATTAAAACATTTTTGAATGTTTTATTTTCATGTCGCAATATATATATATTTTGTATATATTTTATATATATATTGTGTCTTTAATAATTTCTAAGATTATCGATATTTAGTATCTTTTTCCTATCATGCACGACAGTGGACGTTTATGTGGTATGTCCTAGTCCACCCCCCGCCCCCCCCCCCCCCCCCCCCCCCCCCCCCCCCCCCCTTCCTCCTCTAGTTTGCGCATAACGATTAAAATTTACTGAACTGAAACTTCCTCAAAAATGAACATTTTTTAAACTTACAAGTACCTAAAGTGTAAATTAAATCGTGTATCCAGGTTTTTTTTTCGTATGCAATAATTGTTCAATCCTAGACACATGTTACACAGTTACGTCATACAACAACACAGTTATCATACAAACTCCTTCTTTCGCACTCTAAAGAGATGTTTAGATGACAATTTATGATCGAACATATTTCATAATTTCATAATTTTTTCCAAAAGTATTACTGTTTCCCTATAACTAGAATACACTGTGTGAAAACTAAAAAAAAAAAAAATAAAATAAAATAAAAATGAAAAAAAAAAATAAAGTGTAGATCCAGTGACAACTCCTACCCACTTCTGGTATGATTGACCGGAAGTGTGTACTTTCTTTTCAGTTAATTACCGGAAATAATTGAAATAACAAAAGGGAGATGAATGTTATAAATGTGGGACCGGAAATATGTCATCAATGTGGTGGTGATGCAATAACAAAAAGGGATGAGATGACAACGTCGTAACTAATCGACCATATTCGTAATTTTATCATTATCATTTTTATTATTTTATTATCATTATTATTGTTTTTTGTCTTTTCTTATGGAAAAAAGAAAAAGATTTGGGAGATATATAAACGCCAGATTCCCTAATAAGAAATAAGTCACAGGGTAGGGATATCGCTGCTTACTCCTAAAATTGCCGTGTGCCGCGTCCTCCTCATGGCGGTAGTAAACTTGGCGATATCTCGACCCTATGCTTTTAGCAAACACGATTCAATGCATGTATGCATATATGTACTTCATTAAAGTATAGGGGCAGCTTGGGTGGTATCGTAAAGCGCTTGACAAGGGGCGCAGACGATCTGGGTTCGATTTCCGAATTTCGCCAGTATATTTGAAAGGGTTGGTTAGCTGCCCGGCTATGATTGTTGAAAGTGACGTAAAACTCCATTCAACCGACTAACCAACCATCATTAGGGTATATCCATTCATTAATAATAATTTATGTCTATTTCAGTCCTGTATAGAAGAAACAGGAGACACTAAAGTAGGCAGAGACACAGATATGGCAATGGTAAGTGTGTTAAAAACAGAATGCATGTGTTAATATATACCAGTATGTGTAGAGCATGTGTTACACCTACCCATATCTAGAGAGAAAAAGTTTAAAATGTGGAGGGAGACCATGTTGACAGGAATTCAAATCTGCCACATAATGTCTATGTAGCATAATGAAAGGGATTTCATTGCAGCTTGTTATTTCACACTTTACACCATAGTAACGACTTGTTCGTGACTACAGGGCTTGAGGGCCGAGTCCACACCTCTATAAATGGTGTATGCAATCAAAAACAGAACCTGCATTTTCTCTTCGTCATGTATTGGCTATCGAGGGAGTGGGGCGCAAGGTGTTGATATATAATTGAACTGTAAAGGCAATTTACCAGCCTTGTAGTATGTTTTAATTTTTGAGCTTATTTGTTTTTAACCCCCCCCCCCCCCTTTCCTTTTTCCGTGTCATGATGTAATTTTAAAATTTACATAGGGTCCTATGTAAATTTAAAAATTATATCATGATACTTGTTAATTAACCTAATAAAAAGATTGTACATGGGTAAATGGGAATCTTTCTGTTCAGAACTAGCATTCGTGTTTATTGTATATATTGAAATTATTCGCCATGAGGTTATAACTGAACAAATACTTTAAATGAAATTACAATAAGGATGCTACCATAACTTAAATTTCAAGACAACTGCACCACCATACCTGATATTACGTCATTAGAATAATTTTACCATAGTTTAATCGATAAAACCTTAATGGCACCCCCATACCTTAAATCACTTGACCAGAATGACGTCACTACTTTGAATCACATGACCAAAATGACGGTAATTGTGCTTAAATCACATGATCAGAATGCTACCACCATACTTCAGTCTCTAGCAGAATGTACATTATACATGTATATAAGGAGGACATTTCTAAACTTTTCATTATCAACTTTTATATATCTTATTCATTATACATATATATTGAAAACGAGCTCACACTCTTTTCACCTGTCTCGAGATTTATTTCATTTGATCTACCTCTAAATTAATTCAACCAATTACTCTGGACATTGAAAGAAATTTAATTTCCACAGGTAAACGTTCAGGCGTAAACGATTATTCAAATTTATTTACATAAAAAATAAATCACAACCAACGAGAATTGTCGTAACAAAATCCGCCTACGTGATTATCCAATCAAAAACAGCCAAAAACCTCAGTACATTGATTCATCAAATCCGCCATCATGTTAAAATTGATTTATATCTCGATATGGGATTTTGAAATTCATGACTACAACAAATTAGCGAATTGTATTACCTCCGTTATAACACATGTGTCACTTCCCCGCGCAGGTAAGCGTGCATGATTGGCCACCATGGCTCCTTACTTGAACGTAACACGACGTAAGATTTTATTCAAAGTTCATTTACCTGGATGAGTCCGCAAATAAAGCTTTACAGACACGGGGATTGGGGACAGGCTACCAACGCTGTGCCCTGAATAGTAGTAGTCACAACCACAATAAAATTATACAGGTATAAATTATATGTAATATATAATATTGATATATAATATTAATATAAATAATAAGGAATAATAATGATAATAAATGAATAAATAGATAAATAGATAAATAAATAAATAAATAAATAAATACAAACCAATAAATAAAAAATAAAATAAAAGGTAGCCAAATACGACCCCGACCTCCCCCCCCCCCCTCTAAATCCACCAGTGGTTTTAGTGGTTAAAGTTTCTTTTCCCGGAACAAACGAACCGAATCCGATTCCCAATTGTGTGACCTTGTGTTCTAAAGAATTTGTCGATCTCCTCCTTCGGTGTTACGATATACGTTGAACTCTATTAAACTTAAATATATCCACTAAAGATAAAAATAGAATTCACAACAGACGGTGTCACTCTAAAAAATACAAACACATTACAAGCAAAACTGACTACTTACAGACAAGTAAAATAATTTTATAACGTCAATAAGGATAAAAATAAAAACACAGCCAATCTGCAGCTCCACATGGGCTAATTAAAGACCCGTGACCTGGATTCTTAAACCAGGAAACACGACGCTGTCATCTCCCGCTCTATTTACTTGTCTGTGTCCTCCTACATCGTGTACAGTAACTGTCTACTTCCTCGGCCACTGAGATCGCAGGTAGGACGCGGCACGTTGAAAAATTATTGAGGTATACAATTGAATAATTATACGATTATAAATAAAACTTCTCTGACCTATATCTAATATAATAAGAATGCACGAACTAATCACGATGAATGAATGAATGAGGAATTTATGTAATTAAAGAAGTCTACACTTGTAAATACAGTGATTATATGTTCTCTTCCAACACGTTAAGAACCCCATATCTGACCTAGATAATGGAATGTATGAATAAATGAAAGAAAACGTGGACGAAAGCAGTGGATGGATGAATAGTCAAAAGAAATTGATTATATTGTATATGTGTAGAGTCAGATAATTTAACCCTTACCAATAACTTTCTGTGACCTTCTGAAATACATATATGATCTATTGATATGCCATATTGAATGGTTTTAAAAAAGATCAAGCAAATGAAAGAACAAAGGAATGAATGAATAACTAAGCACGGTATGGATCCAAAAATACATCCAAATATCTGTTGATATTATATATAAATACTGAATGCATTCGGAGCACTTCATACATTATATATTCGGAACACATCTTTCCTATTAAGGATGTGTAGAATCTTCGTCGGTCTGTGTTAAATAAGAAATCTAAATATAGAACTTGGAAGATTCATATTTCATGATACTGTTAGAATAGTACAGTATATTGCATTCATAAATGTCGATCGATACTCTATCGTGTAACATTTATACATACTGGGTGGTAGAAATTATGTAGACAATTCGTATTGAATAGAAGACTGAGATATTCATTCAACATATTGTTTTCATTATCATTATCCTGAATATTTTGTTGAGAGAGATGACCAAGACATACTTTTCTGATGGACGGCTCCACTATAATATGGAGAGTGCATTTGCCTAGTTTCAACACAAGATTTTTTTCTCATAACTCGGGATGTATCTGGACCCGTAATATAATATAATATAATATAATATAATATAATATAATATATACATTAACATTATTATATTAGACTTTTGTTTTACCAAATTTCACACAAGCGCGTTTTGGCATTAGCTCTTCTCGACAAGTCTGATTTGGATCACGGCAGTTAACTAGGTCAGCACTAGCTATAAGCACTTATTTCCTTAATTGGAATGATTGTGAAAAAAGCAGTGACGTAAGCATTAATCCCATGAGCCAGAGTGTCTGACGTCACTGACCTCTCTGCAGTAAGCGGGAGATCGATCGCCTTAAGTATGACGTCACCGTCTGCTGCAACGATCGTTGTCTAAATATAGGTTATGACTACTTAAGGAAATCCCATCAGATCTGTCGCTCGTTGAGGCTAATAATGTAGGCTTTCTTGGTAATGGAACCCCAAGAGCTAAATATAGATGTCGTGACATCTAAGGATATTCTAGTGCTATCATTAGCATTCGAATGTCATTTGGGATATTTTTGGCACGTTTTGCTTGCAGTCTTTGTTTTTTGAAGTTATACTAGTAATGCGTTCCAAGTAGAACCACTGGATTCAAATTTCAAGTCAGCGTTAATAAACTCGAGTGACATTTGAAGATAAGTTCTATATCATCATGAAACATTAAAGGAAACTCGTATTAAAAGAATGGAGCCGAATCGCTAGGAGTCCGTTTGAGAATAGCTGAATCAACACTGGCATTCTCCTTGCCATCAATCTCTATGCGATTGTCAAAAAGAAACAATGATCCACATTAGTTTAATAAAGTTAATTCATATATTTACTTGAAATTACAATATTTTGGCTTCTAAGAAATTCCGCCATGCTGCGATGTTTCCCCTTACAACTGAAGCTCTAAGTGTTAACTCTACATGCTCAGAGATGAAATGGCTTGAGCATTTGTATGAAGTTTGAATTTTGTGTGCTGTGTTGATATTTTTGCGTCCTGCGTTCATATTGCGTGTGTTGTGCTGATATTTTGTGTGCTGTGTTGATCTAATGTGTGCTGTGTTGACATTTTATGTGCGCTGTTCATATTTTGTTTCCTGTGTTGATATTTGGTGTGTTGTGTTGATGACGTGTCATTTAATTTTAGGGTATATTCACAGAAATATCTTCACGGAAGTACGTCTTTGTGTTTTTCTTCAACAATTATATCAAAGCTGTCAAATTCGAACATGAGCGATAGGGTCATATCGATAGGTCAGTAAGCCATGCATGGTGACAGTCTACCAGCGTCGTCATATGCTTAATTCCAAGAATCTTTTTTTCAGAAATGAATACAATCAGATCTGATTGTGATTGTCAAAACACATTTACAAGAACAAACTAGTATTCCATTTTTGTTTCCTATGGCCCAGCTTCTGTTATAATTTTTGTATAAGAATAAAAAGTATGTGTGGCAGATTCATGTGAAAAAATACATGTTCTCCAGAATATGTGAAAATATCTTTATGGGTCATTATAATCGACAAACTTGAATCATAGTAGCCTGTGGGTTCTCTTTGTATACAGGTAGAACAAAATGAAATCGCAGTAGATGTTTAATTTTGCGACATGAACGAGCTTGCCTTCTGGAATGTGTATTTTTCCTTTAAGCCTTTATGCATGTTTATTCAAAGTATTGACAAGTTATGCATTATTTCCGTAATGACTAAGAACTGGTCCACTTTAATTAGACTTTTTTGTTTGACTACGTAGTAAGTGGTGAGTTTTCAAATCGCTTCTGGGCGACAGCGAATTCATAATTTAGAACAAAAAGCGAAGTCAAAATTATTTACAGATAATTCATAGGAAATCGATTGATCTTCATGTTTCTGACTTATTAACATACATAAGTACAAAGGCAATAACTTGTAATGCATGTGACCTATTGACATACATAAGAACAAAGGAATTAACTTGTAATGCAGGTGACCTATTGACATACATAAGTACAAGGCAATAACTTGTAATGCAGGTGACCTATTGACATACATAAGTACAAAGGCAATAACTTGTAATGCAGGTGACCTATTGACATACATAAGTACAAAGGCAATAACTTGTAATGCAGGTTACCTATTAACATACATAAGTACAAATGCAATAACTTGTAATGCAAGTGACCTATTGACATACATAAATACAAGGGCAATAACTTGTAATGCATATGACCTTTTGACATACATAAGTACAAAGGCAATAACTTGTAATGCAAGTGACCTATTGACATACATAACTACAAGGCAATAGCTTGTAATGTAGGTGACCTATTGACATACATAAGTACAAGGCAATAACTTGTAATGCAAGTGACCTATTGACATACATAAGCACAAAGGCAATAACTTGTAATGCAAGTGACCTATTGACATACGTAAGTACAAGGCAATAACTTGTAATGCATGTGACCTATTTACATACGTAAGTACAAGGCAATAACTTGTAATGCATGTGACCTATTTACATACGTAAGTACAAGGCAATAACTTGTAATGCAAGTGACCTATTGACATACATAAGTACAAATGCAATAACTTGTAATGCAGGTGACCTATTGACATACATAAGTACAAAGGCAATAACTTGTAATGCAGGTGACCTATTGACATACATAAGTACAAAGGCGATAACTTGTAATGCAGGTGACCTATTGACATACATAAGTACAAAGGCAATAACTTGTAATGCAGGTGACGTATTCTGAGTTCTAGTAACAATGGCTTCGTGAGTACTATTACTCTGTGAGAAGTTCTCAGGTCACTTTGTACTGACGTGAAATATTTACTTATATTTTTCAGTCATGAAATTTTGTAAATCACTCAAATATCAAAGAATATCTCCCTCCTCCATAGCTCTGTCCTTAGATTGTTTCTTTGCTTCACGTTTTTCGGCCACATTTGTTTGAATTCTGCTCTGCCAATATTTATATATTACCAGAGTTGCAGTCATTCGGCAATGAGGATCACTGAAACGACATTGGTTGTAATTCCATGGTAACATTTCCATTTCTGGACTGTAATTCTAAGTTACATTTCCATTCCTGGACTGTATTTCCATGGTAGCATTTTCATTCCTGGATTGTAATTCCATGGTAACATTTCCATTCCTGGATTGTAATTCCTTTGTAACAAATCCATTCATGGATTGTATTCCATGGTAACATATCCATTCCTGGACTGTAATTCCATGGTAACACATTCCTGGACTGTAATTCCATGGTCACATTTCCATTCCTGGACTGTAATTCCATGGTAACATATCCATTCCTGGATTGTAATTCCATGGTACCTTTTCCATTCCTGGACTGTAATTCCATGGTAACATATCCATTCCTGGATTGTAATTCCATGGTAACATATCCATTCCTGGACTGTAATTCCATGGTAACATATCCATTCCTGGACTGTAATTCCATGGTAACATATCCATTCATGGATTGTAATTCCATGGTAACATATCCATTCCTGGACTGTAATTCCATGGTAACACATTCCTGGACTGTAATTCCATGGTAACACATTCCTGGACTGTAATTCCATGGTAACATATCCATTCCTGGATTGTAATTCCATGGTAACATATCCATTCCTGGACTGTAATTCCATGGTAACACATTCCTGGACTGTAATTCCATGGTAACACATTCCTGGACTGTAATTCCATGGTAACATATCCATTCCTGGATTGTAATTCCATGGTAACATATCCATTCCTGGATTGTAATTCCATGGTACCTTTTCCATTCCTGGATTGTAATTCCATGGTAACATATCCATTCCTGGACTGTAATTCCATGGTAACATATCCATTCCTGGACTGTAATTCCATGGTAACACATTCCTGGACTGTAATTCCATGGTAACATATCCATTCCTGGATTGTTATTCCATGGTAACATTTCCATTCCTGGATTGTAATTCCATGGTAAGTTTCCATTCCTGGGCTGTAATGTCATGGTAACGTTTCTTTTTCTGGATCATATCGCTAAGTTTCTAGATCATATCGCTAAGTTTCTGGATCGTATCGCTAAGTTTCAGAGGTTCATAACCTTCTACTTCCATGTCCCGTTATAAATGAAAAAGTCGTTAACTAATTATTAAAAACTTACCTGTGTATTAAATCATTCACAGGTGTATCAATATAGAACAGAAGTACAGATATATATCCCTCGATAGCAGTGTTAAAACCGATGATCTGGACAGGTCACTCTGAAATAATAAAAATGTTGAATGCAAGAAGTATATAGAAATAATCACTGGTGCAATTATATCAGACATAGACAGTCGGTCTCATTTTTTTTGTTTTTTATTTTCAGAAATTTTTATTTAAGACTGTACGAAAATGAATGAGAAGTCATTTGTAACGTATAGTAGAATGCATACTAACCAAAGTGTTAATGAAGTATTAGTAACTCTTAAAAAGATTCCAAAACGAGCAAAGACTAACCCTGTCAATGCATGGAGTCATCCCTTTACCATGCCTTCGTTAGTACTGTCGGCCAGTTAGCGCACAGTCCTTCTACAAGCTACCACAGCTCTCAGATGCTTCTGTTAAGTAGTGCACGTTGTTATGACCCACTATGATCCTCTCACGTTTGATGATTGATGATTTTGAATGATAGCCTGCATTTCCGTAAAACCACGGCAACTTACGCAAGCGATATGGCGTCATTTGGCACAATGTGTCTCCTTCAATCATGCTCATCACTTGTGTGAGGGAGTAATAATTTTACTTACTTTCAAGTAGGTCGTCAGAAAAACAAAATCAAATAGTAAATTCATTATATATCTTACGTCTAGCATATGTTAATCGAATTTCAAAAAGAGGTTAATATGTGAAGTAGTCAGCATGTGAAACTTAACTATATATAAAAGGAGGGTTAGTATGATTTTATGTAACGATTTTCTGCTATGATGTCTTCAAACGGGTGGCATGGTAAGCTATGGTTCATAGAATTATTATAAGACATTCTTTTTATGTAATGTTCTTACTGATTTCAACAAAACATATTTCCTTTTTATTCTTTGAAAATAAAAAATAAAAAATTACTCCTGTTTTAAAAAATAATAAGAATCCAATTACACACACACACACACACACACACACACACACACACACACACACACACACAAATTATACATACATACATACATACATACACACACGGAACAAATACATACATACATACATACATACATACATACATACATACATACATACATACATACATACATACACAACAAATAAATACATAAAATAAATGAATGGATGATGATGATGATGATGATGATGATGATGATGATAATAATAATAATAATAATAATAATAATAATAATAATAATAATAATAATAATAATAATAATTATAATAGTAATACAACCGAGCTGATTTTGGTCTTAGCATCGACTCCTTTTTTCCGACCTCAGCTTTTGATTTAGCCTCTTTTTGACAATTTTTTTTCTTACTTTCTCTTCCTACCTCTCTCTTTTGTCTCTCGGTCTCTTTTCTCTCTGTCTTTATCTCAGACTCACTTTCCCTCTTTTGTCTTATCACCTTCTCTATCTTTATGTCTTTCAGATTTTTCTCTCGTTGTCTGTGTCCCGGGCTCACTCCAACCCATTCTCATCTCAACCCCCCCCTCTCTCTCTTTGTCTCTCAGTCCTTCATCCACTCTGCATTTATCTTAGGCTAACTCCCCTAAGTCTCACCCCATCTCTTTCTCCTTCATTGTCCTCTAAATCTTGTCGCTCGCTGCCTTCAGACTCACTCCACCTTTCCCATCAACCTTTTTCTATCTTACGATCTCCTCTAGTTACAGATGGTTCTTTATCTCTACAATAGTTCATTAGTTTTTAGGTATCATATCTGACACATCAGGCATGATATTTCCCCAAAGAACAATACCTCTACAATTCAGAGTCTTGGTGTCTTGGAGCAGGCCAATGTAGTTCAAGTTCATCTTTCCCTTATTGTTTTCATACATTAATACAGATACCCGATAGTTCAACGGGGCATAGTATATTGTGAATTGTCCCGCCCCTTCTTTTTCAAATATACAGATGGAAACTTCTCAGTTCAGCAGGGCTTAAAATTATATAAACTTCCCCTTTTCCGTTTCATATATTTTACGAAAAGTCATGTTTTATGTTTAATTTACTACATATTTACGGCGGTTGTGGCCGGTCAGCATTTATTGTTCCACCATGGCTCCTGACGACCACTGTATGCATACCCTCTACATCAGACCCCTCACTACTAGGGTTCTCATGACCCTCTGCAGATCAGCTTGCGACCACTGTATGCATACCCTCTACATCAGACCCCTCGCCACTAGGTTTCTTCTGACCCTCTGCAGACCAGCTTGTGACCACTGTATACATACCCTCTACATCACACCCCTCACTCCTGGGGTTCTCATGACCCTCTGCAGATCAGCTTGTGACCACTGTATGCATACCCTCTACATCACACCCCTCGCTATTAGGGCTCTCATGACCCTCTGCAGATCAGCATGTACGCCCTCTATATAAGATCCTCAATACTAGGGTTCTCCTGACCCTCTGCAGATCAGCCTGCAACCACTATATGCACCCCCTCTACTTCACACCCCTTGCTCGCAGGGTTCTCTTAAACTCGCTGCCTTCTCCAATCCTTAGCAATGTCATCGTTGGTCACAGACTTCCATATAAGGCTTGTGCTGCCAGTTCGGTATTGATCCGCACGCTGAAGCAATCAATAGTCTCGATATGGACAGAGAAAACCTTTCAAATAATTCATTTATTATTAGCACACCGGTGACGACAAGCAGAAACTTCTACGTAACGCTGCATAATACATTAGTAAAACGTATTGATTGAATTAATATTTTATAACGCGTTATTTTATTGGGCATTTCAAAATGTGACCATTTCTCTGATTGGTTCAAACCTTAGTTCTCACCGTTTAATCACAAGGAGTTCGTCTATTTTTATAAAAATCCCATGTCATACACACAAGGTTATATATTGACGCGGCGTTTACCTTCAATGCAGTCGCTGACGAAGAATTTCCTATCAACCAGGCGAGTTATTTTTGCCTAGCCAATCAGAAGCGCTTTAACAAAAGAGGATAATTATCTGCAATATGTATTGAAGGATAGTGACGTCAGTAATGATGTATTGTGACGTAGCAGATATTTCCCATGAACAGAAGACTACCATGAAATATATACGATATTTGTCCCAATTCAACGTTATGTCTAGATAGTGAGTAGTGCATGGGGGACGTACGGCTTTGTAGCTCCCGTCTTGTCACTGTGTGTCATTCCAATGCATCCTGGCGTTTAAAAGTGAATTAGCAGATATTTCAAAGGAATCTATAGAAACTTCTGCAGGTAGGCTGTCTAATATATTCTTATGGAAACTTTACATTTATTTTCAGTTTTTAAATTTGCGTGTGTACTTTAAGAGAAGTTTGATAATGGATGTTATAGTGTTGTTTTTATTAATAAGTGCTTTATGGAGGTAGATGTGATTAATTAAGAAGGATGTTGATAAGAAGGGTGCACTTTCTAATATTGTTCCGACATTTCTAGGATTTTTCGTGCATTGATTAACAGAATTTCACATAAGAGAATTATGTTGTTTTTGCATTTTTATTTCTATTAGAAACATATCTATAGATGGGTGACGTTTGTTCTTAGATGCCGTAATAAATTTTAAAACAGGAGAATTTTGTACACCATTTAGTTTTCGTCACATGTCATTTGTACGGTTTATAGGTTGGCATGTGCACGCTTAATTCATCAACGTTGAATTACAAACTTAATCAGGATTTTCGATATATTGTTTCTTGATCGAGAAATTTACACCGAATTCTGCATTGGTTTTTTGTCTTCAGTTTATATTTCATTTCATTTGTTGTTTGTTTTACCTAAATGGTGGATCCCGGGGAACATTGATACCTAAATGGTGGATCCCGGGGAACCTTGATACCTTAATTGTGGATCCCGGGGAACCATGACACCTATATGGTGAATGGTACCTATATGGTGGATCCCGGGGAAGCTTGATACCTATATGGTGAATGGTACCTATATGGTGGATTCCGGGGAAGCTTGATACCTATATGGTGAATGGTACCTATATGGTAGATCCCGGGGAAGCTTGATACATAAACGGTGGATCCCAATGAACACCTAAATGAAGGATCCCGAGGAACATTGGTACCTATATGGTGGATCCCGGGGGACTTTGACACCCTTACCTCCCTTCCTTCGCAAGTTCCGTTGGAGCACGTTCCGTTTTTACGGTTACCGGGTTTCGATCCCAGTTTTGACAGAAGTAAGTCCAAATGCACTTAAATCCAATGAGTTCCGAGGGCCATATAGGCCCGGCTTCTGTTGATGTCAATGAGTTCCGAGGGCCATATAGGCCAGGCTTCTGTTGATGTCAATGCAGTGTACGGATGTGGTAACATACTGAATATATTGGATTGATAAATAACATTTATAGTCGGGCTTGATTGGACATAACAAGATATTAAAACACTACAGTGATTTTTACTATAACCTGCCAGTATAATCATTCAAAATTCTTCTCATTGCACAAGCTCATGTGTTCTTGTTAAAAACGTTATTTATGCATGTCCAAGCAAATATTTCTAAGAGGGAACATGAAACAGGATTGTACATGTGTGCATGGATTATAACTGAACTGTTCATGTATGCATGAACATTAAAACTGAACTGTTCAAACTGACTGGACTGTACATGTGTGGATGTACATTGTATTAACTGGACTGCACATGTGTGTAAGGACATTGTATTAACTGGACAGTACATATGTGGGTGTGCATTGTAACTGGACTGTACATGTGTGGATGTACATTGTAACTGGGCTGTACATGTATGGATGTACATTGTAACTGGACTGTACATGTATGGATGTATTTTGTAACTGGACTGCACATGTGTGTAAGGACATTGTATTAACTGGACAGTACATATGTGGGTGTACATTGTAACTGGACTGTACATGTGTGGATGTACATTGTAACTGGGCTGTACATGTGTGGATGTACATTGTAACTGGACTGTACATGTGTGGATGTACATTGTAACTGGACTGTACATGTGTGGATGTGCATTGTAACTGGACTGTACATGTGAGCATGTTATTTCAAGATATGACGTCTAAGTCACATTCCTGTGATGTGAATTACATATGAATATGTAGATCTTCTAGCTGTTATGAGGGCTGGGAAATACCCTAACTGAATAAAACATTAGAGTGACCCGAGTGTTGTAATGTGACATACGATGTTATATGGCGGTCATTTTACACTTGTACGTGTCGTCCAACATCAGTTATATACGAACTGTAATGCAAATATACAAAATCTTTATAATAACAATTAAAATAATAAGTTCTGACCTTTGTGTGTGATAGCAGTCCCTAAAAAAGTATTGGCATGTAATTTTTAAGAATAAAAAAAAATAATAATAATAAAAAAAATAATATTTGTATAATATTCGATCTCCCGTGAGTTACGTGATTTTATTTATTTTCTGCAATTTACTGTATAGGTCATATGGTCGTAGTGTTTTTTAAATGATCATTTACACCCACCTCGGTGAGTAGACATTTGCACAATTGTCTAAAGCTCCTATTTAGAATATTGTGCAAGAATTTTTCATACTATCTACACGTTGTAAGAATATCTCATTCTATCCACACGTTGTGAGAATATCTCATTCTATCTACACGTTGTAAGAATATTTCATACTATCTACACGTTGTGAGAATATCTCATTCTATCTACACGTTGTAAGAATATTTCATACTATCTACACGTTGTAAGAATATCTCATTCTATCTACACGTTGTAAGAATATCTCATTCTATCTACACGTTGTGAGAATATCTCATTCTATCTACACGTTGTAAGAATATTTCATACTATCTACACGTTGTGAGAATATCTCATTCTATCTACACGTTGTAAGAATATTTCATACTATCTACACGTTGTAAGAATATCTCATTCTATCTACACGTTGTAAGAATATCTCATTCTATCTACACGTTGTGAGAATATTTCATACTATCTACACGTTGTAAGAATATCTCATTCTATCTACACGTTGTGAGAATATCTCATTCTATCTACACGTTGTGAGAATATCTCATTCTATCTACACGTTGTAAGAATATTTCATACTATTTACACGTTGTAAGAATATCTCATTCTATCTACACGTTGTAAGAATATCTTATTCTATCTACACGTTGTAAGAATATCTCATTCTATCTACACGTTGTAAGAATATCTTATTTTACCTACACGTTACATGTATATTTTATCATACTGAGAAATTCGTGATATATTGAAAACATTGTCATATACTCTATCCGTTCTGAAATTTTCAGGACACACTTCGTTTTTTAAATACATGATTTTTTTTTCTTTTTTCTTTTCTTTTCCTTGAAATACACCATGTTATACATTTTACATATTATACACCATGTAATCGGAGTTGAAGACAGTCGCCCGTGTGGTACTTTTGTCGGGTGTAAATGGAAGTTACACAGAATGGGCTGGATAACGATTGTATAATGCCACTCTGTTACAATCGCTATGGTAGGCTTGTGGGGAGAAGTGTGTGAGATGTGTGGCTGAAGGGACGCTACTTAAGCCTCCCGCTTCTTTCCGAGTACACACAATTAACATGCAGGCATTGACATTTCCTATATAAGTTTAAAAAAAAAGAAAGAAAGAAAGAAAACACATATATATTTTATTTGTTTTACAGATGAATCATGCCAAGTTTATACTGTAGCGTAATTCTTTGGAATAATGATTGATAAACTTAGAGAAAATGCAGGATTTTCCTCTCTTTATCTTTTTTTTTAAAGAAAATTCTAAATTCTATCTTTTAGCTGGCTTAGTAAGATACCGGTGTTTATATTTCCTCAGTTTATATGTAATGTAAAAAAGTTTAATATTTTACGAAGATGAAACTAAACCGTATTGATATTTGTTTAAAAAAAAGAAAAACAAAATTATAAAAAAAACCCAATCAAAACAAACATGATTAATAACCAGAAAAAAACCCACCAAAAATGGGGTGCGGTGGGGTGTTTGTACAAGGCAGTGCAAGTAGTATTACAGAATAATACATAAAAGTCTGGTGTTAGGATACCAGAAATGAATTTCTCGTAGGTCATTGCCACCCCCCTTTTTATTTGAACTATATAAGCAGTATTAATTATCACTTACGTAAATGGAATGCATCATGCATAAGTTGTGTTTACTTTATAGTTTTATTGAGATGTACGTCATTTTATTGTACATGCAGTAGCGAGCCTGTTTCTATTGATCTCGAGTCACAACACTGCGCGTACGTCAAGAAATATCGATTTATATCAGCCGATGACGAAGATGCTAAGAAAGATAACTCGTGTATGTCGGTTTGTGGAGTGAAGTGGTATATTTCAAAAGGCAAGTAAGGGTGGGGATAACGGTGTCGGTCTTCCTTGTTAAAAGTTATGGCAACACTGCACAAAATTTGCCCTAAGTCTTAAGTTTAATGTCGCATTCGTATTCCACCTTCCCTATTTTTTTTTCGAATTTCCTGAATCCGTCACTATATTTTATCATATATGTTATTTCAAATAATATAACTGACTGCTAATTAACACTATCTGTAACGTATATCTTCAACAATTTACCACAGTTTGGTTTTGTGTTTGTGTCAAAAATACAGCGACAGGTGGGAAGTTTATTTCATTATCTTCTTTTCCCTCTCCTTCCTTCGAGATACTTCTTTCCCTGTCTTTTCCCCCGAGTTATGTCCCTTCACATGCAACGTGTGCAGCATCACTGAGAAATCCATTTGCGAAATAGACAAAAATAAAGATATTTCTTAGGAACAATCACTGAAATCAGGAGAAAATAAAAATAAACATGCACACAATATGCTAGGATATTATCGACATGTGGCCGGGAGGAGATATACAAGCGGCCTTTATCAAGGGACTAACGTTCTCTAATAGCTCGCACGTGCTGCTGTGGAACGAACTGGCGTCAAATCGAAATAAACACTATCAATTAATTCCAGAAGTTATGCATTCGATAAAACAGGGTGCAATTAGGATGAATTAATTACTATTAGCAATACGGATTAAAATACACGTAGTTAGTTATTTTCTCTTTTTAAATGCGATAGAAGATTAGGTTTTAAGAATTAGCCCCTCCTCTTGACCCGAATATTATAACGGTGCTTAGAATTGATCGCATTGACTTTCAGAATGATTTCGAATGCGCTTTTTCTAGACTCTGACACTCATCACAGTTTAAGGTGTATGGCATAATAAAAACATTGACCCATACATCGGTCCCGCCCACCGGAAATAGTGGCGGTTGTTTTCCTGGACCCACCATAAGCAGTGGATCCGGAAGTTGTTTACCTGGGCCAACCGAAAGCAGTGGGGTTTTTATTTTACCTGCCGATGTTATACTTGTAGATATAGAGGAACCTTAAATATATATTCTCTGTTTTCTTTCAACATAAAGCTCTGTATAAAAGGCCACTTTTAAGTCTTTCCTCAGGTGACCTTCGTCCTGTCTCTGTTGACATATGAATTAAGGTTTCATCGCGCATCAATGAACATATAGAACTCCTCGCGTGTCTTGTGTCATTTGATAACTTTTGATTTTTCTGATCAAAAGTGATCACATGACAACCATGTGATCACTTGACAACCATGTGATCACTTTTGATCAGTAAAACATCAAAAGTAATCAAATGACACTTGCGTAAGATAGCAACAAACTACACTGTAATAATAAAAAAACCCCCCTTTTTTGGCGTTTTTACAGCCGCCACCGCTATGGTGAATATAGTCCGTAATAGTAGCTACCGATTGGGTGCCGAGTAGGTTGTTGAGTATTCACAAGTCACGGGTACCGCAGCTGTCGTATGAAATGAATACGGCTTGATTTCAAGTCACATCCATGCGCGGATACAGAGGGGGGCAGACCCCCCCCCCCCCTGGAATCGGAAAATTTTACCAAAAAAGGTAATATTTGGGCATTTTTGGGGTTGGACCCCCCTCGTCTAAGAGAAAAATTTACCTTTTTTGGTTGGACCCCCTCTGACAAAAATTTCTGGATCCGCGCATGACATCTAATACTTACAAGAACGATACGAGTATTTGGAATGCATTTGTTGGTTTCGATTACGTTAACGTACAGCACTGAGAGAGAGAGAGAGAGAGAGAGAGAGAGAGAGAAATGCAACGTCTCAAAAAGCTCGTTTACATGACATTTCTCTTTTTCACGAAAATCTTTAGCAGGTGTTCGTTGGTTGATGCTTATGGTACCGTCCGTCAAGACGGAGACAATGTTTAGTACAATATGACAATTACCATATATTCATATATTTATTGAATTCATCGATCTGTACTCCTAGCATTAGAAGTATTACTGAAATTAGTTCATGTAGGTTACTACGGAAGTAAATACACTACTTTCATTTTAGACGATATATATATATATATATATATATATATATATATATATATATATATATATATATATATATATATATATATATATATATATATATATATATATAAGTAAGAAGTTAGATTTCTTCGTAGCATACGTATTTGACGTTTGTAGATCGTCTAGCCTTATTTATTCACGTCAATCCGGGTACTTTGTTCCATCAATACTGGATCCACTTGAGTCTGACATTTTTCAGAGTTCTGAATCTGCCATGCTCACTATTCCACAATACTTACTCACTTTCGGCTTCTCTGTACATGGTGTACACTCTGTTACACATTACTTTCAAATGACAATATCACTTACCTTATTTTGTAATGTGAAAACCGGTACCCATCCAATTATGCATACACTGGAAAACAAAGCTTCAGGTGCGGAAGTAGCCAAATTTCATATTAGATGACTAAATACAATGGCAGTGATGGAAATCATGATAACCGAATATTGCTACACGAAGGTATCAAATGCTGAAAGCGGACTTTATACCTGTACTTTACCTTTCTGTAATGAAGTCCGTCGCTTTACAATTAACGCATATGATTTACGAGCATTTTTGCATAAATTATGTAGAATCGCTTAATATGGGTCATAATTGTCTACTCTTTACGGATCTCTGTGCACCATGCAACATCATTTGTCAAAGTTATGTGTTAAACACGAGAAACCTGTAAAAAATCGCATCCCCCTCTTTTTTAGTCACACCTGACGCGTTTATTGGAGTTCAGAAAATCCATGACGTCATACGTTATGTAATTTAATAGCTTTTCAAGACGGTTTGGACATTGGCGTTACAACTTTGAATACTTGCCACCCCCGCACTGACTTCCGGGTTCATGAGACTACTCGCTGAATAGCTTTCTTCTTCCTACATGTCGCAATATGACTTAAAATTTGTGACGTAGTATCCAGCAAACCCAGCAAGACCAATACCTACAACTCCTGCGCGTGCAACTGCGTTCTTATCTAAACTCAATTTTTTACATATCGCGATGACCGCTATGACGTCATTTATCATAAAAATCCAGGAAAAATAATTTGGTATGTTCAAAAGATTTATCATTGTGTTTACTCTTAAATATCCCACGAAGCATATTTCACCCACGAGGTGGCAGCACGTAGGTTGCTAAATAAAATTTCAACTATGCAACGGAATCACACGAGGCTGTGACATGGGGTATAGATTTTACTGCCTCGAAGAACTGTACACCGGCTATCCGGATCCTTCTTAAACCAATAACTAGTAAACTACATGTACATGTACGTAGTGTAGATAACCGACACCGTATTCCAAATGGAAACCGACGGCAATTGTACCAATCGTACTTTCTTTGGCCTTTCCCTCACACAGTTGGAAAAACAAACTCGAATGTATTACGAATCATGGGATGTTGAAATTTCTGACAAGATGCCGGATTTCGATTATTACATTGAATATTCGTTTGATATAAAACAGTTTTTTGAAGATTTAGATAAGAAGCAGAAGCTTATGTTATGTACAAACAACATGTGCCATCGTGGGCGCCGCCGTTTTCAATCCACCATGATACATTCGAGGTTGTTTGCCGGAAAGCCCCGAGAAGGGGCGATTGTAATCTTACGGAATTCTAACCCAGGTCCCTCCACCCACATTCTACCCAGGTCATATCAATCCAGACCTGAAGTAGCGCGATCAAATCCGATTTAATTTACAAGCTTTTGTTTGGTTGTTTAGTACCCAAACGTGAAAGAATAAAAGATATGAGTTTGAATGGTATGAGTTCCCTCTTTCCTGGATTCGCCATTGAATGCCATAATGTAAGTTTTGTTTTTGTTAAATCGTTCGTGGAATACGGATAACAAAGAGCTGTAAATTATTCACACAGAAACTGTTTGTATTCTGTATAATAGCGTAGATATTGGGTCAGTGGTGGATCCTTCTCCTATACTTAACTTCTATCGTAATGCTACAGAAAGTTGTCACACAAGTAATTTGCTACTTGGAGTTCTTGTGCTTTTTCTTTCCTGAATCATTGCATCCGCCTCTGCCTTAATATATAAATCACTTCGAACTGTTCTCACACAACAAGGGGGATCACTCAGTGGTGCTTTTCAGATGAGCAATAATTCTTAATGACAGATCAAATTAGTTGCAATTTGACATTAGACCTGGAAAGTCCAAGTAAAACACAATCTGTTTCCTGCATTCTTTTTCATGGTCTTGCACTCAAACATTGCTTAAAGTCTGAAAGCAAGTCTTTTTCCCCATCGTCTGTCTGTTCGTCTGTTTTACCTCAGATTTGCGCAGAAAGTGTTTTTGGAACACTATAGTGTAATTAAGCACTGTAAACACTAAACACAGAGAAAGTATGAAGGTGGGTAAGTGTTTCGAATGTAAAAGATGTTTTGTCTTCATTTTAAGATAAATCCAACAAAGGGTGTGTCATAATGCTTGTTAACCATTCTTCCATATCTGAATTACATTCTTATCTCAAAATTAATTCATGCGAATAAATAATTCTCTCTCTCTCTCTCTCTCTCTCTCTCTCTCTCTCTCTCTCTCTCTCCATATATCAGCTCACCATTACTTACTTTCCTCTCTCGCACCTTTTAAACTTTGGCGAGAAACACAGCTAAGTATTCTATATCCTTTTCTTTTGAAATGACGAATCATGGAATTTTTGTAGTGAGATTTTATCGATTAAATAATGTCAAGCAGATTATTGGTAGTTTGTTTTAAGGATGCACAAGAGGTAGGTTTATTTTTCTGTAATGTACGTATTGGTTGAGATGTGGACGGGAACTGATGGGAAGGCTTGGTAATGCATTTGTTGAGGCGGGAGATCAGTGTTAAGGTCACAGTTTTCTGTTAGACCTTAATATGTCCTATGGACGATGAAAAAGTAAAATGTAACGGTGTTTGGAGAACGATATCGTTGGAGGAAATCAAGAATGTTTTATAAGTACAAGTTGACAATGTATTTAATATTTGTATTTGTAATTCTAGACGCATTTGCATATGATATGCCCTATTCTAGATGGACCTGGAGGCAATTGCAAGGTTTTGAATGCAATACCTCCATCATAGTTCTTTAATCATTTAGCAGGCGTATAAAACATCCTCTTCATCTAGTAGATGGAATTGGATGGAGGATGGTTTGGGGTGGGTGGTGGTTATACTCTGGAAAACACTGATATTTAGCTAGAGCATCTAGTAGATGGAATTGGATGGAGGATGGTTTGGGGTGGGTGGTGGTTATACTCTGGAAAAGCACTATTTAGCTAGAGCATCTAGTAGATGGAATTGGATGGAGGATGGTTTGGGGTGGGTGGTGGTCATACTCTGGAAAAGCACTGATATTTAGCTAGAGCATCTAGTAGATGGAATTGGATGGAGGATGGTTTGGGTTGGGTGGTGGTTATACTCTGGAAAACACCTATATTTAGCTAGAGCATCTAGTAGATGGAATTGGATGGAGGATGGTTTGGGGTGGGTGGTGGTTATACTCTGGAAAGCACTGATATTTAGCTAGAGCATCTAGTAGATGGAATTGGATGGAGGATGGTTTGGGGTGGGTGGTGGTTATACTCTGGAAAGCACTGATATTTAGCTAGAGCATCTAGTAGATGGAATTGGATGGAGGATGGTTTGGGGTGGGTGGTGGTTATACTCTGGAAAAGCACTGATATTTAGCTAGAGCATCTAGTAGATGGAATTGGATGGAGGATGGTTTGGGGTGGGTGGTGGTTATACTCTGGAAAAGCACTGATATTTAGCTAGAGCATCTGGACGCTGCCCTGGAGAAAGGAATGAACTTAGGCACTGAAAGACTTATCGATCAGTGGCGAAACCTGGGGATCAAATCCGACAGTCTGCATCAAGGCAAGCGTTTACTTTCGTTATCAACATCGTCGAATACAGCTTCCGTTCTTTCGTTATAATAACGTCATCGATGTCGTCACTTTATACCGACCAAGATGCACTGGAGATCTTTGTCTGCTGAACACTATTTTATTAAAATGATTATATTGATTTCATTCTGAACCAGAAAATGCTAAAAACAACAACAACAGTAGTAGTGGTACTACTACTACTACTACTACTACTACTACTACTACTACTACTAATAAATAAATAAATAAATAAATAAATAAATAAATAAATTAATTAATTAATAAATCATTATTATTATAAACACACATAATTTTCCTGTCTGTAATCTTACAGTTTACACCATAGTTTTTTTTTCTGTGATTTCTCTAGAGATAAATACATAGATAAGATTATATTTCTTGTAATGACCTTTATGTACTGACCTTTATGTAATGACCTTTATGGATGTAACCTTCTACGACGACTACGACAATGACGACGCCTACCGACGACTACTACTACTACTACTACTACTACTGGTGCTACTACTGCTGCTGGTGGTGCTACTACTACTACTACTCTACTACTACTACTACTACTACTACTACTACTGCTGCCTGTGCTACTACTACTACTACTACTACTACTACTACTACTCTACTACTACTACTACTACTACTACTACTACTGCCTGTGCTACTACTACTACTACTACTACTACAACTACTACTACTGCTGCTGCTGCTGCTGCTGCTACCACTACTACTACTACTACTACTACTACTACTACTACTACTCCTACTACTACAGCGATTCTTATAACATTTATAATAGTAATAATAATGTAATCAATAACAATTACAAAATAACATTAACAATGATGATGATGATATTTATACTTCTACTACTAGTATTACTAATTTTAACAGTGACAACACAACAATTATAATGATAATAATGATCATCATCATCATCATCATTAAAAAAATAATGATGATGATGATGATGATGATGATAAACACAATCAAAACCATTTCCGCTTTTCGATGCGTTAATTTTAACTCTTTAAATTGTATAGTTTTAATTATTAAATTAATTCTATTAGATATGGGATATAAACATTAAAATATGTAGACCAGAAATAGCCCGTTCTAAACTTAGGTGTACGTTTCGATATCTTAAGTCCATTCTCTCATTTAATCTGGTTCAATGATTTGACAATGAAGGGAACAGCTAAAATTACATTTTGCATTTTATAAATAGGGACAGCGGATTGGCTTGTGTAAACAGTACGGTGCGTATCGCATACCTACCTGACAGGTGATTCTACGGTGACTGCTAATGGAGTAGAGAAAACGTCACGACGTTTGTCATGCGTCGACGAATCAAAAACGACCTTTTATAAAGAGTCTGTAGAGTTGTTAACTTAAATTTGATTGGTTACGCGACAAGTTAAGAAAATACTTATGATAAGCCAAAAGATTGTAGACTTTCAGTTGTGGCGATATGAGGAAAGGGAACAGACAGTTTGTAAAAGGTATATGTAACATCTATATACACTAACAATTATAAATATTACGTCTACTTTGTTTTATATTACGTCACCCGGGTGCCATATAATTTTGCTTATCTTGGTTTTCAGAAATATGGGTATAAGGCATTTAGTGTATCTTTTTATGTCTATTGTCTATTTGGTTATTATTATAATCATATTTTTTGTCCGCAAAATCAGGAAAACCATTTTATCATGAAATTGTTTTGATGCATATTTATCTTTTTTGATAAATCTCTAACTACATATATGCTCTGAGTTGATATTTTTGTAAAAAGTTTTATGCTAAATAGTCAGTATCATTTAAACGGATGCCAAATTTTACGCATTTTGATTTGTAACGTTATAAAGCAATTAATATTTTTATCAGTTATTTCAAATTATTTATGCTTACTTATTTAGATATAACTGAAATAATATCAGTTGCAAGTCGGCTGTGCAGAAAACCGGTAGAAATGCGAGTTATCGAACTTTGAACTTTTCTGATAGTTGTCGGAGACTGATTTGCTCACAAAGCTTTTTGGCTGGCAATCGCTTTTTATATAACAGTGACTTGGGATTTTCTTTTACACATTTAGTCATAAATCTTCTTTTATCTTTTCTTGCATTCTCATTCCTGTTTCTTCTTCTTCAGGACTGTCTAAGTAAACCATTTTTGATGCGAGTTTTACATATTTTGCGTAATGTGCACATTCAAACTAGAATGTGTCCAGGGTATAATAGTTCAAATTTGATTATCTATCATTACCTTATTTCTAATTGATTAAAAAAGATCGTCATGCATTCTCTGGTTACTGTCACAGATTGAAGTCAGAATTTCACACATTATTGCTTAGCGTAAATTAACGACCAATTTCGACCTTGGAAATACTAGCAGTGCATCTAACGCTGTAGGGGATACATATGGCCGAATGAAAAAGCTTAAGACTTCATTATCATTTGTGTATTTGTTTCTTATGGTTATCTCGTGTTATTTATTCTATGATGTTGAACAATATTAAGTCAAAAAAAAAAAAAAAAAAAAAAAAATAGGTACAGGGGATGCCGTATTTACTCATACCTGGCTGCCTGTTTTTAATAACTGTCTTCCTGTTTTTATTGCCTGTTTTCCTATTTTCTAAATCTAAACGATAATCTTTTATTGTTATAGAATTGACTCATTATATATATTCAGTTTATAGGTAATGCATATGTATCAGTATGGTGATGTTTGTATGGTTTTTAAAATACCTCACTGAATTTAGATTTTTCATAAATGTCGAATAGAGACTCACGTCAGACATAATTCCTAACTATTGTACTTTACGGAGTTACTTAACAGGCGAAAAGATTTCGTTATGTATTGACTTAAAATGCTGGTTGATTCAACAAATAAATGGTGTTTACGTTATTTTGATCTGAAGTCTCGTTGTATTATTGGTAGAGGGGAATTTCACACATCTTGATCAATTGTGTGCTGAATAACGCATTACCCGTGTTAGTCATCGATGTCGTCAAACTCTGAAGATATATATGTATATATTTATATACTTTGGATAAATCAGCAGGAGGCAAAATTAATTATCGACCATAGTGTGTGTGCATCATCAACATTTTTCAATAGAATACAAAGTCCGTAATATAAGGACTTTTAATGTAGAATACAGATAAATAATATCCAATCTGATTAAAACCATATCTTTATTCCGCTTCTCTTTTTGTCCTATCGCGGATAACGATCTGGCGAAACTCCGTAAGAGGTCATGTTCTGGTGAACTCTGATGACGTTTCAGTCACTGAAACCGTTATTTCCCATAGCCAATCAATGACTCGGCTAGGTACGTGATAGTGACGCAATATGTAACAAACACTGTTCAAAATCTACTTTTTGGCTCACACACGCTGAGATGTTAATTTCATTCCTAGGAATTTGTAGCCGATCCACTGATTGGATGGAAATCAGAGTTCACCAGATCTTTATCCGCAATAGGACAAGTAGAGAAGCGGAATAAAGATTTGGTTTTATCAGATTGAATAATATCTTAACACGTTATAAAACAAAATTAACGAGGAATCCTTACTTGGTGTAGTATTTTTACAGAATTCAAAATCCCCCCCCCCACCCCCAAATATCAACTTCTCTTCATAACAGCTATCTTCCTTACCACAGAGACGCATCACCTATATTTACTAGGGGGTATGACAAGAGCAAGAATCTAAATCAAATATAGGTCACTATGACGTCAACGTATGACACTTATGTCATTAGAAAAACACAATGTTATGTTTTTCAGGCACCGATTCCCATGTATATGAAAAAGGGGAAGTCCCCTCCCTCCGGAGTAGTCGAATTGGAGATGCATATTCCACGGTTTAGTCTTTAGACACAAATGCCTATTACATCATTTAAAGATAATACCACAATTTTGTTTTTCAGGCATCGATGCCCCAGTATCTGAGCGCGATAAAGCAGACTCATTCGGGTATCTTCAAGACCACATCTTGTTTGGCGGGGAGACGTTGGAGAACCCCAGAGAGCGCCCTCTCGATTTTCCTTGTCAGTATCCCAGGCCGCTTTCCTTACCTCCCAAACCATCGCTATCTTCAGCCAGATCCATGTTGCTGGTGCAGCATCAGGTAAAAGTTATAGTTGACCTTACACATGAAAACGACGAAATGAATACGTATGTGTTAAAGTATACAGCAATGACGTCACTTCCAGTATAATAAAAAAATTGAGGAAGAAACGGAGATCGTGTCAGAGAAGAGTTTGAAATCTTACTATGATTCCTACGAATTCTAATTCTATGTCCAAAATCATCTGAGGACACTTCAAGCCTATGACTTTGTCTGTTTGTCGGTCGTCCATCTTTGTATCAAGATTATTTTGTTCACAAACAGAGTTTTCAATTTTCATTTTCTTTGTATGTTTATTTAATATATTTCATTTTGATATATATTACAGTCGTCCTATAGCTCTGCGGCAGGGTACTTTGGAGATCAGCCGTTCTCGGCCTGTGGCTATCAGGACGTCGGACAGTTGCCATCAGAAAGCTCTATCATGTCCCTAAACACAGAATCGTTCTCACCACAGGACGCACCTGACGGACGCGCAAGGTCATATTCCGACAGCTTTGACAACAGCGGAAACCCCTTTCAGTGCGGCCAGCCTCAGATGTATTCACCGTCGAGTTATAATTACGAAGGGTCTTTTGTATTCGGTAAAGAAGACCGAAAAAATCTCTCCATGTACCAAGACGATTTGACGTCTCCTTCCTACGACGCAAGCATGGGTCAACGGCTAAAGAGCGAATCAACTGTGTCTTTTGAGGGGTTGTTTCAAAGTTTTCCAAACATCGAATCTCGATTCATGCCTATGACATGTAGTGAAAACACAAAGCCTTTCTCTTCAGACTGTTCATTTTCATCCCCTCATGACATATTTCCTCAACATCATTCTTCAAATTCAAACACTGACAAGAAAGTAATGAATCTGCCTCCTGTTCAATCCATGGCCGAGTCGACGCCTTTGACATGCGGGAGAGCGGGGGCATATCAAAATTACGAAGGACAATATTACGGATCACGCCCTATACCTCATTTTGAAGGGGGTCCTGAGATGAACTTCCATTCACGATTTCTAGGGAACACCAGTGTAAATCAACAGGGCCATATTCAACATAGATCTATGCTTCTTCCCATGCAGGGCACTCCAGACAGGTAGGTCATGCTGTGTCGTTAAAGTTAGCGTATATTGTCCAACCATTGTAGATAGAGTGTGCGGGTTTCTAAGCAGTTCTATATGGTATGAATCGCCCTAATGTTCTGAACACAAGATACCATGTACTTTTTTAAAATTATTATATTCACTATTTCATAATTGATTTTAAAAGTTGTAAATTAACTTTACGAGACCTCAAAGTATGTCCAATGTTGTACACGAAGGCTTTGGCTGGCGTCACAGCTATAAGTGTTTGGTGTTCTGAGATAATGTCAAACAGAATGATCAGAAATGAATCCAGATTTTAATATGACGTGAGATCTTCTCTTAAGGTGTTTCATAGAAATCTCCAACATATTTTCGCTCAGATACGCCACGCCTATTACATAACCACAGTTCCTAATGCTCCGCCCAATTCATTTTCTGAAAACTGAAAATGATTGAATGGTAAAATTTGACCTCGTGTTCTTACCTTCTTCATGTGTTCATACCTGTATAATTTATTTACTTCCTAGATTTGAAAAGTTGTTGTAGGACTTTTGCGACGGGTGTTGCATGCAACCAGGGGATGCTTAATCCTCCCGGGCATCTAGTCTCACCTCGATTCTAGTGGGGTTCACATATGTCTCAATATGATACTCTACACGATATTGTCGTTTTATTCCATGGACTATGAGATATGGTTTACCCTTCGGTACTTTTTCGTTTTTACTTTTACGTAACTGAACCTGTTGCTTGCAGGAATACATTAGAATAGAAGAGAAAACAGAAGACATCTGACAAAGCTGTATGACACAAAGCACCAAGGACATGCACTCAAAACATGATAATAGTAGAATACACACGGAAATACGACATTACAATAATATTCGATTGTGCTGCGGTTGCGATACCGACTTAGGACGGTGAATTGAAGTAACAAACGTCGCTCAATTGGTGTGGTTAACCGGTTTACGGCCGCCCACCTTGAATAACAATTACCTATGCGGGGTTTGTTGTCCAGTAATTCCCCAAGTCGTATGAACCAATCAAATTATCACCTCGCCGCGAATTGGTTCATGGTTTTGATAGATTTTCTGAAGAACTATTTGCTCAATTTGCCTAATTTCAATGTTTAATATTAAAACTTTTATTGTTTTACAGCATGCTGAAGTATAGTATGCCTTCACCGACAACACCTCCAGCCTCAGCCTCAATTCGCTCCCCGACCGGCCATGATCTTCCTCAGAAAGAAGGACTCATGTGTGCGGTATGCGGCGATAACGCAGCATGTCAACACTATGGTGTCAGGACTTGTGAGGGATGCAAAGGATTCTTCAAGGTTCGTTCATTCTTAGAATAATAACGAGGGGTTCTAACTCAGGAAATGCATGTAAAATCCATATTCAGAAAAATGTCTAGATTTGTTATAGTACAGTGTGATCTGACATATTCTTAAATATGTACCACCGAAAATTTGTTTCCTACAATGCTTCTGATTATGAACATGGAACCCAGCTGTCAGGAGCTATGAGTTGGTATCCTCTCTACTTATATTGAAACAACTGTTCATTTATCAACCCCGCTGATGAGGTTCATATGCCTGAATCATATGTACAACATACCTAGATCACGTGTACAGGTCAACTAAATCACTCGTACAGTACACATGGATCACGTGTACAGTATATTGCTTTGAAACTTGTTTTATGTTGAAGTATAATATATTTGAAATTATGGGTTTTTTTTTTACTTTTGTATTTTTTTTGTCTTTTTACATACATGAAAAAATGTGTTTCTGTCATTTGAATATCAGTATAAATGATTTAGATCAAAATATTAGATATAACAGAAACCAATTTCGTCCAGTAGCCTTTAATTATAAAATGTTAACATCTACTTTATTCCACCAATGTATACTGAAGAATTATTTGCCTAATGTCAAGTGTCCGTATGGGATAAATATATTGTAATACTGTCATAATAATCTGTGTAGTAATACCAAGTAGGAAAATGAATCAATATTGGGATATTCATCTATTGTAGAGGACAGTTCAGAAGAAAGCTAAATACGTCTGCTTAGCTGATAAAAACTGCTTAGTGGATAAACGTAGAAGAAACAGATGTCAGTTCTGCCGCTTTCAAAAATGTCTGACAGTTGGAATGGTCAAGGAAGGTATGGTACTAAGACTTGCTATATAAACCTATCAAATGATCATCAATGTCTTTCTGTTCATTGATATTACTTCTAGTAGTACAAATTCGACAAGAGTATTTGTTTAAAAATTTCGTGTATTTTTATTCCTCTTTAGTTGCATGAGTCGACCACGTTCATTTAAATGATTTTTTATTATTTCTATTTCCAGTGGTGCCGAGGATTTAACTTAAAGTATTTAGTTATGAATATTTTGAGTTATTTTTATTCATATTTCCAGTGGTAAGAACCGACAGTTTAAAGGGCAGACGAGGACGGCTTCCCTCGAAGGCCAAGAGTCCAACCGATTCTCCTCCGTCTCCACCTGTCAGTCTAATAACAGCCTTAGTGAGGGCACATGTTGACTCTAGTCCTGATATAGCAAGCCATTGCTATTCTAAGGTAAATCAATCAGTATTATTAATAGAATATTTGGAAAATACTATTTTCAAAATTCTGTTCACCTGTTTTCCTTAATTACTTAAACACACAAATTGATATTTTACTCCTTTTGTTTCTATATTTACCTGTTATTCCTTATTTTAAATTTGGCATTATATGTATACATACAGATATTTGTTCATGTGCATTTCCGACACTAGAATTTAAGTTCAACAACATGTTATACCGTGAATGGGATAACGTGTGCATGTGCTCATATGTGTACGTATATGTATTTACTTCCTGGACTTGAAAAGTTGTTACATGACTTCTGCGACGGGTGTTGCATGCAAACAGGCGACGCCTACTCATCCCAGACACCTGGTATCACCTCAGTTTCAATTGGGGTTGTCATTTGTGTGAATATGAACTATGCACGATATTAATCCATGAACCTCGAGATATAGTTAATCTATTGGTACTTCTTCGTTGTTTACTTTGTACTGGACACTGACACTGTTTATACTATGTTACCTTGCATTTTATTAGTAGCATTCGTGTTACTACTTCAAAAAAAGTTTAGTCTGTATCTGAATTGAAAAGCCTTTTTTTAACTAAAATTATTTAAAACAAATTCATGATATCAATACCGCTTTTACTTCGACATCTCGGTAACAAAATATTGAATATTATTGATTAAGACCTATTGCCATCAATTTGAACATTAAACTTGGAACTTTCAATACTTGGAATCTACCTGATGCAAAGATTTCAATTGAACATAACTTGCCAGCAAGTATGTTTTTATCTCCCTTGAATCCTTGATATATCCCCTTTCGGGGTTCACATGTGCTCTTTTTGCAGAGGTTCTATGATGTACTTTCTTTGGTTTTGTATTGCCTTTCGATTTTATCACTTGTTCTAGTAAGTTGGTTTTGTATTACCTTTCGGTTTCATCACTTGTTCTATAAAGGTGGTTTTGTATTGCCTTTCGGTTTTATCACTTGTTCTATTAAGTTGGTTTTGTATTGCCTTTCGGTTTCATCACTTGTTCTATTAAGTTGGTTTTGCCTTTCGGTTTATCACTTGTTCTATTAAGTTGGTTTTGTATCGCCTTACGGTTTTATCACTTGTTCTATTAAGTTGGTTTTACATTGCCTTTCGGTTTTGTCACTTGCTTTATTGTATTTATTTTGTACTACGTTCAGTTTCATCACTTATGAGTTGTTTTTGTATTGCCCTACGGGTTTATCACTTGTTCTATTGAGGTTATTTTGTATTGCTTTTGGTTTCGTCACTTGTTCTATTGAGTTTGCTCTGTACTGCATTCAGTCTCTTCACTTGTTCTATTGAGTTTGTTTTGTAATGCTGTTGGTTTCATCACTTGTTCTATTGAGTTTGCTCTGTATTGCTTTCGGTTTCGTCCCTTATTCTAATGAGTTGTTTTTGGATTGCCTTACGGTTTTATCACTTGTTCTATTGAGTATGTTTTTCATTGCTTTCGATTTCGTCACTTGTTCTATTGAGTTTGCTTTGTACTGCTTTCAGTTTCGTCACTTGTTTCAATGAGTTTGTTTTGTATTACTTTTGGTTTCGTCACTTCTTCTACTGAGTTTGCTCTGTACTGCTCTCAGTTTCGTAACTTGTTCTATTGAGTTGGTATAATCCATCATCTTATCATTATGATTGGCAGTTCATATGACGTGTACAATTAAAGTTAGAGTTGTGACATAAAAACTCCAAACAGTGAAACCAGAAGTACATTGCAGTGTGCTACGTAGTATAAGTTTCGATATTCACTCGATTTATTCAATGCTTTTGTATTGAGGATACCTTTGCGACATCATGTATGCGTTATTACATGTTTTTTCTTTCTCCTTTTAATTGGACGAGAAGCGTCATTTAAGAATATCTCTTACACTCTCTATGTGGTGAGTTCTGCGGAATTATAAAAGAGATGCCAACCATTGTCTCGTATTTCTTAGATGTCCATATGTAATCATGGTGGTGTTTTGTGTTTTTCCTTGATTAAGCACCAGTGATGGTTTTTGATAATTTATAAACAATCACATATACTCTCTTAACAGTACCAAGTGCCTACCGGTGTGGATAATGTAAAGGATAGGGCAGACAGTATCAACCTCTTTTACGATCTCATTCTATCATCTCTCAGCCTCATTCGCACGTGGTCAGAAAACATACCTGGATTCTCAAACTTCCCTCCAGAAGATAAGGAGCTACTTCTCAAGTCAGCATCTCTTGAAATATTTGTTTTGCGCCTTGCATACAGGTGAGAAGTACTAACTGAAAAAAGAATTCGAATTACAAGGTTTTATTGATTTTTTTGACATATTGACTTAAAACCTTTGATCACTGTACGTATTCCACAGTGACACCGGATCCTAGTTATGCCTCTTCCTTACCTTCACGCCCTAGTATATGTTTATCTTAATGACAGAAATGTTCAAATATATACGTGTACTTTAATGTTCTCTCAACTGAATTATTATTTTACACCTTGGGTTTTACGAGACTAATTTTGTTAAATATTTGTCTTTCAAATTGCAACGTTTGCTTAGCAAGTGGGAAGGTGTGGTCCATAAACTGGCTAAAGCATCAATAATTGCCATAACAATGTATTGTTTGCTGTCTGTATTGCTGTGAATGCGTATTCAAGAGATTTCCCTTCTTTTTGGTTTTCGTTTTTGGTGTATTGGGGGGGGGGGTGTTTGGTTTTTGTTTTGTTTTGTTTTGTTTTTTCTCAGAGATGGATTCTGTCATGTAGTTGGGTGGTATTTTTTACCGTTCTGCCATCCGTGAATTGCCTTAGGACCTTACTTTGTATTTCTCTACCAGAATTCATAATTATCATCTGAATATCTTTCTCATTTGAAATCATTCTAATCACAGATTACAATCTGAGAACGTTGACAAGATTATCTTTGACAATGGAACAGTTCTACATCGATATCAGTGTGAGGCGGTGTTTGGTGACTGGATCAACTCCATCATAGATTTTGGTGCATCGCTTCACCGGATCGACCTCGACATATCTGCATTAGCATGCATGGAGGCACTCACACTCATAACAAGTAAGGGTCTTGGTATAACTTGCTATGTATGTATCCTGTCAAGTATTAAATGTGGAACGAGCGTGGCTCATTAATTGGCTTGATTCCTGGGCTCGATTTCCACAAGTGACTTGTTGTTGAGATGTTTTTCAAATGAGAGGTATCACAATAGAGGTAGAAATGTAAAATGCTCTTTCTTACTCTGGGAGCTCCCTGGATTAGGTCTTAAGATTTGTGCAATGCATCACGTAGATTTAGTCACCATACAGTACAATACTTTTTGTTTACCATGAAAAAAAGTGAACAGATAGACTTCTACAATGAACCCAGTATATATATATTGATAATTTTTGTTTTCATGGGAAAGATCATAATCCTGTTCGGATCTTGTGTGACTGAGACATTATTCAACGTTACTCCACATTCTTAAACTTTATAGAGTGTTAAGCAATTGTTAGCCATGTTATCTGAATATATGATGAGAAACATTTGTTGTCATATTACAAAATATCGAAATAAGTAATGCAATGTCATTTTGATATTCAACGAGTCACTATCATTTATTTATGACCTCTCTTCTTGAGAAACCTGTTGACCCTTGTTCTCTATGTGGAGGATTATTTATAAATTTTCAAATGTGTGTCCTTTGATTGTGTTGCTTTTGCGGTGAGTGGGAAGGTGGGCGGCCATGAACCGATTAACCACATCAGTTGAATGACGTTTGTTACTTCAATTGACCGTACTAAGTCGGTATCGTAACCGCAGCGCAATCGAATATTTTTGTAATGTTGTTTTCCCGTGTGTATTCTACTATTATCATGTTTTGTGTGCATGTCCTTGGTGATTTTTGTCTTACAGCTTTGTCAGATGTCTTCAAATGTCTCTTCCAGAATAAAACATACAGAATAAGTCTACGTATTTGTTTGCTAGGAGTATGTTTACCGTCAATATGTTTTCCTTCTTAGTGCGCCATGGTTTGAAGGAACCGCAGCAAATGGAGGAGCTACAGACGAAATTGACAGACTGCCTCCGTGATCATTGTACATATAATGTCAATGCACAGAAAAAGCCGAACTACTTTTCTAATATCCTGGGTAAAGTTACAGAACTAAGAACTCTCAGTCAGGAAGGTATCCAAAGAATGAAAGGCATCAAACTCAATCCAATATTCACTACTCCAACGGCGATCGAAGATGTGTTTCTCTCTAGTGAACTTCCATTTTAAACTCCCTAACAATCTACAAACTATTTTACTAGAAAAGTTGATAACCTACGTATGTATCATTTATCCCATGCTCTTACATTTAAAGAAGGTAATCATCAACGAGATTATTTTTTTTAATTCATCACAGAAAGATATTTTTAGAACTGGAAAATGAAAATCACTGCAAAAGCAACACACTTGTCTGCTGATAGGTGAACGAAGTATTCAAATGTCTTTAAAATGACCTTTTGTTTCAAGATACAAGTCGAATTTCTCTTTGTCAGACAGGAAATTTCAGTTATAATTAATAAAACAAACCCCTAAATCCCTTTAAAGTTATCACTTCAACTGATGTTGCCTTCATTTTTGATGAAATATTCTTGAGTAGCAGGGATTATATTTTCAAAGATTTTTAAGATAACTCAGATGAAAACTTCTGCATTGGTCATCATCATAGCAACAAAGTCTGCAGTTTATATCAGCATAAGGGACTTAAATGAAACCCTCCAAAAATCAAGAAATTTGTACTCAAAGACTTAGAGATAATTTTGACCAAGTGAAGAATCAAACAGACAGTTACATTATGGGAAATCATCCTACTTCGGATTCTCACCGCCATTCTATTTGTCTATATCCAAAAATGGTTATCATGTTATACATCGTCTTTGTCTATGAAGTTTGATAGTGACTTGCCAAAGATTTTTCGTTCAGTTTCAGTGTCCATTGTCGGTCATCTAACGATAAGTTTGTCATTTAAATGTTCGTCCTTTGTTATGATATTTAAATATTTCCATATAATGTTTGTATATTTATTAAAGAGCTTCATTGAGTGCTATCTGGCCGCTTACATTTTTGCAGGTTGGCAGTTCAATTATTAATACAACTTTATATTGTCGTACTCTGTGTTTTATCCATTGATATGTCTTTGTTGAATCTCAAGTTATTAAAACAAACAACTATTTGTTCATTAAGTTCGTAGTACTATAGTGTCCGATGCAGCAAGTGTTTATTTTTTCTTTTTTCATATACAATGTTACGAGGCATCATATATGTCTATATGAGTTTACTCCCTGAGCAGTACTTAATCTATAACATATATTAATTTCTTTCATGTTTGATATTGTCTTTTGCGTGTAAATGTACGATGCGTTTCTGTATTTGCTACGTAATTACAGGGCACACACAGTGTTCATACATTAACTAAAATATTTATTTATATCCACTATTATGGTCTAGGTCATGGATTACTTTTTGATAGAATATTCAGGCACGTGATAAGCATGTATGTTGGAATTCTACACACGGTCATCTAATTGTCAAAAGTCGTGAGAGATTTGGTGATTGATATATTCCCTCCTATTTTAAAAACATAGAGGTCATATGATGCCGAAAATTAAACTTGTATTATTCCTCAGCTAGGCATGTATTCATCAATTTAAATAAAACATTTCAGGTCCTTCTATTAATCTCTATATCTAAATTGGTGGCAATGTCAAAAAAATGTTGATCGTTATTCATATTACTCACCATTTCTCCTTCCCTTCTTCAATTATGATTACTTCATTTCTATAGGAAGGCGCTTTCCGTTTATCACCTTAAGATAGTGCCGTGACAATATACAGAGACCTTAAAAGTCGCAAGGATGAAATATGGAAAATACTAACTCGCTTGATAAATTCTTATATTGTGTTATTATAGAAAAATGAAATACTGTCAATTTATTATTTATTTGTCTTAGATCTTATTACACCTTGTTGTGGTGTTTTGTGGTTGTGTATTACGGAAGCACTTTCTCTATACAATGTTAAGTACATCCCATTCAATGTGTGGTCGAGTGTAAATCCAGTGCTAAACTATGTTTTGCGTCGACGCTATATTTCCTGATGTTTCTAGACAAACAAGAAACACTTACTCCTTCCAGGCACTTCTTAGTACCAGGAATGCTTACTATATGACTTTGTTGTGGACATTGACGATGCCTTCGTTGCTTTCTCAAATTGAATAAACAATTCAAAACGAAGGAGTAATTTTTGGTGTTTGTATTTTCATATTTCATTATGTCCTCGTGCATGAATGTAGTAGCTAACACAAATGTATTATTTAGATAATTGCTTTGTTTATATTTACTTTTTATTACATTTTATCTACAAAATATATTCAACAAAACGATATACCGGTTGTAAACAAGCAATGTGCATTTAAAACGATAATGAATATTGTGTATATATGTGTACACAATAAAGTATTTGTTGTCTTTCAATAACATGTAATTGTTCAGTTGTAATGACTAACATTTGGTATCATGTATAAGTTGTTTGATGATTTTAATTTCTATAAGAATTATATTTATAGTATTCAAAATACAGAAATTTTATAAAGATTCATTTAAGCTACCTGTATTAAGTAGAGTGTATCTTATAAAGATAAGGAATATTTGAATATAACTTGAGCTATTACTCTAGTAATAGAGAAAATATATTCACCAGCACGATTAAAACAGTGTATATGTAATGTTTTCTGGTTCTTATACCGGATTGGGCTAAATTATCAGTAGATGTTTATTCCTACTGGGTATTTGCTGATCTCAGCGGTCCATGAATGCCCATTAGTGAGACTACCACAATAAAAGATTCAGTCATTGTTTCATATACATGTATTATTTTTTTCAAAGTGCTTGATTCATGTGTTCAATTATTACATGTAAGCTTTTAAGTCATTCACATTAATTTAGTTCAGTGGCATGTCATTCAGCAATGTATATTCTATCATTAAGCAAAGAGAAAATGAAAAGAAAACGCCAATATTTATGAAGCTTTTTACTGAATTCGACTGATGAGTCTCCATTATCTTTCCATATGTTTTGTGGAATAATTTGCCTAAATTATGCATGTGTGGTCAATATTGTATATTACTTCTGGATTATACTGGTGCAGTGTATTCGGAAAGTTTTCATTTTCTTATGATTAATTAAAAAACTAGCTCAAAAACTTTCAGATTTAACTAAATTTTCAACAAGAAGTTCATCGTAGCAAATCAACCTGTATTGAATGTGATTTAGTATTCATCTAGTCTTATGGGTGGTCCAACATAATGTTACAGAAGTGAGTTATTGTTTGTGTGCATGTTGCATACATGCCATTTTGGGAGACTATTCAAGCATCATTTGCCTATTGCACTTGTCGACACATTGTAAAAAAAGTTGTTGAATTTTAATATTTTTCCATTCTTGATAGATTAAGTGTTATCTTTCATATGTATTGTTTATTGTTAATTCACGTTGTCGCAATTTTGTTTTGAAATAAAAGATGAAAAATTTCATTTATACTTGTCATATTTTATTTATTCTACTTTTTCAGTTTTTCTCTGTTCTTAGAGGGGCTCTTTTCTGTACATATTTATATTTCCGATTTCCGATTAGTTGAGGCAATGAGCAACACTGAAGAGACGTAATCTGTCGCATATAATGCACCAGATTAAAACATGCACATATGTTCTGATCTTCATTATTAATGTGTTTTATCCATTTGTTTTTTATTGTATTTTTCTTTTTATTTATTTATTATTTTTTTTTACGGGAATCATGAAAAAGGACTGCAAAATTTAGTGTAGAAACTTGAGATTGGATCTTGCAAATCAAACCAACTTATAACTATACATATCACATAATGAAGGTACATATCACATTATGCGAGCGTAGGAACATCTTTATTTAACGTAGGGAATTTGACAATACGAAATCTTAAATCGTAACGCTTTTCGTAAATGCCAGTATAATTAACTAGCCCTGAGAAGAACCATCTTGTATAAAATGCCATGCACATCCAGGAGGAATGGTTTTTCATGATTTTCGGCCGACTGAAGTACTTTTATTCATCATCTTATTACCAGGCCCCACTAAGAAAACCAGGCTTCACTAAGCAAACCAGGCTTTAGCAAGGAAACCAAGCTTCACTAAGAAAAACATTATATCTAGACAAAGTAAATAGAGAGCAAGCATTAAGAACAACATTTAATTGAACAGACTAAACTGTAATAAAAATATGAAATTAATTATGTGCAGAATTACGGAACTGAAGTAGCAAATCTAAGATGATTTAAAATATTCAAATTTTCATCTGTAGTCTTAAACCAAACGAAGAGAAAACAGAAGACATCTGACAAAACTGTATGGTACAAATCACCAAGGACCTGCACACAAAAAATGACAATAGTAGAATATACACGGAACGACATTACAAAAATATTCGATTGTGCTGCGGTTACGATACTGACTTAAGACGGTCAATTGAAGTAACAAACGTCACTTAATTAGTGTGGTTACCGGTTTACGGGCGCCCACCTTCCCACTAACCGCAAAAGCAGCACAATAATAGAACACACATTTAAGAATTTATAAATAATCCTCCATATAGAGAACAAGGATCAACAGGTTTCTCAAGGAGAGAGGTCATAAAAATTTATTACACACGAAAAATTTATAATAATATGTTTCTATCAGAAATATGTAAGGGGACATCAACATAAGTAAACCGTGCTCTGCCCGTCTGTAAGCGAACTCAGATCCTTGATCAATAGGAACTCCCGACTAACAGAGGGGACGAGGATCAGGACCTTGTCTCCTCTGAAAAGGTTTAGAGAAGGCCCGTCAGAGTCCCCACCGCCCTGTTAGTCAGCGTGCAACGCTGAAGTAAAAGTCTGCATTGGGTTGTACAGGGACCCGATACAAGACCTATGGTCTTAGCGATGATCTCGGGGTCATGATGTAAAAATCAAATATTTGATAACATGGTTTTTATCTATGTCCTTTCGATATTGTATCCACGCTTATTTACATGACAGAGAGAACGTTCACTTTAATTTCAATGAGTACTTACTTTATGTTTGATTCTGTATTCTGTAATATTTATTGGCGTTAAGATACTAACAAATTTTAATATTTTATACTGGTCCTTTGGGAATATTTCATAATGCAAAAAACACGATCTGGTTTCAAGTGACAATGACAGTAACAACAATGTACCACAGCGAACATTCACGGACCTCCAAAATGCAGAGAGGAGACCAGGTGCTCGGGAGGAATACGCGTCTCCTGAATGACCAGCTACAACTACCATGAATGTCCTTTCATGCAAAAATGAAAACAGAAGAAACAAATGCAACACTGTATATATAAAAGGATGTGAACTAAGACTTTGTAGAAAGTGTCATTGGCGCATAACATAAGAAACAACAGTATAATAACACCTAAGTCAAACTAGTACACTTTGCTTCATGAATTTAGAATAAATATCTCTTATATTCCATGTTTAATCAGGTTTGCTTCGACCCAGTGCTTCTGTATTGGCCGGAATATATATGCTTCAAATCTGTTGTGCTCAACGCCTTTAATTATTCTTCGACTAATACTTCTCATGCAAAGCATAAGAACAAGAGACATATGTTTAAATTTTATAAATAATCTTTAATATGGAGAAAAAGGATCAACACTCATCTCAGGTTGAGAGGTCATAAAATATATAAACTCAAATAGTAATGTAGGACAAGATCATGATATCAAAATTGTATAGAGCAATCTCAACATGAGGTTACTGTGCTCTGCTTGTCTGTATGAGTCCCTAATAACAGTCAGAGGGGACGAGGTTCGGAACCATTCCTCCTCTGAAAAAGGTAAGACAAGGCCCTTCCCAACCGCCATTGTAGTCAGTGTACCATGCTAAACGCTCAAGATTGAGTCTGCATAAGGCTGTGTAAGGGCCCAATACAAGACCAATAGTACTAGCGATGATTTCAGTGCCATATATTTGATGTCGAAGATGTTTGACAAAATGAAGTTATCAAATTCCTTTATTCATACGAAGCTGAGTTCATTCAGTCTTTGCTTTCGCAAGGAAAAAAAAAAACAATTGGCTCTTGGCTTCAATTTTACTTACAGATATATAGATGACTTGCTTTCAATTAATAATCCTTCATTCGCGGATTACCTTAGCATCATCTATCCAAGTGAACTGGAGGTCAAAGAAACCACAGAAACTAGTAATTCTACTCCGTATTTAGATATTATGTTGTCTTTCGACATTAATGGTCAAAATTGAACACCTCACTCTATGACAAACGTGACGATTTCAATTTCGCTATCACAAACTTTCCTTTCATAAGTAGCAACATTCCATCATCGCCCGCATACGGCGTATTCATATCTCAGTTAATACGTTATTCCAGAGCATGTTCAAATTACAATGACTTTGTTCTGAGGGCTAGGCGACTTTCAGTTAAGCTGCTCAACCAGGGTTATATATGTGCTAGACTAGCATCGTCACTGAGGAAGTTCTACGGTCGTTACGAGACTCTTATTACTCCATATGATATCTCGTTATCCAGACTTTTAAATGATATTCTGGACTGAGACCGATTCCGATCACTTTACACAGATTTGACACCTTCTATACTAGAAGGTTACCTACTTCGACTTCTCCATCTATAGATACATATGGAATTCACACGATTTGACTCTTTCTACGGGGTATATGTGACGGGTGTTGCTAGCAAGCAGGAGATGCTCACTCTCCCCGGGAACCTGATCTCACTCCATCACAGGGGTTCACATATGCACTTCAAGTAGACATATTTTGTTATTTTCCATTTGTTTTTCATTTTCACTGATTTTGTATGTCCTATGGTTTCATGATTTTTGGACTTGTGGTTTGGATTTATCCATCATCTTTACATATCTAACCCTCCTTTATTTGTATTCAAGGTCACCGTAGAGACTAGGATGAGAAAATCCACTAGACACAAATTGCTTAAGACAAATGTTTCCCAATGTAGAGAAAAATTTTTAATGAGATCTGTAAAAATTTCCAAAAGTTTTTCCCTGAGTGAACAGTTTAGAAGTGGTTTGTAAATTTTTATTGTAAAAGTGTAAGACATTATTGTAAGCTCTAGCCAACGTACCCAACTGAGAAATATAATTACGGTAGGATGGGAGTCTTGGTACATCGAAATCCAAATAAGGAAAATTAACGATAGGAATCACAAAGTCGTCACATTCATCATCATATACTGTACGTGTACTTATTTTAGCGGGATTCATATTTTAGCGCAATTAGCGCTGTCCAAAGCGCGCTAATTCATGACTACGCTAATATAAAGTACATGATATGATAGAACTAAATGGGCACTTCAGTTTCAACTCTATAGATGTGTCTATCAAATAACTATCAGGAACAAATTCATCATTATTTTGATAAAGCATAAAGAGGACACAAGTAACGATCGATTAAAGATGTTTGCATTACCGGACACTGTCGATATGATTATCACAAAACCAACACAAGAATTGTAAAAACGTGGTTTGAAGTTTAGGAATTAATCCCCCGCTATGCATATCGCTTCTGCAATACCGTCTATTACGTAATTATAGGCAAAGAGCGGTCAACGATACAAGTAATTTATCTCATATCAACTTATGAAAACAATGGCTTCGTCCGTAAAAACGTAAGAATGGCATTTTGTTTTCTATATGTCTTTCTTTAAAAAGAAATTATTACATCATTATAACTAGGTGTTTTGCTTTCAATGATATGGCAGGTTATTGGATAAACATGAATGAAATGAGGTTGTATTTGATTCACTGCATATACTGTGAGTAAGGTAATTGACCCGACGCTTGTCATCCAAGCCAATCAACGGTTTAACAACTCCAGGTACATGTACCCGTTAATTATGTCCAATGGCAAACGTGTCATACCAGCCGATTCGATAGTCGCACGTGTGGCATATATTTCAATTCCTCGTAAGTAACATACTTAAACCCACTATTTTTTACCCCAAAACTGTTTTGAATGCGCTGATTTAATGGATAAATTGCGCTAATCGAACATGACAAATGCGCTAATTCATGACTACGCTAAAATACTGTCGACCCCTCTTTCTAGCTTTTTGCGCTAAAAATTGATTACGCTAATATATGTACACGTACAGTATATATAGGTATGAATATTGTTGTCAAAAGTTTAAATGTTGAAAAAGTGTTTCTTTATCATATATACTGGTTTTTGCAGTTGAAATTGTAAATAACGGATATATAATTTTGAAACTTAGAGTAATTTGTTATAAAAATGTCATCTAAATACGTAGAAGTCAAACTATGCAGGCAATTGAAGACAATTTTTGCAGAAATATACTATCCAAAGACTATATTTGGGATCAATCATTACATAACATTATGTTAACGTCGGGTTAACGTTGCTATTCTTCTGGGCTTAGAACTTTTAAGCTATGGTATTTCGTAGTGTGGGGATTTCTAGGAAAACTTGATTTCGAACATGAAAACCTAATGAAAGCAGCTCTTCTTGAAAATAAAGATTAAATGTATTAACAGCAATATATATACAAGCATATTTGACAAATGGCACGACTTTGGATTTTACATTGTGAATGTTCCTTGATTAGATTGCGACGTCCCTTAACTCCTTTATATACTACATATTTCTCAACCGATTCGATTTGTGAAAGTATGTGTCAAGCTTCGGATTCCCATACTCCCATACAACAGATTTTAAGCAAAATGCATGAAGTCCCTTATTCTTATTTCTGCAATGATTTTATATTTAAACTAAATTCTGATAGTTCATGTCATCGGATTTTTACAATTGATTACCTTAATCGACTTCGTAGACACTGAGATCCTCACAAATATTAATCCCGTATTTTTTTTTTTGGGGGGGGGGGTGGCTTTTGGCTTCTTTGAATTTTGTTTTTTATTCATTTTCCATATTTATACATCTACGATGTACATTATAACATGCAACAACAACAATTTAATCCCACAAGTACATTTTTCCAATTTAGGTTTATTTTCAATAAAAAGCCAACATTTCTCCAAACTGCTGTAACGTTTATGCAATCAAATAATAAATACTTAGTATTTTCTACTTCTTTCTGACAAGTATTACACTTATCAATTGTTTTGATTTTACATTTATGTAAAAAAGGAATTATTACACAAAATATTGTTCAAGAGCTTATCATTAAAATCGAATATAGTTTCATCAAACATTAAAACAATTTTATTTTATTTTTATATATTTCATGCCAAAACTTTTTGTCTATATTGAATTCTCCTGTTATGTAAGATTGATAAAAGGCTTTTAAAAGTTAAGCATTAATAAATTTTTATACAAATATTTGCAATTTTTATTTTCAATGTGATCGAAACCTAATTTAAAACTAAAAGAATATACATTATGTATGATGGTATATCTACAATTTGACAAATCAAAACGTTTCAAGATATTTTTAAAAACCCCTTTCAGAATTTTGTATTCACAAAACCAGTTTGATTTGTTAAATAAAGTATGAGAAAAACACTCTAGCGTATTAAATCAGAGACATATATACACAGAGACTGGAAACTTGCCACTTCGTCCGGCATATGATGCACGTCCTTTTGTTATGCTAATTAGGTGACCGCGCTCTACAATACACCGATTTTAACCGTCGGATATCGCCCGGGGACGTATAGCGCAGTTGGTCTTTTCCTGCCGACGCACTTCAGTTCAAATTCTACAGGCACCTGTTATATTTTTTTTTCTTTTATATTTTTTGTTAATTTCATCGATGTGTAGAAATAATATTCTCCTTTTTTTCTAACAAAATCGAGACAAACTTGTATCATTAATCATTATAAAAATATTTTTAAAACCAAGATTTTTAATGATACGCCTTCACTTCCTGCTTTTTTAAAACAATTATTTCTATTTATATATTTATTCATTTTAAACAGCGTTTGTTGCCATTTACGAGTTGTTGATATATGCAATCAATGCCCCTGCCTTTACTACTGTTTGTTCACCACCCCAGGGGAAGCACCAGCGTCTGTCTTTGTCATTCATGGGCAGTGAATAACAATGTTGTGTTTATTTAAAAATTCAGATGGTAAATAGCAAACAAAATAATGTTTTATCCTATATGCACTGTTGACGTGGTATAAGCTGTTTTATTCCCTCCTATGTAAAGAAGTAAAAAGAAAATGGCGATCCAGGCGGCTAAAGAAATTTCGCATTGCAATATGTCCAATTACGTGTTGATAACTTCTTCAATTCGTACTTAAATGACAACTTTAATTTGTTAATGTGTCTGTGCCCCCCCCCCTTCCGCACTTATATTTATTTATCTATTTATTATTTTATTTTCTAAACAGCACTTGTTGCCATTTTATAGGAGTTGTTTATATTTATCTTATAAGGCTGAGCAATCAATGCATCTAGGAAGGTAGTAAATAACAATTTAATGTTTATTTTAATGTTCAGATGGTAAATCATAAAACAAAATAATTTAATTCTGTACCTGTTGTGCACACTTCACGTGATACAAACAAGATTTACTCCTTTGTAAAGAGGCAAAAAAAAAAAAAAAAAAAAACAATAACAACAACAACAAAATGGCGATCCGCCGGCCACAGAAAATTTGCATTGCAAGATGTCCCCTTACGTGTTTATAACTGCTTCAGTTCGTACTAAAATAACAACCATTACTTCTTTGATGTTTATAGAATGACTTTCAATATAAAAACAATATATATAGCGACAGGTTATATGATTATTTTGTTCTATATGGTATGGTATCGGTTTTCTTGTTAAAAATTGGATTAAAATCAAATAACGAATAAAGTTTTCTACACTCAATTATATAAAATGTGTCTGAAACCTTTCTTAACACACACATGTGAGTTTAGTCATGTAAAGGACATTAATTTTTGTTGTTATAACAATTTTTCTTGCCGTTGTCGTTTCTCAGCGGGTTCGGTAGTGAGGAGAAAAATGTCGCCAGATCCTCAAATACGGCCGGGTAGTTATGCATGATGTACAGATAGTTTATACGAAAATTAAAGCACTATGACTATAATAAACATTGACGGTGCTATAAACGAAAACTGGTGGCATGTGCTTCAATATTGTGTAAATGTTTTGCATAAACCCAAGTGAATGTTTTCAGAGGTCTATCACAATAATGGCTTCTGATCGGGGTTATGTCTTCACATTGCATAGATCATAAATGAAATATTTAATGATTCAAATGATTAGTATATTGCTTTTTTTACTTATCTGAACTACCTTTGTTTAAAAAGCGATAAAAATTCCTCTTCTTTGCAAGCTTAATGCTTTCAAGCGAATGAATGCCGAGAACAATATGGCGGACTTCCGGCTTATCGAGATGCCTGTCGGGAAATGTTACTTATGTCAGGGAGCTATATAGCTTTCAATGGGAGTTTCCAGTCTCTCTGTATATATATGTCTCTGATTAAATATACCATTATCATCCAACAAATCTCTCACGTATAATATAGTACTCTTTATCCAGTTTGAAAAGCAAATTGTTTTGTCATTGTATTTAAATTATTCATTATTCCATGTAGTCTGAGTTACAAAATTACCATTTGAGGTATTTTCTATTTGTATAACCCTTTTGCTTTCATTAAAACTAAGAAAAATCTATCGACAGAACACTGGAATCTTATGAACAAATTCAAAGTCTTGTAATTTTCTTTCTGATGTTTTCAGTAAATATTCAATGGTGATATTTTTCGATTTACACAAACTATTAATATTATATAGTAAGTTTTCGTTATTTACAATTCTTTGAATCAACGATGCTTTAATTGCTTCCAATTTAGTTTCAATATCTGTAACTCCTGTACCGCTATCCTGAATTTTACCAATTAAATCATTTCTTTTGATTCTGTCTGTTTTATTCCAAATGAATTGAAAAAAAACCCCAACAGCGTTGTATTTTTCTAACAATACCGTCATCAGGAACAGGCAATTTAGAAGCAACATAAATAAATCTAGATATAGCTAACATATTAACAACACAGGTTTTGCCAAAAATTGTTACCTTCCTTTTCCAAGATTCATAGAGTTTTTTTCCATTTCATCAAAAATGTTCATCCAGTCCTGATCATAGCATTCTTCTATGTCATGTCCAATATTTATACCAAGGCATTTAAAAGATCTTTTACTGACATCAGTCCCAAACAAATTTTCATATTTTTTCTTTAATTTTCCAAGTAATATACATTGCGTTTTATCTAAGTTTAGTTTTGATCCTGCATGTTTACAAAATTTATTAATAGTTTCGATAGCAATACCTAACGAATTTTCATCTTCAGAATTAAAATTAAATCACCTGCATGCTGTATATGCGTTATTTCCAAATCAGAATTAGTTAAAGAGATGCCCTTAATATTTCCATTTTGTTTAATTTTGAAAGCTAGCACTTCAGCCACAAATAAATATTAAATCGCTGAAATCGGACACCCCTGTCGTATTCCTCTGGTCATTTTCGATGATTTCGATATCCAACCATTATTTTTAAGTCTAAAAATTGGATTAGTATATAATATTTTGATCCATGTTGTGAAATTATTACCAAAATTAAACTTTTTTAATACATTAAAAAGGAAATTCCATCCAACAGAATCAAACGCTTTCTGAAAATGCATAAAAAGTAACAAACCCATCTTCACACATGTCATTACAATAATAAAAAATATCTAAAATTGATCTTGCATTTTCACATATTTATCCATCTTATATGTAGTCTGATTGCTCTTTGCCTATTATGTTATCAATGACTTTTTGTAATTTTTTGCAAAAAATAAATGCAATAATTTTATAATCAGTGTTGGTTAGACTCAGAGGACCATAATTTTTCAAATTAGTTTTATCGACTTTTTTTGGAATCACAAAGTAATTATGGCTAATCTTTGTGACAAGCTCATTTTTTGCTTTTCATAGAACATTTTATCTATATATGGCCAAAAACACTGATAAAATTCACATGGCAAACCATCAGAACCAGGAGATTTGTTTTTCTTCATATTAAGTACAGCTTCTTTACATTCATTGAAAGAAGGGATTTCATTATTAAAGTTCTTCTGATTTTCTTTTAAAGTAGGAATATCTATACATGTAAGATAATTTTCAAACGATTTAGAATCTATGCATTTGCTTGTATACAGATTTTCATAAAAATTACACATTGTATTTAAAATGCCATTATTATCTTTAACAATATTTCCACTTTCGTTTTTTAATTCGTTAATAACATTATAACATTGATGTATTTTTTCTAGATTTAAAAAGAATTTAGTGTTTCTCTCTCCCTCGGTAATGTATTTTGCCTTTGAGCGAATATGTGCACCTTTGGCTTTATTGTCATATAGTTTATCTTATTCATTTTCCAAAAATCTTTTTCCATTCAAATCAAAAAGAATATCAGGTGAACTTCCATCAATTCAATTTCTTTTTTCAATCTCTTATTCTCTGTTTAACTTTACACTGTGTTCTTTTAATATATTTACTAGAAAAATCTTTGACCTTTCGTTTAAAACTTTCCCACTTTGTTATAGGATCAACATTTTCTAATGAATGAATGCAAAATGTCATATAAACCATTTTTATAAATATCGTCATCAAGATAAGATACATTGTGTACATTCAGTTTCCAGTAACCAGAGCCTCCTTTTTAACAATTCAAATTGATATTAAACCTAAAGTAATACTTTAATTTAAGCTAATACTTTTAATTAATTTTTTAAATTATTTTTTTCTTTTTCCAGACAACAATTAAAATCTTCGCAAATGTAAACATTTTCTCGGTGAATTATATATCGAGACAAATTCATACAATTTATCAAAGAATAACAATTTACTCTTTTCATCATTTAGGGCATAGACATTAAAAAAGAAAGTCCTAAATCATCGAGTTTAAAATTGATCAAGAGAATCCGTCCATCGTTGGATTTATGAATATTATCAGTCTTTATAGGAAGAGAGTTAACGGAGAATCAGAGAAGGCATGAAAAAATAAACCATCCCAATTTTCATTATACTTATTAACATTTTTACAAAATGTGTCTCTTGAATAAATGCTATGTCAACATTCCGATCATTTAACAAATTATATATTTTGAAACGCTTTTCTTCGAAATTCAATCCCCTAACATTAGCGGAAATCACACTTAAACTTTCCATGCGTTAAAAATAATAAAAATTAAGGATGAAAATGATGATAATGATAACAACAGTAATGGCGATTACTATTATTTGTATTACTATAATGATACTGGTAATAATAAATCATAATAGTAATAATAATGAAAGTAATTTACATATCTCAAATCGAAGTCCATTAGGCGTAGCATGAGGTAAAAGAGGATTAATACACCATTATTTGTAAACTGCGAGGCATATCAAATGTCTAACACATGTGCACAGAATAGGACGAATGGTAGTAGAGTCATCCGTCCAATGAATCGTACTCAGTTTCACCATTGCGACCTGAAGCTACTGATTCGGAATCAGATGCAGCGCGTAACTCACGGAGCATTTTGACTATATCTCTCTGATTTGTGGTTTCCTTTGACAGTTGCTTCTGGTTCGGTTTGCTCCACTATTCTTTTGCTCGCCTCCTTAGCCACTTTTCCTAGGATGTCACCAAACGCATTTTGACCGGGCCAGTGGTCTTTCCGTGTGTTTTCTGTACCGCCTGGGTCGAGTCCAGAACCCAATTCATCGTTATATGTAGATTCGACAAAAACTGTGTTAAATGACCGTCCTTAGTCGGTATCGTAATTGCACTACAAAAATACAAATATTTTTGTAATGTGTTATATGTGCTAGTATATTTTTTATATTCATGTATTGTATAGCTCCATGGTGACTTCTGCCACATAACTGAGCCAGTAACTCTTCTTTTTTCTTTCTCTTAGCCGAACGTATTTTTTCTTTGAAAACTGGAACTTGAACACATTTATGTTCAATCACCTCCTCTATAACCTTCAGTTTGGTTAAATTCCATTGCTCGTTACTTTTGATCTTATCACCTATGCGTTTCGGTCATCATGGGCCTTTGAATAATGCTGGCGGAATTGACATCACCACATCGGATAGCCTTGGTATATTGGAAGGCGTGTTCTGCAGACTTGTGCTCAACGGCAAAAAGTTCCATATTGCATGGAAAAAAGTTAGACAATACATCCTGAGCGCCGTTGAATGGGGTTATATCTTTCTGTACTTCATAGAAGGGGCATATTTCATCACCTGGTTTGTGGCCTGCTGTTTTGCACACTTTGCAGCATGATTCATTTTTACATCTTGAATTAGTGTGGTCTGTCTTCCAGCAACGTGTACAAAGTAGTTTCTTCTCAACTTTCGGTTGACCATAATGAAATAGTAAACAGCGCAACCTAGCACACACATTCACACGGGGTAAAGATTTCCAATTAGGTAATGGTTCTATATACATGAAACGATTGCTGTTTAAAGCAATTGTCGTTATATAGGTAATGGGATTTCTAATTTTTCTCATACAATAGTTTGCTTGATAATTTAACATCCAAGTTGTTCAAAAGTTGAAAAATTGCAGAATCGTCAACGGAGACCGGTAATCCACATAACCTGAGTTTCTAACTTTGTTGGTTTCTGTGGTTCCCGGCGAAAACGGATTTGTATCATAGAATGGCACTGCAATGCTATGAATATTCAGTCCTTCATTTAAAAGCTTAGTCCTGCTGTCTTTGTCTTTCACATATATCGGCCAAAGATTGCGGTCAAGCGGCAAACAGTGTAAAGAATGCTTTTCATAACGAAATCTATAAGTTCAAAATCATTGATGCGTTTCTTATAACTGACCTGAATATCACTGAATACAACGGTTTAAGTGTCCGGTCATCCATGCCTGTCGAAGTGTTCAAATAGTCGGTCATATTTACATTACCATGAACAGTAGTCATAAGGAATGAAAACACAAATGAAAAAACGACATAAAACATCTAAATTCTTTTCTTTTGAAAAGTTTACACGCAAACATATGTACACGATCAACATAAAATATACATAATCCAAAACTTAAATAAAAATTATACGTAAATCCACAGAAATGCCAATAAACAAGAGAGCGACAGAAACAACATCCTCTCGCGTTCTCGTCACGTGACTTCACGTGTTTGAATTTTGAAGACTTTGGATTTCCTATTGTAAATTTTCTTTATTGAGATGGTGATGTCCCCAGATTCCCATCATATGGTATTAATTTTAGTCGATTGGTTCGGTTCGCTAGAGCCTGCGCTAAAGTTTTGGATTTTCACGCAAAAAATTCCTAGATTACTTTTAAACTTCTAACTCAGGGTTATAGATATCATAAACTTTACAGACTAAGGAGGGTAAAAGGTTTCGATAATTTCATATCGTCGGGTTCTAAAATTATTAAACACCTTCTACATCGAAAGTATGACCTCGAGATCTTCGTTAAGACCATAGTTCTTGTATTGGGTCCCTCTACAACCCAATGCAGACTTTTGCTTGCGCGTTACACGCTGACTAACAGGGCGGTAGGGACTCTCTGACGGGTTTCGTCCAAACATTTACAGAGGAGACAAGATCTTGATCCTTGTCCCCTCTGAATGTTAGTCGGGACTCCTATTGATCAAGGATTTGAGCTCGCTTACAGACGGGCAGAGCACGGTTTACCTATGTTGATGTCTCCTTACGTATTTTTTATAGCAACATATTATTCTATAATTTTTTAGTGTGTAGTAAATTTTTACGACCTCTCCCCTTGAGAAACTTGTTGATCCTTGTTCTCTTTATGGATGATTATTTATAAATTCTTAAATGTGTGTCCTTTGATTGTGCTGCTTTTGCAGTGAGTGGGAAGGTGGGTACCCGTAAACCGGTTAACCACACCAACAGAGTGACGTTTGTTCCGTGTTTATTCTGCTGTTGTCATTTTTTTTGTGTGTGCAGGTCCTTGGTGATTTGTGTCACACAGCTTTGTCAGATGTCTTCTTGAGATAAATCTACACCTTTCTAAGATTTAAACATCAAAATTATCAACCACCTAATATATACTAATATTTATGATAAACGTGAGGATTTTGGATTTCCTATTGTAAATTTCCCTTACTTGGATGGCGATGCCCCTCGACTCCCATCATATGGTATCTATATATCTCAATTAGTTCGATTTGTCAGAGGCTGCACCGATGTTTTGGACTTTCATAAACAAAATTTACAAATTACTACTAAACTTTTAACTCAGGGTTACAGATATCACAAGCTACGAAAAACATTCGGCAAATTCTTCAGATCTTATTCAGAACTTCTATCTAAATTTGGAAATATTTCTTTTCAACAGTATGTATCCAATGGAATTTCCCATCCTTATTTTTACGGTGATCTCGTATATAAACTAAGGAAAGTAAAAGGCTCCAATAACGTTATTTTATCATGTAATAAAATAATCAAGCGTCTTCTAAATAGACAATATGATGTTGAGATTATCAAAAAGACTATAGGTCTTGTATTTGGCCCCTCTACAGCCTTATGCAGACTTTTACTTGAACGTTGCACGCTGACTAACAGGGCGGTGGGGACTATATGACGGGCCTTGTCCAAACCTCTTTCAGAGGGGACATGGTCCTGAACCTCGTCCCCTCTGACTGTTAGTCGGGACTCCTACAGATCTAGGGTCTTAGCTCGCTTTCAGACTGGCAGAGCACGGTTTATCATGTTGATGTCACATATATTTTTATACCATTATGTATTTTACAATACCTTACGTGTTTATATTTTTATGACCTCTCAATATGCGATACCTGTTGACCCTTGTTCTTTACATGGAGGATTATTTATAAATTTTTAAATGTACGTCCTTTGATTGTTCTGCTGTTACGGTGAGTGGGAAGGTGGGCCCGTAAACCGGTTTACCACACCATTTGTTTGGCTTTTGTCAAATTAAATGACCGTCCTAAGTCCGTATCGTAATTGCACTACAATCAAATATTTTTGTAATGTGATATATGTTCTAGTATATTATTTATATTCATGTATTGTATAGCTCTATGGTGACTTCTGCCACATAACTGAGCCAGTAACTCCTCTTTTTTCCTTGACGATGGTTCATTAGTAATCTCTCTCTATGACAAACGTGACGATTTTAATTTCATTAATACCAATTTCCCTTTTCTGAGTAGCAACATACATTCCTCTCCTGCATATGCGTTTTCATTTCACAACTTATATGCTATGCCAGAGCATGCTCTGAGTACGAAAATTTCGTCCTGAGAGCGAGACTTCTTGCCACGAAACTACTCTCACAAGGATATATGGAGGAACGTTTGAAATTGTCACTGAGAAAATTCTGTGGTCGATATAGGGATCTAGTGCAATTTCAGATTCCTCTTTCAAGAATGTTAACCGATATTTTGGGACCTGAACATACAAAATAACCATCTTTACTTGACTATACTTGATTTGACAAAATATGCATATATATACAGACATTTGTTCATGTGCACTTCCGACACCGGAATATCAGTTTGGCAGCTTTTCTCACCTTGATTGAAAAATTTGACTCCGTGTTCTTGTCTCCTTCGTGTGTTCGTGCGTGTATATTTATGTATTTACCTCCGCGACTTGAAAAGTTGTTGCAGGACTTTTGCGACGGGTGTTGCATACAGCCAGTGGACGCTTACTCCTCCCGCGCACCTGGTCTCACCTCGATTTTATTGGGGTTCGCATTTGTCTACATATGACACTATTCACGATATTGTCCCTTTATTCCATGGACTGTGAGATATGGTTTACCCATCGGTACTTCTTCGTTTTTTACTTTACATGAAAGGTGCACGCTTAGAAACAGGGAAGCTAGAATTATACGAAGGGTCGTTTTGAAACCTGTTTCAGATGAGACATGGTCCTGATCATCATCCCCTCCGACTGTTGGCCGTGAGTCCTGCAGATCGGTCTGAACATGCAACAAGATCGGCAGAGTACGGTTTACTCACGTTGATGTCAATTTTTATATTTTTGATTTCTTGGTCTTACTCTTGATTAATATACGTGATAATATTTTTATGACCTCTTTCCTAAGAAACTTGCTGATTCTTGCTCTCTATGTGGAGGATTATTTATAGATTTTTAAATGTGGGTCCTTTGATTATAGCTATTTTATGGTGAGTGGGAAGGTGGGTCCGTAAACCGGTTAACCAAACGAATTTCACTACTTTCATATCACTCGGTCCTAAGTTACTTTCTCTATATGGAGAATTATTTATAATTTTTTAAATGTGTGTCATTTGATTGTGCTGCTTTTGTGGTGATTGGGAAGGTGGGCGCCCGTAAACCGGTTAGCCACACCAATTGAGTGACGTTTGTTATTTCAATTGACTGTCCTAAGTCGGTATCGTAACCGCAGCACAATCGAATATTTTTGTAATGTCGTTCCGTGTATATTCTGCTGTTGTCATTTTTTGTGTACAGGTCCTTGGTGATTTGTGTCATACAGCTTTGTCAGATGTCTTCTGTTTTCTCTTTTTTAATCGTAAGTTTTTGTAATATGACGGGCCTTGTCCAAACCTCTTTCAGAGGAGACATGGTCCTGAACCTCGTCCCCTCTGACTGTTAGTCGGGATTCCTACAGAACTAGGGTCTTAGCTCGCTTTCAAACTGGCAGAGCACGGTGTATCATGTTGATGTCGCATATATTTTTATATCATTATGTGTTTTATCAATGATCAATAGATATCTCGCGTTTTCGATGGTAAAGTCATATTTTTAGGTCATTGAAAGGAATGCACTGTACAAAATCGTGTTCTACAATATCATGTCACATCTTGGATATGAAACCTGATCCTGTCGGAAAACATGTTGATGTCGCATATATTTTTATATCATTATGTGTTTTACAATACCTTACGTGTTTATATTTTTATGACCTCTCAATAGGCGATACCTGTTGACCCTTGTTCTTTACATGGAGGATTATTTATAAATTTTAAATGTACGTCCTTTGATTGTTCTGCTGTTACGGTGAGTGGGAAGGTGGGCCCGTAAACCGGTTAACCACACCATTTGTTTGGCTTTTGTCAAATTAAATGACCGTCCTAAGTCCGTATCGGAATTGCACTACAATCAAATATTTTTGTAATGTGTTATATGTGCTAGTACATTATTTATATTTGTATTGTATAGCTCCATGGTGACTTCTGCCACATAACTGAGCCAGTAACTCCTTTTTTTTTTCTTTTATGTGTTTGTTTTTCAGATTATTACATTTTAAACAGTGCATTCCAGTGTCATACGGTGGAGTCAGATGCTTCTATCTTTTCTTTTCTCATGAAAGAGACTTCATGCTTCGACTGCAAAAACGATGACATATAAAATGATATAGTTATATATCGAAATAATATACAGACATACACCTGATTACCCTGAAATTGAATGATAAATTAGTGACATTTATCCACATAATCTGCATTTAAACAAGACCAATATATTTAGTACAGAAATACTGTAATGGACATATACATTAACATTGTAGACAACAATATACATATTTGAATTTATGATAAACGTGATATATTTTGTCAATTGTTCGATATGCTAGAGCTTATACCTATAGATTACTTTTGACACAGGGTAACAAATGCCATAAACCTCGCAAGCAAATTTTGCAGTTTCTCCTCAGATCTTTTATGTACCTCTGGAAATTTGGTTTTTGAGCAATATCCGTCCTGCTGCATCTTTCATTTCTTTTTGTTGGGTTATATTATATGTAAACTAAGGATCAAAAGTTCAGATAATTTCACTAAATCGGTTATTGCCCAGCGGCCTCTAGACTTTTCGCATATAGTGCATATAGATATATGCCCTTTTTCTTTTTTCATGCCACAGTCGAATCAGATTTTATGTATGTTATGTAAATTAAGTTAAAAAAAGGACACATCGTTATTCAAAAGATGATTCGTCAATGAAACATTTCTGCAGATGGTATTTGTTCATCAATTATCGAGCATTGACGTAAAATACGGTAGTGTCTTAATAACGAAGTGCAAAGCACACATTATGTTAAATAGCCAATTGAAATAAATAACATGGATATAACTTCGTTACGATTTTCATTTAGAGTATAGACTTACCTTCATTTCTTATGGTATGGTATAAGATAGGCATTATGAAGATCTATGGCAGTAAGGCTGCACACACACACACACACACACACACACACACACACACACACACACACACACACACACACACACACACACACACACACACACACACACACACACACACACACACTTTAGGATGTACATTTATGTTCATCGTAGTGATTGCTACAGTAAACGGTTATTTACATGTTTTTTTTATCTATTTATTGTTAGAATTTTGCTATATTCATTCAAATCATAATTCTTGTCATCATGTTGTAAAATTACTGCAAATCAACTCATCTAATTGCATCTTCAATTTTACTCTGAATTTAAACTCGCTGCAGGAAATTCATCATAAGTATTCAGAATCCTGACAATTTGAAAATGAATAAAGATTAATGAGTTCCACTGAATATTTAAAGCCCAATTAAAAGAGAGCAAGTGAAGTGGTGCTGGTTTCAATAAAAAAAAAACCAGAATAAAACGACATCAGGTATGAAGATAAAAGGTGTGTCTCCTGCTAGTATCACTCACCTGCCAATGATCAATAGATACCTCGCGTTTTCGATGGTAAAGTCATATTTTCAGGTCATTGAAAGGAATGCACTGTACAAAATCGTGTTCTACAATATCATGTCACATCTTGGATATGAAACCTGATCCTGTCGGAAAACATTTTTTTTTACCACAAAACTTCCTCAGTGATGATTTTTTACGTTCGTTGTCGTAAACTAATTTATAACTTAGTCGGTCTCAGAACAAAACTTTCGTGAGAGGAGCATGCTCTGGCACAGCGTATCATGAAACAATAAATTCGAATTTATTAGATATCATTCGAAACTTACCTTGGCAGACCTTTCACTTTGACAATTTTTATCTACTTGCATGGCATAGTGTAGGAGATTTACTTCCACTCAGTCAATGGTAAAGAAGGCATGCATTAAATAATGTCGGATGATGATCTCTACCGTTATATTAAGACTTTTTGGCATTGTCCACTCTTTCCATGTGCAGTCATCAGATAACCAGAATTGCTTCCAAGACATATTTCTTTTAAGCGACGTACACGTTATTTATATTTCTTGTAGCAATTTTAATTTTGACTAAATGTAGACAGAACTATGACGATCGATCATGCAGTATACTTAAAACAAACAACATTAACATTGTTTCACTATCACTCTCAGTTAAAAGAAAATATAAGTATTTATTGATGAAATTAACTATGTTCAATTTCAACTTCTCCATAAATAACTGATGGATACTAGAGAACGTCATTGCACATTATTCTTCTGATTACTGAGACTATATTATGTAGAATATTAAAAGACTGAGTGTAGTGCTTGAAGATGAGAAGATGATAGATATAACCAATCACTAGTCCAAACCTCATGAAACCGAAGGCATAAAAAGTTAGCAAAATGCATAAACAAAGTATACAAAATCAGGTATAAGGAAAACAAGAGAAGGCAAACCACAGAATACCTGCTTAGGAATGTACGTCAACCCCCAATAGAAGACGAGCAAAAGTAATTCAGCACTGTATATATACATGAATATGAACAAACACTATATAGAGAGTGCTACAGCCACATAACATCAGGCCACTACCACATAACATCAGCAAAAAGGGTATAATAACACTGAAGTCAAACCCGAACAAAATGTTCGATTAAGGTTAGTACAAAATATTGGTGTCGAATTCGGTATTTAAAATGGTCGGAGTAGGTCTCATTCCGGTACATCACATAAAAGAGATTGAAAAGTCTGGAAGTAAAGCAAGGGGTATACACTGCAAAAAAAACCCAAGTTTCCGCAACTCCGGAAACCTTGCGGAAACTGGGACATCAAGTTTCCGGAAGGTTTCCGCAATGGAAACCTGCGGAAACTTGCATGTGAAGTTTCCGCAGGTTTCAGTTTTGCGGAAACTTGGTGGAAACTTTTGGCTTAAAGTTTCCGCAGGTTTCCGCAAGGCGAAAACTTAATGGAAACTTATACTCAAAACTTAAGAACCTGATTTCTACAGAAAATTTATATCAAGATTCAACTTTTTTTTTTCAATCAGTTCAATAATATGTGTATGGTCTTCTTAAAAATGCTAAGAGTACACTTGGACATCAAGTTTCCGGAAGGTTTCTGCAACGGAAACCTGCGGAAACTTGCATAATTGAAACTTCTCACAAACACTTCTACAGGTTTCTGCAAGGCGAAAACTTAATGGAAACTAATATTCAAAACTTAACAATCTGAGTTCTACAGGAACTTTATGTCAATTAAGATTTAACTTTTATTTTTTAATCGTTTCAATAATATGTGTATGTACTTTTTACAAATGCTGAGAGAAGTGAAATGTCATAAAGCTTAATAATAAAGTTAAGCAGACTACAGATGACTGTCAATTTTTTATTAAATATAAAGACATAAAGCTGATAGAAATTATACCTTTTAAAATTTTTCTAAACCCAAAAGTCTACTATATGCATTGTGATTTTGTTTGTTCAAGTTAAATGAGATATATGATAATCTAGTTTTACTAGAGGTAGACTGGTTCATAACGGTATATATAATCCTATGATATTTTGATAAAATCATTTCTCATATAATCTGAAAATTGTTATCTCATTTTCATGTAAAAGCTCTTTTCTGTATATTACTTAAACACTTAAATATCACATTCAGAATGTACTCCACTGTCTAAGTAAATAAATTAAGCAATTTCTCATTTAAAAGAAAATGGCAATTAACTGAAATGTATTGGATAAGTAATCATAATAAAAAAAAAAGGCAAATCAATATATTGCTAGAAGCTAGAAATGCAATGTATAATTATACTTCACAAGCTCTTCTTTAAATATCTTGACATTTCCTATAATTAGACTTTACATGGGATACAGTATATCTATTTCAAACTATATTTTTGTTTCAAATTCAAATATATTTATGTATCTTACTCTTAGATTTAGTACATGATGACACTAAATCAATCAAGTTAGATGAGCAACCTAATAGTAATATTGATAAAGATAACCAAGAACTTACACTAAACATAATATTGATTACAAAGTCAAAGGCAGAGACATATATACTTTATATGTCTCTGGTCAAAGGCCATTTTTGTAACTAGGTTTAGTATCAAAGCCATTAATTTACAGAGGCCTAATTGATACATGTACTGTACTGTAGTGGTGCCAACAGACTACAGACAGAGAAAATTCAAACTGAACTTCAAAGTATGAACAAACAAAATTTACCCATACACATTTCTACAAAAGTCAGAATAATGTGCATACTATTGTTTCACTAATGTTTAATACTTTTTAATAAAAATGTACTCCTAGTTCAACAGGCATCTCAATGTTTACACGTTCATCTCGACTGATTTTTATTTCGATCCAAGTCAAGTCACGGCAATACCTGGTGGAAAGCACATGGCTCTCGGCTCGTTGCCCCACCCCCCCCCCCACCCCCTTCAATTATACCAATATATATTGGTATAATTGAAGGGGGGCAACGATCCGAAAGCCCTGTGATTAAAAGTATAACTATATATATATATAAAAAACCCCAAGAATATATATTATACATACATGTATATAGATATGAACAAGGGATTAGGGCGATAGGAAAGCGAGGCGGGAGCATTTTTCCCTACTTGCTCATTGATGGATGTATCGAACATCTACTGAAATAAATTATATACAAAATTCTCTGCACAATTTGAAAATAAAGATAAAATCTTTTATTGTAATGTTATTTATTACTGAATATCAAGGACTTATAAACAAGTTGTTTATAAGTCCTTGTTAATATCAACTTCTAAAATTCTGTAACAGCATAATAACAAAGGGGGGGGGGGGGGGGTTGCACAATTGTATTGAACAATGGAGCGTGTTTTGCTAAATCAATTCCTTGGTAAAATTTTTGATCAATTAAGTTTTAAACATTGATGTGTGTGGAATTTGTAAAAATGTATCAGAAAAAAGAACTAATTTCATTTCCTGCATATTTAACAATTTGCAATTTGTGTAACTTCCTTAAGCTCCATCCTTGCGCCCATCTTTTCATACCTTTCTATCCGGTCTATTGTTCTCCAATAAACTTTACCGTTACCAGGTATATGTTATATGCATTGTGACATTACACAGTATATTCATATTATATACGTACATTTATACCATGCTGCTGAATATTGAATGACTAGGCTATTAACAGATCATTTCAAATATATGTAAAATTCGAAGCGAAGTCCCCGCGTATAGGCCTACAGGGGCACACGAAGTTGTTCAGTACTTTTTAGCCGAGAATGGGGAAACGGGGGAAATGTTTGTGTGGGGTTTTTTTCCATATGCTATTAATTAATAAAGTCCTGCGCCGGCATAAGAATAGCCAAGGGCTTATATATCTACACATATAAGTCCTTGGAATAGCATGTGAGATTTTGAAACCAAAACTTTGTTTCTAAATCCTTGCCAGAGTCGTATCAAGATAATCCGTGAAGAGGGAAAATAAATATCAAAACTGTGTAAAGTGTGCCAGTGGCGGACCCAGAGGCATGTGTGACAAGGATGTAGACTTGGCGCCTGTAGACTTCCATCCAAGCCTGGAGTGGCCGGTCCCGCTCGAGCCGGCATAGGGGTCCGGGCCGGTTACCCCGGGGAATCATTGGCGCGTACGGTACGCGTGACAATTTGGCATTTCTTAGTTTATTATAATAAAATATTCCCGCGTTTCGTTAGTATAGCGGGAATTATTTTTCTGAAAGTTTCGTAAAGCATCCAATGAAATCTTAGTAAGATAGTCACGTGATACCGTGTCCGAGTTAGAGAAAGTCATTCTAGGCTCGATCGCCGCACTGGTCACTCACGTTTAATTTTGAGCAGCCAGGTATCGCATTATAATAGTGTTTAACGGATATCATGGACTCCAGCGGTCTTATAGGTGATGATACCGCCCAAAACGGTAATAATGCACTTTTGTCTCAAATAGATGCCTTGATATCTGCGAGGTTTTCGTCAATGGAGGAGCAATTACTTGCTAAACAAAAACATATAAGTGACGTAAGCTTACATCGGATAGAGAGCAGGTCACACGAGCAGTTTACTTTCAAACGTAAAGGCAATAAAGAGCAGTTCGTGCATGGAGAAAAGGTGCTCGAAAAACTCCGCGACGCTCAATTTTCTTTGAACGCAGAAGCAAGTCCGTCCCATAATGTCGAGAGAGCAAAGTTGAAAATTAATGAAGGATTGGATCTAATAAGCCATAGGCAAAAATTGATTAAGCTTGCTGACAATTCAAAGCATGGTTGGACTGTGGTAGAGCAATATGAGGCTCATCAGCTCGCTGACGACAGTGACGATGAAAAGAGGATTTACAAAGCGGAAGCTAGGTGCGACAAGCAGTTAAGGGAAGAGAGGATGAAAAAGAACCGAGCATCGAGGAAATGGACTCCTTACTCTCTACACACGGCGCCCCCTCCCTCAACAAGTCAGACAACGGCAGCGAACACAGCGCACGCAGGGCCGAAACCAGGTGTTTGTTTTGCTTGTGGAGTGCCTGGGCACTGGCGGAGAGAGTGTCAGGCGAATAGACAGGCTGGCAGTGCTAAGTTAAGTACTATTTCAGTAAATAATGGTAGTAGTAATGCATTGAGTCCTGTAGGTAGACTTAGGTCTCAGTATCAGGAATGGGTATCTATTGACCCTCATCCATATATTTTGAATGTTATTGAAAATGGTTATATTTTACCTTTCTATGAATTACCAGAGCATAAAATCCTGAAAAACAATAGGTCTGCTATTGAAAATCCAAGCATTGTATCTGATGAAATAAGAAAGTTATTGAATTTAGGGTGTGTTACTGAAGTGTTTGAAGTGCCTACAGTGGTAAATCCTTTGACTTGCATTTAACAGATCAGGTAAAGCTAGGTTGGTCCTAGATTGCAGGTACATAAATTTGTTTTTGTATAAATTTAAGTTTAGATTAGAGGACGCCTCTGTGGCAAGGTATATGTTCAAGCAGGGTGATTACGTTTTCACTTTTGACCTTAAGTCGGCATATCACCATATTGAAATTCATGAAACTCACAGAAAGTTTCTAGGTTTCTCTTGGATAGAGGAGGGTAAGGTAAGATACTTTATCTTTAACGTGTTAGCGTTCGGTTTGAGTACTGCAGCCCACATATTCACAAAACTCACAAGGTCAGTGGTTAAGTATTGGAGAAAAAGCGGTTTTCGCATTATCATGTATCTAGACGATGGTTTATCGGGTTCGAATTCCTTTGAAAACGCTCAGGCTTTGAGTGTTCAGGTGAGATCAGATCTTATTAGACTGGGCTTTGTGATAGCGGATGAAAAGTGTTCATGGGTTCCCACGCAACGCACAACCTGGTTAGGCTGCGTTTGGGATTTTACTACAGGTAAGGTGGAAATCACCGAAGCGAGACTTCATCGACTTTTAGAATGTTTTACAGCGAGCTATTGCTCAGGTATGTAATGCAAATCTTTTTATAAAGGCGAGGCTTCTCGCTTCATTGGCTGGCTGATTATTTCAATGCAGGTAGCCATGGGAAAGAGTGTTCGCATGAACACAAGGTCAATGTTCAATTGTTTGAAATCAAGAGCAAGTTGGAATGCTCCTGTTATTATAGACAAAGGCGTCTTGGACGAAATTTTCTTTTGGAGAGATAACTGCATCGCTCTGAACGGCAGTCAACTGGTATCAAATCTGACTAAAGATTATGATTGTGTGGTTTTACAGCGATGCATCGCATACCGGTTATGGTGGGTATATTTTAGACAAGCCGGGTTCGGAGGTTGTAGGAGTCTGGTCCCGACTCCGAATCTATGCAAAGTTCTACTTGGAGAGAACTAGTGGCTATGAGCCGAGTATTTAACTCAGTTTGTAATGGTCCTGGAAGGACAAACCATAAAGTGGTATACGGACAGTAAAAATGTGCATCACATGATGCAGGTTGGTAGCAGAAGGGAAGAGCTGCATGAAATTGTGTTGGATATTACTCGTGGAAGCGAGGCTAGATCTGTCAGTATTGACACTATGTGGTTGCCACGGGAACAAAATGTTGAAGCAGATTTTCTTAGTAGATGCTATGATAGCGATGACTGGCAAATAGCGCCGTTGACATTTAAAAGTTTGGAGAAAATTTGGGGTCCACATACCTTTGATAGGTTTGCTACTGATTATAACACAAGATGTAAGAGATTTAATTCTCGGTGGTGGTGCCCTGGTACAAACGGGGTGGATGCATTTAGATCGGTTTGGTCTGGAGAAAATAACTGGTTAGTTCCTCCTCCTAGATTAGTTATCAGCGTAGTGGCTAAACTCAAAGATGATAAGGCCGTGGGACTTTAGTCGTACCAAAGTGGTTTTCTTCACCTTATTGGCCAATTCTGAAAAACTAACGATTTCAAGACAATTTCACTCGGAAATTCATGCACAATTCCGGGGAAGGGGTTTAAACGGAGTTTTTGGTAAAGCATTGAAGTTTGAGATGGTGGCTATCAGAATTGATTTCACAAATCGGTGATTTAGTTAGAATTGTTTTTAATCAGAGTATTTTTTTTGATAGGTGAAAGAATAAGTTCACATTTGACTAGCATCTGTAAAGAGTCCGGTATGGAGATGAGCGGAGACAACGTTTACCTTTGCGAGAAAATGTGCGAGTTCATGCTTCAATGTCGCAGTGACAACACAAAAGTGAAGTATTTCAATCTTTTCAAGAGATGGGAGCAGTTTTGCATTATCTAAGTGCTTTAGTGTTATTCCGGCAGAGCCTGTGCATATTGCTCTGTTTATTACGGTCGCTTTTTAGATAGCGGTTCTTCCCACAATGTGATTTCTGCTGTGAAATATTCTGTGAAATTCGTTCACTCATTGCACGGTTTTGAGGATCCGACCGATAATCCATTCATTGACAACCTGGCGGAATCGTCCAAGCGCATCGCTTCTAGACCGATCAAAAAGAAGGACGTAATCAACCGTGACCATCTTTTAACATTATGTAGTTTATATAAGGACAGCGAAGATTTATTGGTTATCAGAGACTTATGCATGATTCTCATAGCTTTTTCAGCTTTTTTACGATTTTGATGAGCTTGTGTCATTGCATTGTAATGATATTTCATTTTTTTGATGACTATTTTTCTATCAGAATCAGAAAAAGTAAGACTGATCAATACCGTTTTGGTAGCGATATTATTGTCTCAAAAGGTCAGACAATTGCATGTCCCTTTGCTATGATGAAGCGCTATTTTGATAAGGCAGAAATTGTTATTTCTTCAGATTTGTACCTTTTTCGGCGAATATTTCGCTCTAAATCAGTTTGTAAACTTATTTACAAAAACAAGCGTTTGAGCTATACTAGATGTAGAGAGTGCTTAGTCAGTCGTTTAAAGGAAGTGGCTTATAATTTAGATATTGGTTTGCATTCTTTAAGAGCAGGAGGTGCTTCTGCTGCAGCAAACGCTTCGGTTAATGAGCGGTGCTGGAAGCGCCATGGTAGATGGCGGTCAGAGTCAGCCAAAGATGGCTATGTTGCTGATAGCTTACAAAGCAGATTATCTGTCACGAAATCATTAGATCTTTAGTTTTTTACACATTAATGTTATACAGATTTGCGTAGGCTTGTTACTTGCATAAATTGGAGAATGTTTTATACATGTACATTTATTATTAATTATTTTGATGAAATGCCATGGGAGATGGTGGTCACATTCAGCCAAGGATGGCTACGTTGCTGATAGTTTTCATACACGTAGTAGGTTATGTCATGAGATCAATTAATCTGAAGTTTTTACACTTTAATGAGATATGTATTTTTGATGTTATATAAGTTTTAATTTTTTTATACATTTATTATTTTCAAACAATTTGATTTAAGCAATATTTGCATATTTAAACCTTTGATATTTTCAATCACAATTTTCTTTCTTTTGTCTCTTGCCCAAACTTTTTAGAATTTCTAGCACGGGCGTCGGGCAATTTCATATATTGTTTGTGTTTTTGGTATAGAAGAATAGAGAAGAATAAAATATTCCCGCGTTTCGTTAGTATAGCGGGAATTATTTTTCTGAAAGTTTCGTAAAGCATCCAATGAAATCTTAGTAAGATAGTCACGTGATACCGTGTCCGAGTTAGAGAAAGTCATTCTAGGCTCGATCGCCGCACTGGTCACTCACGTTTAATTTTTTGTTTTTATATTGATATATATAATTATGAATCTATGATTTGAATATCTGGATTGATTTTGTTTATTTGACGTATATAGTGAGGTCTGCCACTGGGGTTATGCTAGATGACTTGACAATAGTGTGAAATTACACTGCCACAGACACAGGTTTTCCATAAAAATATTTGCATTCTTTGGCTTTGCATCTATGGTTTTTTCCTGGCGGTCATGTTTCATTTTTAGATAACCCATACGTTTTCCTTGTGAGCTTTTCATTTTACATGTCAAATGTTATACATGTTTCATGGTCATATCTATAATCTCATATTATAATATAATGTGAGCTAAATGTATTAAAAGGAATAAACTTCTGGCTGCTCTAGCACGGGCGTCGGGCAATTTCATATATTGTTTGTGTTTTTGGTATAGAAGAATAGAGAAGAATCTCCATGATCTGCCCTCTCTTAAAGAAATCTTTCTGAGTTCACAAAAAGATGTCTCTGTAAAAACATTTGAAATGATCGATGGAAAGCCAATGAACTGACACTGTATGGATTTTGATGTGGGAGGGACGTGCGTTATGTACGTCCCTGGATGTGGTTAATTTTAAAGATAATTTTGTTGTAATGGGCCGGATTTTCTTTAATATAAATCAAAGACTTATAAGCAAGTTGTTTATAAGTCGTTGTATAAATCAAACCAAACACGGATCTGAACCAATAAAAATCCCGCTCCCCCCCCCCCCTTTTTTTTATCAATCAGAGGAAATGCAGACGAAAAAAAATGATATAATTGTATTTTATTCTGCATTGATTCCCGCGACTATCCTGAGACAACTCTCATAAAGATCGTTATTATAGTAATCTTAAAATTAGAATATAAATTTATGGATTTTTAAAAAAATATTTAAATTGACCAATCAGAATGCTCAAAACATACAGCTCTCCCGCGGATCGAAATCAAAACAAACATGACAGAAGCTCTCGAGAAGAAGGTTTTTTTCCAATCATCTAGAAGTCCTTTACAGAAGATCTGTATTTAAAGTTAAATACGCAAGGTATGTATATCCAAATTCATAATCTATTCATCAACTAGTTTACAGTTCATTGATTTTTAATTCATGTTCGAGTGATCCCGATCTGACGCGTACATGATGATGATGCAGTAGCCAGTACTGTACAGTAAGTGTACATACAGCTACAGCGTGATTTATTTAGGCCCTGCTTCATAAGTGAGTGCCCTATACTGTAGTAATCACTCTGTCTGTCCGTCTGTCAACTAAACTTAAACATTGGCCTCATCTCTTACGCTGTCACAGGTAGAGCTTTCATATTTTGCATGTATGTTCCTTATAACAAGACCTTTCAGTTGGTATCAAGATTTTTGATCATGTGGCTTTGACATCGACCTTTGACCGGCATTTGAAAAACTTTAACATTGACCATAACTGTGGAACCGTAAGAAGTAGGGCTTTCATATTTGGCATGTGTGTTCCTTATGAAAAGACATTTCTTTTGATATTATGGGGCCTTGACATTGACCTTTGACCTGCATTTTGAAAAACTTTAACACTGACTGTAACTATTGAATTATTAGAAGTAGGGCTTTAGTATTTAGCATCTGTGTTCCTTGTTACAAGACCTTTCCATTGATACAAAAATTATAGTCAAGGTCATGGCGACAGGCATCCATTTGGCCCCTAATGACTGTCAGTTTTCTACTAAATTTAGTAAAAGTATTTGTCCTTGTTATGCACGATTGCAAGTACTGTTATATTTTGCCACTGGAATCTATTTAGATTTGTTGACATTTGAGGTAGATCTGTGCATGAAATTAAAAAATAAAATCGTAATTTTGGTGTATTGTTTAGGGAAGCTTATTCAGAATTGTTCTGTTAAAGCACTTAATTGTATGGACATGTAGTTCCAAGTTAAATTTCTGATTTAGTCTCTTATGTACATGTATGTGTAGTTTTTAATTTACATCTCTTGTTTCAGAAGCAGGATTAAGATGACAGAAGATGAGTGACAGAATATCAATGAGAGGACATTAAAGAATGCAATTCTCAATGTACACAACGTCGCAAGTTTCAAATTCTTACAGGAACACGTATTTGTGAAAATTCAGATAGTTTGATTACAAGGACAGAACATTGATTTCATTCATTTGCTCTGGTTTTGTTTAATTTTGAAGTGGCGAAATGAAACGCTGTAAACATTTTCAAAACACAGGAATTTAAAAAGCTTTGTTTGTCAGTTACTTTGTAAATGTTGTATGTGCATGTTTAACATATACTGAATACTATTAAACAATTGTGAATTATTATTGTATTTCTTTTGTTTGTGTATTTTTTTTTTTTTTTTTTGTCTCTGAAAATGTGATGGCCTATACAGTAGATATATTAGATTTCAAGATACAAAATTAGCTGTCAGTTTTTATTGAATTGCAAGAGGTTGATTTCTACCATTACTTCCGGGGAAACAACATCTCTTGGCATCTTTACTACATAATTAGATATCTCATTTATTACAAAATGTCCTAGTTTCAGCAGGTTTCCGCCAGTTTCCGTAGCGGAAACCTCCTTTGGTCTCCAGCTGGTTACAGAAAAATTTAATTTTCCAGTTTATATGGAGGATATGTTCTGAGTTCAGCTGGTTTCATTTATGTACATTTCCTGGTTTCCGCCAGTTTCCGATGGCGGAAACTTGCTGGAAATGTCCCAGTTACTGCAGGTTTCCGCAAGGTTTCAGTTGCGGAAACATCAAGTTTCCGGAAGGTTTCCGCGCGGAAACCTTGCGGAAACCTGCAGTAACTGGGACATTTCCAGCAAGTTTCCGCCACCTGAAACCTGACGGAAACTTCATGTTTCCGCAGGGTTTCCGCCAGGTTTCCGCAAACGGAAACTTGGGTTTTTTTGCAGTGATATTTATAAGAAATGCAGGTGTTAATTGAATTCTAAATACAGAGAAATACAGAACTGCAGCGTTTTATGATTAGGAACATTGCCAATATTCGAGGCGTCTATACCCTTTTTAGCAAATTTTAGTTTTAGAAAGAAGCAGCGCGAAATGGTTAAATTACCCTCCAAAAGACATAGTTTATAAAGTAACGCAGTAGTTCTTATTGGTAAGATAACAGCAAGCGCTGATAGTGTTTGTTAATCGAAAATTGCAGGTATCACAATTTATTACATTTATATGTGAAACACACGTTGTCTGAAATACCCTGCCGAAACATATCAACAACAGAAACTGCACAACACTTCGAATGAATATTCATAGCAGAGTTCGTTTTGTTTGTGTGTGCTCCTGAAAGACTCGACAGAGTGCCATATTTCTAAACTAGGCGTCGTGTCATACAGTGTGCTCCTAATAGGCTTGACAGAGTGCCGCCTTTCTATACTAGGCGTCGTGTCATCCGGTGTGCTCCTGATAGACTTGACGGAGTGTCGCCTTCCTACACCAGGCGTCATGTCATACAGTGTGCTCCTGATAGACTCGACAGGGTGTCGCCTTCCTACACCAAGCGCCGTGCCATCCAGTGTGCTCCTGTAAGACTCGACAGGGTACCGCCTTTTGATACCAGGCGTCATGTCATACAATGTGCTCCTGAAAGACTTGACAGAGTGTCGCCTATCTACACCAGGCGTCGTGTCATCCAGTGTGCTCCTGAAAGACTAGACAGGGTACCGCCATTTGATACCAGGCATCATGTCATCCAGTGTTCCCTTGATAGAAATGACAGGATGCCGCCTTTCTATACCAGGCGTTATGTCATACAGTGTTTTCCTGATAGACCTGAAAGAATACCGCCTCTCTATACCAGACGTCGTGTCATCCAGTGTGCCTCTAATAGACCCGATAGAGTGCCGCCTTTCTATACTAGGCGTCGTGTCATCCAGTGTGTTCTTGATAGACTCAAAAGAGCGCCATCTTTCTATACCAGGCGTCTAGTCATCCAGTGTGCTCCTGATAGATTTGACAGAGTGCCGCCTTTCTATACTAGGCGTCGTGTCATCCAGTGTGCTCTTGATAGACTCAAAAGAGCGCCATCTTTCTATACCAGGCGTCTAGTCATCCAGTGTGCTCCTGATAGATTTGACAGAGTGCCGCCTTTCTATACTAGGCGTCGTGTCATCCAGTGTGCTCTTGAGAGACTCAAAAACTCAAAAGAGCGCCATGTTTTTTTAAACCAGTCTAGTCATCCAGTGTGCTCCGAAAAGACTCGACAAAGCGCCGCCTTTCTATACCACGCGTCATGTCATACAGTGTGCCCCTGATACACTTGACAGAATGCCGCCTTTTTATACCAGCAGTCATATCATCTGATGTCCTCATGATAGACTTGACAGAGTGCCGCCTTTCTATATACCAGGCGTCGTGTCAACCAGTGTGTTCCTGATAAACTCGACAGAGTGCCGCTTTTCTATACCAGGCGCCATGTCATACAGTTTTCTCCTGATAGACTCGACAGAGTGCTGCCGTGCTATACCAGGTGTCGTGTCATCCAGTGTGCTCATGATAAACTGGGCAAAGTGCCGCCTTTCTATACCAGGCATCATGTCATACAGTGTGGTCCTGATAGACTTGACAGAGTGTCACCTTTCTATACCAGGCGTTATGTCATATAGTGTTTTCCTGATAGACAGGAAAGAGTACCGCCTGTCTATACCGTCGTGTCATCCGGTGTGCCTCTTATAGACTCGACAGAGTTCCGCCTTTCTATACTAGGCGTCGTGTCATCCAGTGTGCCTCTAATAGACCCGACAGAGTGCCGCCTTTCTATACTAGGCGTCGTGTCATCCTGTGTGCTCTTGATAGACTCAAAAGAGCGCCATCTTTCTATACCAGGCGTCTAGTCATCCAGTGTGCTCCTGATAGACTTGACAGAGTGCCGCCTTTCTATACCAGGCGTCGTCTCATTTGGTGTCCTCATGATAGACTTGACAGAGTGCCGCCTTTCTATACCAGGCGTCGTGTCAACCACTGTGCTCCTTTTAGACTCAACAGAGTGCCGCCGTTCTATACCAGGCGTCGTGTCATCCAGTGTGCTGCTGAAAGACTCGACAGAGTGCCGCCTTTCTATACTAGGCGTCGTGAGATCCAGTAAAAGACTCGACAGAATGCGGGCTTTCTATACCAGGCGTCGTGTCATCCGGTGTCTTCATGATAGACTTGACAGAGTGCCGCTTTTCTATACTAGGCGTCATGTCATACAGTATGCTCCTGAGAGATTCAACAGAGTGTCACCTTTCTATACCAGGCGTCGTGTCATCCGGTGTCTTAATGATAGACTTGACAAAGTGCCACCTTTCTATTCTAAGCGTCATGTCATGCAGTGTGCTTCTGATAGATTCGACAGAGTGTCACCTTTATATAACAGGTGTAGTGTCATACAGTGTCCTTATTATAGACTTGACAGTGTGCCGCCTTTCTATACCAGGCGTCGTGTCAACCAGTGTTTTCCTGATAGACTCGACAGAGTGCCGCCCTTCTATACTAGACGTCGTGTCAACCAGTGTGCTCCTAATAGACTCAACAGAGTGCCGCCATTCTATACCAGGGGACGTGTCATCCAGTGTGCTCGTGATAAACTGGGCAAAGTGCCGCCTTTCTATACCAGGCTTCGTGTCATCCAGTGTGCTCCTAAAAGACTCGACAGAGTGCCGCCTTTCTATACGAGGCGTCGTGTCATCCGGTGTCTTCATGATAGACTTGACAGAGTGTCACCTTTCTATTCTAGGCGTCATGTCATGCAGTGTGCTTCTGATAGATTCGACAGAGTGTCACCTTTATATACCAGGCGTCGTGTCATACAGTGTGCTCCTGAGAGACTCCACAGAGTGCCACCTTTCTACACCAGGCGTCGTGTCATACAGTGTCCTCATAAAAGACTTGAGAGAGTGCCGCCTTTCTATACTAGACGTCGTAACATACAGTCTGCTCCTGATAGACTCGACAGAGTGCCGCCTTTCTATACTAGGCGTCGTGTCATACAGTATGCTCCTGATAGATTTGACAGAGTGCTGCCTTTCTACACCAGGCGTCGTGTCAACCACTGTGCCCCTGCTGGATTCGGCAAAGTGCCGCCGTTCTATACAGACGTCGTGTCAAGCAGTGTGCTCCTAATAGACTCAACAGAGTGCCGCCGTTCTATACCAGGCGTCGTGTCATCCAGTGTGCTCCTAAAAGACTCGACATAGTGCCGCCTTTCTATACGCGGCGTCGTGCCATCCGGTGTCTTCATGATAGACTTGACAGAGTGCCGCCTTTCTATACCAGGCGTCATGTCATGCAGTGTCCTTCTGGTAGATTCGACAGAGTGTCACCTTTATATACCAGGCGTCGTGTCATACAGTGTGCTCCTGAGAGACTCCACAGAGTGCCACCTTTCTATACCAAGCGTCGTGTCATACAGTGTCCTCATAAAAGACTTGAGAGAGTGCCGCCTTTCTATACCAGGCGTCGTGTCATACAGTGCCCTAATGATAGACTTGACAGAGTGCCGCCTTTCTATACCAGGCGTCATGTCATCCGGTGTCTTCATGATAGACTTGACAGAGTGCCGCCTTTCTATACCAGGCGTCATGTCATCCGGTGTCTTCATGATAGACTTGACAGAGTGCCGCCTTTCTATACCAGGCGTCATGTCATCCGGTGTCTTCATGATAGACTTGACAGAGTGCCGCCTTTCTATACCAGGCGTCGTGTCATCCAGTGTGCTGCTAAAAGACTCGACAGAGTGCCACATTTCTACACCAGGCGTCTTGTCATACAGTGTGCTCCTGAAAGACTCGACAGAGTGCCGCCTTTCTACACCAGGCGTCGTGTCATACAGTGTCCTCATAAAAAACTTGAGAGAGTGCCGCCTTTCTATACCAGGCGTCGTGTCATACAGTGTCCTCATGATAGACTTGACAGAGTGCCGCCTTTCTATACCAGGCGTCGTGTCATACAGTGTTCTCCTGAAAGACTCGACAGAGTGCCGCTGTAGGATTGAATTTGGACCCCATTGAATTTAGACCCACCTGGTCTAAATTCAACGGGCTGCGATCAAGATTCCACAGATTTTTCATGTTGAATTGTGACCCTAGAGACGGGGGGTCATTGTATTACGACCCTACCCACGGATAAAATTTTGACCCGCCGTTGAATTATGACCCCACCTTCACAGTTTCAGCTTACTGTGTAGATATAGATACAAATCTATCCGTTTCCTCCTGAAAATGTAAAACACAAAGAAATTGATACTATGTCACTTTGGTAATCACAAAAGAGTACCACAATGGACATCAATTTGTCCCTATTGCCATACCGTCCGCAATGAGGTTAGGGGTATACTAGAATCACCGTGTCTGTCCGTCCGTCCGTCCGTCCGTCCGTCCGTCTGTCCGTCTGTCTGTCTGTCGCCCACATTTGGGTTTCCGGACCGTAACTTCTCTCCCTTTTCATCTATCTTTATGACACTTGGTACACGGACTCCCCATGAGTCAAGGATGATCGCGTGGATCTAAAGGCGGACGACAAACCCCCTTCTAACGCACAGTTTGGTCAAACGCAAATGCGTTGAATGGGAGATTTTAAAAATATATTTTTCACTCGTTATATGTAATATACTAGATCTACTTTTCATAAATAAGTACCCATGCTTTAAAGTTCCTGTATCATGATACAAACTGAATACTAGTATGTAAAATTGTAAAATAAGGAAGTAAGCATCCACATTTCTGTTTAATCCAAGTTAGTAAAACCAAAAGTAAAGGCAAATTAAACTTCAATAAAATATAAATTTATTAACTTCTTATTATAATACATGTAATAATAAAGTCTTCACCGGAACAAATAAAAAAAGAAAAAGAATAAAGTCAATTCTGTGATGATGATTCATTAATTTGCATACACTTGCTCATAATTACACGTGCAACATATATAGAAAAGCCTACATGTACCTCGAAACGAGCTACGGACGACCGAATGCGTCGTTAACCTTATAATGAGCGACAGAAGATACGAACCAGCGACCTTCCGATCAAGAGTCCCGATACGCTAACCACTCATGGCGTTTTGTTTTTTTTTTTTGTAATTTTAAAAGCTATAACATATTTTCATAGTATAAGGATTTTTCGATTAGGGTTCTTATTTATGGTGGGTAGTATATCTTAAATGTAAATGTTATCTATATTACCTATATGTGTCCAACATGCAGTCGGGTATATGGACAATGTTTACACATGAGAGGCTGATTTCTTCCATTTCGTTATTTCGTTATGGCGCCCGCCATAACGAAATGCTTCGTCTTTTCACCTTCGTTATGTCGCCCCGCCATAACGAAAAAAAAAAAAAAAAAAGAAAAGAAAAACTCGGATGTTATGTTGTTATGTCGCCGCGCCATAACGACAAATGTCTTTTCGTTATTAACGAAACATTTTTATGACGCTATGTCGTTATGGCGGGGCGATAAAACAAAGTCCTTTGTTATCATTTTATGGCGGGGCGCCCAACTTATTTTGTTGTGGCCGGCCGACATAACGAAGGCGAAAAGAAAAAGTATTTCGTTATGGCAGGGCACCAGAACGAAATAACAAAATGGCAGAAATCAGCCACCATATTTTATTACCATGTTTGCGGTACAAGAGGTCCCGGCTTCGATACCCGATCTCCTGTCGATATCGGTTGAAGCGATGTAAATTCAACCAATCTACTACCATTGTTTTGTATACAACAGAAGAAACAATAGTGTACCCTTTTTTCGATGTCAATCTACATGTAATTGATTTTTATGCTTACGGTCTGAAAGATCCGGGGGCATATAGCGTTTGGATCGTCCGTCCGTCCGTCTGTCTGTAATTCCGTGCCGCTTTCAAAAATTGCAATATCTTGCCTTCGATTGGTGAAACATTCATCAAACTTTAACTATAAATGTAATGCTCAAAATTTGATGACGTCATGTGACCCTAGGGCTGGGGCTGGGTCAAAATCTAGGACATAGGCAATTTTCCTGAATCTTTACTTTGCTTACCTTCTGATGGTGTTACATTTTCTTAAATTGAAGTATGAATGTATTTCACATGTTTGTGACATGGGACCCAGGGAGGGGGGGGGGGGTTCAATATATAGGACATTGCAAATTTTGCCTTATTTTGACTTTGTTGCCGCCGGGGGCATTAAATAATTTTCAACATTTTGTATTTATTTGTTATTTTTTCTTCTAAAACCTCTCCGTCAGATTTTTTTGTATCAACTGATGTTCCTAGCTGGATTCGCGCATTGTGTTAATCCCTGTTCCCGTGTACCTGGATATGCATATGAGAACATAGTAGCATCATCCTTTTGAAGTTCGCGAAAATTACGTTGGGTTTCTTTCATGTAAAGATGATGGATAAATCCAAACCACAAGTCGAAAAATCATGAAACCATAGGACATACAAAATCAGTGAAAATGAAAAACAAATGGAAAATAACAAAATATGTCTACTTGAAGAGCATATGTGAACCCCTGTGATGGAGTGAGATCAGGTGCCCGGGGAGAGTGAGCATCTCCTGCTTGCTAGCAACACCCGTCACATATACCCCGTAGAAAGAGTCAAATCGTGTGAATTCCATATGTATCTATATATGGAGAAGTCGAAGTAGGTAACCTTCTAGTATAGAAGGTGTCAAATCTGTGTAAAGTGATCGGAATTGGTCTCAGTCCAGAATATCATTTAAAAGTCTGGATAACGAGATATCATATGGAGTAATAAGAGTCTCGTAACGACCGTAGAACTTCCTCAGTGACGATGCTAGTCTAGCACATATATAACCCTGGTTGAGCAGCTTAACTGAAAGTCGCCTAGCCCTCAGAACAAAGTCATTGTAATTTGAACATGCTCTGGAATAACGTATTAACTGAGATATGAATACGCCGTATGCGGGCGATGATGGAATGTTGCTACTTATGAAAGGAAAGTTTGTGATAGCGAAATTGAAATCGTCACGTTTGTCATAGAGTGAGGTGTTCAATTGACCATTAATGTCGAAGGACAACATAATATCTAAATACGAGGTAGAATTACTAGTTTCTGTGGTTTCTTTGACCTCCAGTTCACTTGGATAGATGATGCTAAGGTAATCCGCGAATGAAGGATTATTAATTGAAAGCAAGTCATCTATATATCTGTAAGTAAAATTGAAGCCAAGAGCCAATTGTTTTTTTCCTTGCGAAAGCAAAGACTGAATGAACTCAGCTTCGTATGAATAAAGGAATATGTCAGCCAGAAGCGGAGCACAGTTAGTGCCCATTGGAATGCCGACAATTTGTTGAAAAACCTTACCTCCAAACACCACAAAAATGTTATCGATAAGAAAGTTCAACATCTGAATGACAGCTGTTTCAGTGTATTTATTTTTAGAATCAGAATTTTCCCTAACAAAGTAAGTTTTATCGTGGCCTATTACTATATATTCGAATTTGCGGCTTCCGTTTTTACTAGTAAATGCATTTTGAATAATTTCCGCTAATCTGTCTTTTAATTTCTGATGAGGGATCGTTGTGTACAAAGTCGAAAAGTCAAAAGACTTGGGGATTTCGTTTTCAGATGAATGTAAATATGCATCAATGTCATTACTGTTAATGTCCTTTGTTTTATATAAATCTTCATAAAATGAACATGTTTCTTGAAAAATATCTTGTTTATTGTAGACAGTTCTGTTATCTTTCAGACGCAGTTCGCTTATTATATTTGAAGTTTGATGTTTATTTTCTAAACTTAAGAAATATTTAGTATTTTGTTCCCCTTCACTGATCCATTTAGCTCTTGATCGAACTTGCGCACCCTTACATTTGTAATCGTACAGTTCAGATAATTCTGTCTCTAGTTCTATTTTTCTATTTTGGTCAAAAGTTTCAGACAATAACTCCATGTCTTCAATTTCCGTCTCTATTTTTTTAATTCTATTTCGTATATTGTTATTTTGAAATTTAGCATAGTGTATTGAAAAGTCTCTCACTCTTTGCTTGAATAATTCCCATTTTGCCATTGCAGAATCTGCCTGGTTAGTTTTTATTTCATTTATGATGGATTCAATACCTTTTTTATATTTTTCATCTTTCAAATATGAGGTGTTTAACTTCCAGTATCCAGGTCCTCTAAATTCATTATTTACTTTAATTATCACCTTAATCAATCTATGATCAGTCATTCTAGTTCCATTAGAATGTGTACCTGGAACCTTCTTAATAAAATTTTATCAACCTTAAAAATGAAGTCATTACTCATGAAGACATAGTCTATTCTACTTTTAGGTTTATTTTCTGAGTCACACCACGTAAAACCTTTTAGTTCTTTGTGTTTATCGTTCCATATATCTATTAACTCCAAGACGCGAATGGTGTCTGTTAATTTCTTAACACTTTTGTCATGTTTCTTTTCATAATTACAATTAAAATCACCGGCAACAATAACATTGTTTACATTCAAAGAATGTTGATTAATAAAAGTTTTTAATTTATTAAAAAAGTGAATTCTATGTTGTTCATTGTTGGGAGCATATACATTCACAATAGTAAAAATATGACCTTCATATTTGAAATTTATCAATATGCGCCTCCCATCTATAGACCTGTGAGTATTAATAACTTCTACAGGAAGGTCTTTCTTGAATAAAAAGACTTGATGGAGTGAATTTTAGTAAAACTTTTTGATTTTAGATGTTCTAACAACTCTTTTGAATTTTTAAGGATCCACATTTGATTAATTCCACTTCTGGAATATACTGTTTCGCAATATCTATGAAGGCCAGATTTAATTTCTGATAATATTTTTGTGAGTAGCATCGATACAGATTTTGTGGAACACTTCGAGGAACCAGCGATAAAGCGTTGTTTGTACGGAGTTTTGTGCATTTTTGGAATACAGTACAAATATGGAAGTTCTAAATTCAATTTATTTGAGTCAATACCAAACGTATTGAGGACAGATTTATGATTCTCGGGTACTTCCGAAACCGAAAAGTTCGTGAGAGTATAAGTAGGATTTCCTGGAGCTGAATTCATGTCAGGAAAGATGCAACACTTGTATTACAATCTCGAAATGAAAGTGAGACCCGCCCTTTGAAGTTTAGTGACAGGTTTGCTCCTTTGGAGTCACTGGTCACTCAGCATCTGTTTCCCAAGATGGAAACACGCATTATAAACGAGAGGAAAAAATATATTTTAAAAAATGAATATACAAAAAGGGTGCGAAACTCAGAAAACAAGAAGAAAAGCTTCAGACGAGACTGTAAACGGTTCTTCGTGAAAGAGAATGTTTTGTACTACAGAGCACGTTGGAACAAAAATGGATTGCGTGTTGTTTCGAAAGATGAGAAAATCAGTCATAAAACAGATACATGAAGTTGGACATCTGGGGATCAATAAAACGTAAGTATTACATTTTGGGAGGTGATACCCAGCATCCCACATTTTCTGAAAAAAAAATGTTTAACCCCCCCACATTTTTTTTTTAAATTACCTGATCCACCCCATGTGCGTTTGGATGTTACTTGACGTCAGAGTGGACGATTTTTTAGTCATATAAATATATGTGACGTACAGCACATAGATTAGTCCGAAATATCTGACCAAATACCTCGCCTTTGACAGTTATTTTGACAAAGACGAGGTATTTGGTCAGATATTTCGGACTACACATAGATGTGCGGTATTATTTGAAGAAGGGTTTTCCTACTGTCGACCTCCCTGGCCAAAGACAAGGGGTTGACAGAAAGGAGGGGAGTTGGGTCCCGCCTTATCTCTCTCCCTTCTTGGAGCGGCGCCCGCTTCGTATGCACAAATTTTGATATTTTCCTCCCTCCCAATTTCCTCCCCTCCCACCCTAAACACCATTTGCTCACTCCCTTCACCTTCCGCCACTCCTCCCAACCGTCTGCCCCATCTTCCTTTTCATGTCCGCCCCTCATAGACGGTTCTGTTATGTGCCCGTCCAATCACAGACAAGGGACCACCCTTTAACGGTCTTTCCGTATGTCGTGCAATGGGCTTTAAACTTGCTACCAAATGGTGACTACTTGCGTCTCGTTGGCGGACCTAGGGGAGGGTTGCGGGGGTTGCAACCCCCTCCCCCTCAAACTGTGGTCAAACCATTTTAGCGAAAAAGGTCATTTTTGCCACCCCCTTTTCCGACAGAATAATGAAAAACATTAGTCATGGGAGGCTGCCCCTCCCCTTTTCAAACATTTCTAGGTCCGCCTATCCGCCTTAAGCCCAGACCAAGACCAACTGCCATTACCATCTCGCCACTTAGCGGACATACATGTACCATGTGCCCCTTGCATCTAAGAAGGGAAAATTGTGGTCTTGTCTCTTTTTATATAACTTGTCGTATCTGTGGACTGCAAAAATTGTGGGCCTGTTTATAAAATCTACGTACAAAAATGTGAATGCAGTATGCCCGAAACGGTGTATTTGCGATATTGCGTATTTAAGAAAATGCAACACCATCAGAGCTTATTTACCAAAACGAAAAAAAATTAATAATAATAATAACACAAATTTTACAGTGTCCTATATTTTTAATTTGCCCGCACTATATTGCAACTGTTTACATAGTATAGACCATTGAACCTTTATTATTATTTTGTTGATGTATATTCTTACGCACAATGCATTCATTGTTTCAGTGACGCAATGGCGTGATAGCGATGGCGCAATGCTCTATCGCGGCATCGTCATCGCACCATCGACCTACAAGTCGATGGCGCGATGACAATGGAGCGTCAGCGATGACGATGACGCGATGCCGACGACGCGATAGAGCATCGGGCTATCGTCATCGCTATCGCGTCATCGTCATCGTGTCGTCGTTATCGCGCAATCGTCATCGCGCCATCGATCTACAAGTCGATGGTACGATGACGCGATAGTGAAGTGCATGGCCCTATCCGGATTCCATAGAAATGACATGGCCTGATGAATGGTGAAGAGTCTCATGTGGGTGTATATCGCTTACCAGAGAAAATGAGCAATTTTCAGGGGCGGATCCAGGAATCGTACTTAGGGGGGGGGCGCAACTGACAATTGAAGCCGAAGGCTTCATCGAGGCGCGTAGCGCCGAGAGGGGGTAGGTGCGGGTGGGGATCCGGGGGGCCTCCCCCCAAAAATTTTCAAAAAAATAATTAAAAATAACGCATTCTGAGAGTTTTTTCGTCGTTTTGTGTAAGGCTTACAGTCGGCTGGCTGGCTGTACTGTAAGCCTTACATGAAACGGAATACTTTCTGTTAATGTATGGGTACTAGTTTACCATTAGATATGTCGAAGGTAAAGGTTATGAGTTGATTTAATCTTCAAGCATACATTTGATTCAGCAATAATGTTAATAAAATTGGAAACGATACCTACACTTTGCCGATTTTAGGGGGGGGGGGGGCGCACGCGCATCCGCGCATGATTTTATACTACAAAATGCTACAGCAATAAAACAAAAGTGGAAATTCTTACATGATAAGCCTTTCAGTAGATTGAAAATACATGTAATTCTGAACATCGCGGTATTCTATGATTTCACCTCTTGTGTAATCATTCAAAATAATGCAGCAAGACGCAGGGGCTGTGCCCTTACAGTCATTTTTAAACGCTAGTACTTAGTCTATAATAAAATTACATCATATCCATATCTGTGTATAAATATGAATAATGTTATATTTCAGCTGGAAGACGTTACGTGACCGATATTACTGGGTCGGATCATTTGATGACGTCAAGACATTTGTCACGAACTGCGAGATGTGCCAAAAGAAGGAGCCCCTGGTCAAGGCGAAGAAGCCCCTGCATTCTATACCTGTTCCAAAAGAAGCGTTTGTACAGATAGGAATGGATTTGGTAGGCCCACTTCCGGAATCCGAAAGAGGTGAATAATGTTTTCCTTAAGGCCAAAAAAAGTGTATTTCCTGTCACGTGCTAAAGAAAACTTAGGGTCGTACGGTCGGAAATAATTTTGTATTATGATTTTATTTTTTGTCACTGATTTGATATTGGATTTCACCAAGAATGCATTTTTACCCACCATGAGTGGCACTTACTTCTTTTATGTCGACAAATAATGATCCCTTTGGTATCAAAAACTACATTTGAAGGCTGAAATGGGCAGTTTTAATAATTTACTAGTAAAAGTACTAGTGTCATAAAAAATTTAGTGTCGGGGCCAAAATTTAGGATGGTCAAAGCATAGTAATTCCATTTCCCATAGGGTCCCATGTTAAATTACCGAACTTCCAGCAAGATTTACACAACATCCTACATTTTAGCTATATATAATCCACATATCAAAATGTTTGTCAGACCCTCCTCTATCAGAATTTTAACAGTTTACCATAGGTTATCCACCTTAATTTCGAGAAAATCATGCTGGAAGGGGGATACCCCCAAAAATTGGCCAAAATTCAAATGTAAACAACCACCCCTTTTTAGGGCATTAGATTTTTACACTAGCGAAATGAGATAAAAATTCATGATTTTACAGCAGAATCAATCTTTATTTATACATAAATCAAATAATTTCATCCAATCACAGCTCCTGATACATTGAAATAGTAGTCCCTCTCTCCCTACACCACATCAGCCAATCACGGCTCTCGTTAAATACCTTTCTTTGACCGGATGGTCCTATGGGAAATGGAATTACTATGCTTTGACCTATAGGCCAAATACTAAATTTCTCAAAAATGCAGTTTGACCTCATTTTCTTGTTCATGCAGTCCATTTAACCTAAAATCATATCAAATTGGCCCCAAATTTTGATTCAAAGTGCCTAGAATTTTCAATATTGAAATTTCTGGAAAAAAGGGGGGTGGTTTAAATTTGCCAAATTTTAACAAATTAATTTTGTGTATTTTGCATGGATGACTGATTTGATTCCATTGTGTTGGATTATTTGAGACATTTGAAACAGTATTTACAGAATTTTACCCCAATTTTTTTGGATTTTGTGCACTTTTTACATTGTGGACTGTGAAACTTGAATTTGTAAAAGTACGCAATTCGATGTAAATTTTTTGGGATTTTCGATAAAAATTATCATATGATCTTCCCCGTACAAGTCAAAAACACACCGAATTAAGCCGAAATGTGTATAACATCATTTACCTCCAAAGTTCTACATGAAATAATAACATCATGGAATGTCTGTATTTTTGTACAGAAAATGGCATATTTAGCTTTCAAGAGTATTATTCAAAAATCAATATGACTCACAAATTGATTAAAATTTTATTAGAACATGTTTATTCAATGTATAATGAACAAAACTGAAAGGCTAAACCAGGTAAAAGTCATAAAGTGTTATCAATTTACAGGCCCCTTAGACATGACCCCTAATCCAAATTTGTGCCCATTTTCAATACACTCCAGATGGGGGTAGGCATCTTTAAAGTGACATTTCTTATGAATTACTGCATGGATTTTCATGAAATTTGTGTCATTTTATTCAGATATCAACACACTTTTGTTTGATAGCGGCTTTCCTAGTTTGATAAAGTAGTTAAATGCCTCTATAGGTCAAAGAAAGGTAATTAACGAGAGCCGTGATTGGCTGATGTGGTGTAGGGAGAGAGGGACTACTATTTCAATGTATCAGGAGCTGTGATTGGATGAAATTATTTGATTTATGTATAAATAAAGATTGATTCTGCTGTAAAATCATGAATTTTTATCTCATTTCGCTAATGTAAAGATTTAATGACCTAAAAAGGGGTGGTTGTTTACATTTGAATTTTGGCCAATTTTGGGGGGTATCCCCCTTCCAGCATGATTTTCTCGAAATTAAGGTGGATAACCTATGGTAAACTGTTGAAATTGTGATAGAGGAGGGTCTGACAAACATTTTGATATGTGGATTATATATAGCTAAAATGTAGGATGTTGTGTAAATCTTGCTGGAAGTTCGGTAATTTAACATGGGACCCTATGGGAAATGGAATTACTATGCTTTGACCGGATCGGTCAAGTGACCGGAAACACGCACGATGTGTATAAATGTGGAGGATTCGAGTGCATAATGATGTCTATAATGAGGGAGGGTGCACAATTGCATTTTTCGTACTACATTTTCAACATTTTGTCAAGAGTGGCTAGATGGATTTTGATGAGACTTGGTAGCAATGATACTCAAGGTCCCTTACCAACGTTCATTCTGTGTTGGTGGCTAGATCTTCCCAGGCCTGAGGGTGGATCTAGGTAGGGGCAAAATGTACCTTGGACGGCCCCTCCTTCAGTTGAGAAACTTCTTCAGACAAACTGCATATAACGACAAACCAAATACATAAAAGTGATATAAAAGGATGTGATAAGACGACGTGTTGTTGTTTTTTAATCCGTTCCAAAGTCAGATTTGGACGCTTTTTCATCGTTTTGGGACATTGGCATCCAAGTGTAATCTAAGTTAGGAGAGATAACTCTTACAATACTTTTTTTCTTGGTAAAGACATTGGCTACTATTTATACATCATTTAAAAATTAATGTATTAAATATTTACTGTTAGTAGAAACTTGATAAATTTGATCAATAATTTAAAGATTACTTTAAATAATAAAATCATCTGTTTTATAAATTTCATTTAATATTTAATATTTTCATTTAATTACTAAATGTAAATTTGATAATGTTATATTACTTTAAATCATTTAAAGTAGATTTTTCATATCTAGTTATTATTTTTTTTATTAAATTAAATTTTTGTATATGCATACATTTACTTTGATGTATCGCCCATTGAGGCATAAAGGGATCACTTTGCCCGGCATCTGTCTGGTAGTCAAACTTACATTTTAATGTTTCGTAGGCGACACACGGTTTCATTGAATACGCTAATTTTCTAACCATTTCAGATTTCATGTTTAAGGAGATATCCGGCTTAAGGGATATGTATTTTGCCTTAATCCGAAATTCCTTTTTATACGCCCGTCATAAGACGGGACGTATTATCCTGTTTTCGCATCAATTCGTGAATCTAAGCACCATTTCTTTAATATTAATGAATGGTGTAGCTAATTATTTATCATATTTCATATCAAAATTCTTTAAAATATTCAGTCCAATTATAGAAATGAAGAAATATTGCACCAGCATAGCAATATTACTGAGTATTTCGTGATTGAAATAGGGTCGGTAAGTCTCGCGCGGATTTGGTTTTCTCTTTACCGTCAGTTCTTGATTTCCGGGTACATCGGTTTAACGCGTCATTAGAAACTCATTCGCGTGTGGCTGCACTCATTGAAATTGGAGGAATAAACACTTGTAGCTTGTTTCGATTTCCAGTGAATCTGAAGGGGAGACGCCAGTGTAATCAAACGTGTAGGTAAGTAAATATAAAAAATATTAATACATGTAGACCTACAGTATGTTACTGTTACTAATTACTAATAGTGTTAGTTGTGAAAAATAAACCGGCCAGGAATGACGGGATGTAACGACTAAACTTATTATTTGAAAGTTATCTCCCCCCCCCCCCCCCCCACTTCTAAGTTGAACTTTTTAAAAGGCAATGGATATACTACTATGCAATATATCACTTTCTTACCCATTATTGCTGTATGATTCATACATATATATTGCCGTGTAGAGCATATATCACATTTTACCCATCAGCTATTCCTCTTCTGACTGACCACTCAAACAAAACTACCTACTGAAACTAGGTCTCGTACATTACACAAACAACAAGTAGATTTACAGGTGAACTATCATGATTCAGGTAACTAGCCTAGATCTGTGATGGCGTGAATAATCTAATCACTTCAATACTTTATAAATTAATACATGTAGTAGCTCAGATAAGATTGGATAGGATTGCTTGTATATTAGCACTCATCCTAACTGCATGGCAAATGCTAAATGATACATTTTGACATGATTCAAAAACAAAAATCAAACAAATGATTTATAATTTTATATATATATATATAAATCATTTGTTTGATATATATATATATATATATATATATATATATATATATATATATATATATATATATATATATATATGTATTTCAACTATTAAGTAGGAATGCACATTTTTTTTATTTTGTGACTCATATTTAAGAGAGCAGAGAGGCATTATACTCATAATGATCAGCTTTGTACATGTAGTTGCTATTTTAAAGACGGGAATAATGATAATGGCCGACCATCTTCTAATATTCTAAAGCAGTAGATTTCACTGAAGTGTACACCCCAAGAGGTAAATTACCTTTCAAAAGTATTTAGTAAAAATGTATTTTTTTATATAAGGTTATGTTTGTGATTACATGTATATGATTTACTTTGAACCATGCTTTTAGTTTTTTGGAAATACCTCATTGTCCTAGAGACTTCTAGAATGCATATACAATGATAAATGAAGATATATTTTCATTTTTTATCTAATCTGATGTGTATACCTAGTATATATTATGTATTTATCTCTTTATACTAGAATCCTAGAATCTTTTATTTATGATTATATATAACAAATATAGTGAATACAAATTACAATGGAGTCTGCAAGGGTAATGATGCAAGGTGCTTGGTTTATAATTGAAGGGTCATTGATTCTAACTCTGTAGATACTATGATGATCAGATGAAACAGAATAAACTGAGGCTCCATATCATGGTAGATGAGGATTGACATACATCACAAACAAAGAAGTAAAGGCACAAACTAATATTATAAACATATAAATTATAATGATATTAATTAATGTTTTCCTATAAAAGATGTAGGATCAAACCAGAGGAAACAGTTTCCTCTCAAATGAGGGAACTCTACCAGATGAGAATGAAATTGGAGCCATGGAGGAGATATTAGTATGTATCATCTTTCATCAAAGTGTGATGACCATAGATACCAAAATGCATGCTCCTCAGGTGGTTGTAATGACTATACAAAGAAACTTATGGTAAGTGAAACATGAAAGTCATTTGTTTTATATAATCTAATCCAATGAAATATGGTTCTACTTTAAAGATACTATTAATTAATTTGAAAAAAAAACTTACATAGTAGATAATGATGTGATATCTGATTCATTCACTTATAAGGTCATAATTAGGTAAAAAAATACTAGAACAAAAAAAAAGTGGTAACTGTATTTTACAAAGTTAATTTAGGATAAATATTTTAAGATATATAAAAATGAAATTATCAAAAGAAGATAAGTAATTTTTCCTTTGAACAGTTTTTTAAATTATTTAAAAAGACATTTCATAATACATGTATTAATTATTAATTCTTATTCTCTCCTTGTCCCTCTCTTTTTTTCAGAAAAATTTCATTCCATTGATGTAAGGAATTTGCCAAAATAAAAGTCCAACATAGCAGATATGTTGATCCACCAGGATGGATCTTTCTAGAATCTCATGATTTGTATGTCCTTTAGGGTCAAACTACTAAATCACAACACTGACTTCTTGTAGATAAAGCTGACCCTGAATCTGTTGCTACATGTAATAATCATGTGAACTTTTTAATATTATGTGTCCATCTCTGTCACTAACTGAAATTGAAAATGTATAAAATTTCTGCTCTCATTTACATATACATTAAAATATAAAATACGATGAAATGAAATCTGATGAAAATTATGGGAAACAAAAAGATAAAAATAATGCTTTTATAATGAAATATATGACTTCACAATAACCATGACGTCAGATACCTGCACAAATGGGAAATAACTCTGTATTGCAAAAACACCAAATTAGGATATAAATTTGCAACTAATCTAAAATGTATTATCAAAATATTTTTTAAAAAAATTACTTGATTTGAAGTAAATTGATTAACAAATATTCTTGGAATTTGAAATATGTAATACAGAGGGATGAAATGTCTGTAGATGAATATATTTGTTTTTAAGTTTATGATCCTTACAAGTTACTTGTACATGCATTAGTAAATACAGTAATTATTAAATTTTTGATGCATTGATTGTATGATGAATATACACACACTGTGTTTGTGTCCAATAGAATTTAAAAGATAACCATAATATATATTTGTAATATCCTGCTCATAACCCAACACATACCCATACAATAATGCTGCAGCTACATGTACATGATGGCATTTACATTTCCCCATGGGACATTCACATGATAAACTCTGAATTACCCCATACATCTATTTGTGTACAATTTTATGAAAGAAATGAAATCAATCCCTCAACATGAAACCAATGGTAGGAATCGAACCTACTTTACTAATGTAATGCCCATATGCACATTGGTGTGTTAAAGAGGGATTGCTAGTTCTTAATTAAGAATGTCTGATATATTATAGATCTATGCATGTAATATTTTATTATAACCTGTTCATTCGTACTTTATTTATCTTTAGTTGAATATTCTGTTATAATATTGATAATGCCAACATGTATGGTTTATGTCAATAAAATCTTGAATCTTAATTAAACATTAATATTGTTCTCAATGGTAAACTGCATTGGAAAGTGATGATAAAAGCTAACTATCCCTCACTGTTGCCCTGTAACTACCCTTAACAATGCATCCCACCCCTACATGATACGCACAATAGATCTACATGTACATGTTTCATGAACAATATTTATTAATCTGTATTGTAGATATATATCTATTTATGTCTGGACTATTTATAAATGTTAAATAGTTAATTTTTACATCTTATTGATAGACCAATCGGTTCTATGAATTACCGAAAACACTGATATTTACCGAAAACATGGGACGAAGTATCAAAAACATTTATGTACAAATGTATGCACCGAAAACACATTTTGGTTGGCACTACATGCATATACCTTTAGATCCCCAGATCAAAAAGAGCTGAAAGTCGTGTTTTGAAGAGTACAATCTTGCCTTAAACATGATAATTTTGAATGGAGACAGTACACAGCACGAAACTGCCCTGAACACTTGCAAAATGGACTGGATATTTTTTCTGTCTCTGCCATAACAAATTTTATCTATCATATAATGTTAACTTTCATTTCTTTTCTAACTTTTAACTTATATAGTAATGCAGTTGATTACATTTAATGTTGACAAGAGATCATCTGAGCTTGAACTGAGCCATACAGTGATGGCTTGTTACTGCAGGTGTTAATTATTATTGCCATTTGTAGCAAAAAATACAAGTTTAAACACTGGTTAGAAAATGTTTATATATATCAACAGCATATCACAATGCATGTTTTCCGTACATACAAGCGTGTCTTTGGTACTTTGCCCCATGTTTTAGGTAACTGTCTGTGTTTTCGGTAATTCGTAGTACCCAGACCAATTAATATTGTGAATGATTTGATGATCATGTATATCGCATACATTATGTTTGTTTTTAGGTAGATAGATCTTTGTGTTACTTGATGTACATGCATATATTATTTGTCACGCAACAGTGGCTTTCGCCATTATTTTGGCTCTACGGCCGAGTCGGATATCTTTAAGCTTCCTTGGCCTTGCCAATACTATAATAACTAATAACTTTAAAATAAGGAATAGAATTATTGTACATAGATTATACATTTAAATATACTTTTCTACGTCATTACTACCCGATAATAAAAAATACAGAATCTTGTTATCCTCTCTCTCTCTCCCTGCACACACACACAAACACATGTACACACACCTACAGTAATCTCTAAGTCTTACGACTTTACGTTACTGCACTGACGGTACCCTGCACTTTGTATGATTTAACCCCGCATTGACGCTTGGATATTTGCATTTATAACTCTTATTCATCTAAGTATGGTGAATCGCTGTACACGGCCACATCTACAGGTACTTCACTTTTACGAGACGGCTTAGATTGTTTGTTCATGTAGTTCGCCCCGTACTGCAGTGATAGAGCCATTTTCTACGATGTACCCGGAAGTGATAAATCTCGTAAAGTCTCGAAGGTCACATGACGAGACTTACCGACCCTATTGGGTCACATCGTCTCTTTTTGGACTTGTTTACTTTCTCATCAATTCGTGAATCTTGATCCCGACAATAGAAATACAGGTTTGCTCTAAAGTTTTTGACATTATTTTGGTTTATTCATTATCACATGTTACCTTTGAATATTTTCACATGGAATGAACATATTTTAACAATTCTTTATTACAGGAAAAAATATTTTCATGTTTTAAATTGTACTAAGTAAATCAGAAGTGATTAAATTTTATGTTTTAACATATGCCAATCATCAACTTTTGACTGTCACTGGCAATGAGGACATGAAAACTCACTATCTGTTCTTACAACTCTGGTTTTGGTGCAAAATCCAAGGTGAACCCAATGACTACAATGGTCACATTGAGCCCAATTAACAATTTTCATGTAAGGCAGTTTGCTTAAATTTGGGGGAGAAAATTTTTTGCAAACAGCAATTATCCTCTTGATTTGTTGAAACCAGGGACTCGTCATCATCGTCAACATCTTGGTCAGTTTCTACCATGACTTTGACCTTCTTATTTGCCCTCTTAGCAGTTTCCCCACTAGTGGATGGCTGTTGAGATTTTTCTAGAGGAAATGATAGTCGTTTTTTAGATTTTGTCTTCGACTTCACTTGTATATATTCCTCTAGTTTCTCTGCAAAATCTCCCTCAGTAATTGCCATTCCTCCTGGATTTGGCTTTGAGATGTTGTTGTTGTTGTTGTTGCTGTTGTTGTTATTATTGTTGTTGTTTTCATCCAGAAATTGCTTTTCCTTTGCACTTATAAATTTCTCACTTTCAACCTTCCCTCCCTTCAATTCTTTGACTTTCCTTATTGGGTCTCTGCTTCGGAATGTTTCAGCTATAAAAAGGTTTTGAGGTTCAATCGCATCTTTGTTGAAGGGGAAAATGCCAGTCTTTTTAAATGCTGCCTGAACATTTTGTGGTGTTGTTGCCTTTAGATATGCCTTGCAAGCTAATGATGCCATGTCATATCTTGTAATGACCCTTCCAACATTTTTTCGAAGGAAACTTCCACATTCTGAATAATAGTAGGACTTAAATGGACCAAACACTCCAACGTCAAGCGGTTGCAACAAGTGGCTAGTATGGGGTGGAAGAACAAAAAGAATGATGCTTTTCTCTCTGGCCCACTTGATCAATGTTGGAGAGATGTGCGAGGAATGGCCATCATAAAAGAGAAGGATCTTCTGATCCCGAGTTGGGCGAACATGTTTCACAAAGTGCTAGTCTAGATACTGCTGAAAAATTTCTCTATTTGACCAGCCTGAGTCAGACATTACACCTCGGGCACCAGGAGTTGCATTCTTCATCAGATCCTCACTAAACCGTTTTCCTTTAAAAACAAAAATGGGGGGAGACTGTTTCCTAATGCATTGGTGCAACCAATCATGGTGACTGTGGTTGACCGTGGAGATGTTATGGTTTGAGGTTTACAGTCTAGAGAGGCAATAATGTTTGCTGGTCGATGATCCGGTTGAAGTCCAGTCTCGTCTAGATTGTAGATTAAATCAGGGCGGTCAGAAAGATTATGTAAGCGGAGTATAGAGTCAAGTTCCTTGTAGTATTTTGAAATTGTTTCTGGCGTTGATGACTTGGCGCGAGTGCTCTCTAATTTACTAGGATGCAGTGATCTTAAGAGGTCTTTCCATCTTGTAAGAAATCCTTGTAACCAATTATTGCTTAGGGGTTAGGAAGTTTCTCTTCTACCCAAACTTTGTGAAAACTCTCCAGCAAAGTGCCGTAGTTGGACATGCGTATAACCATATCCCAATTGGGCCATCACAGTTACATGCTCAATTAGAACTTCTTCCTCTTCCCTAGTTAATAAAGTTCTTGGAATGTCTTTGACGTGTCCTGTTATACGATCCCTAAGAGTTTGGGGAGGAATACCATAGCTTATTGCAGCTCTATATATAGTCTTTTTCTTTCTTTTTACATCATCAATTGTCTTATGGAGTGCATCATTATTATATCTTTTATACTGTTTTGTTTTGGATCTCTTCGGATTTTTCTAAAAAAAAAAAAAAATGAAAAAAAAATGCATTTCTATTTCAATTTATTCACTAGTTACATGAATATTAATATCAACTAAAAACGGACATTGCTTTTGAGCGCACCTGTACTTTGCATTAAAACGTTTACGTGACCATAATTGCGCATCAATGACTATGATCGACAACAAATGGGTAGCAAACAGTTTGGAAGTAGCCGGGTCAAGTTTATGATCAAAGTATTATTTAAATACGATTTTGAGGGTATAAAATGCTAAAATTGGATGAATATGAATTATTTACCTGCTTATTTCGCATTCTGGACGTGAGGTGAGTAATTGTCTGTCGATGTCGATCTTCTTCAAAACGAAAAATTACGTCACAATGGAGCACGAGTTTCTATTGTGACGATTCACGAAATGATGGTAAACGACGATATGTTATGGCGCTGTCCGTCCGTCCGTGGGTCCGTCCGTCCGTCTGTCCGGGATCATGTTTTCCAGATTTTTGGGGCCATTTTTCAAGATATTGCGATGAAATTTGGTAAATAGCTTTATTGTAAGCAGTGTCAGTACCAGTTCAATTTTTTGTACGATTGACTTACTTTTGGCTGGTTTATGCCCCTTGAAAAATCATTGATTCGATCATGAAACAAATTTAGAATGCAGAAATAAGATTTATAAATTAAATTGTATAATAGAAGAAACCGGATGTTGAATTCCATTCTAATAAACCATAAGTTCGAACTGGTCCCGTTCAAAGTAAGCGACGGGCGTATTTAGCCACGCTAGGCGTTGCTCTTGTTTTCTTGGATTGATGAGCAATATCTTTGATTTGTATTTATTTCTGTTTCAGGTAACAGGTATATCCTTGTTTACACCGAGTATCTCACAAAATGGGTAGAAGCAGAAGGCCTGCCGAACAAAGAAGCACAAACAATAGCCGAAAGTTTAACTAGGTTCGTTTGTACTCATGGGGTACCGACAACGTTGATAACCGACCAGGGCCGTGAATTCTGCAACGAGCTAAATGACTTATTTTGCCAACAAATGGGCATTGATCATAGGGTTGCCTCAGCTTATCACCCCCAGACTGGCGGGCTTACTGAACGGTTCAACCGAACTCTGTGTAGCATGCTATCAACTGTTGTGAAGGACAGTCAGAACAATTGGGATGAAAGGATTCCATTTGTACTGTTCGCCTACAGAACAGCAGAACAAAAATCGACAAAAATGGATCCATTTTCATTGGTGTACGGACGAAAGGCTCGACTTCCGGTTGAACTAGATTTGCCGTCTTCTCCACTGGAAGAAACAGATGACGAAGAAACAGCTTTGCAGGCAAGAGTAAAATCGTTTATTGACCTATCAGAGTCCAGGAAACGTGCGAAAACCAACATCAAAAAGGCCCAACAAAAGCAAAAGTCGTATCATGACTCGGACGTAAAAATCATTAAATTCAAAGTTGGCGATACCGTATTGCTATACAACACACGGAAAACTACGAGGAAAGGGGGGTAAGCTTGAGTATCGATGGAAAGGCCCTTACGTGATCGAAAAGGTTCTGAAAAAAGGTGTGTATAAACTTAAAGGTCAGGCGTCTAAAGTCAATGGCAACAGACTTAAGATGTTTCGTAGCGAAAGTAATGAAGAGTGTGACCGAAATGCCCCAGATAGCCAGAGGAATGAACCCCCCCCCCCCCCCCCCCCACCAAAGAAAAGAACGACGATGTACACAAATCCTTGCAATGACGACAACAGCGAAATCAATAAAAATGATCGTAACGAAAGTTCCACCGAACGCCAGAATGAAAACGTACGAGACGCAGACGATGATGTACAGTTCGTGCAATGTGATGAAGGGACAAAGACGATCACTTTCAAATGGATTGACAATGACTGGCAAGCAGAGAAAGCCGCGCTATTTGGAGTAGATGTGAAAAACTTTCACAATCAGAACAAGCTGTACCACGATGTTCCCGTACACTCTGAAACTACCAAGACCGTAGCGATGAGAGGCGACGGCAATTGTCTATTTAGCGCTTTTAGCTATATCCTCTTTGGGGTCCAGTCCTATCACGTTCTTGTACGGAACTATATCGTTAACTTCATGCAAAACAGAGAGGAACTCTTTGAAAGCATAGAAGCAACCCCAATAGGAAACTACATCAGTGAGTCTCTCATGTCGGAGGTGGGAACTTGGGGCACGGAACTGGAAATATTAGCCTTGGCGACTATGCTAAATACTACAATTTACGTTTACTGTGTACAAGGCAAGAGGGATAGAATACAGGTGAGGGGATGGTTGCCATATTGTCCACTTGAGGAAACAGAAACGTGCGAGAAAGGGGCTATATACTTGCAGAATATATATGCACACTTTGAACCAGTTTTTGATGTTGGATGCGAAAGGCAATGTACGGAAAATTTCACAAAATCGCCATACTTGGGAATCAAGAACTATTTGCCCAAAAGATACTGGAAGTATGTGTCTACCACCATACTTAATGCAGCTCTAGTAAATAGTTTCCAAGACGAGGAGTTCTTGCAAAAGAACACTACATGTTCCTACGAGTCAATTTATGTGAAACAATTCACAAAAGAACATTACAAGGTAGACGGGAAGTTCCTACGAGTCAATTTATGTGAAACAATTCACAAAAGAACATTACAAGGTAGACGGGAAGTTGGAAAAAATAGCCAAAGAAATCGATGCAAATATTTTCAACCTACTGTGTGACTATGAAGACTTGGATGTCAAATTGCTGCAAGAGGAGAAGAGAATGTAATTTGATGTTTTGTGGTTTCGAGAAAACTAGGCTTTATAGATTGGTATAGGTATACCAAAGCCATTCGTTTATTTGGTTGTTTGTTGTTTTATCAATAAAGATCAAAACTTTTATCTGTTAATTGCAGCATCATTCAATTTGTTTTTGTGATATTTGAGCCTTCTCATGCCCTCATATTTGGCTGACACATGATGGCATATGTGCTGAATGATGATGATCAGGTGAGGACATATAGGCCAACGTAGGCGTTTTGTTTAATTGACTGTCGGACTGGTGGACCTTCGGACGAGTGGACCTTCGGACTAGTGGACCGTGACCTGTAACTTCTAGTAGCGAGAAAGCAAAGATGGCGGAAAATGATTTTGTTGCTATGGGACTTCCTCGGTCAATTCATCAGCAAATTACGCTTAAAATGCCACAACTTAACAATTTTTGCAGAGACATGCAGACACACTGCAAATACTCGTATTTATTTTTATTTTTACAACCGAGTGTAAAGTTTGCATTCATGTACATGTATATAGAAACCTGTCCCGACGATGTAAACGGGTTGTATGACATGGATAACGTTCCCTGATATTGATTAATTCACGCACAATATCTGAGTATAGCCTACTGGGCACTACATAGACATTGTTTATGGAACACCAAGTTATCAGAAACTCAAATATCTAGTGAACGCAATAATTCACTTGTTGCGCGCATAAATTATTGTACGTACTTATTTAATTATTGGACACAAATATGGCGCACAATAATTCAAATAAAGACTTCTCTATTAGATTAAAATTAGAGATCTCTCTAATTGAATTCTTATATGCACTCATTAAATACGTACGTGTAATAATTGTTAAATTAGTGCGAACAGAATTTTTTTTTGTGGGCGCAATAATTGAAACATATTTGAGTTTCTGTTAATTAGTGTCTGCATTTATTCAGATTCAGATACCACAAGGTATAGAGAACAATCAATCTGTGCGTGCAAGAACACGGACTCGGTTTGAGATCGTAATGTTGTGCACAATAATTGGATCAGTGCGCGCAAAAATTGAATTAGTGCGCAGTATATAATTGAAAAAGTGCGCGCAATTACTGAATTCCTTAGCGTAAAAAGCGGGCAGTTTAAGAGTTCTCTTGATTACAAAGGCCTATTGAGCTCATTTTCGTAGGTAAAAAAAAATATTTTTCGCGATATAACGCGAAACTTTCGCGATATAACGCGTAACTTTCGCAATATAACGCGAAACTTAAGGTAACGGTCAAGGTAACAAAGTCATTTACCTAAGATAGCATACCAAGTATGAGGCAATATTCTATAGTTATGTTGAATTTATGATTACTATTTATGTGGCGGATATATAGACAGGACAAACCTCTCTCCGATTATTGATCAAGGGAATAAACGATCAAGATGTTGTGAAAATTTATACATTTTAAAAGGTCACATTTCCGTTTCAACTCTAATTCTATTTCAGAGCTCTTCAAGTGATATTGAGAGCACTCTATTTAATTAGAGAACTCTCTAAATAATTGAGGATATTTCAAATTGGTTTACCATACATTTTACTAGCCATAATAGACAGTGTATGTGTTCAGCATGTTTTAAACTAAAAGTTCTGTGGTCAGATACGATGGAAATGAAACCTTTTAAAATGTATACATTTCAAAACATCTTAATCTTTTTTATTCCCTTGATCAAACTAGAGCTGTCCTAACGAAATTAATACCCCCGGGGCAACCAATGTAGTTACACAGACCTAAACCCTGCTTTTATCCAGAGTTAATGAAGCATAAAATTAAGGTCAGATGCAGCATCTGCAGCATGCATCCAATTCAGCATCCCAGAATACATCACTGGTGCAAGTTTGGTTGAGAAAGCACTTGTACTTTGTCAGAAATTGACATTTCACAAACCTCTTGACCGGGTCACTCAAGCGGAAAATGTAGGTCTAGCACAGCATCCGCAGGCTAGCATGCATCCAATTTAACATCCCATAGTACATCACTGGTGCAAGTTTGATCAAGATAGCACTTAAACTTCCCGAGAAATTCACTTTTGAAAACTTCTTAACCGGACAGACATACGGACGGACAGAGTGATTCCTATATACCCCCCAAACTTCGTTTGCGGTGGGGAGGGGTATACTAATCGGAGAGAGGTTTTTCCTGTCTATATGTCCGCCACATAAATATTGATCATAAATTCAGCATAACTAGAGAAATTTGCCTCATATTTGGTATGCTATTATACAAATATCATATGGCAGTTCGGGTAACAGTGATATTGTCACCCCGTGAAACGAATGTCACCGGAGGCGCAAGCCGAGGGTGACATTCTGTTTCAAGGGTTGACAATATCACTGTTACCCGAACTGCCATATGATATTTATTTTATTATACCGAAAACTGTATCAAACTGATATTTACAACAGTGGTTGTCGGTTTCAGTCACGTGATTGAGTAACATTGACTGTTACTTGATCACGTGATTAGGTAACAGTGAATGTTAGGTCAATCACGTGGACTACTCAAAGGCAATGTTACATGAACTGTATTGACATGCAAGAATGATACATGATCCACTAAGATTGAGGTATAATAACTATTAATGAAACCCTAGGTAAATGACCTTGTTACCTTGACCGTTACCTCATGTTTCGCGTTATTTCGCAAATGTTTCGCGTTATATCACGAAAGTTTCACGTTATTTCGCGAAAAATATTTTTTTTACCTGAGCTCAATAGGCTTTCGTACCTGATCGAGTCGAATGCTCAGATAACCTATTTTGTGATCTCTCCATCCGTCGTCCGTCATGTAACTTTCTATTTGTCTACTTCCTGTCTGAAACCACTGCAGTGAGTTCAACGACACTTCACAGAAAGCAAATAACCAAAGTCCCCACCATGTTTGTTAATGTCAGTTAGTTCGCTTCAGGGGTGGAACCAGGAGATGGGGACAGTATAGGTTTCAGAATAGGCAGTTCTTGGCAACTCTTTTTTTTTCCTTTACAACAGCAGAATCAGATGCCGACGACAATTTACGAAATGCATCGGAACTATCTAAAAATTGTAAAAAAAAAAAAAAAATAAAATACAAAATTCTTTCTTGTATTCTTTATCTTAATTGGCATATTTTGCACATTTGCTTACGGTACTGAAGTGAACGATTTATATCCTCTTGGCCTCATGTTTATTAGGAATGAACTCTATCGATTTTGTCTTTCAATTGTCGCAATTGTTTTATTGTGCCAAAATTTCTTAAATACGTCCAGAAAAAATACCAATATCTATGATATTTCACTTGTCATGCCATTTTAAAATTTTAATTTGTTTTTCTTTCTTTAATTTTACGCAATTAATCGGTAAAATATATTTCTCGTGTCATTCTCTATAATAAACGGTGTTCCAATTTTATTTTTGTACATGTACTTGAATTTTAACATCTACATATAGGAACAGTCACATTTCAACCTTGAATTATGACCCGGGTCATTATTCAACGTTGAATTATGACCCGGGTCATTATCCAATATTAAATTATGACCCGAGTCATATCTATGTTAATATACTTCACAATATCTGAACTCTTAACCTACTTGTCTTTGATCAAATATATGCGTCTTTATGTCAGTTTAAGTACACAATGACAACTTTTAAAGGGAAGGTAGGTAGGGTCAATATTCCACGTTGAATTATGACCCGGGTCAATATTCCATGTTGAATAATGACCCAGGTCATTATTCAATGTTAAATTATGACCCGGGGTCATGATACATTGTGGAATTTGGACCTGTCGGCGGATTTTTTATCCGTGGAATTTTGACCCAAATTGGTGTCAAAATTCAACAGCGTGATCAAAATTCAACGGCCAAGGCGGGTCATAATTCAACGAAAAATCCATTGAATATGGACCCGGGGTCAATATTCAATGGGGTCCAAATTCTATCTTACACCGCCTTTCTATACAAGGCGTCGTGTCATCCAGTGTGCTGCTAAAAGACTCGACAGAGTTCCGCCTTTCTATACCAGGCGTCGAATCATACAGTGTGCTCCTGAGAGACTGGACAGAGTGCTGCCTGTCAATACTAGGCGACGTGTCATCCAGTGTGCTCCTTATAGACTCAATAGATCGTCGCCTTTTTATACGAGGCGTTGTGCCATCCAGTGTGGTATGACACATCGTATAAACAGTCATCAAAAGAATAAGTACCGACTGACAAATTATTTCAGGAAAAAGTACAGGTTCTACATTCACTAATATAGAAAGTTATAATGAATATTGTATTATAGTTGGCATCAGTTTGCTCAACAAAGGGACAATATTGGTATAATGCACATCTGTACATATACTACAATGGGTGCAGTCCTCATTACATACACGTTAACGAGAAAAGCGGTCACGGAGACTGGTTTAGCACACGAGCCGGTACGCACGTGCGCTTTTCGTGTTAACGCTTGAGAAATTCTCGTATGCGCTCAGTCCAGTCGCGCATTCACATGCTTAATATTACTATGTCGTAGTTCTGATGGAGGAAATGAACGGTGTTTTGATTAAATGTCGCCATAAATACGTGAATTACTTATAATTAATTATGGGTTTCATATAACAAAATTTAAAACAGATAATTTAACCAATGAAATTATCACGTAAACACGTAGAAATGTATTTATGAGAAACCTTTTCACTTTAAGCAATCAGGTTATCAGTTTTAAAATTTTATGTTATTTGTTGCACTTGTAATGAATTATACAATTCAATTACTTTCAGAGGGTAATTGTATATTGTCATCAGTGGCGGATTAAAAGTGGGGGCGGGCTCATACTTTTGGTCACATATTTACAAGTAAAAATCCAGATTTTGCATCAAAACTGACTGAGATGTTTGGATAATATCGATTTGGGTTCCCCCTTTTTGGAAATTCTGGACCCGCCACTGGTCATTGCTAAATTTATACATGACAAATACTTTTTTGTAACTTATTAGAGGAACTGTATGCACCATCTTGTAAAATCTAGACTGTTTGATATTATTGATGTTTTCAACGACATATCCAGATACTTAACTAAATATAACAACGTCAGTGACCAGGGGCTATTTTGATAATTTAAATCAACAAATTTGAAAGACAGAGAGGTATTTATCCAACACACACACACACATACACACACACACACACCTACACACACAAATTAATAATTAAAAAAAACCCAAAACCAGAAAGAATAAGAAGGGACAGTAGGTCTTTGTCTCAGATTTAAGAGGAAAAACACAATCGTCACGGAAACCATAACAACTCGATTGCCAATGATAAACAGGTTTAGTTGTCCTGCATGTCACTAAGGATCCAATAGGTGTTAATAACATATTTTTATTAAAGATGATAAATGCTTAAAGAGAAACTATGTCACCTCTACACGGGTGACACGTTGGATGGCCAACGTGGCCAACACCAAGAAAAGGAAGCGGTATATTATGAGACCGATAAATCACTGGTCAAAGAACAGTAATTAACGAGAGTCGTGATTGGACTACTATTTCAATGTATCAGGAGCTGTGATGGGATGAAATTATTTGATCTATCTATAAATAAAAATTGATTCTGCTGTAAAATCCTGAATTTTTTCTCTTTTCGCTACTGTAAAAATTTTTGACCTAAAACGTGGTGGTTGTTTACATTTAAATTTTGGCCAATTTTTTGGGGGTTCCTCCCTTCCAGCATGATTTTCTCGAAATTAAGGTGGATAACCTATGGTAAACTGTTAAAATTCTGATAGAGGAGGGTCTGACAAACATTTTGATATGTGGATTATATATAGCTAAAATGTAGGATGTTGTGTAAATCTTGCTGGAAGTGTGGTAATTGAACATGGGACCCTATGGGAAATGGAATTACTAAGCTTTGACCCACTGGTGGGTGTATATATGAATCTGCATAAATAAAGATGAGAACGTTGAAATAAATTCTCATGCAGAATGGTTTAATTCTATTTATCAACTGAATAAAACTGAATAAAATCCAAACCCCAGTTCATGAAGTATAACGCTCAACTTTTGAGTACACTTCGTATTGGAAGAAGAAGAAGAAGATTAATTCATAGTTGCACAGATGAATTTGAAATTATCATGACTTGAGTATTTTCTCAGTTTACGGCGCCGGACCCGATCGAAACTATTGACTAATATAACTACCATATGTGGACAGCCTATGGTAATCACCATGTAAAATAAAACGGCAAGATACATGTATTTGAAAAGCATAAAGAGGATAGTGGTCTACTTTGCCATCAAAATATCTTGCTGTTGTTGTTGTTGTTGTTGTAGTACACATTTTGTTCTGCATCTTTTCGAATACTGAAATGGATGTAAACGGAAAAGCTAAAGATCAAATGTACTGTATAAATATAATTATCAGCCTCCTGATAAGCATGATCTTTGGCGAATACAAATAAAATGTTATTTCTAAGCTAGCCGATAAGTATCATAGACGGTCATAGGAAGTAAGTGATAATGAAGTTTTGCTCGAAGAGAGTAGCCATAAATTACGTTAAGAGAGTCAGTCTTTGAGAAAACCATGCTAATATGTCTAAATGATAATATTAGGAAATATTATTAAATTAAGGGATTGGAAAACAGTACTCATCAGGATTTAACATGGCAAATATTTTACATCAAATATTAAGGATAAAAAAGATATGCCCCTTTCTACAAAGGTTCCGTCAAAAACAGGACAAAATGAAAACAGAAATGTTAACATTTCTGTCATCTACACTTCCTTTTAAATTTTAACATTGAAAACCAAAACTATAAATATTCTTTTATTATCATTAAATGTAAGAATTAAGTTATCTAAAACTACAAAATTAATAGTAAATAATCATTGATAAAAAACCCAGCCATAATTTGAATGAAACACACTATCAATTAATTTGATCAGATCTCCCAAAAAGCATTCTCTCCAATTAATTGATAGTGTGCTTCATTCAAACTACAGTTGGGTGTTGTATCAATAATAATTTTTTTTATTAATTTTGTAGTTTTTAGATAACTAAATTGTTTCATTCGTAATATCTCCGCTGCCTTTTCGCTGCTCTTAATAGTGTTCGATTTGAGTTGCGTTCGAATTCTGTTCATTTCATTCTCACTTCTACTTACAAACCGTCCCTCCGCCATATTGTTTACTCTTCTCTGGCGATAAAATGACGTCACTCAATCGAGGCGGGGGTATATCAAAGGTATATTCGGTGGAGGGGGTATATCTATATTAACATAATATACGGCTGATGGGGTATGATGGGTAGCGGACGAGGGGGTATATTAAAATAATATACGACTAATGGGGAATGATAGGAAGTCGAATACAATAAAATATTTGTTTCTCCTTAACCTATCAGATTTCGGGATTTTTGCCTGAGGTGAGATAATTATATTTATACAGTACATTTGATCTTTAGCTTTTCTGTTTACGTCCTTTTTAGTATTCAAAAAGACGCAGAACAAAATGTGTACAACAACAACAAGATATTTTGATGACAAAGAAGACCACTATCCTTTTATGATTTTTAAATATCTTTTATTCATTTTTCGTTTTATTCATTTCTACCATATTACTCATATATACACTTTATATACACTAATATTAGATTTATTGAATTGTCAAATGAACGCCAGATAGATAGAACATCTAAATGTAAGTAATAATGATAGAAGACTGTTTGTCGTACCCATGTATTCTTCATATATTTTCCTGAAGTGCCAAACATAATGTGGTATGATAAGATAATTGGTCTCTAGTTCATTGTAAAAATATCCCATGTTGTCAGACCAGGACGCGACCAATTATGTATATTTAATTAATTACGTCGTTACTTAAGAAATGACTGTAAACCATTTTCTGTGTATCGATGTATAGAATTTTTGTTTATAATTCATCGATAGACGGAATGTTTTTTACAGTCATTTCTTTTAATTTAATTACATATATTTCAAAATGAAACTTTTTTCAAAAACGATTAGACTACACCCTGTATTTAAAACTTATAAATCAAATTTTGCACATTATTCTTACGTTATCCAATCAGAATCGCAACCTGATGGCGACCCCATTAATAATATAGATGTACGAGATGAAAAGAACACCATGAAAAGAAAAGGAAAAACAGTACTGATTTTATATGTTGGGTGTATTTTATTCAACTTAAAACCGACTTCTTATCCAGTCAGAGATTACTCGATTTATAGATCTATATCTACACCGAACCGGAGTTGTGTTTACGTGCGGCCCCGATTATGTATTAGTTGAAGGGACATTGTCTATATATAAATAGACTAAATTTTACTCCCTGCGTTTGTATATACGTTATAAGGTCAATGCCAAAATAATTATTAACCCATTATTGGGAAGGACATTTAGAGAAACAATAGACATTTTTTTGATTGGTTATTTATATGACAATCAGCAAATGTTTAGCCATATTACGACATGGACTCTACTTGTTTCGATTGTACTCCATCGTGAGTATTGCAATGATTCTTTGTCCGCGCTTCTATTTCATGACTAGATGCAAATGATTTTTGGTGTTGGTTTTGAAAGGGTATGTGCTGAAGATGTGCTCCTTGGTTTCAAGTTCAGGATCTAGCCTTTGGGTTATGGGGAAAAATAAGCAGGGTTAAAGTCTTGTCTGTTCTTCTCCTTATTAACTATGACAGATACAAATGATTGTATGGGGGCATATTAAAGGGTATAATTTGAAGTTGAATATAGTGTTTGTAACAATGAAGATCTGGCTTCAGAGGTAAGGAAAATAGGCAGGGTCAAGTACACTGGGTACTTTTTTTATAGTTTACATGTACCCCGCCAAAATGTACAGGCAAATATTGTACTGATGTAGTGTTGCCATATCTTAGCTCACCTGATCTAAAGGCTCAAGTAAGCTTAGTCAATATTGTGTCTTTTTCATCATTTTGAATTTTTTAATATAATTTCTTTGATTTTATCTTTGTGCATTGCTTCTAATGCACTCATTTTGTTTATATTATCTGATTGTAAGGAAAGAAATATTATTGTGAGGAATTGAATAAATGCTAAATTTTATTTCACGATTTCTTTTATGAAAATATTAAGTTAAAAAGGAGGAGGTGCATTATTTGAATGCTATGTGTTGCACTTATGTCAACTGTGGTACATTGTTGCAAGTTCCATGGTCATGTGACACCAGTTACTTCCGTAATTTACATTAACGTCACCCTTATTCCCTTTGCAGTGTGGAGCTCGTAAAGTTCCATTCCCGTCGGAAACTTGATGTCACAGTTTCCGCAAGGTTTTCGGATATTTTTTTACCTTGGATATTAGAGCCAAAAATTTCAATACAGTTACTTAATGATGATATGTCCACAAGGCTATGCCAGAGAATTCTCCTCCTACGTATTTTTGAACAAATGAGAAACTCACACAGGGTAAAGAAACCGAACGCATAAAATCGTTCAGTAAGAAATTCTATGGTTGAAACTAGAAAATTTTAGACAGCATAAAGCCTCTGTTGCCAAATGTTATATAATATGCTGGAACACTATCATGTACACTAATGGACATTCACCGATCTGACAAATTACTTTTATGACTTTGTTATCGAATACTCGAGGTTTCTATTGGACTTTTGCGACGGTTGAAGCATTTAGTAGGAGACGTTTCACTACTTTCGGTAATCTGGACTTTATTCCTTTTGAGACTCGCAACTGTTTTTGCTGAAACCAGCACCATCGAATTATAATGTTTTATCGGAACACCCAGTCGTAAACCTTCGTCTGTGTATATTCATATCAAGGTTAAGGGTTGCACATCATCTATAACACTTGAAAGGGAAAGGGAGAAAGAAATCTGACTTAGCTGTAGGCAAAAGTCACCAAGGAGATGTACAATAAAACAACAAGTATTACAATTTATGCACTCAAATATTGATTGCACAACAGATGTGATACCAACTTAGGACGGTCAACTGAGAAACAAATAGTAATCAGATCAGTGCAGTTAACTAGTTTACAGGCTCACTCATCACAAATACAGTACAATCATGGGATATACATTTTAAAATTGATAAATAATTCTCCATATACAGAAAAAGGGCCAACCAGCACCTTAATTTGAGAGGTCAAAATATATAAACACATACAGTAATGTAGAATAAGATTAAAATTTAAAAATATACGACATCAACATGAGGTTACATTGCTATGCTTGTCTGGAAGTGAGCTCAGACCCTTAATTTGTAAGAGTCCAGACTAACAGTCAGAGGGGAAGTTAAACAAAAAAAAAATAATAATACATGATTAAGATCACAGAATACCACATGCCCTGAGTTATTTAACTAAATGAAATAAAACCAACATAATGGTTTGTGCCTTCAATCCGAAAGGTTGCTGAATTTTTGCACAGATTTTTCTTTTTTTCTTTTTTGTTAACAGAATGACGTACACCACATGTTCGTTTACCGTAGTTTTGTTGGAGCTATTGCCGTTCCTTCATGTATATATTACAGACATAACTAAGATATATAACAGAACTGACTTGCTTCACATTTGTGATAATAGCATGTACAGCTAGGCCCGGCGTCATAATTTGAGAAAATTCTTAAGTCATATTTCAAAAATTTTCTGTTAAACAATGAATTTTTAACTGGATTTTGATTTAATTGAGTGTTATTCTATTTATAAATAATATTAAACCGATCTACATGACAATTAATTTAAAAATTTGACACAGGAATAACTTAAAAAGAAGTAATTTACTTTAGTATTTTTTGTTTTATGGCGCTAGACCCTGGACACAGTCTGTGCGTTACATTACAGTAAGGTACCGTTGTCGCCGAGTTTGCTATTCTCGTGCACTCAGTACTTCTGAGCTAAAGTATGCTCTCACATGAGGTATGCCCATGACTTAAAAAATTTGTATTAGAGGCATATGTGCAAATTAAAATTATAATAAAATTTGCAATTCCCGTATAGGTATTTCCATTTCAAAATAAGAACCAATAAAATGGCCACGGTCACATTTATATATCTCTTTTGTGTTCAAAAAGCCCTTAATCTTTCCTGTCAAAGCTACTGTGTCCTAAATGTATTGTAAAATAACAAAATCAACATAAAAACACGATATCAACTATTAACTAGAGTGGAAACATGGAAAAGAATACATAAAACGAGAAACGGACACACTAAAATAAGTGTGGAAGAAAGAAACATGGATAATATCGCTGAGTCTTATCTAATAATCTGACAAATTGTCTTAATGATTTTGCCATAGAACATGACAGGTTTCACCACACATTTGTAATGGGTGAAGCGTGCCAGCAGGAGATATTTACAACTACTGCACATACGTTGTCTGCTTATTAGGTATTCGCCAATTTTGTACTAAACCTCTACACTGAATGTACACTTATATATACCAAAGGTTACAGACTAACGGAAATCTGACAAGTTAGCTGAAGAAGTCACATGAATCATCATAACAACATATTACGTAGTTTATGCAAGATATTCAATGAAATTATCATGAAATTAACTTTATGACTCGATGAAGATTGTTACGAGATTGTTATGTATTATACAATACTGACATCCCATAATAGGTCATTCGAAAGTTCTTTGACCTATGACGCTAAATCGTACTCTTAATGTGATCGTTCTGAACTGAAAATATTCCCATATACTGAAAGTATTCCCAAAACGAAAGTTTTGATTATATATGCTAGAATAAATGTTATGTAAATTGATTACATGGTCATGTACAGGGCTTTCTTGATGTAAGTAACAAGTAAGTAACATACACGGCGAGGCGGATGTATGAATATTACTCATCCTGTATCTTCCGTACAACACTTCTATGTGACCATATAATTAATAGTATTCAGATATATGATATTTGGAATAAATAAATATATAAGTATAAATTAATATTCAAAACCATAACCAACTATGAATATAGAAACAACAAAATCTATAAATATTGCAATAATCCCTAAACCGTTGATTACAAACAAAATTTACAATCGATCATCGATAACCCGAAACGTAACTGATGCCAAATAGCATCGTGGGTTTTCCAGCTTTAGATAATTCACCTTCCTCAAAATCATCATGATATAAAGGGCAATATCCATGTGATGATTTACCGCTCAACTTTGCGTCGGATTACTGTGTCGTCACGATCAAAGCAAAAACCTGGTAAAGAAAATCTCGCCAAAACACGAAAGTGCTTTGTCGGACATTACGCCGCTCTCATCACGCAGAATTGAAAGAATGTATTTTGGGTTATCACGGTTCGACTGTATGATGCAAAATATATTTCATATATAAGAAGTAATCGAGTTGATTTCAATAAAAATACAGTATAAAAATATTACTAATAAAGTATAATATACTATGTTGTAAATCAATGAAAAATAAAAGCCTCTGCATTTACATATCTAGTATGAAGCATTTTGATATAAATTTCCTATCCTGTACCATATTTTCCTCATCATATAATTTTACATGTATGTGTAACTTCACTTCTAATCTTCTATTGTTTTGGAATACGCATGATCCGTTGGTTGCTTGTCAGCTTACTTTTCTGTATGAATGTATGTAAGGAAGAGAAGGAACTTTAACATGTGTTTCTAAACCGTGCTGTATGACGACGAATTATAAGCAATTATCAGTATCAATATCTAAACAAACTGCATACTATGTCGAACACTTTTTTGTCCAAGGCATTAGCGTAATGAAGTAAATCATTCTATATACGGCAAACTTCACACATCATTGATTTAACTTGTAAGGTTCAATACTGAACACTGCTCAGGGGGTATGCTCTCATATTTTTGCTAAAACCGGACATGGAGCTGATGTCGATATGTAGCAGATGACTTTTACATCAGACTACATGTTTTTCCGTGTTCTGAAAACATAAAAATAGAATTGATAAATCTATTATATATTCATACATTGCAGTTGCTGTAGCACTCGGATTAAGGGACTAATCAAATGCATGGAAACCAATACAAAGCGAATAATTTTAATGGAAGAACAGTATACGTCTGTTGAATGCAGCAACCCTTATCAGAGACGCGTACCCAACCATTCTCCCGCAAAAAAAAAATATGTGAATGGTAGTAGTCAGTCTATTTTTCATAAAAAGCTGGGAAAAGTTCGATGTAGCAAAATGATTCACATGTGAGAAACCTTCTGGAAATGTATATTAAAAATAAATGCTTTTAAATTTGAAATACTCCTGACATCCATACATCAAGTTCCACTGAGTGTAATAATTTTTCAAGTGCTGCATAACAACTATGGTAAAAATACAATGCACACTAAATAACTTAACCTTTTCCTGGTGACCTAGACTTTGATTCCTGATTATTGTACTTTTTGAATATTTGTTCTTGTTTCCCCAAAACATCCATGCTTAATTCACGTCTCAAACGAGACTTGTTTTGTTGTTCAGCTATAGTTTTCTTTATTTTTTCCTCTTGTTCTACCGTCTTATCTTTTTCTTTATTCATTCTTTCTTCTGTTTTTCGTAATCGCTCAGCAGCTAATGTCTGTATCCTCTCTTCTTTATTTTTCGATCCCCATAGTTGTTCAACCTTCAAAATATCTAATATATTTCTTGTAATTATAGTCAAATCTTAAACCTTTTCATTTCATATACCATTAAACATAGTATGTCATACAAAATACGAAACTAACTGGTGTCAAATGACTATGGCACTATCAACAATGTACCACAGTGGACATTCACGGACCCCTGAAATTCAGAAGTGAGACCAGGTGCCTGGGTGGAGTGAGTGTCTCCTGTTTGGCTAGTCACACCCGCCGTGAATGCCCTGACATACAGACGAACCAATATAATTCAGCACTGTATATATACATGAATGTGAACAAACACTGTAGAAAGTGCCACAGCCAAACAACACTAGGGAAAAGGGAATAGTAACACTTAAGTCATAGTAACGTAAATAACAACAGCAACAGAAATTCTATCACTTTGGCCCTCACAATAAACGGCACATTTGAAACATTCATACATCACATATGACACCAGTCAGGGATGGTTGCCTTCCGGGGTCAGTTGTTCGAAAGTTTAACCTTTGGTTAAGTTGAGCAATGGTTAAATCTGACTATATCATTGAAATGAGAGGATTTGGAATCATAGTTTGTGTACTGATTTGGAGCATTTGAACAGCTTTGTAGCATAATTCAGACTTTTATACAGAAATAAAATATAAAAAGAATAAGATTGTCTCTCAAACATTAACAACTGGTTGGCTTAACATGTAGTCAAAGATTCTGACTAGGCTAAATGTTAAACATTTTAAGAAAGCTGATAATAATGCAAAGACAGTAAAATATCCATGGTGTATCAAGAGTCTCTATATACAGAGCTAGGCACTGGTATTATATATTAATAGTGTGCCTTGATTGTAAGCACATGTGACTAATCAATCTAAGGTTGCAAACAAAGAAAAATAAAAACAAACACTATACGAATATTTTACCATTTGTCACGAATTTCTATTTATACGCATATGAAAAATCCTCCCGTGTCTTATTTTGTATTGATCCTGCATTAAGTGTTCAAGCAATGCATTCACAAAAGAGAATTCACCCCTAAAATAGTTAAACGAAAAATAAATTTATCAAGGGCGTCCAATTACACAATTGACGGTTAATTTAAACACTACTGACCTATACACTGCCCCAGTATTATGCCATTACCTTCATAGAATTGTAGTTGATAGACTGGATAGTGACACTTACTAATTCTCTCCAATTTAGCAGCTTTCTCAAGCATAATTGCCTCTTCTTTTTTCGTTTGGGATTGTTTGTTTTTATTCATGAGTTCCATTCGTACAGATAATCTTTTTTGTATTTCTTCCTCTGCTAAGCGCACTTTTTCTTCAGAAAGTTGAAGATGCTCACGGTATTTTCGGGACTCCTCTTCTCGCTTCCATAATTCTATTTCAGATTGTTTTTGACACATCCTCTCCTCCTCGACTCTTAGTTGTCTTTCTTCTTCTTCTTCTATAAAGAATTAAAGCCGAATATGCATTATTCACTAAAGTACATAAGCAGACGTAAATAATTGATATGGTGTTTAGCCCGCGTATGAAAGGTCCTGGGTTGGAATCCCAACGAATGTTAATCGGTGTCTTGTCTTTGCAATTAGATAACAACGGATATGACTGGCTTTTATCACACTATTGAGCACCTTAAGTACACATTTCACATAGAAGAAAAAAGAGGAGTTACTGGCTCAGTTATATGGCAGAAGTCACCATGGAGCTATACAATACATGAATATAAATAATATACTAGAACATATAACACATTACAAAAATATTTGATTGTAGTGCAATTACGATACCGACTTAGGACGGTCATTTAATTTGACAAAAGTCAAACAAATGGTGTGGTTAACCGCTTTACTGGGCCACCTTCCCACTCACCGTAACAGGAGAACAATCAAAGGACGTACATTTAAAAATTTTATAAATAATCCTCCATGTAAAGAACAAGGGTAAACAGGTATTGCATATTGAGAGGTCATAAAAATATAAACCCATAATGGTATAAAAATATATGCGACATCAACATGATAAAACGTGCTCTGCCAGTCTGAAAGCGAGCTAAGACTCTAGATCTGTAGGAGTCCCGACTAACAGTCAGAGGGGACGAGGTTCAGGACCATGTCTCCTCTGAAAGAGGTTTGGACAAGGCCCGTCATATAGTCCCCACCGCCCTGTTAGTCAGCGTGCAACGTTCAAGTAAAAGTCTGCATAAGGCTGTAGAGGGGTCAAATACAAGACCTATAGTCTTTTTGATGATCTCAATATCATATTGTCTATTTAGAAGACGTTTGACTATTTCATTACATGATAAAATAACGTTATCGGAGCCTTTTACTTTCCTTAGTTTATATACGAGATCACCGTAAAAATTAGGATGGGAAATTCCATTGGATACATACTGTTGAAAAGAAATATTTCCAAATTTAGACAGAAGTTCTGAATAAGATCTGAAGAATTTGCCGAATGTTTTTCTTAACCTGTGATATCTGTAACCCTGAGTTAAAAGTTTAGTAGTAATTTGTAAATTTCGTTTATGAAAGTCCAAAACATCGGTGCAGCCTCTGACAAATCGAACTAATTGAGATATATAGATACCATATGATGGGAGTCGAGGGACATCGCCATCCAAGTAAGGGAAATTTACAATAGGAAATCCAAAATCCTCACGTTTATCATAGATATTAGTATATATTAGGTGATTGATAATTTTGATGTTTAAATCTAAGGAAGGTGTAGATTTATCTCAAGTATTAACTTTATTCAATGTGAGCTCTGGTGGATATATTTCTGATATAAATTGTTCGAATTCAGGGTTGTCGACAACCAAAATGTCATCCAGATATCTGCAAGTATTATTAAATTTGTTATTGAGGTTAAAACGTTTTGATTTTTGAATAGAAACCATAAAATCCCTCTCATAACAATAAAGAAATAAATCTGCTATCAGAGGCGCGCAGTTAGTACCCATAGGAATCCCAACTATTTGTTGATATATCTTGCCATCAAATTGCACAAAAATATTATTCATGAGAAAATCTAGTGCTTTACATAATTCCTTGCAAGTCCAGTATTTATATGAAGTATATTGTTTGTTGGAAAAGAATCCGGAGTTATTGGAAGCACATATGTACGTTTTAGATTCTCTCTGAAAATAGAGAAAGAAGTTTTCAAATGAGGTTATCCTGTTTGTCAGAAAGTTTACTTATTATTTCAACTAAATGCAACAACACATTCCCAAATACTCTCATATGTTTATTTTTCAAGCATTATTGTGCAAGCCTGTTGTAAATGCGACAGAGGATACGTCCATGGGCATAATTTCCAAAACCAGCCCTGGCAACATCCTGGAAAAATCAATACTTGTAACGGACAATGAGTATTTGATTACTGTATAGCTCCATGGTGACTTCTGCCACACAACTGAGCCAGTAACTCGTCTTTTTCTTGCCAGTTATAAATTATAATCCTTTAATCAATAAGAAAAATTGTGTCATTAAAAGCTTAAATATAACAAACAAGGTTGCACCCACAACATCACAAAGACTTTCGATTAAAGTGCAGTAGTGATACAGTCTTAGAACGAGCAATTAGAACGACAGTAGTCAATCAATTGATGCGGTTAATAACAGTTTACAGACTCACCCTTCCAACTTACCACAAAATCAAAATAATCACAATATATACATTTAAAATCTATAAATCATCCTGCATTTAGCAAGCAAGGATCAACAAGTGTCTGAAGTTGAAAGATCGTAAAAATACATGTATACGCGTAAAATAAATACATACATGAATGTAAAGTACGACCAAGATATTAAAAATATATAAATTGATATCAACATGGAAAAATCCCCGTGCTTTGACCCAAACAAAGTTTCCAAAAGAGTTTATATGTTTATGATACCTGTAACCCTGAATTAAAAGTTTCAATGTGATTTGTAATTGGATTATCTTTTTTTTCTTTCTTTTTTTATCAGTTTTCTCCCCCCCCCCTTTTTTTTTTTTGGTATGATGGTCCAAATCATTAGTGCAGGCTTTGGCAAATCGAACCAAATGAGATATATAAACACCATATAAAGCGAGTCCACCATTCAACTAGTGGAAATTTACAATAGGAAATTCAATGCTCACGTTTATCGTTAATAATGCGTGAATTTTATTGTTAATTGCCTTATTGTTAAGGTCCAAGAAAGATACTTCACAAATATTTGCATTGTTTAATTGAAGTGCAGGTGAAAATATGTTAGAGAAGAGAAACTTGAATACATTTGCCAAAGCTGTATGACAAAAGTCACCAAGGACATGCACACATAACATGATAATAATAGAATATACACTGAAAAACGACATTACAAAAATATTCGTCGTGCTGCGGTTACGATACCGACTTAGGACGGTCAATTGAAGTAACAAACGTCATTTAATTGGTGTGGTTAAAATATCTTTTAAACTCATGGTCATCGATAAGATTCCATTAAAGAAATTGAAAGAAGCATCGCAAATGGCTTTATATTAGTCATCTGAACATTTCCTTCCTTTCTGTGTTGTAATGTTAAAAAACTGGAGAATATTTTGAAAATGCACATTGCACTTCAATAATTAGGGAAAAAAACCCCCATAAACATGTATGCCTTTCAAAAGGGGCCGAATTGAAAATAAGAATAAAAGATTTTCCGATCAATTTTCTGATGTTCCGAAAAAACGAAAAAGTTTACAAAAACGGAATGTCGACGAATGGACGACGGCTGTCGGACAATGGGCAAAGTCAGGTGACCTAAACAGTGACTCTTCTAATGCGCATATGGTGCACAAAATGAATTCACGTATATATGTTCTTATAGATATTTATCAGTTGGCGACACTTGATTTCTTATTATAGGCAACTGGTCTTTAGAGGTTTTTAAGAGCATGGTCCATGCAGCCCTGTCGTTGATGTACTGTTTGGTGGAACTTTCTAAAAATTATTAAATATTACAATAATTGTAGGGAATCCTGAGTATTTCACCAAGACAAAGATTAATCAAAATTGCGTCACAGGTTTTGGCAAAAGTATTAAAAGTTTACGCCGGGCTTGTAGACGATGTCAGATGAAGAATGATAACAAAAGGTTTTCTGAGCATTTGGCGCAGGTGAGGTACTACAATCGATCCCTTGCCACGGTAAAAACGACATGTAGAACATCTGGCACATGTAGGTCTTTATTTCCGTCCGACAGACATATACTGCTTTGGATTGACTCGTTACATAGGTTTTTATTTTCGTATGATATATAACAAGCATATAATACTTTGCTTTGTCTCGTTGCACACATCTTTATTTCCCTACGATATATATCTATCAACCATATACTGCTTTGTGTTGACTCGTTGATAGGTTTTTATTTCCGTATGATATATATCAAACACATAGTGCACTGGGTTGACTCGTTGCACAGGTCTTTATTTCCATACGTTATATAACAAACATATTCTGTTTTGGGTTGACTCATTGCATACGTCTTTATTTCAGTTCGATATATAATAAACATAAACTGCTTTGGGTTGACTCCTGGCTTAGGTCTTTATTTTCGTAGGATATATAACACCACAAAAGTAGAATGATATTAACATGAAGTACAAAAGAATCAATTACAAATTGAAACATTGCGAGGGGTTTGCTTTGAATTATATAGTCAGATTAACACTTGTACCCATTTCCCTGCGTATCTATTCATACAAACTTAACAGATAATCGCTATAGTAATTTATGGAAGCATAGTGAGTTTTAAGATACGGCTTAATAAATAAGATGTTTAATATACAGTCAAACCTCGTTATCTCGAAGTCGGAGGGAAAATACTTCGAGATATCCGTAGTTCGAGATATACAAATTTCGAGTTTAGGATCACAAATCTTGCAGTTGTTAATGTACGCCGATTCATTTGACATTTGTGATTATTATAGTAAATGTATGAGATATACATGTATTTATCAATAAATACGCATGAAGATGTGCATATTGTATTTTTCCTAAATAATTAATCTAAATCTCATCATACCTTTTATATTTTATGAATATATAGAGAATATACTCCAAAACTGAAAACATCATGTTTCCTTTTCAGTAACATCGTAATTTAAATCCAATACTGGATATAACTGTCTTATACTATACCTAAAACCGAGGACGGGCTAACACGTAAGAGAAGATAAAGACACACGTCATAATTTGATTTAATTATTATTAATTACTATTGCTTTGCATAAAAATACATAGACATACACACGGATTGGAAATAGTAATAATTAATGAACAGTGTAAAGAAATTTCTTTAAACGCAGGTATGAAAAAGCATTAATTACAGTTCATGTTAATTATCTAATTTTGTGTCGAGTTTAATAAGCTATCATCATTTATTAATATTTGGTATAAATAACAGGGTACGCACGGACGCCATCGATTATGTAATTACTGCGGCTTTATACACCGACACGGTCAATTGATCACACCACGCGACCGACCTGTCATTTAGGGTAAACGCCGCGGGGAATATTGTCAATAAGAAGCCAACTTCGAGATAAACCGGGTAAATAAGAACTTCGGGACTTGAAAATGTATTCGAGATAAGCATGGTATTCGACATATCAGTGTTCGACACATCCGGGGTGAATTTAATCATAATATGAAGGATTTTTTTCGGGACCGACGTTCGACTTCGAGATATCCCGGGTATTCGAGATATCAGTGTTCGAGATATCGAAGTTTGACTGTATATAGGATTTGAAATGGATTTTCATTTCATACGGTATTTATGAAACGAGTTGTGTGCTTTATATCCCCGAACCTTGGCGAGGGGATATTAAACACACAACGATTTCATAAATATCAAATGAAAAAAAAAACTTTTCAGATTCATTTTATCACATATTAAGAGGTGTTTACTTCATCAAACACCAACATGGCACAATTGTTGTCCACGCTATGATGTCACCTATGTCATAAATAAATTTATGACATAGCGATATTTCATTGCATAAACAGCAAAAACATGTGATAAAATTAGATGTTTTTCTTACTTTGCTCTCTCATTTTCCTCTCGGCTTCCTGTCGTACTTTTTCTTTCTCTGTGAGTAGGGCATCCGCTTCTGCTTTCGCTTTAGATGTCTTTGCCTCCATAATCTCTCTGTGATGTCTTGTAGCTGCATCATATTGTTCCTGACTGGATTGATGTGTCTCTTGAAAAACCCGTCGTAATCCATCGGAGCGTTTTCGGCTATCCTCCTCTAATTTCTTATGTATCTCGAGTGCATCGTGTATCTGAGCTTGCCTCTTTTCTTCTAAATCTTTAAATTATATAGAATTACAACCAATTTTTCTCAAAAATGAATAAGAATATTTTTATCTTGTTTGTGACTGTGTTGTGATTGGTAAAACAAAATTAACATTGTCACAAGAAACTCTGTCTCAGGATCATGTACAGATTTATGCGCGTTGATTGCAGTATATTTTTGTTTGTTCGATGTTTGAAAATAAGATTTTCACGGTACGTTTGTCTATACTATCCATCTTAAAGTCTGTATACCAGAAAATAAACATTCCTTTATGACACATTAGTGGTCTTTAAATAATTTATGAAAAGCAAATATATATATATATATATATACTGTAAAATATCGCAAATATCTAAATAAGTAATAATCTGTCCCAAAGAAGTCATATTCGGATAAGGCTCGAACATGATTACATCTGAATAATACCTCGAACATTCTTAGAAGTAGCACTTTGTTTTCAGCTACAAGTAGAATACCCCAACCTCAGATAATACAGAAGATACGGGAAACCCCAACTCGTGTCATAGTAAGCAGGGCACGTAAAAGAAGTTTCACTGCGTTGGGTAGGTCCGATCCAAAGAAAAAAGAGGAGTTACTGGCTCAGTTATGTGGCAGAAGTCACCATGGAGCTATACAATACATGAATATAAATAATGTACTAGTACATATATCACATTACAAAAATATTTGATTGTAGAGCAATTACGATACCAACTTAGGACGGTCATTTAATTTGACAAAAGCCAAACAAATGGTGTGGTTAACCGGTTTACGGGCCCACCTTCCCACTCACCGTAACAGCAGAACAATCAAAGGACGTACATTTAAAAATTTATAAATTATCCTCCATGTAAAGAACAAGGGTCAACAGGTATCGCATATTGAGAGGTCATAAAAATATAAACACGTAAAGTATTGTAAAACACATAATGGTATAAAATATATGCGACATCAACATGATAAACCGTGCTATACCAGTATGAAAGCGAACTAAGACCCTAGATCTGTAGAAGTCCCGACTAACAGTCAGAGGGGATGAGGTTCAGGACCATGTCTCCTCTGAAAGAGGTTTGGACAAGGCCCATCATATAGTCCCCACCGCCCTGTTAGTCAGCATGCAACGTTCAAGTAAAAGTCTGCATAAGGCTGTAGAGGAGCCAAATACAAGACCTATAGTCTTTTTGATGATCTCAATATCATATTGTCTATTTAGAAGACGTTTGACTATTTTATTACATGATAAAATAACGTTATCGGAGCCTTTTACTTTCCTTAGTTTATATACGAGATCACCGTAGAAATAAGGATGGGAAATTCCATTGGATACATACTGTTGAAAAGAAATATTTCCAAATTTAGATAGAAATCCTGAATAAGATCTGAAGAATTTGCCGAATGTTTTTCTTAGCTTGTGATATCTGTAACCCTGTAACCAAATGTAAAAATTTCTACGGGATGCATCCGGCAAATGGAGGCAGGGTTGTCTACAAGACTTCAGATTCGATGATTCGCATTCAATTCGTTTCGGATTTATCATTTTTGTCTTCCTATCATAATTTTAATGTAGCGTAAAACAATAATTAAACAAACAAAATTATACTGTTAAATATTTGGAAAAAGTGTTTACTAGTTAAATTGTTAAACTGTACCTCAATATTTAAGATCGGCAATTCTGTGAAGAAGAGTACTTACATTGATGCTTTATTTTGTCCCTCTCTTCTTTTTCTCTGCGCCTTTGCTCTTTCAGTTCGGCATTCATTTCGTCTTCTAATCTTTGTTTTTCTGCAGCCAGTCGTCTTCTTTGCTCCTCGGTCACTTTTCGTAATTTCTCTTCTTTTTCTAGTCTATGACGCCTGTCCACTTCTCTAAGATCGTCAAATTTTTTCCGAGTTTCCTCGGCTAATTGTGTTTGCATTTCCTCAATCTTCTGTATTTGTTCTAATCTTTCTTCCTCTTTTTCTGTTATAAATGAATAATGTAAATGTGATTTTTATACGATATGAGATTTAAATATAATTCTATATTTTTAACTTCAGATATTTCAAATCACTTCTATACCATTTATACTTTAGATAGAATAATGAATATAAAAAATGATAAACGCCAATCTCTGGCGAAAACGCAAGCAGCGTTTAATATCTAAACCATGTAAACATTACTGTACTTGCCGAACAGTAACATTTAAGAAAGAAATTGCTAAGATACCGAGCGGTAGTCAATAATGAACAAGCATTGTATTGAAAAAATTAGACACATAGGTTACCTCTGACCACTGGAAGAACAGGGAGTGGAGTTAGGTTCCAGGCCATCCCTTACAGTCTTAAGTTACATTTCAACATTGATTATTTAACATCAACTATATAGTTAATATATACAAGCAAATCTAAGTGATTAAAAATGATAAAAGTGTATGTTGACAAACGAGGTGATATAGAAACTGTAGAAATATTTTCGTCAAAGAATTCACGCTTCGTCTCTGACCATATCTAAGCAATCATTCTTACTTTCACGTCGATATTCACATATCTGTTTACGGAATTCTTCTTTTTGTGCTTGTTTTTGCATTCCCTCTTCTTGAATTCTTTTGCGTTCTTTTTCCAAACGTATCCTTTCCTCTTCTGCAACTTTCTGTAGCAGTTCCTCAGCTCCAAGTCTTTCCTGTTCTCGTTGTTTACGCTTTACTTCAAGTCTTCTCCGATTTTCTGCGGCTATTTCTCTTTTTGCTTCCTCCTCTTCTCTAATTTGTTTCAATTTTTCTTTTTCTTGAGCTGTTGCAATGAAGAAATTATATGAATTTTTACAATTAATTAACCCATTATATTGTGCTTCTTTCTTTGTTCGTATTTTCAATTTTTTTTCTGTCAGAACTGTTGATGGAATGGGTATCTAAAATTCGTGTACAGTACAGTATCAGAACATACGTGTATGTCTTAATATATTACACCGTATGCGAACGTCGGTACCTTATATCTCTTCAGTTATACTCAATGTAAAATACGAAGTAACTGGTGTCACATGACTATGGCACTAACAGCAATTTACAATGTACCACAGAGGACATTTACGGACCTCTGAAATTCAGAGGTGAGACCAGGATCTAGTAGTTCAAAACTTTAACCACTGGTTAAGCTAACCAATGGTTAAATTTCATCTGAATATATCTTTGAAATGAGACGACTTTAAGTCATGGTCTGCGCACTGATCTGTAGAATAAGAAATAAGTATTGTACAACAGTTTAGACCGTTATGAAGAAATCTAATTAAAGTAGAGCAGTCATACCGAGACAAATCCCCCCCCCCCCCCCGCGGCAACAAGATACATCACTGGTATAAGTGTAATGGATGTCCCACTTACAAGTATATTTGAGGTATAATCAATGAAAACAATCTGGTTTGTGAGCAATCTTACCTTGACATTGTAGATATGACCTTGATTCAAGGACATTACACATCCTTGGGTCATGGAAAACAATTGTGTAAAATATTCCAGAAACGTAACAGGAAGAAGTTATGACCCAGAAAAGCATTCTGGCTGTGTGTGCACTGTCACACTGGCATTGTAGATATCATCTTGGTTCAAGGTAATAACACATCCTAAAGTCATAGACAACAAGGTTTTACCCATTGTGTCTACTGTGACCTTGACCTTTGACCTATGACCTTGGTTCAAGGTCATGACACACACGTGGATCCTAAGCAACAACTCTGTGAAATATTATTGAAATCCGTGCACAGGGGAAGAGGTTATGGCCCAGAAAAGGTTATATCAATTGTGTCTATTGTGACCTTGACCTTTGACCTATGACCTAAAGACAGAGACAGACAGACAGGCAGATAGACAGACAGACAGACGGACGGACAGACAGGGTGATTCTTATATACCCCCCAAAGTTTGTTTGCGGGGGGGGGGGGTTAAAATTATTGTCTTTCAAACTTTAACCACTGGTTAGCTTAACGAGTGGTTAAGGTTTCGAACAACTGGCACCAGGTGCCCGGAGAGAGTAAGGGTATCTTGTATGTCTTTACATAAAGGCGAAAGAAGGCCAATACTGTGAAAATTCAAAATTTAAATAATTGAAGAGCAAACTAATTACCAAATTGTCTAAAAATTAAAAATGTAAGCACCAATGTACATGAGGGAGGCACTCCTTCGTTTAAGAATAATTTTCAATTCTTTATCACAGTATAAATATTTGAAAAACAAACTAGAAACCAAATTGACAAAAAAGTAAAAGCCAAAGGAACCATATTAAGACAGAACGTCGCATTGGGGGACATACTTGTCAGGTTTAGAGTAATTTACAAACTTCCATCACAGAACATTTGAAGTGCATAAGTAACCAGAATTCCAACTGGATGATGGGAAGAAACTTATATGAATATTTGACTAAATGCCGCAAATATGAACTTTTGTTAATATGACGGATATCGAGACCATGCTAGGTCGAAGTTCAGTGGATCCAGCAAAATATAATTCCTTTACTGAAATTCGGAGCTTGGTTCTAATATACAGGATGGATGGTTCCAACATAGATTCTGATTGGATTTCGAGATGTGGTTAACCCCTCGCTACTTCTTCGTTGTTTATCTTCTAGAACATCTTTTGCGCTTTTAATATCCAAATTCATTAACACCTCTTCCATCATTGAAATTATGCAAAAGGCATATAGTTGTAGATCAACAATATACAAATAGGTAGTAGTAGTAGGAGTAGCAGTAGTAATATATATATATATATAATGCGGAGTCGGATTTTTTTTTTATATTTTTGATTTAGATCGAATATCATCGATGTAACAATCGAATTAGAAATCAGTGAATCGTAATCTCTTTTTTAATCGTAAAAACGTAATAGGAAAATAATATTTAATAAACTTATCACTGAATTACTGTAGATCTTGAAATAAAGCCACCGACATTGAGTATTTTAGTATTAAATCTATACATAGTTTACATATTAAACTCTATTTTTTATTTTCATACTTTAAAAGATAGCAGAGAGTCTTACATCTCTTCTCTCCGTTCACTACCACCTTTTCTTTATATTTTTCTACTTTTATGTCAAGATCTTTTTCTAATTCCTTTTTCCTTTGTTTTTCTAATTCTCTGTGTCGCATATTTTCTTCCTCTGCTAAACGCCTTCTCTCTTCGTCTATTCTTTTCTGTTCCTCCTCTTTTCTCTTCAGATTCTCCTTTTTCTTTTTTGACTCCTCACTTAATAACACTTGTTTACTCTCGTCGGTGAGCTGAATTTTCAATTTTTCTTGAAATTCTGCAATTTAGAATACTACAAATGTGCAAAACAAAAAATGATACAATATGTACTGATACCTCTAAGAAACAACATAAACAAGAGCACATGAAATGATTAATACATTAAACGACTCTCCAGATCGCTCTTGTAAAGAATTCACCCTTCCACAAAACGCAATTTTTCATTGTGATGACGTCATCTGAGGTCCGACAAAACTCCGACAAAATAACGTATTTGTTTATGACGTCAGAAGTAGAACAAATGAAAATAGTCTGAATGTCACGTTCTTTTACGAACCGTGGAAGGGTGAATTGTCATGAAAGGTTTTCAAGAATCTTGAGAAATTAAATTTTGAAAATGACGACATACTGATCAGACTACATGTCCCTTACTCATTGTCACTCCTCTGCACGTATGTATTGACGTGCTACTTGAGTGCTGAAGTACCCTCGTGTCAGCATCCAGTCACAATGTCAGTGGGAAGATTTTACAACAATTAACTTATTGCATGTATATTGTATTTGGTATTGTAACACATGTTCTTCTACCTATATGTATCCCTCCGCAGTGTTCCATAGCTGAAGCTGTAAAATGTTTAACGAAACGGTTAAACACATACGATAAGAGATTGCTATGGAGATAAGTTGAATCTTAAGATAAGGAGAATGTTGAGATGAGATGAATGTTGAGGTGAGATGGATGTTGAGATGAGATGAACGTTGAGATGAGATGAATGTTGAGGTAAGATGAATGGTGAGATGAAGTGAATGTTGAGATGAGATGGATACTGAGATGAGATGAATATTGAGATGAGATGAATGTTGAGACGAGATGAACGTTGAGATGAGATGAATGTTGAGGTAAGATAAATGTTGAGATGAAGTGAATGTTGAGAGATGATAAGTATAAGATAAGTTAAATGTTCAAAACATATATCAAGATATTGACCATGGGTCAAAGAGTTCATTTTGTATAACGAAATGATGTTCCTATTGCTATCATGATCCCCAGATCTCGTAAGTATGGTGTTACCATCTAAGGCCATGTCACAAAAAATCAAGTTAACTGGAAATGGGTATTCTGAAGTAAGTAAAACAATAAGATACCGAGTAATGTTCCTCCGGAGAATGGATATAAAAAAAAACAGAATAATGGGTAAAGCCAATCACTGAGGGAAATCTGATCCAGGGTGTATCTTGAACCCCCTTATGCTGCTTATAAACCTGTTGTTGCCCTTGGGTCATAGGTAATCCATGACCTTGTTACAATGTCATATTACCAAAGTGAAAGAATGCAGCAAGCTGAAGTAGTGTTCGGTACATCTTGTCGTTCTTTGCAGTGGAGGATTCAGGGGTTGAGTGGTTGAAGGGGACGTTCGCCCCTCCCCTAACTAGAACTGTCCTAACGGGAAAAATACCCCCGCGGCACCAAAATTCAAAATAGGGCATAGACCAAAGACAAAAGACCAAGGTCAAAAGGTAAAAAATGTTGGTATCGACAGAAAGGTCTTGCCACAAGGAATACACATGTGTAGTATGAAGGTCCCATCTCTTTTTTTTTTCAAAAGTTCTGGCTAAGGTTAAAGTTTTTAAAAAGTAGGTGAAATGTCAAGGCCAAGGTCACAAGGTCAAAAATTGTGGTACCAAAAGAAAGAACTGCCACAAAGAATCTACATGTGTAATATGAATACCCAGTCCCTATTGGGTCAAAAGTTATGGTGAAGGTTAAAGTTTTTAAAAAGTAGGTCAAATGCCAAGGTCAAGGTCACACGGTAAAAAATTTTGGTACCAAAAGAAAGATCTTGCTACAAAGAATATACATGAGTAGTATGAACACCCAGTCTCTTTTGGTTCAAAAGTTATAGTTAAGGTTAAAGTTTATAAAAAGTAGGTCAAATGTCAAGGCCAAAGTCACAAGGTCAAAAGTTTGGGCACCAAAAGAAAGGCGATGGGACCTTCATACTACACATATGTATTCCTTGTGGCAAGACCTTTCTGTCGTAACCAACATTTTCGACCTTGTCAATTTGGTCTTTTGTCCTTGGTCTATGCCCTGTTTTGAATTTTGGTGCCGCGGGGGTATTTGTCCCGTTAGGACAGTTCTAGTTGGTGTAGAGTCCATTCTTCAAGATATACAACAGAAAATGATCAGGTGACAAATCTCTTGGAGTAACAATGATTTTGTTCAGTGTAAGGATCATGCTTTCAGAATAAAAGTTGTATTTTAATTGTGCTTGCGTTCGTCTACATGATGTAGAATGAATGTAAATGAATAAATGAAATCTATCATTTTGTTTCAGTTTTATTAGCTTCTCTGGCCATAGATCAGCAGAGCTTATGCGATGCTATTCGTCGTCCGCCCATCCATCCATAAACAATTTGTTTTTATCGCTACTCCACTGAGGTTTGATTATGGGCTAGAAGCTAGAAATATTCTCTATATGATCAAGTGCATGCGTAATTTTGAACCTGATCCCAGTCCGATCGAGAGTGGGGAATAGGCACTGACTTGAAATCTTGTAACGACTTGTTTTCCAATATAGATGTTTACTAGTATATATTGTAATTTGACTTCCCTATTAAGTCAACAGAACTCATCCGAGTGAAAAAAAATTTCTAATCTAAACCATCGTTCAATACGCTCCGCCTACCCGTTTAATGAAAAAAAAAATATGTAATAGACCAGGGTCCGGCGCCATAAAGTCATTATTTTCATTTTAATTTATTCCCTTATTAAACGTTCAAATAAACTGTCATGCAGTATGGTTTAATTCCATTTATTGATAGAATAAAACTCAATGAAATCCAAATCCTAGTTATTCAGTCATTGTTGAACTGAAGAATTTGAAATTTTGACTTAAGGATTTTCTCAGTTTATGGCGCCGGACCCGGTGGTAAATATGATGTGCGGGGTTGCAACCCCTTGGTAAAAAAATTTTGCCCAACAAAAGTCGTCTTGGCTAGGTTAAGGAATTCAACCACCCTTTCCTGCCTGAAAAGCGTTCATGGCGAGTCGTGTATCTTTTATTTTTTTTTAAACATTTGTATATTTGCCTAGTACAGATAAAGTGGAAGTCAGATGTATACCACTACAAGCCTGTGTAGGTAGAAATATATTTCAGTATGTAAATGTTCTTGAACATCAGGTGCTCCTTGACCTTGATCCAATGTCATATCACCACTGGAATGAATTTTGCTGAAACATTGTCTAGAGTAGACTCGAGCATCTTTTGTAAACAGTAATTAGAATTAAATTAACTTTTGAAATGCAAGAATTACAACTATTTTCAATAAGATTGTATTAATATTTTAAAAGAATACTAATTTTGCTTTAAACAATAAGTATGCTCTTATACGTATACTATTTGGGATCCAGCAATTTTTCACATAAAAAGGGAAATGTGTTCCAACTTGACATCTGTCAAATTCTGTCCAGACACAGTCTGATAGTTCCAGTATTCTCTCTCTCTCTCTCTCTCTCTCTCTCTCTCTCTCTCTCAGTCTGAAAAAACGAACACCCCCCCCCCCTCTCCTCTGCATCCATAGTTGCGTTATAGCGTAGTTTGGTCAGATCTCTTATGATCTCTACCATGTAAATCTTGTACACACTTACGGTACTGTTGTTTTCTGCCTTCAGTTTCTTTGCGTAATTTCTCCTTGGTATTAAAGAGAATTTCTTCCTCCTGTTTCGTCTTTAACTGTTTATATTTCAAAAAACATTCATGCTCCTCTGTTGCCCTTCGCGCTTGCTCCTCCTTAAGTTTCTGGTATTCTTCGACTTGCTTGCGCAACAGTTCTTTTTTCTCGTCGTTCTCCGTAGCCATTCGCGCTTGCTCTTCTTTCATCTCATGATACATTCTGTCCTTTTTTTGCAGTATTTCTTTTTTCTGTTGATTTTCTGTCATTTTGTTTTCTCTTATTGCGTGAATCCGATCCATTTCCTCTGAAACAACTTTTCGGAATTTCTTGCTCTGATGTGTTTTCGGAGTAAGCATTACAGCCTCTCCGTCTTCGGTTTTCTCTTTTTCGTCCTTGCCATCTTCACCACACACCACGTGCTTTGCTTTTGGTGACTGCTTCTGTGTACCATCTTTACTCTGTATAGACGGTAAAACCATTGGTTTCAGCACTTTTGTCTCCTGACCAAACCATTAAAAAAATAATAATGTATAAGTAAGCAGAACTATAAGTAATCAAAAATATACGGAGTATGTTCAGTGGCGGATTTAGAGGGGGTTGCAGGAGATGTAACCCGCCCCTCTCCCCCCCCCCCCCTTATTTATTTATTTATTTATTTATTTATTTATTTATTTATTTATTTATTTTTATTTTATTGTATCTATTTATTTATTTTTTTTGGAGGGGGGGTCGGAAAATTTTACTTAAAAGGGTATTTTTTAGGGCTGCAACCCCTTTTCCGTCCCGAATAGTGCAAAACATTAGTCACGGGTAGCTGCAACACCCCCACCCCAACCCCTCTTTCAAAACTTTGAAGAACGGCATATGATATTTACGAATTTATTTATGTGATTCATAGTTCAGATCAATTACTTTGAGCTACTTTTCGTGCAATAAACAATCAATTTGCTAATACAAATGTACTTGTAGATCCAAAAGGAGGTCACGTTAATTAGCGACTGTGCTTACATATTTGATAGGTTATTTCTTTATTTCAAAATTTTCCGCAATAATATGGCCACAGTAAAATAAAAACACATACAGTACATGAGCATATATATACCATAAAGAATAATAATCCTAAGGTGAATACGTGCTGAATCGAAAAATAAACAATTACTTGAGTAATCGGCTCTGCAGGTATTTACATGTAGCATTTAACGCACACTACGAAGGTTAAAATTGTGGCTATAAGTCCTTCTTCTTCTTCTTCCAATATGAAGTGTACTCAAATGTTGAGCGTTATACTTCATGAGTGGAATAAAAAGGGGTGAGATACGTACATGTAGGTGGATCCAGGGATTTTCGAAAGGGGGATTGCAGCCTTCCATTACTAATGTTTTGTACTACTTGGTCCGGAAAGGGGGAGGGGTTGCAGTCTTCATAAGGGTCGAAAATGACCTTTTAGGTATAATTTTCTGACCCAAAGGGCTGGGGGGGGGGAGGTGTTGTAACCCCTGCATCCCCTCTAAATCAGCCAGTGGGATATATGATACATACATTAAAGTCACGGCATCAATACATCTTATCGTCACAGTCTATGCAAATTCTATGATGTCGGAATGTACGGATACTGTTACCATAGCAACAGAATATAAGGACATGTGAAGCGTTAAAATCGAAGTGTAAAGGTACGAGAAAGGAAGGACAATATCTTCAATCGTTGAAACTCAGATTCAAAGGACATGTAATGGGAAGGGGTGTGTGACTATGGTAATCTCTGTCTCGTGGTCGTCAAATGTTAGTAAAATTGCGTGTAAGTACTGGGCAATATTTATTATCTGGCCAGGACCGTTGCAATAATTTTGACAACAATTTATATTCAATTCAAATATTTGCAATGGTACCCAAAGATTTCTTTTTTTCACTAAACTAGATCATTTTTAAAATAATAGTTACAGGAGCCTGTTTTCAATCGCAGAGGTGTCTTTAATCTGTCATTTAAATAAGTAAATATTAGAACCTTTAACAATAGTTTGGGAACACCAGAAGTAAGATAGTAAAGAGCTGATATACCTTTAAGTACACAGAGAATAAAAATGGGATTGATGTAGAGATATCATCTTTATTTCAGATATAAGCTACAATGTATGGAAATCCCCCCAACCTTTTGGAAGCGGCAAAATATAGCACTTACAGATTAATACTCACATGATCGGGACCATTGTGATTTTGACCTTGATACTTTTACTTTGAAATCATGACACAAATAATTTTGTTTTTTCTTTTTTAAGGAATAAGGAATGGACACAAAGTCGTTCATCCTTTTGGGATGTTTCTGATATTCCGACCCCGAGTGAGGCTCATGCCATACCCTTGTGTCATGCATCATACATGGGTGAAGCATAACCATTTTACTGGAAACTTTTTATGGACTAGACTGCAATATTTCCTTTATATAGTCTATGACTTTACCCAAAGATGACTGTCATGTCATATCCTGGTACCATGTGATGAAAATCAGTTTTCAATTACATTCTGTTCTATACAACGGTATGTTTCGAAAAATTAAGGAAAGTGCATGTGCCACGTCTACCGAGACACAGAGCCTCGGACTATACTGTCTCGTTCTAATGACAGACCATCAACAAACTGACTATGATACTCGAGCCGTAGACCTCTCATGAACCATACAATACCCTACCGACGGCTGTGACACTCCGACCCAAGACCTCTCACATACCATACAATACCCTACCGACCGCTAGGACACTCCGACCCAAGACCTCTCACATACCATACAATAGCCTACCGACGGCTGTGACACTCCAACCCAAGACCTCTCACATACCATACAATACCATACCGACCGCTAGGACACTCCGACCCAAGACCTCTCATGAACCATACAATACCCTACCGACGGCTGTGACACTCCGACCCAAGACCTCTCACATACCATACAATACCCTACCGACGGCTGGGACACTCCAACCCAAGACCTCTCAAGAACCATACAATACCCTACCGACGGCTGTGACACTCCGACCCAAGACCTCTCACATACCATACAATACCCTACCGACCGCTAGGACACTCCGACCCAAGACCTCTCAAGAACCATACAATACCCTACCGACGGCTGTGACACTCCGACCCAAGACCTCTCACATACCATACAATACCATACCGACCGCTAGGACACTCCGACCCAAGACCTCTCACATACCATACAATACCATACCGACCGCTAGGACACTCCGACCCAAGACCTCTCAAGAACCATACAATACCCTACCGACGGCTGTGACACTCCGACCCAAGACCTCTCACATACCATACAATACCATACCGACCGCTAGGACACTCCGACCCAAGACCTCTCAAGAACCATACAATACCCTACCGACGGCTGGGACACTCCAACCCAAGACCTCTCACATACCATACAATAGCCTACCGACGGCTGGGACACTCCAACCCAAGACCTCTCAATGGTATATATATTTTATATTTATTATAACCACTAGGCCGGTGTCACTGCTGGTGGACTGATAGTCCCCGAGGGCATCATAAGTCTAGTTTTCAGTGCTTTTGTACTGACATTAAATATATATACTTCAAATTTTCAGTCATCAAATTAAGTAAATGACTCTAAAACTAAGGAGTATCTCCCTCATGCATAGCTCTGTCCTTAGATAGATTATTTGGATCACTTTTCGGTCAGTTTGGCTTCAACACTGCTCTTCATATTTTCATATATTTTTGAGAATTCCAATCATTCGGCCACGAGCATCACTGAAGAGACATAACTTGTCGAAATGCGCATATGGTGCACAAAATTAAATGGTATATATATTCTATATCTATTATAACCACTAGGCCGGTGTCACTGCTGGTGGTCTGATAGTCCCCGAGGGCATCATAAGAAAAAAAAAAGGAGTTACCGGCTCAGTTATGTGGCAGAAGTCACCATGGAGCTATACAATACATGAATATAAATAATATAATAGAACATTTAACACATTACAAAAATATTTGATTGTAGTGCAATTACGATACCGACTTAGGACGGTCATTTAATTTGACAAAAGCCAAACAAATGGTGTGGTTAACCGGTTTACGCGCCCACCTTCCCATATAAATAATATAATAGAACATTTAACACATTCCAAAAATATTTGATTGTAGTGGAATTACGATACCGACTTAGGACAGTCATTTAATTTGACAAAAGCCAAACAAATGGTGTCGTTAACTGGTTTACGGGCCCACCTTCCCACCACCACCTTCAGTGCTTTTGTACTGACATTAAATATATATACTTCAAATTTTCAGTTATCAAATTAAGTAAATGACTCTAAAACTAAGGAGTATCTCCCTCATGCATAGCTCTGTCCTTAGATAGATTATTTGGATCACTTTTCGGTCAGTTTGGCTTCAACACTGCTCTTCATATTTTCATATATTTTTGAGAATTCCAATCATTCGGCCACGAGCATCACTGAAGAGACATAACTTGTCGAAATGCGAATATGGTGCACAAAATAAAATGGTATATATATTCTATATTTATTATAACCACTAGGCCGGTGTCACTGCTGGTGAACTGATAGTACCCGAGGGCATCATAAGTCTAGTTTTCAGTGCTTTTGTACTGACATTAAATATATATACTTCAAATTTTCAGTCATCAAATTAAGTAAATGACTCTAAAACTAAGGAGTATCTCCCTCATGCATAGCTCTGTCCTTAGATAGATTATTTGGATCACTTTTCGGTCAGTTTGGCTTCAACACTGCTCTTCATATTTTCATATATTTTTGAGAATTCCAATCATTCGGCCACGAGCATCACTGAAGAGACATAACTTGTCGAAATGCGAATATGGTGCACAAAATTAAATGGTATATATATTCTATATTTATTATAACCACTAGGCCGGTGTCACTGCTGGTGGACTGATAGTACCCGAGGGCATCAGAAGTCTGGTTTTCAGTGCTTTTGTACTGACATTAAATATATATACTTCAAATTTTCAGTCATCAAGTTAAGTAAATGACTCTAAAACTAAGGAGTATCTCCCTCATGCATAGCTCTGTCCTTAGATAGATTATTTGGTTCACTTTTCGGTCAGTTTGGCTTCAACACTGCTCTTCATATTTTCATATATTTTTGAGAATTCCAATCATTCGGCCACGAGCATCACTGAAGAGACATACCTTGTCGAAATGCGCATATGGTGCACAAAATTAAATGGTATATATATTCTATATTTATTATAACCACTAGGCCGGTGTCATTGCTGGCGGACTGATAGTACCCGAGGGCATCATAAGTCTAGTTTTCAGTGCTTTTGTACTGACATTAAATATATATACTTCAAATTTTCAGTTATCAAATTAAGTAAATGACTCTAAAACTAAGGAGTATCTCCCTCATGCATAGCTCTGTCCTTAGATAGATTATTTGGTTCACTTTTCGGTCAGTTTGGCTTCAACACTGCTCTTCATATTTTCATATATTTTTGAGAATTCCAATCATTCGGCCACGAGCATCACTGAAGAGACATAACTTGTCGAAATGCGCATATGGTGCACAAAATTAAATGGTATATATATTCTATATTTATTATAACCACTAGGCCGGTGTCATTGCTGGCGGACTGATAGTACCCGAGGGCATCATAAGTCTAGTTTTCAGTGCTTTTGTACTGACATTAAATATATATACTTCAAATTTTCAGTCATCAAATTAAGTAAATGACTCTAAAACTAAGGAGTATCTCCCTCATGCATAGCTCTGTCCTTAGATAGATTATTTGGATCACTTTTCGGTCAGTTTGGCTTCAACACTGCTCTTCATATTTTCATATATTTTTGAGAATTCCAATCATTCGGCCACGAGCATCACTGAAGAGACATAACTTGTCGAAATGCGCATATGGTGCACAAAATTAAATGGTATATATATTCTATATTTATTATAACCACTAGGCCGGTGTCACTGCTGGTGGACTGATAGTACCCGAGGGCATCATAAGTCTGGTTTTCAGTGCTTTTGTACTGACATTAAATATATATACTTCAAATTTTCAGTCATCAAATTAAGTAAATGACTCTAAAACTAAGGAGTATCTCCCTCATGCATAGCTCTGTCCTTAGATAGATTATTTGGATCACTTTTCGGTCAGTTTGGCTTCAACACTGCTCTTCATATTTTCATATATTTTTGAAAATTCCAATCATTCGGCCACGAGCATCACTGAAGAGACATAACTTGTCGAAATGCGCATATGGTGCACAAAATTAAATGGTATATATATTCTATATTTATTATAACCACTAGGCCGGTGTCATTGTTGGTGGACTGATAGTACCCGAGGGCATCATAAGTCTAGTTTTCAGTGCTTTTGTACTGACATTAAATATATATACTTCAAATTTTCAGTCATCAAATTAAGTAAATGACTCTAAAACTAAGGAGTATCTCCCTCATGCATAGCTCTGTCCTTAGATAGATTATTTGGATCACTTTTCGGTCAGTTTGGCTTCAACACTGCTCTTCATATTTTCATATATTTTTGAGAATTCCAATCATTCGGCCACGAACATCACTGAAGAGACATAACTTGTCGAAATGCGCATATGGTGCACAAAATTAAATGGTATATATATTCTATATTTATTATAACCACTAGGCCGGTGTCACTGCCTGTGGACTGATAGTTCCCGAGGGCATCATAAGAAAAAAGAGGAGTTACCGGCTCAGTTATGTGGCAGAAGTCACCATGGAGCTATACAATACATGAATATAAATAATATAATACAACATTTAACACATTACAAAAATATTTGATTGTAGTGCAATTACGATACCGACTTAGGACGGTCATTTAATTTGACAAAAGCCAAACAAATGGTGTGGATAACCGGTTTACGGGCCCACATTCCCATATAAATAATATAATAGAACATTTAACACATTACAAAAATATTTGATTGTAGTGAAATTACGATACCGACTTAGGACGGTCATTTAATTTGACAAAAGCCAAACAAATGGTGTCGTTAACCGGTTTACGGACCCACCTTCCCACCACCACCTTCAGTGCTTTTGTACTGACATTAAATATATATACTTCAAATTTTCAGTCATCAAATTAAATAAATGACTCTAAAACTAAGGAGTATCTCCCTCATGCATAGCTCTGTCCTTAGATAGATTATTTGGATCACTTTTCGGTCAGTTTGGCTTCAACACTGCTCTTCATATTTTCATATATTTTTGAGAATTCCAATCATTCGGCCACGAGCATCACTGAAGAGATATAACTTGTCGAAATGCGCATATGGTGCACAAAATTAAATGGTATATATATTCTATATTTATTATAACCACTAGGCCGGTGTCATTGCTGGTGGACTGATGGTCGCCGAGGGCATCATAAGTCTAGTTTTCAGTGCTTTTGTACTGACATTAAATATATATACTTCAAATTTTCAGTCATCAAATTAAGTAAATGACTCTAAAACTAAGGAGTATCTCCCTCATGCATAGCTCTATCCTTAGATAGATTATTTGGATCACTTTTCGGTCAGTTTGGCTTCAACACTGCTCTTCATATTTTCATATATTTTTGAGAATTCCAATCATTCGGCCACGAGCATCACTGAAGAGACATAACTTGTCGAAATGCGCATATGGTGCACAAAATTAAATGGTATATATATTCTATATTTATTATACCATACAATAACCTACCGACGGCTGGGACACTCCAACCCAAGACCTCTCAAGAAAGTTACAATACCCTACCGACAGCTGGGACACTCCAACCCAAGACTTCTCATGAACCATACAATGCCCTACCGACGGCTGGGACACTCCAAACCAAGACTTCTCATGAACCATACAATACCCTACCGACGGCTGTGACACTCCAACCCAAGACCTCTCACATAGCATACAATACCCTACCGACGGCTGGGACCCTCCGACCCAAGACATCTCATGAACCATACAATACCCTACCGACGGCTGGGACACTCCAACCCAAGACCTCTCATAAACCATACAATACCCTACCGACGGCTGTGACACTCCAACCCAAGACCTCTCATGAACCATACAATACCCTACCGACGGCTGTGACACTCCAACCCAAGACCTCTCATTAACCATACAATACCCTACCGACGGCTTCCACCCTCCAACCCAAGACCTCTCATAAACCATACAATACCCTACCGACGGCTGGGACCCTCCGACCCAAGACCTCTCATGAACAATACAATACCCTACCGTCGGCTGGGACACCCCAACCCAAGACTTCTCATGAACCATACAATACCCTACCGACGGCTGGTACACTCCAACCCAAGACCTGTCATGAACCATACAATACCCTGGTAACGGCTGGGACACTCCGACCCAAGACCTCTCACGAACCATACAATACCCTACCGACGGCTGGGACATTCCAACCGAAGACTTATCACGAACCAAACAATACCGTACCGACGGCGGGGACACTCCGACCCAAGACTTCTCATGAACCATAAAATACCCTACCGACGGCTGGGACACTCCAACCCGAGACCTCTCACATACCATATAATACCCTACCGACGGCTGGGACACTCCAACCCAAGACCTCTCACATAGCATAAAATACCCTACCGGCGGCTGGGACACTCCAACCCAAGACCTCTCACATACCATTAAATACCCTACCGACGGCTGGGACACTCCAACCCAAGACCTCTCATGAACCATACAATACCCTACCGACGGCTGGGACACTCCTACCCAAGACCTCTCATGAACCATACAATACCCTACCGACGGCTGGGACACTCCGACCCAAGACTTCTCATGAACCATACAATACCCTACCGACGGCTGGGACACTCCGACCCAAGACCTCTCATGAACCATACAATACCCTACCGACGGCTGGGACACTCCGACCCAAGACCTCTCATGAACCATACAATACCCTACCGACGGCTGGGACACTCCGACCCAAGACCTCTCATGAACCATACAATACCCTACCGACGGCTGGGACACTCCGACCCAAGACTTCTCACCAACCATACAATACCCTACCGACGGCTGGGACACTCCGACCCAAGACCTCTCATGAACCATACAATACCCTACCGACCGCTGGGACACTCCGACCCAAGACCTCTCATGAACCATACAATACCCTACCGACGGCTGGGACACTCCAACCCAAGACTTCTCATGAACCATACAATACCCTACCGACGGCTAGGACACTCCAACCCAAGACCTCTCATGAACCATACAATACCCTACCGACGGCTGGGACACTCCAACCCAAGACCTCTCATGAACCATACAATACCCTACCGACGGCTGGGACACTCCAACCCAAGACCTCTCATGAACCATACAATACCCTACCGACGGCTGGGACACTCCGACCCAAGACCTCTCATAAACCATACAATACCCTACCGACGGCTGGGACACTCCAACCCAAGACTTCTCATGAACCATACAATACCCTACCGACGGCTGGGACACTCCGACCCAAGACCTCTCAAGAACCATACAATACCCTACCGACGGCTGGGACACTCCGACCCAAGACCTCTTATGAACCATACAATACCCTACTGACGGCTGGGACACTCCAACCCAAGACCTCTCAAGAACCATACAATACCCTACCAACGGCTGGGACACTCCGACCCAAGACCTCCTATGAACCATACAATACCCTACCGACGGGTGGGACACTCCAACCCAAGACCTCTCATGAACCATAAAATACCCTACCGACGGCTGGGACACTCCAACCCAAGACCTCTCATGAACCATACAATACCCTACCGACGGCTGGGACACTCCAACCCAAGACCTCTCATGAACCATACAATACCCTACCGACGGCTGGGACACTCCAACCCAAGACCTCTCATGAACCATACAATACCCTACCGACGGCTGGGACACTCCAACCCAAGACCTCTCATGAACCATACAATACCCTACCGACCGCTGGGACACTCCGACCCAAGACCTCTCATGAACCATACAATACCCTACCGACGGCTGGGACACTCCAACCCAAGACTTCTCATGAACCATACAATACCCTACCGACGGCTGGGACACTCCAACCCAAGACCTCTCATGAACCATACAATACCCTACCGACGGCTGGGACACTCCAACCCAAGACCTCTCATGAACCATACAATACCCTACCGACGGCTGGGACACTCCAACCCAAGACTTCTCATGAACCATACAATACCCTACCGACAGCTGGGACACTCCAACCCAAGACCTCTCATGAACCATACAATACCCTACCGACGGCTGGGACACTCCGACCCAAGACCTCTCATGAACCATACAATACCCTACCGACGGCTGGGACACTCCAACCCAAGACCTCTCATGAACCATACAATACCCTACCGACAGCTGGGACACTCCAACCCAAGACCTCTCATGAACCATACAATACCCTACCGACGGCTGGGACACTCCGACCCAAGACCTCTCATGAACCATACAATACCCTACAGACGGCTGGGACACTCCAACCCAAGACTTCTCATGAACCATACAATACCCTACCGACAGCTGGGACACTCCAACCCAAGACCTCTCATGAACCATACAATACCCTACCGACGGGTGGGACACTCCAACCCAAGACCTCTCATGAACAATACAATACCCTACCGACGGCTGGGACACTCCAACCCAAGACCTCTCATGAAACATACAATACCCTACCGACGGCTAGGACACTCCGACCCAAGACCTCTCATGAACAATACAATACCCTACCGACGGCTGTGACACTCCAATCCAAGACCTCTCATGAACCATACAATACCCTACCGACGGCTGGGACACTCCAACCCAAGACCTCTCATGAACCATACAATACCCTACCGACCGCAAGGACACTCCGACCCAGGACTTCTCATGAACCATACAGTACCCTACCGACGGCTGGGACACTCCAACCCAAGACTTCTCATGAACCATGCAATACCCTACCGACGGCTGGGACACTCCGACCCAAGACCTCTCATGAACCATACAATACCTTACCGACGGCTGGGACGCTCCGACTCAAGACTTCTCATGAACCATACAATACCCTACCGACGGCTGGGACACTCCGACCCAAGACCTCTCATGAACCATACAATACCCTACCGACGGCTGGGACACTCCGACCCAAGACTTCTCAAGAATCATACAATACCCTACCGACGGCTGGGACACTCCGACCCAAGACCTCTCATGAGCCATACAATACCCTACCGACGGCTGGGACACTCCGACCCAAGACCTCTCATGAACCATACAATACCCTACCGACGGCTGGGACACTCCGACCGAAGACTTCTCATGAACCATACAATACCCTACCGACCGCTAAGACACCCCGACCCAAGACCTCTCATGAACCATACAATACCCTACCGACGGCTGGGACACTCCAACCCAAGACCTCTCATGAAACATACAATACCCTACCGACGGCTGGGACACTCCAACCCAAGACCTCTCATAAACCATACAATACCCTACCGACGGCTGGGACACTCTAACCCAAGACTTCTCATGAACCATACAATACCCTACCGACCGCTAGGACACTCCGACCCAAGACCTCTCAAGAACCATACACTACCCTACCGACGGCTGGGACACTCCGACCCAAGACCTCTTATGAACCATACAATACCCTACTGACGGCTGGGACACTCCAACCCAAGACCTCTCAAGAACCATACAATAACCTACCGACGGCTGGGACACTCCGACCCAAGACCTCTTATGAACCATACAATACCCTACCGACGGCTGGGACACTCCAACCCAAGTACTCTCATGAACCATACAATACCCTACCGACGGCTGGGACACTCCGACCCAAGACTTCTCATGAACCATACAATACTCTACCGACGGCTGGGACACTCCGACCCAAGACCTCTCATGAACCATACAATACCCTACCGACGGCTGCGATACTCCAACCCAAGACCTCTCACATACAATAAAATACCCTACCGACGGCTGGGACACTCCAACCCAAGACCTCTCATGAACCATACAATACCCTACCGACCGCTAGGACACTCCGACCCAAGCCCTCTCATGAACCATAAAATACCCTACCGACGGCTGGGACACTCCAACCCAAGACTTCTCATGAACCATACAGTACCCTACCGACAGCTGGGACACTCCAACCCAAGACCTCTCATGAACCATACAATACCGTACCGACGGCTGGGACACTCCAACCCAAGACCTCTCATGAACTATACAATACCCTACCGACGGCTGGGACACTCCAACCCAACACTTCTCATGAACCATACAATACCCTACCGACAGCTGGGACACTCCAACCCAAGACCTCTCATGAACCATACAATACCCCACCGACGGCTGGGACACTCCGACGCAAGACTTCTCATGAACCATACAATACCCTACCGACGGCTGGGACACTCCGACCCAAGACTTCTCATGAACCATACAATACCCTACCGACAGCTGGGACACTCCAACCCAAGACCTCTCATGAACCATACAATATCCTACCGACAGCTGGGACACTCCAACCCAAGACCTCTCATGAACCATACAATACCCTACCGACGGCTGGGACACTCCGACCCAAGACCTCTCATGAACCATACAATACCCTACCGACGGCTGGGACACTCCGACCCAAGACTTCTCATGAACCATACAATACCCTACCGACGGCTGGGACACTCCAACCCAAGACCTCTCATGAACCATTCAATACCCTACCGACGGCTGGGACACTCCGACCCGAGACCTCTCATGAACCATACAATACCCTACCGACGGCTGGGACACTCCGACCCAAGACTTCTCAAGAACCGAACAATACCCTACCGACGGCTGGGACACTCCGAACCAAGACCTCTCATGAACAATACAATACCCTACCGACGGCTGGGACACTCCGACCCAAGACCTCTCATGAACCATACAATACCCTACCGACGGCTGGGACACTCCGACCCAAGACTTCTCATGAACCATACAATACCCTACCGACCGCTAGGACACTCCAACCCAAGACGTCTCATAAACCATACAATACCCTACCGACGGCTGGGACACTCCAACCCAAGACCTCTCATGAACCATACAATACCCTACCGACGGCTGGGACACTCCAACCCAAGACCTCTCATGAAACATACAATACCCTACCGACGGCTGGGACACTCCAACCCAAGACCTCTCATAAACCATACAATACCCTACCGACGGCTGGGACACTCTAACCCAAGACTTCTCATGAACCATACAATACCCTACCGACCGCTAGGACACTCCGATCCAAGACCTCTCAAGAACCATACACTACCCTACCGACGGCTGGGACACTCCGACCCAAGACCTCTTATGAACCATACAACACCCTACTGACGGCTGGGACACTCCAACCCAAGACCTCTCAAGAACCATACAATACCCTACCAACGGCTGGGACACTCCGACCCAAGACCTCCTATGAACCATACAATACCCTACCGACGGGTGGGACACTCCAACCCAAGACCTCTCATGAACCATACAATACCCTACCGACGGCTGGGACACTCCGACCCAAGACTTCTCATGAACCATACAATACTCTACCGACGGCTGGGACACTCCGACCCAAGACCTCTCATGAACCATACAATACCCTACCGACGGCTGCGATACTCCAACCCAAGACCTCTCACATACAATAAAATACCCTACCGACGGCTGGGACACTCCAACCCAAGACCTCTCATGAACCATACAATACCCTACCGACCGCTAGGACACTCCGACCCAAGCCCTCTCATGAACCATAAAATACCCTACCGACGGCTGGGACACTCCAACCCAAGACTTCTCATGAACCATACAGTACCCTACCGACAGCTGGGACACTCCAACCCAAGACCTCTCATGAACCATACATTACCGTACCGACGGCTGGGACACTCCAACCCAAGACCTCTCATGAACTATACAATACCCTACCGACGGCTGGGACACTCCAACCCAACACTTCTCATGAACCATACAATACCCTACCGACAGCTGGGACACTCCAACCCAAGACCTCTCATGAACCATACAATACCCCACCGACGGCTGGGACACTCCGACGCAAGACTTCTCATGAGCCATACAATACCCTACCGACGGCTGGGACACTCCGACCCAAGACTTCTCATGAACCATACAATACCCTACCGACAGCTGGGACACTCCAACCCAAGACCTCTCATGAACCATACAATATCCTACCGACAGCTGGGACACTCCAACACAAGACCTCTCATGAACCATACAATACCCTACCGACGGCTGGGACACTCCGACCCAAGACCTCTCAAGAACGATACAATACCCTACAGACGGCTGGGACACTCCAACCCAAGACTTCTCATGAACCATACAATACCCTACCGACAGCTGGGACACTCCAACCCAAGACCTCTCATGAACCATACAATACCCTACCGACGGGTGGGACACTCCAACCCAAGACCTCTCACATACCATTAAATACCCTACCGACGGCTGGGACACCCCAACCCAAGACCTCTCATGAAACATACAATACCCTACCGACGGCTAGGACACTCCGACCCAAGACCTCTCATGAACAATACAATACCCTACCGACGGCTGTGACACTCCAACCCAAGACCTCTCATGAACCATACAATACCCTACCGACGGCTGGGACACTCCAACCCAAGACCTCTCATGAACCATACAATACCCTACCGACCGTAAGGACACTCCGACCCAAGACTTCTCATGAACCATACAATACCCTACAGACGACTGGGACACTCCAACCCAAGACTTCTCATGAACCATGCAATACCCTACCGACGGCTGGGACACTCCGACCCAAGACCTCTCATGAACCATACAATACCCTACCGACGGCTGGGACACTCCGACTCAAGACTTCTCATGAACCATACAATACCCTACCGACGGCTGGGACACTTCGACCCAAGACCTCTCATGAACCATACAATACCCTACCGACGGCTACGACACTCCGACCCAAGACTTCTCAAGAATCATACAATACCCTACCGACGGCTGGGACACTCCGACCCAAGACTTCTCATGAACAATACAATACCCTACCGACGGCTGGGACACTCCGACCCAAGACCTCTCATGAACCATACAATACCCTACCGACCGCTAAGACACTCCGACCCAAGACGTCTCATAAACCATACAATACCCTACCGACGCCTGGGACACTCCAACCCAAGACCTCTCATGAACCATACAATACCCTACCGACAGCTGGGACACTCCGACCCAAGATCTCTCATGAACAATACAATACCCTACCGACGGCTGGGACACTCCGACCCAACACCTCTCATGAACCATACAATACCCTACCGACGGCTGGGACACTCCGACCCAAGACTTCTCATGAACCATACAATACCCTTCCGACCGCTAGGACACTCCGACACAAGACGTCTCATAAACCATACAATACCCTACCGACGGCTGGGACACTCCAACCCAAGACCTCTCATGAACCATACAATACCCTACCGACGGCTGGGACACTCCAACCCAAGACCTCTCATAAACCATACAATACCCTACCGACGGCTGGGACACTCTAACCCAAGACTTCTCATGAACCATACAATAACCTACCGACCGCTAGGACACTCCGACCCAAGACCTCTCAAGAACCATACACTACCCTACCGACGGCTGGGACACTCCGACCCAAGACCTCTTATGAACCATACAATACCCTACTGACGGCTGGGACACTCCAACCCAAGACCTCTCAAGAACCATACAATACCCTACCGACGGCTGGGACACTCCGACCCAAGACCTCTTATGAACCATACAATACCCTACCGACGGCTGGGACACTCCAACCCAAGACCTCTCATGAACCATACAATACCCTACCGACGGCTGGGACACTCCGACCCAAGACTTCTCATGAACCATACAATACTCTACCGACAGCTGGGACACTCCGACCCAAGACCTCTCATGAACCATACAATACCCTACCGACGGCTGCGATACTCCAACCCAAGACCTCTCACATACAATAAAATACCCTACCGACGGCTGGGACACTCCAACCCAAGACCTCTCATGAACCATACAATACCCTACCGACCGCTAGGACACTCCGACCCAAGCCCTCTCATGAACCATAAAATACCCTACCGACGGCTGGGACACTCCAACCCAAGACTTCTCATGAACCATACAGTACCCTACCGACAGCTGGGACACTCCAACCCAAGACCTCTCATGAACCATACAATACCGTACCGACGGCTGGGACACTCCAACCCAAGACCTCTCATGAACTATACAATACCCTACCGACGGCTGGGACACTCCAACCCAACACTTCTCATGAACCATACAATACCCTACCGACAGCTGGGACACTCCAACCCAAGACCTCTCATGAACCATACAATACCCCACCGACGGCTGGGACACTCCGACGCAAGACTTCTCATGAACCATACAATACCCTACCGACGGCTGGGACACTCCGACCCAAGACTTCTCATGAACCATACAATACCCTACCGACAGCTGGGACACTCCAACCCAAGACCTCTCATGAACCATACAATATCCTACCGACAGCTGGGACACTCCAACCCAAGACCTCTCATGAACCACACAATACCCTACCGACGGCTGGGACACTCCGACCCAAGACCTCTCAAGAACGATACAATACCCTACAGACGGCTGGGACACTCCAACCCAAGACTTCTCATGAACCATACAATACCCTACCGACAGCTGGGACACTCCAACCCAAGACCTCTCATGAACCATACAATACCCTACCGACGGGTGGGACACTCCAACCCAAGACCTCTCAATTACCATTAAATACCCTACCGACGGCTGGGACACCCCAACCCAAGACCTCTCATGAAACATACAATACCCTACCGACGGCTAGGACACTCCGACCCAAGACCTCTCATGAACAATACAATACCCTACCGACGGCTGTGACACTCCAACCCAAGACCTCTCATGAACCATACAATACCCTACCGACGGCTGGGACACTCCAACACAAGACCTCTCATGAACCATACAATACCCTACCGACCGTAAGGACACTCCGACCCAAGACTTCTCATGAACCATACAATACCCTACCGACGACTGGGACACTCCAACCCAAGACCTCTCATGAACCATACAATACCCTACCGACGGCTGCGACACTCCAACCCAAGACCTCTCATGAACCATACAATACCCTACCGACGGCTGGGACACTCCAACCCAAGACCTCTCATAAACCATACAATACCCTACCGACGGCTGGGACACTCCAACCCAAGACTTCTCATGAACCATACAATACCCTACCGACCGCTAGGACACTCCGACCCAAGACCTCTCAAGAACCATACACTACCCTACCGACGGCTGGGACACTCCGACCCAAGACCTCTTATGAACCATACAATACCCTACTTACTGCTGGGACACTCCAACCCAAGACTTCTCAAGAACCATACAATACCCTACCGACGGCTGGGACACTCCGACCCAAGACCTCTTATGAACCATACAATACCCTACCGACGGCTGGGACACTCCAACCCAAGACCTCTCATGAACAATACAATACCCTACCGACGGCTGGGACACTCCGACCCAAGACTTCTCATGAACCATACAATACCCTACCGACGGCTGGGACACTCCAACCCAAGACCTCTCATGAACCATACAATACCCAACCGACGGCTGCGATACTCCAACCCAAGACCTCTCACATACAATAAAATACCCTACCGACGGCTGGGACACTCCAACCCAACACTTCTCATGAACCATACAATACCCTACCGACAGCTGGGACACTCCAACCCAAGACCTCTCATGAACCATACAATACCTTATATTACCGATGGCTGGGACACTTCGACCCAAGACTTCTCATGAACCATACAATACCCTACCGACAGCTGGGACACTCCAACCCAAGACCTCTCATGAACCATACAATACCCTACCGACAGCTCGGACACTCCAACCCAAGACCTCTCATGAACCATACAATACCCTACCGACGGCTGGGACATTCCGACCCAAGACCTCTCATGAACCATACAATACCCTACCGACGGCTGGGACACTGCAACCCAAGACTTCTCATGAACCATACAATACCCTACCGACAGCTGAGACACTCCAACCCAAGACCTCTCATGAACCATACAATACCCTACCGACGGCTGGGACACTCCGACCCAAGACTTCTCATAAACCATACAATACCCTACCGACGGTTGGGACACTCCAACCCAAGACCTCTCACATACTATAAAATACCCTACCGACGGCTGGGACACCCCAACCCAAGAGCTCTCATGAAACATACAATACCCTACCGACGGCTGGGACACTCCGACCCAAGACCTCTCATGAACAATACAATACCCTACCGACGGCTGTGACACTACAACCCAAGACCTCTCATGAACCATACAATACCCTACCGACGTCTGGGACACTCCAACCCAAGACCTCTCATGAACCATACAATACCCTACCGACCGCTAGGACACTCCGACCCAAGACTTCTCATGAACCATACAATACCCTACCGACGGCTGGGACACTCCAACCCAAGACCTCTCATGAAACACAATACCCTACCGACGGCTGGGACACTCCGACCCAAGACCTCTCATGAACAATACAATACCCTACCGACGGCTGGGACACTCCAACCCAAGACGTCTCATAAACCATACAATACCCTACCGACGGCTGGGACACTCCAACCCAAGACCTCTCATGAAACATACAATACCCTACCGACGGCTGGGACACTCCGACCCAAGACCTCTCATGAACAATACAATACCCTACCGACGGCTGGGACACTCCGACCCAATACCTCTCACATACCATAAAATACCCTACCGACGGCTGGGACACTCCAACCCAAGACGTCTCATGAACCATACATTAGCCTACCGACCGCTAGGAAACTCCGATCCAAGACTTCTCATGAACCATACAATACCCTACCGACGGCTGGGACACTCCAACCCAAGGTCTCTCAAGAACCATTCAATACCCTACCGACGGCTGGGACACTCCGACCCAAGACCTCTCAAGAACCATACAATACCCTACCGACGGCTGGGACACTCCAACCGACGACCTCTCACATACCATAAAATACCCTACCGACGGCTGGGACACTCCAACCCAAGACCTCTCAAGAACCATACAATACCCTACCGACCGCGAGGACACTCCGACCAAAGACTTCTCATGAACCATACAATACCCTACCGACGGCTGGGACACTCCGACCCAAGACCTCTCATGAACCATACAATACCCTACCGACGGCTGGGACACTCCAACCCAAGACCTCTCATGAACCATACTATACCGTACCGACGGCTGGGACACTCCAACCCAAGACCTCTCCTGAACCATACAATACCCTACCGACGGCTGGGACACTCTGACCCAAGACTTCTCACTCACGAACCATACAATACCCTACCGACGGCTGGGACACTCCGACCCAAGACTTCTCATGAACCATACAATTCCCTACCGACGGCTGGGACACTCCGACCTAAGACCTCACATGAACCATACAACACCCTACCGACGGCTGGGACACTCCGACCCAAGACTTCTCATGAACCATACAATACCCTACCGACGGGTGGGACACTCCAACCCAAGACCTCTCACATACCATTAAATACCCTACCGACGGCTGGGACACCCCAACCCAAGACCTCTCATGAAACATACAATACCCTACCGACGGCTAGGACACTCCGACCCAAGACCTCTCATGAACAATACAATACCCTACCGACGGCTGGGACACTCCAACCCAAGACTTCTCATGAACCATACAATACCCTACCGACAGCTGGGACACTCCAACCCAAGACCTCTCATGAACCATACAATACCCTACCGACGGGTGGGACACTCCAACCCAAGACCTCTCACATACCATTAAATACCCTACCGACGGCTGGGACACCCCAACCCAAGACCTCTCATGAAACATACAATACCCTACCGACGGCTAGGACACTCCGACCCAAGACCTCTCATGAACAATACAATACCCTACCGACGGCTGTGACACTCCAACCCAAGACCTCTCATGAACCATACAATACCCTACCGACGGCTGGGACACTCCAACCCAAGACCTCTCATGAACCATACAATACCCTACCGACCGTAAGGACACTCCGACCCAAGACTTCTCATGAACCATACAATACCCTACAGACGACTGGGACACTCCAACCCAAGACTTCTCATGAACCATGCAATACCCTACCGACGGCTGGGACACTCCGACCCAAGACCTCTCATGAACCATACAATACCCTACCGACGGCTGGGACACTCCGACTCAAGACTTCTCATGAACCATACAATACCCTACCGACGGCTGGGACACTTCGACCCAAGACCTCTCATGAACCATACAATACCCTACCGACGGCTACGACACTCCGACCCAAGACTTCTCAAGAATCATACAATACCCTACCGACGGCTGGGACACTCCGTCCCAAGACTTCTCATGAACAATACAATACCCTACCGACGGCTGGGACACTCCGACCCAAGACCTCTCATGAACCATACAATACCCTACCGACCGCTAAGACACTCCGACCCAAGACGTCTCATAAACCATACAATACCCTACCGACGCCTGGGACACTCCAACCCAAGACCTCTCATGAACCATACAATACCCTACCGACAGCTGGGACACTCCGACCCAAGATCTCTCATGAACAATACAATACCCTACCGACGGCTGGGACACTCCGACCCAACACCTCTCATGAACCATACAATACCCTACCGACGGCTGGGACACTCCGACCCAAGACTTCTCATGAACCATACAATACCCTTCCGACCGCTAGGACACTCCGACACAAGACGTCTCATAAACCATACAATACCCTACCGACGGCTGGGACACTCCAACCCAAGACCTCTCATGAACCATACAATACCCTACCGACGGCTGGGACACTCCAACCCAAGACCTCTCATAAACCATACAATACCCTACCGACGGCTGGGACACTCTAACCCAAGACTTCTCATGAACCATACAATACCCTACCGACCGCTAGGACACTCCGACCCAAGACCTCTCAAGAACCATACACTACCCTACCGACGGCTGGGACACTCCGACCCAAGACCTCTTATGAACCATACAATACCCTACTGACGGCTGGGACACTCCAACCCAAGACCTCTCAAGAACCATACAATACCCTACCGACGGCTGGGACACTCCGACCCAAGACCTCTTATGAACCATACAATACCCTACCGACGGCTGGGACACTCCAACCCAAGACCTCTCATGAACCATACAATACCCTACCGACGGCTGGGACACTCCGACCCAAGACTTCTCATGAACCATACAATACTCTACCGACAGCTGGGACACTCCGACCCAAGACCTCTCATGAACCATACAATACCCTACCGACGGCTGCGATACTCCAACCCAAGACCTCTCACATACAATAAAATACCCTACCGACGGCTGGGACACTCCAACCCAAGACCTCTCATGAACCATACAATACCCTACCGACCGCTAGGACACTCCGACCCAAGCCCTCTCATGAACCATAAAATACCCTACCGACGGCTGGGACACTCCAACCCAAGACTTCTCATGAACCATACAGTACCCTACCGACAGCTGGGACACTCCAACCCAAGACCTCTCATGAACCATACAATACCGTACCGACGGCTGGGACACTCCAACCCAAGACCTCTCATGAACTATACAATACCCTACCGACGGCTGGGACACTCCAACCCAACACTTCTCATGAACCATACAATACCCTACCGACAGCTGGGACACTCCAACCCAAGACCTCTCATGAACCATACAATACCCCACCGACGGCTGGGACACTCCGACGCAAGACTTCTCATGAACCATACAATACCCTACCGACGGCTGGGACACTCCGACCCAAGACTTCTCATGAACCATACAATACCCTACCGACAGCTGGGACACTCCAACCCAAGACCTCTCATGAACCATACAATATCCTACCGACAGCTGGGACACTCCAACCCAAGACCTCTCATGAACCATACAATACCCTACCGACGGCTGGGACACTCCGACCCAAGACCTCTCAAGAACGATACAATACCCTACAGACGGCTGGGACACTCCAACCCAAGACTTCTCATGAACCATACAATACCCTACCGACAGCTGGGACACTCCAACCCAAGACCTCTCATGAACCATACAATACCCTACCGACGGGTGGGACACTCCAACCCAAGACCTCTCACATACCATTAAATACCCTACCGACGGCTGGGACACCCCAACCCAAGACCTCTCATGAAACATACAATACCCTACCGACGGCTAGGACACTCCGACCCAAGACCTCTCATGAACAATACAATACCCTACCGACGGCTGTGACACTCCAACCCAAGACCTCTCATGAACCATACAATACCCTACCGACGGCTGGGACACTCCAACCCAAGACCTCTCATGAACCATACAATACCCTACCGACCGTAAGGACACTCCGACCCAAGACTTCTCATGAACCATACAATACCCTACCGACGACTGGGACACTCCAACCCAAGACCTCTCATGAACCATACAATACCCTACCGACGGCTGCGACACTCCAACCCAAGACCTCTCATGAACCATACAATACCCTACCGACGGCTGGGACACTCCAACCCAAGACCTCTCATAAACCATACAATACCCTACCGACGGCTGGGACACTCCAACCCAAGACTTCTCATGAACCATACAATACCCTACCGACCGCTAGGACACTCCGACCCAAGACCTCTCAAGAACCATACACTACCCTACCGACGGCTGGGACACTCCGACCCAAGACCTCTTATGAACCATACAATACCCTACTTACTGCTGGGACACTCCAACCCAAGACTTCTCAAGAACCATACAATACCCTACCGACGGCTGGGACACTCCGACCCAAGACCTCTTATGAACCATACAATACCCTACCGACGGCTGGGACACTCCAACCCAAGACCTCTCATGAACAATACAATACCCTACCGACGGCTGGGACACTCCGACCCAAGACTTCTCATGAACCATACAATACCCTACCGACGGCTGGGACACTCCAACCCAAGACCTCTCATGAACCATACAATACCCAACCGACGGCTGCGATACTCCAACCCAAGACCTCTCACATACAATAAAATACCCTACCGACGGCTGGGACACTCCAACCCAAGACCTCTCATGAACCATACAATACCCTACCGACCGCTAGGACACTCCGACCCAAGGCCTCTCATGAACCATACAATACCCTACCGACGGCTGGGACACTCCAACCCAAGACTTCTCATGAACCATACAATACCCTACCGACAGCTGGGACACTCCAACCCAAGACCTCTCATGAACCATACAATACCGTACCGACGGCTGGGACACTCCAACCCAAGACCTCTCATGAACTATACAATACCCTACCGACGGCTGGGACACTCCAACCCAACACTTCTCATGAACCATACAATACCCTACCGACAGCTGGGACACTCCAACCCAAGACCTCTCATGAACCATACAATACCCTACCGACGGCTGGGACACTCCGACCCAAGACTTCTCATGAACCATACAATACCCTACCGACAGCTGGGACACTCCAACCCAAGACCTCTCATGAACCATACAATACCCTACCGACAGCTCGGACACTCCAACCCAAGACCTCTCATGAACCATACAATACCCTACCGACGGCTGGGACATTCCGACCCAAGACCTCTCATGAACCATACAATACCCTACCGACGGCTGGGACACTGCAACCCAAGACTTCTCATGAACCATACAATACCCTACCGACAGCTGAGACACTCCAACCCAAGACCTCTCATGAACCATACAATACCCTACCGACGGCTGGGACACTCCGACCCAAGACTTCTCATAAACCATACAATACCCTACCGACGGGTGGGACACTCCAACCCAAGACCTCTCACATACCATAAAATACCCTACCGACCGCTCGGACCCACCAACCCAAGACATCTCATGAAACATACAATACCCTACCGACGGCTGGGACACTCCGACCCAAGACCTCTCATGAACAATACAATACCCTACCGACGGCTGGGACACTCCAACCCAAGACCTCTCATGAACCATACAATACCCTACCGACGGCTGGGACACTCCGACCCAAGACCTCTCATGAACCATACAATACCCTACCGACGGCTGGGACACTCCAACCCAAGACCTCTCATGAACCATACAATACCCTACCGACCGCTGGGACACTCCGACCCAAGACTTCTCATGAACCATACAATACCCTACCGACGGCTGTGACACTCCAACCCAAGACCTCTCATGAAACATACAATACCCTACCGACGGCTGGGACACTCCGACCCAAGACCTCTCATGAACAATACAATACCCTACCGACGGCTGGGACACTCCAACCCAAGACGTCTCATAAACCATACAATACCCTACCGACGGCTTGGACACCCCAACCCAAGACCTCTCATGAACCATACAATACCCTACCGACGGCTGGGACACTCCGACCCAAGACCTCTCATGAACAATACAATACCCTACCGACGGCTGGGACACTCCGACCCAATACCTCTCAAAAACCATAAAATACCCTACCGACGGCTGGGACACTCCAACCCAAGACGTCTCATGAACCATACAATACCCTACCGACCGCTAGGAAACTCCGATCCAAGACTTCTCATGAACCATACAATACCCTACCGACGGCTGGGACACTCCAACCCAAGATCTCTCAAGAACCTTTCAATACCCTACCGACGGCTGGGACACTCCGACCCAAGACCTCTCATGAACCATACAATACCCTACCGACGGCTGGGACACTCCAACCCAAGACCTCTCACATACCATAAAATACCCTACCGACGGCTGGGACACTCCAACCCAAGACCTCTCAAGAACCATACAATACCCTACCGACCGCGAGGACACTCCGACCCAAGACTTCTCATGAACCATACAATACCGTACCGACGGCTGAAACACTCCGACCCAAGACCTCTCATGAACAATACAATACCCTACCGACGGCTGGGACACTCCGACCCAAGACCTCTCATGAACCATACAATACCCTACCGACCGCTAGGACACTCCAACCCAAGACCTCTCCTGAACCATACAATACCCTACCGACGGCTGGGACACTCATACCCAAGACTCTCAAGAACCATACAATACCCTACCGACGGCTGGGACACTCCGACCCAAGACTTCTCATGAACCATACAATTCCCTACCGACGGCTGGGACACTCCGACCTAAGACCTCACATGAACCATACAACACCCTACCGACGGCTGGGACACTCCAACCCAAGACTTCTCATGAACCATACAATACCCTACCGACGGCTGGGACACTCCGACCAAAGACCTCTCATGAACCATACAATACCCTACCGACGGCTGGGACACTCCAACCCAAGACCTCTCAAGAACCATACAATACCCTACCGACGGCTGGGACACTCCAACCCAAGACCTCTCACATACCATAAAATACCCTACCAACGGCTGGGACACTCCAACCCAAGACTTCTCATGAACCATAAAATACCCTACCGACGGCTGGGACACTCCGACCCAAGACCTCTCATGAACCATACAATACCCTACCGACGGCTGGGACACTCCAACCCAAGACCTCTCATGAACCATACAATACCCTACCGACGGCTGGGACACTCCGACCCAAGACTTCTCATGAACCATACAATACCCTACCGACGGCTGGGACACTCCGACCCAAGACTTCTCATGAACCATACAATACCCTACCGACGGCTGGTACACTCCGACGCAAGACATCTCATGAACTATTCAATACCCTACCGACGGCTGGGACACTCCGACCCAAGACCTCTCATGAACCATACAATACCCTACCGACGGCTGGGACACTCCAACCCAAGACCTCTCACATACCATAAAATACCCTACCGACGGCTGGGACACTCCAACCCAAGACCTCTCATGAACCATACAATACCCTACCGACCGCGAGGACACTCCAACCCAAGACTTCTCATGAACCATACAATACCGTACCGACGGCTGGGACACTCCAACCCAAGACCTCTCATGAACCATACAATACCCTACCGACGGCTGGGACACTCCAACCCAAGACCTCTCATGAACCATACAAAACCGTACCGACGGCTGGGACACTCCAACCCAAGACCTCTCATGAACCATACAATACCCTACCGACGGCTGGGACACTCTGACCAAAGACTTCTCACTCACGAACCATACAATACCCTACCGACGGCTGGGACACTCCGACCCAAAACTTCTCATGAACAATACAATACCCTACCTACGGCTGGGACACTCTGACCAAAGACCTCTCATGAACCATACAACACCCTACTGACGGCTGGGACACTCCAACCCAAGACTTCTCATGAACCATACAATACCCTACCGACGGCTGGGACACTCCGACCAAAGACCTCTCATGAACCATACAATACCCTACCGACGGCTGGGACACTCCAACCCAAGACCTCTCAAGAACCATACAATACCCTACCGACGGCTGGGACACTCCAACCCAAGATCTCTCACATACCATAAAATACCCTACCAACGGCTGGGACACTCCAACCCAAGACTTCTCATGAACCATAAAATACCCTACCGACGGCTGGGACACTCCAACCCAAGACCTCTCATGAACCATACAATACCCTACCGACGGCTGGTACACTCCGACCCAAGACCTCTCATGAACCATACAACACCCTACCGACGGCTGGGACACTCCAACCCAAGACTTCTTATGAACCATACAATACCCTACCGACGGCTGGGACACTCCGACCCAAGACTTTTCATGAAACGTACAATACCCTAGTGACGGCTGGGACACTCTGACCCAAGACTTCTCATGAACTATACAATACCCTACCGACGGCTGGGACACTCCAACCCAAGACCTCTCACATACCATAAAATACCCTACCGACTGCTGGGACACTCCAACCCAAGACTTCTCATGAACCATACAATACCCTACCGACGGCTGGGACACTCCAACCCAAGACCTCTCATGAACCATACAATACCCAACAGAACTAGCCTATCATTATTTAGTGAACAACACAACTGCCATATCACTTAATACCGAACACATCTATCCTTTCATTATTTAGTGTCCAACACAACTGCCTTGTCACTTAATAGCCAACACAACTAGCCTATCATTATTTAGTGTCCAACACAACTGCCCTATCACTTAATACACAACACAACTAGTCTATCAGTATTTAGTGACCAACACAACTGCCCTATCACTTAATACCCAGCACAACTAGCCTCTCATTATTTAGTGTCCTACACAACTGCCTTGTCACTTAATAGCCAACACAACTAGCCTATCATTATTTAGTATCCAACACAACTGCCCTATCACTTAATACCCAACACAACTAGCCTCTCATTATTTAGTGTCCAAAACAACTGCCCTGTCATTTAATATCCAACACAACTAACCTATCATTATTAAGTATCCTACACAACTGCCCTATCACTTAATACCCAACACAACTAGCCTATCATTATTTAGTGTCCAACACAACTGCCCTATCACTTAATACCCAACACAACTAGCCTATCATTATTTGGTGTCCAACACAACTGCCCTATCACTTAATGCCCAACTCAACTAGCCTATCATTATTTAGTATCCAACACAACTGCCCTATCACTTAATACCCAACACAACTAGCCTATCATTATTTAGTGTCCAACACAACTGCCCTATCACTTAATACCCAACACAACTAGCCTATCATTATCTAGGGTCCAACACAACTGCCCTATCACTTAATACCCAACACAACTAACCTATCATTATTTAGTGTCCTACACAACTGCCCTATCACTTAATACCCAACACAACTAGCCTATCATTATTTAGTGTCCTACACAACTGCCCTATCACTTAATACCCAACACAACTAGCCTATCATTATTTAGTGTCCAACACAACTGCCCTATCACTTAATACACAACACAACTAACCTATCATTATTTAGTGTCCTACACAACTGCCCTATTACTTAATACCCAACACAACTAGCCTATCATTATTTAGTGTCCAACACAACTGCCCTATCACTTAATACACAACACAACTAACCTATCATTATTTAGTGTCCTACACAACTGCCCTATTACTTAATACCCAACACAACTAGCCTATCATTATTTAGTGTCCAACACAACTGCCCTATCACTTAATACACAACACAACTAACCTATCATTATTTAGTGTCCAACACAACTGCCCTATCACTTAATACACAACACAACTAACCTATCATTATTTAGTGTCCAACACAACTGCCCTATCACTTAATACACAACACAACTAACCTATCATTATTTAGTGTCCTACACAACTGCCCTATCACTTAATACACAACACAACTAACCTATCATTATTTAGTATCCAACACAACTGCCATGTCACTTAATACCCAACACAACTAGCCTATCATTATCTAGGGTCCAACACAACTGCCCTATCACTTAATACACAACACAACTAGCCTATCATTATCTAGGGTCCAACACAACTGCCCTATCACTTAATACACAACACAACTAACCTATCATTATTTAGTGTCCTACACAACTGCCCTATCACTTAATACACAACACAACTAACCTATCATTATTTAGTATCCAACACAACTGCCATGTCACTTAATACCCAACACAACTAGCCTATCATTTTCTAGGGTCGAACACAACTGCCCTATCACTTAATACCCAACACAACTAGCCTATCATTATCTAGGGTCCAACACAACTGCCATGTCACTTAATACCTAACACCACTAGCCTATCATTATTTAGTGTCCAAAACAACTGCCTTATCACTTAATACCCACCACAACTAGCCTATCATTATTTAGTATCCAACACAACTGCCCTATCACTTAATACCCAACACAACTAACCTATCATTATTTAGTGTCCAACACAACTGCCCTATCACTTAATGCCCCACTTACTGCACAACAGATATACCCTACCTCTTAATAGGATTATGAAAGCAAGTAGGTACATGTAATCCAGTGAATCCACTGAAGTTGTACAATTTAAGTTAGATTATTGTTTTCCTTGAGTCATGTTTACCAGAAATCAACCAAGCAATCCTTTTGTCCCTCACTTTATATACATTGATGAATTTATGTAATCGAAACTCCACTCTCTAGTAGTATACATGTGGCAAATTTGTTGTCGTGGTAAAGTGCTTTGTTTGCGGTAAAGGTGGTCCGGGTTCGATTCCTGGCTCTTGCCACTATGTCACCATGCCAGAATTGTTGATAGCGAGGTAAAACTCCATTAAATCAACCATTTGCCCCGTCATGTTCCAGACAGAGATTTGGCAACAGATTAATGGTTTATGCACTTTTTCATTGATTACATACATGGCGACCGGCAGAATTGTTTCAGTACACTTCCATGTACATCTCGCTTGTCTTCTCGATATTCAACATCCCCCCCCCCCGAAAATAAAAAAAAATAAAAATGAAAGGACTTGAAAGTCCTCAAGGTCGGAATTGCATGGTCAAGTACATCAAAGGTAATAAAGTCGTGATCCACCAAGAGATCACACACCAAGCGTGTAATATTTAGGATCAGTATTGACAAAAACACGGTCTGCGTTGAACAGAAGAAACAAAAACATTGAAGGACTTGATGCATCGCCCTTCGGGCTTTCGCCCATTCACACATAAAGAATTAATGTACAATGACACCAAATTTCATTTAAAAACTCCAAGCACTTCCCGAGATATACGAGGTCAAATCCGCATGGCCATGGACCCAGCTAAGCATTCGATCGCATATTTGACTTGAATTCTTTGCCTGAAATCGCAAATCAAAGTCATTCGCCTTTTCATTTGCCGATTTTGTCGAACAAATCCGATATCATTCTCTCTTATCACTTTTGGTCTTGACAGTAGTATGAAATTAGCAATCTGGACAAAGTCTCCCGCCGTGCATGTACAATTGGGGAAAACCACGTCTACACATGTAGATCTATAAATAACTGGCTATTTTTAGTAGCATTACACATCAACAACTACCAAGACGTTTGTTTATCGTTGTGACGAGGAGATTGTAGAGTACTTCGAATCCCACTGCTATAAAAAGAAGCGATATTCTCAAGTTTTATTAATTATAATACAACGGATACTAGTACGGACTAGTAGTGTACTTCTTATTACGGCACAGCCACACAATAATGTCAATCGTACTTTTTCGGGACTTTCCGTTGAGTATTCGGAAAGACTGCATGTCCTCCAGCGCATGAATATAACTCGTGTAAATCGATGAAATAATGGCACATCTATTTTCTCAACTGATCAAACTTATCTTGCATTGACTCGTACAATATGAATTACAAGTACTAAAAGTAAATCTAACCACGCTTTTTCTAAATATCGAAGCACTATTTATAGACGAGGAGGTATTTTCAGCGTTCCATGCGTTCCCCACAGCTTATTTTAACGACTAGGGTCTGGGATTGCTTAAGCAATTCCGACCAAAAAACAAATAAAACAAAAACAAAAACAAAAATAAAAACCACCACGCAGTACAAGTACTTTAAGAATAACGTGTTATACTCTACAGCTCCCCCACATCCCTCATTTAGTTCCCTTTGCTTAAACAATGCTGGTTATCCTGATAATGTACATGCGACTTCGTAAATCCTGTCTATGCTCATAATGTAAACATGTATGCATCTTTGTTAATGCTGGTAATGCTGATAATGTACTTTGTTTGCTGATAAATAGTCATTTCACAATAGCATTACGTCGAAACAGTATGCCATTAAGTAGTTTTTATATTATATGAAGTCAAACAAATATGATGTGAAGTCGAAATAATGCGTTATGAGTTCAAAACATTACTTTATGAAGTCACAAAAATACGTTATGGAGTCAAAATAATATGTTATGAAGTCAAAGCATTATGTTATGAAGTCACACAATACGTTATGGAGTCAAAATAGTATGTCATGAAGTCATCAAAGTATGTAATGAAGTCACAACATTACGTTATGAGGTCACAAAAGTACGCTGTGGAGTCAAAATAGTATATTATGAAGTCATTTAAGTACCTTATGAAGTCATGCTATGCAGTCATAATATTATGTTATGAATGAAAACAATACATTATGAAGTCATAAAAGTATTAATAAACTAATAAAGCATGTTATGAAGTCATAACAAGACATTAAGAAGTGCAATAGTAAGTCATTAAGAGAAAACAGTAGGCATAAATCTAAATGTTAAGTTAAGGTCTTATACAGGGGGCGGATCCAGGTTTTAGAGCTAAAAGGGAAGGGCAGCGAGGGGTATGGGGACTTCAATTGCAATTGACCGTTCTCAGTCGGTACCGCAGCTGTCGTGTGAACGAAGCTATTTGTGATGTTATTCACGTCTTGTCCACATCTTGTCATTCTTTTTGTACATGTGGTGGATTTTTTTTCATACAGCTATTGTAATAAATCTGATCCAGCTACATCGCAAGATCCAGAGACCTATAATACAGGTCTCTGGCAAAACCCACCATCATTACTTTTAGTAGACAGAAACGAAGTATCTATATTAGTCGAATATAGAAATGTTTGAAAAAGGGGTTGCGACCTGCCATGAATGGTTTTCAGTCAGGAGAGGACGGGGATGGAGTTGAAGCCGTGAATCTAGTCAAAATTACCTTTGTTGGGCAAGAGTTTTCGATCAAAGGGGTTGCAACCCCGCATCCCCTGCCTACTACCGATTTATAATTTTTCATAAAACGGATAGGCAGAGTATAGTGAACGATGGATATTTTTTGGTCACTCGGATGAATTCTATTGACTAAACAGGGAAAGAAATCAAGTCATATTAGAGTATACAATGATAAACATCTATACTGGAAGAGAAGCAAGCCGGTGAAGCTCAGTGCATGAGGTGCTCGGCTCGTGACCGGGAAGTCCGGGCTCGACTCCCGCCATGACCGCACCGGTGTCCTGTCTTTCGGATACGTAAGACAGTGATAACTGAGGCCCCGTGTCGCGGTAGGCGTGGCACGTAAGTGATCCCTCACTGCTTCGGGTTTATGTAATGCATCAGACAGACGCCGTCACCATATACGTGAAATAATCGTTGAGTGACATAAAAATAATCAATCAATTCACTGTTCGTGTAGTGTCCATTTTTCAAGATGTACAACAGAAAATTATCAGGTCACAAATCTCTTGGAGTTAAGTTTACATGTATTTCTTAAGGATGTGGCTTGCAGAACAAAAATTGTTGTATTTAAATAATGTTTGTGTTCGTTTACTTAATTCAATGTAAATACATGTAAACTAAAGTTTATCCTTTTGTTTCAATTTTATTAGCTCTGCTGGCCAGCGATTATGAGCTAGAAGTATTCCCTATATGATCTAGTGCATGTGTAATTTTGAATTTGTGCCCAGCCCTCGGTAGTTGGAAGCGTGGGCTTGAAACCCTCTTATGGTTTCTCTTCAAGTGATTGATTATTGTATCCGTTTTATGAAAAATTATAAACCGGTAGTAGGCAGGGAATGCGGAGCTGCGACCCCTTTGATCGAAAACTTTTGCCCAAGAAAGGTAATTTTGGCTAGTTTCAGGGTTTCAACCCCAACCCCATCCTTTCCTGACTGAAAAGCATCCATGGCAGGTCGCAACCCCTTTTTCAAATATTTCTATATTCGCCTAGTATATATAGATGCTTCGTTTCTGTCTGCTGAAAGTAATGATGGTGGATTTTGCCAGAAACCTGTATTATAGGTCTCTGGATATTACAATATAGCTAAATCAGATTTATTACAAGATCAGCTCCGACTCAGCTGTATGACAAAATCCACCACATGTACAACAAGAATAACAAAATATGGACAAGACATGAATAACATCACAAAAAGATTCGTTCACACAACAGCTGCGGTACCGACTGAGAACGGTCAATTGAAGTCCTCATACCCCTGACTTTGCCCTGCCCCTCTTTTTTTTTTTGTTAACTTTAAAACCTGGATCAGCCCCCTGTATAAGACCTTAACTTAACATTTAGCTTCATGCATTACTGTTTTGTCTTAATGACCTACTATTGCACTTCATAATGTGTTGTTATGACTTCGTATCATGCTTCATAATTTTATAAAATACTTTTATGACTTCATAGTGTAATGTTTGATTTCATAATATAATATTCTGACTGCATAGCATATTTTTGTGACTTCATAGGGTACTTTAATGACTTCAGAACATACTATTTTGACTGCATAGCGTAATTTTGTGACTTCATAACGTAACGTTTTTACTTCGAATTCATAACGTAGTTTAATGACTTAATAAGATATTATTTTAACTCCATAACGTATTTGTGTGACGTCATAACATACCATTTTGACTCCATAACGTACTTTTGTGACTTCATAACGTAATATTTAGACCTCATAACGCAGAATTCCGACTTCACATCATATTTGTTTCACTTCATATAGCATAAAAACTACTTAATAGTATATTGTTTCGACGTAATGCTATTGTGAAATGACTAATTATTGTTAATAATGAAATATTAAGACAGCTATGGCGTTTCATAGGTAACACCAAACAATGATTATTTTTCGCTTTATATTGTATTTGTCCATGCGTATAAACCATTTGGGTTTTTTTTTTTTTATTTGGCTAATCAATTACTACTACGATTTCTACTTGTATAAAATGAACATGTGGAAGAAATCGACTTGGCACTGGTACATCGCGCAATGATAATTTCTCTTGAAATCCACTTGTTATCTGCTACTGTTTACACTATAATACACGAACACACTTACCTTTGCTGTCGTGTGTCAAGAAGTATATACAATGCGCCAATACATCAATACAAAACCGCAAGACTTTTTAATAATAGAGCTGTATTAACAGAATTCCTCAATATGTGAACAACACTGGGGTCAAGTACTAGACCGTTACCATTAGGCCTACTTATTGATCAGTTCATACACAGACGACAGTTGTAGATACATGTATGTCCTCACTCATTTGTTGACTTTTATGGAACACAAAATACATTTTAAGACAAGATCGTAGTAATTGTGAAAATCACCAAGGAGAAGAAGAGATAAACTTTAAACACAATACCTGTTATGTATACACGTGACGTCCGCGTCCGAAGTGAAGTAGAGCTTATAGTACATAATACCATGAAGGCATCGATCTGCTGCCTACAGTCAGGATAAACAAAGAGTGATTTGTAGGAATAAATCTAATCCAGACGCTGAGGATAGAGGGAAAGTAACCGCCATAGAAATGTACACAACATGAAACTTGCTTATCAATATGGTTCCTCTGATATTATATTTATAACAGCTATCGACATATAGACCAAGTTTGGTTGAATTCAATGGATATGTGTAATGGAATTAAGGAGTATATAAAAAGTAAAGGAACACAAACACTTTATATTGCAACTTTTCGGCCTCACGACCTTTATCAAGCAATTTTTCAGATGACAAACACAAAGCTAAGTAAATTCCATGTTTACGTTTCAAAGATACATAAGCTTCTAAACTAAGATAAACGATGACGTCATAATGTCATTATTATGCGCGTAAGTATAGCGTGAAAATTGACTGATGTTAATGTTAAAATACATTTCGGAAACTCGTATATAAACCTATACCGCGTATAAAATTAACAACTATATAAAATTATTTAGAATAATAATATGAAATATTATATAAAATGGTAGATATACAGTTAGAAAAATAAGTGTGCTAAAATATATCTATATACAGTATTAGAAGCTTGTTTATATTAGACATGTAAAGATGGATGTTACATAGTTCTTCTGTACTTTTCTAACTATTGCTTGATAAAGGCCAGGAGGCCGAAAATTTGCGGCAAAGAGTGTTTGTGTTATTTCTTTTAAAAATATATACTCCAAGTCACCTCCAAACTGTATCCCTAGCATACCCGACGGAATAAGGAGTAGATAAAATTCATAATGGGACAGATAATAAAATATCAATAATAGTGTGGCTGGTAGCTGATTCTGGATATGGTGGGACGGATGATAAAATATCAATTATGGTGTAGCTGGTAGCTGATTCTGGATATGGTGGGACGGATGATATGGTGGGACGGATAATAAAATATCAATTATGGTGTGGCTGGTAGCTGATTCTGGATATGGTGGGACGGATGATAAAATATCAATTATGGTGTAGCTGGTAGCTGATTCTGGATATGGTGGGACGGATGATATGGTGGGACGGATAATAAAATATCAATTATGGTGTGGCTGGTAGCTGATTCTGGATATGGTGGGACAGCTAATAAAATATCAATTATGGTGTGGCTGGTAGCTGATTCTGGATATGATGGGACGGATAATAAAATATCAATTATGGTGTGGCTGGTAGCTGATTCTGGATATGATGGGACGGATAATAAAATATCAATAATGGTGTGGCTGGTAGCTGATTCTGGATATGATGGGACGGATAATAAAATATCAATTATGGTGTGGCTGGTAGCTGATTCTGGATATGGTGGGACGGATAATAAAATATCAATTATGGTGTGGCTGGTAGCTGATTCTGGATATGGTGGGACGGATAATAAAATATCAATTATGGTGTGGCTGGTAGATGATTCTGGATATTGTGGGACGGATAATAAAATATTAATTATGGTGTGGCTGGTAGATGATTCTGGATATGGTGGGACGGATAATAAAATATCAATTATAGAGTGGCTGGTAGCTGATTCTGGATATAGTGAGACAGATAATAAAATATCAATTATGGTGTGGCTGGTGGTTGATTCTGGATATGGTGGGACAGATAATAAAATATCAATTATGGTGTGGCTGGTGGTTGATTCTGGATATGGTGGGACAGATAATAAAATATCAATTATGGTGTGGCTGGTAGCTGATTCTGGATATAGTGAGACAGATAATAAAATATCAATTATGGTGTGGCTGGTGGTTGATTCTGGATATGGTGGGACAGATAATAAAATATCAATTATGGTGTGGCTGGTAGCTGAATCTGGATATGGTGAGACACAGTTAGCATCTCTAACTCCCTTAAAATATGAAATAAATAAATAAATACAGTAGCCTGAACTTTCAGTCGGTTTCTTCGGTAGTCTGAAGATGCCCCGGTAACCCGAAGGTCTCCACACTTTCCTTGGTAGCCTGAAGGTCCGATCAGATTCTTCAGTAGTCTGAAGGTGCCCCGGTAACCTGAAGGTCCACTCACTTTCCTCGGTAGTTTGAAGGTTCAGTCAGTTTCTTCTGTAGTCTGAAGGTGCCCCGGTAACCTGAAGGTCCCCACACTTTCCTTGGTAGCTTGAAGGTTCAGTCAGTTTCTTCGGTAGTCTGAAGGTGCCCCGGTAACCTGAAGGTTCCCACACTTTCCTTGGTAACCTGAAGGTCCAGTCAGTTTTCTTGATAGCCTGAAGGTCTTGTCAATTTCCCTTGTAACCTGAATATCCAGTCAATGTCCGCGGTAGACTGAAAGTCCTGGGTTCGAACTGAGTAAAGGGTTAACAAAAGGTTTCACTTTTTAAGTTTTCCTTCACACCTAATTTCATCCTTTGTCTTCCATTTTTATCAACTTCCTCCTTTTCTGTTCCTTTTCTACCCATTCCTTCCTCCTCCCCGTTTTATCCTGTCTCCTTCCAAATGCTCAAAGTGCTTTATGGCAGCATTATCTAACGTTCAAATAATGCAGAGCGGTTTAATTCTATTTATCAGTAAAATAAAACTAAATAAAATCCAAATCCCAGTCATTAATTCATTGATGAACAGAAGAATATGAAATTATAACTTAAGTATATTCTCAGTTTTTGGCGCCGGACCCTGGTAACCTGGATAACCTGAATATTGTCTTGATCACTTTGTGGATTATTTGCTCACTTGGCAAACTTAATGTGGCATTCTTTTACAGAGTACAGAATCAAATCCCATGATAACCTGTCGTCTGATCCCTTGGTGGTGAGTCATTATGCTTGTTTACTAGAAGGTTATCTTCAATCACCCAAAGGTAAATCATTTCGGTTAGTTTTCTACTGTAATCTTCTGTCCTTGAGTGGTGAATCAAATTCTCGGGTAGCCTGGATGTAACTTTTTATTTAAGAAATTTAAGTTAGTCCCCTTGGTACTCTGAATGTGGCCTCCTCATCACCTAGTGCTAATCTGTTTCCTTTGTAACCCTCATGTGCGTGTCGAGTTATATTGGAAGCCCATGTCCGTGTCGGTTTATATTGGATGCCCATGTCCGTGTCGGATTATATTGGATGCCCATGTCGGTGTTGGGGTATATTGGATGCCCATGTCCGTGTCGGGTTATATTGGATGTCCATGTCGGTATCGGTTTATATTGGAAGCCCATGTCGGTGTCGGGTTATATTGGATGCCCATGTCGGTGTCGGGTTATATTGGATGCCCATGTCGGTGTCGGTTTATATTGGATGCCCATGTCCGTGTCGGGTTTTATTGGATGCCCATGTCGGTGTCCAGTTATATTGGATGCCCGTGTCCATGTTGGGTTATATTGGATGCCCATGTCGGTGTCGGGTTATATTGGATGCCCATGTCGGTGTCGAGTTATATTGGATGCCCATGTCCGTGTTGGGTTATATTGGATGCCCATGTCGGTGTCGGGTTATATTAGATACCCATGTCGGTGTCGGGTTATATTGGATGCCCATGTCGGTGTCGGTTTATATTGGATGCCCATGTGAGTGTCTGGGTATATTGGATGCCCATCTCCGTGTCCGGTTATATTGGATGCCCATGTCGGTGTCGGTTTATATTGGATGCCCATGTCGGTGTCGGGTTATATTGGATGCCCATGTCGGTGTCGGGTTATATTAGATGCCCATGTTCGTGTCGGGTTATATTAGATGCCTATATCCGTGTCGGGTTATATTGGATGCCCATGTCCGTGTCGGGTTATATTGGTTGACTATGTCGGTGTCGAGTTATATTGGATGCCCATGTAAGTTTCGGGTTATATTGAATGCCCATGTCCGTGTTGGGTTATATTGGATGCCCATGTCGGTTTCGGTTTATATTGGATGCCCATGTCGGTGTCGGGTTATATTGGATGCCCATGTCGGTGTCGGGTTATATTAGATGCCCATGTTCGTGTCGGGTTATATTAGATGCCTATATCCGTGTCGGGTTATATTGGATGCCCATGTCCGTGTCGGGTTATATTGGATGCCCATGTCGGTGTCGAGTTATATTGGATGCCCATGTAAGTTTCGGGTTATATTGGATGCCCATGTCGGTGTCGGGTTATATTGGATGCCCATGTCGGTGTCGGGTTATATTGGATGCCCATGTCGGTGTCGGGTTATATTGGATGCCCATGTCGGTGTCGGGTTATATTAGATGCCCATGTTCGTGTCGGGTTATATTGGATACCTATATCCGTGTCGGGTTATATTGGATGCCCATGTCCGTGTCGGGTTATTTTGGACGCCCATGTCGGTGTCGAGTTATATTGGATGTCCATGTAAGTTTCGGGTTATATTGGATGCCCATGTGGGTTTCGGGGTATATTGGATGCCCATGTCGGTGTCGGGTTATATTGGATGCCCATGTCGGTGTCGGGGTATATTGGATGCCCATGTCGGTGTCGGGTTATATTGGATGCCCATGTCGGTGTCGGTTTTTATTGGATGCCCTTGTTCGTGTCGGGTTATATTGGATGCCCATTTCCGTGTCGGCTTTATTGGATGCCTATGTCCGTGTTGGGTTAAATTGGATTCCCATGTCGGTGTCGGGTTATATTGGAGTCCATGTGCGTGTCGGGTGTTATTGGATGCCTATGTCGGTGTTGGGTTATATTGGATGCCCATGTCGGTACCGGGTGAAAATGGATGCCCATGTCGGCGTCGGGTTGTATTGGATGCCCATGTCGGTTTCGGGTTATATTGGATGCCCATGTCCGTGTCGGGTTATATTGGATACCCATGTTCGTGTCGGGTTATATTGGATGCCCATGTCGGTGTCGGGTTATATTGGATGCCCATGTCGGTGTCGGGGTATATTGGATGCCATGTTCGTTTCGGGATATACTGGCTGTGGTGAACGTGTTCAGGATGAGATTGATACACTCGTAATCCCTACTGAGGCAAGGTTAGATAAAATATTGGGCTTTCCTCTTCTCCCATCCTTCCTCACACTTTCTGGGTCATTCAGTGACGGATTTAGACAGAGGGATCCATTGGCCCGCCCATTTTGTACACTAACTTCAAAATAACGCCACATTAACGTAAACAATAGACGATTCTTATTCTTTGTACATGTGGGAAACTGATAATGCCAGAATAACCTAGGGGCGTATCAAGTTTTGGAGTTAGAAATGGAAAGGGGGGGGGGGGGCAAAGTAAGGTGAGGAGGCTACAGCTTAGGTTCTTAGGCACCCAGAGACAGGGTTTGGGCCTACAGTCGCATAATTTCACCCTCACTAGTCGGTGTACCGCAGTAGTCAGGTAATCGAGGCTTTTATATTATTATTCGTGTTTTATTTCTAAAGACAGAGAGTCTGGTTGTACCTTTGGTGGATTTTGTCATTCAGCTGAATCAGATCTGATTTGGAATAAATTTGACTCGGCTACGTTACAAAATCAGCTATCATCTCTTGCCTTTTCTCATATGCATTACATTTAGTACAGAAACTCTCTCTCTCTCTCTCTCTCTCTCTCTCTCTCGCGCGCGCGCGCGCGCTTGCTTGTTTGCTTGGTGGGTTCCTCTGAAATCGCCTCTGGTCGACCCCATTTTGTTTATGTTTCCTGAAATGTACAAGGAACCATCTTCTCTGACATTTTAGCGAAGTTCCTTTGTCCTTGTTCGCTACTTTTCTACAAAAATGGGTAAGCCCTTGACCAAAGAACGAGAAGTACATAAATAAGGTACCTCAATATTTATTTTAAGTCAGAGTGCAACAGCGCTTAAAAAGCGGAGGTATCACAGACACGGTGTTCTAATTCAAACTATGCTACAAAAAGTGTGTGTGTGGGGGTGGGGGAGGGGGGGGGGCACAAACATTCTTGTGTCCTCAAAACTTTTGCAAAGGAAAGAGGTGGAGGGAGGGTTTTCCTTCCTAAATGACAAATCAACTTTTGTTTTTGCTGGTTGGCTTATTCTAGTAATATCTGATACAATTTCATTGAGGTTGCGCCCCACCTTTCTTCTACGCCTTTGCCGTTAGTTCCAACATTCGTTGCAGCCATGCAGATGTGCGTCATCGCTACATTGAGATATTAAATATTATTTCCGTGTATGTAGGAGTCATGGCACCTATGTTTGATCAATTCTGTATCACAGCATCAAAGAGCATCGAATCAAATAAAGCTACATTTGCATATGTTAGTATAACGCTGACCGGCACTGACGAGAAGGAAGGGCGTTGGGGTTCGTTAACTGCCAGAGATTCGACAAAACGGATTTCTCTTGCTAGACAGGTTTCTTTGTACGTTAAGCTTATTTACACTGTATAACCTAATTTTAAATTTATATGAAAGTTTGAGTGGAGCTCTTTTAAAGGGACGCCCATTTGATTCTGGAGAGGGTTAGTGGGGGGGGGGGGCAAATTTGGTCGAGTCAGATTATCTATTTTCAGATCTTTGAAGAATAGAATATTTATTTCCTTAATATCCTGGGAAAGATTATTTATTTTCTTGACTTTGTTGTCGCCAATAAATACTTGTTAGAACTGCATTGTAATATATGCCATTAACACACATCCTTCTATAATTACGATTTGTTAACAAAACACATTCTAATATAGGGTATACTGAACAAATAATAATTATTATATATATATATATAGTTTATTTAGCTTTAAACAAATACATGCTTTTAGCATAACAAATATGAGAATTTACACACGTGAGATAATATATATGAGGTGCAACAATACTATTATGATATTATAAATACAATAACTATATGATATATGTACTAAAGAATGTAATAAATATATAATACAAATATTATGCATTATACTATAATTGACTGCAGTATTCTATGACAAAGTATTCCTCTCTCTCTCTTAATACATTAAATATATAATTTGATAAATCAATACAGTGCTTCTTTGTACTACTGAATAGTTCTGCAACTTTTTTATTCTTTGGCGAAGAATGTGTAAATTTAGGTAAATATTTTACTTTTAATTCACTATATTTTTGACATGTTAAAATAAAATGATACTCGTTTTCTATTTGATTTGAAGAACAGCGTACACGTATTCTATTTTCTCTCGGTATTTTCCGATGTCTCCCAGTTTCCAGGCATAGATTATGTGAAGAACAACGTAATCTTGTCATCAAATATCTATGTTTAAAGTTATCGATGAAATCTAAATATGGTTCAAATTCAAAGGTATTTTCAAATGACAAATAAAAATCTAATTGGTCACTGACCGAATATTAGTTCTCCAATTTTGTATAAATGTGTTTAAAATCCTTTGTTTAACAATAAGAAAGTTATTAAATTCTATATTTTCAAATCTCCAAAGGTCATTAAATCCCAATTCATCCAGTAAATTTTTAATTTTGTATGCCCAGCAATGTATATGATTATTGAATTCAACATTGTATTTTTCCCCTTTGATACACCTTATAGCATAATGTTGATTTATTTGAAACAATATCAAACTAAAATTTAATTGAGTAAATCTTACAGAAGACATCAAAAGGATATTGACCAAGTTCGCCAAGTATAGCAGGAATAGATGTATTTGTTTTAACATTTAGTATCTTACTACCAAATTTGCACAAGATTTTATTAATTGAAGTTACATCATACAGTCCCCAAATTTCTGAACCATGCATAAAAATGCGTGTTATAACTTTACTGAAGAAAGATAATTTTGAAGAAACTTTAAAATAAAGTTTTCTAAAAACATCATTTAAGGGAAATCTAGCCTTATGGGCTCGCTCAGCAACATGTTTTACAGCAAGTTTCATTTTACCATTGTAACATACAGTAACACCAAGGTATGTAAAATGATCAACAATTTCCAGAATTTTATTTTCATATGTAAAATATTTTGTATTTCTAGTTATTCTTATTTCAAATATACATATTTTAATCTTATTGGTATTAAACCGAATCCCCAATTTTTTACAGTATTCTTGCAATTTGTCCAATAAGGATTGCAATCCTTTTGCTGTTTTAGACAATAAAATAGGGGCAGGCGTGGTGTAGTGGTTAAGCGCTTGGCTTGCGGCGCCGACGATCCGGGTTCGATTCCCGGGTTGCGCCACTATGTTTAAGAGGTTGGTAACCTCCTGCTTCCATGTCGCGATATAACTGAAATATTGTTGAAAGCGACGTAAAACACCAATCAACCAACCAACAATAGACAATAAAATAGTGTCGTTAGCAAAAAGTAACATAAAAATAGATATATTGTATATATTGTAAAATGAATTTGGGTCATCAGTTTTCAATACATTTTCCATGTCATTGATAAATACAAGAAATAAAAATGATGACAAGGGTTCACTCTGTTTTACCCAAACTCACAATTAAAGAAATCTGATAAACCATTTTAGACTGAATACAGGCTTTCACATGATCATATATAATTTTCAACATATTTACACATTTAGAGTTAAACCCAGATTGAAGTAATTTAAAAATAAGTGTCTAAGAATAAGTTCTATCAACAAGATCAAAGGCTTTTTTGACATCAACAAATGCTGCATATAGTTTATTATTATTGAAAAACTATTGGTTATCAAATTCAAAATATGTATACAATCTATGATTCTTCTGTTCTTTCTAAAACCAAATTGAAATTCAGATAGCATATTGTTTTCTTCAGCAAATTTTTCAAGTATGTGTCGTAATACAATGCTAAAAATTTTGGATAAACAGTTAATTAAGGTAATCCCTGTGTAGTTATTCACATCACTTAAATCACCCTTTTTTTTTTGGAATTGGTATAATGATACTTTCTGTCCATGCAGTTGGATATGTTTGTTTATCAAAAATATATTTAAAAAGTACAGTCAGCAATGGAATTAACGTTTCATAAAAGTAATGAATATTTCTGCAGGTAGTGCATCTATTCCGACTGCTTTGTCTCGTTTTAAACTTTTAGTTGCTTCAAACACTTCTCTTTCATTAATATCCATATCTAAATTACTAGTATTTACATCATTTTCAATATCATCTTCATCAATATTAATATAATTATTTGTAAAAATATCCTTAAAATAATTCATGAATTCTTCATGTGATATAGAGCATTGATTTGATTCTACACTGTTTTATTTTTCTTATTTTTTCCGAAATAATTTTGGTTCATTTTGCAAGCCTCTGCAGCTCATTTTGTTGTTTTATTCTGTAAATACGTTTAGCCTTGCGTTTATGTCTATTGTAATTTTCTTTTGTAGACATAATTCGATTTAGATTAATGTTAGAGTTATCTCTCTTGAAAATATGCCGTGCTTTCTGAAATTGTTTTAGCATGTAAGCAATCATTATCTAACCATTCAGATTTTATAACGCTTTTTGTGTTCTTTGAGAAATTTTCCACCTATTTTCCACATTTTGTGAAAATATCATAAAGTGTTCGAGTAAATGTTTTGACTGTTGAGTCTACACTGGCATCATCATTCACGAGTTTACGACTACTTTCTGACAATTTGTCCATGTTAGACACAATAGATTCTGTTAGATCATCTGTATGTAAATCATTCCAAACAATTCTATCTTTTACTTCAATATATTCATTTGATATGTTTAGGTCAGAAGAAATGCTATATACAATAGCTACATGGTCAGAAAATTCTGTAATATTCAATATTTCAAAAGCGTTTACATTGTCAGCGTTGGAAACATTTGTTATTACATAATCAACAACAATACAACCATTTTTTGATTTAAATGTGCATTCTCCGTCATTTTTGTCACTACCATGTCTTCCATTCAGGATAATCAAGTCCGAGCTTTTTCATATATTAAGTAATTTATATCCAAAATTGTTTATTGTTTTGTCTTTAGAGAATCTCTTTCCAATGTTACATCTAGTAGTAAATAGGTCAGTCGGATAGGCATCTACGTAATAGTAAGGATATAAATTATTTACAATATCACTACAATTATCTGTTCTGACATTTAGATCTCCACAAATAAAACAAGCATTCTGAAAGTATTGCTTAGGCAATACTAAGTCCCCTACCGGCAAATGGAAAACTAAGACCCCCAAAACACACACACACACACTCACACACACACACACACACACACACACACACACACACACACACACACACACACACACACACACACACACACACACAACATACTGTCTTTCAGGCTGCCAGCAAGTTAAGTATTTGATCACAACCTTTGATGATGATGAAAACTAGAACTGTCTCAAACTTGATCTGTAACTCATGGTGGTAGACTCACACACCAAAAATTGGATGAGTATCTAGAAGCGTTTAGAAAAAAAGTCCGGAAAACTGCTATTTTAAAGAAATTTTCTAAATCCAAGGGCCGTAATTCCGTCAAAAATTAGTGGACCGAAAGGGAACTCGAACTTGATCTGTAACTCATGGTGGTAGACTCACACACCAAATATTGGATGAATATCTAGAAGCGTTTAGAAAAAAAGTCAGGAAAACTGCTATTTTAAAGAAATTTTCTAATTCCAAGGGCCGTAATTTCGTCAAAAATCAGTGGACCGAAACGGAACTCCAACTTGATCAGTAACTCATGGTGGTAGACTCACACACCAAAAATTGGATGAATATCTAGAAGCGTTTAGAAAAAAATGTCAGGAAAACTGCTATTTTAAAGAAATTTTCTAATTCCAAGGGCCGTAATTCCGTAAAAAATCAGTGGACCGAAACGGAACTCGAACTTGATCTGTAACTCATGGTGGTAGACTCACACACCAAAAATTGGATGAATATCTACAAGCATTTAAAAAAAGGTCCGGAAAACTGCCATTTTAAAGAAGTTTTTTAATTCCAAGGGCCGTAATTTCGTCAAAAATTAGTGGACCGAAAGGGAACTCGAGCTTGATCTGTAACTCATGGTGGTAGACTCACACACCAAAAATTGGATGAATATCTACAAGCATTTAGAAAAAAAAGTCCGGAAAACTGCCATTTTAAAGAAGTTTTCTAATTCCAAGGGCCGTAATTCCGTCAAAAGTTAGTGGACCGCAGCGGAACTCGAACTTGATCTGTAACTCATGGTGGTAGACTCACACACCAAAAATTGGATGAATATCTACAAGCATTTAGAAAAAAAGTCCGGAAAACTGCCATTTTAAAGAAATTTTCTTAAAGGAGTATAGAAGGTAGAACGTTCTGGTGGAATGTACATGTAACAAGCACAAATGAATATGTCATTGTGTCCAACTTAGAATAATGTTTGCAAAATTTTATCCACAAAATACCCTCTTTTGTGGTTTGTATAAGCGATACACCTTTCTGTAATGGATTTTTTTTAGAAAACAGAAATTCCGCCGTCATGGCGTTTGGCTTTCTTATGCAGTTTTCTTCCTTCACAATGATAGCTGTTAAAATTATCAATTTTTATTCTGTTACAATCTGTTTTTGATAACCAAGAAAATATACAGATTTCATATTCTTTAACTTAATCAATGCTTTCCTATGTGATCGTTCTATATTTCCATGTCACCTCAGGTCCTGTATACAGAATACTGTTCACATATACATGTAGTTTGTCTACGGACAATGAACACCGGTGTCCTTTAGCTTTCTCGCGTTTTAACACCTCGACCAGGATTTTTTGGCGATCTTGTATGACTTTCGGAAACTGCTGTCCAATACCAAATTGACTTCCCTCTAGGTTTTTCGAAGCACCTTGGACTTTTCCCTGTCAGTGTAGGAATGGGATTTAACAACAATTGGACGATGATTGCCTCTCCTACGACGCCCGACTCTATGAGCCCTTTCAGTCTTAATGCTCTCTCTCGCACCTTCGATCTTCATGCTATCCTCCATAAAGCAGTGGCGGATTTAGAGGGGGGGGCACCCCCTTTTGGTCACATATTTACTAGTAAATATTCAGAATTTTCACCAAACATGGCTGAGAAGTTTGGCTTATACTCATTTGGGCCCCCCTTTTCGGAAATCCTGGATCCGCCACTGTAAAGCGTCCTATTTTATCAGAACAATTCTCTTCCTCTTCTTCATGTATATTATAAAACATAGGATTCAATGAAGTCCTCGGATGACTGGTCACACTTAGCCGGTAGGTCTTTAACAGCGTTTTTCAGATCTTTAATTTCACTGATATTCCTTTCCTCTAATTTTCTTTGCTAACTTTGTATTTCACTTATACTTTGGTTGTCAAACTGTCTACTGTTTTCAACATCCGTTACTCTTTCTTCAAGGTTGTTTTCACATTAATATCAAGTTGTTTTACATGTCTATCTATAGCTCATAGTTCTTCTTCTTCTTTCTTCTTCCAATACGAAGTGTACTCAAAAGTTGAGCGTTATACTTCATTTCATTTTATCATTTATGCTGTCTAAAATCTTCAATCTTGTGTCTAGTTGATCTATTCTTTTTAAAATGTCACTCAATGTTAAATTATGATCACTGTTCATAGGTTTATTAAAGTTTGGTAATGATTGTAATGGGTGCATTGTCTGTATTTGATTTGTCACAGATGGGGGAGGAGGATACATGTGGCCATCATAGTGCATAAAAGTTGGCGAACTTTGTTGCATATTTTGCTGTATAATCTGAGTTTGATTCTGACAATCATTCACGTCAGCACTTATTCATTTACTCTTTTGTTCAACACTTGGACTGGGGGTGCTTCCTGTTCTCTTCGAAGTTTTGCTGGATTTCGATTTTCCCATTTAAAATTTAAACTTTATTTATTTTACAACGATAAAGAAACAAGTTAACAACTTATATAAATCTTGCTCGTTGGCACAGATCTTGGCGTAAGGGTGTCGTTTGTGTGGGAGGAAACCGGAGTACCCGGAGAAAACCCACGAAACCAGGTTGGTGACAACCCCGCCATCTCACGTACTACACCGGGAATCGAACCCGGGTCGCATTGGTGAAAAGAGAGCGCGCTACCAACTGCGCTACCTGGCCCCCTTAATTTTCCCATTTAACAAAAGATAAACGTACCTCTAACATGTAGTGATATAATTCCTAACATTAAAGAATCCTTTTACTTCGCTAATTAAGATATATTGTCCATGTTTTAACACAATTTTTCTACATTTTCTTTCTCAAAATAATTTTCCTGTCGCCTTTTCTCACGCATGCGCAACTGAATGCAAACACTACGTTACTTGCATAGGTTTTATATTACTAGTTTCTATAGTGAAGTGTATAGTCCCTCTCAGTCTCTAGTATCCAGGGAAGAATTTCTATTTATCACTACAGAAAGGCTGTGTGAGGAAGTGTTGCTGTTTTCGCTTCATGTCCGAATGATAATATTTTATTCGTTTTTGACTTACTTTGAACTATGTTATTTTAATGCAAAAAAACATTTCATAAATATTTTTGATATATTGATTTTTCACATTTCTAACTTTGTCTTCACTACTTCTAGATTAAATCTGAGAAAGCTTGGTAGATATTAAGCAAAGATGTTCCTCATGTACAAATTCACATGTTTTAAAAGTTTTAAAGAAACTAAAGACTTATGGCCATCTACAATCATTGTTCAATATCATTGTGCAGTGTTTTCTATGTCTAAGGTAAACAATATAGGCCCATTTGGGACTCTTTACTTTTGTTATCATGTATGTTAAATTAAGATAAACATTTGGGTTTTTTTTTACTTTTGTTCTCATTTCAAAGTTATGTTTGTGTTTCTTTTACATTTGAATAAATATGTTAAAATCATTTGACGAATGTCCTGTTGCACTGATTTGAATGAAACTTAAAACACTGTCAACAAATATGGCCACCATAAATTTTGAAATGCACATGATTTAATTTACTCATCAACTTTGCATATGTGCTCAAGTGAAAGATGAGACAAATTCCGTTCTGGCCACTCGTTTTAACGTTAATTTCTCTAAATTAAGGTGAGTTACCAATTGTGAACATTCTGAAAGAGGAGGGGCTGATATATGGATTGTATAAAACTAAGAAAGAGTCATCTGTGTAAATATTGCTGGAAGTTTGATAATTTAGCATGGGTCTCTATGGAAAAAGGAATCTTTATGTCTCGCCATATACATTATATTTAAGAGCCCAAATGGATAACATCTGCCCCGCAAATAAATAAACAAATAACACACGTATCTGTAATGTTTATCAGAAACACGAATGAACCAAATTATGCGTGTAAATACTGATTTAAATCCCATGGATTGTCATGTGGAAGACAATAGGTTTATCAGCTTTTGTTTTGATTAGTTCTAATTGGACAAGATGTTTAGGAGTTCTATCATTCACGTCTAATCACCCATGATACATAATCTGTGTAAGGATCGATCACAATGATCACCTGATATGCAGTTTGGCCGTATAATGCCTGGGTACGCAAACGACATCTGTCAAGTCGCACAATGCCCGGAGAAAATCCAACCGCTTTTGAAAGCGAACATCGTATTATCAAGGAATGTTTTAACGAAGAGAGTGTTGAATTAAAACATAATAAAAATTTAGATTTCTCTGACGGTGTGACAACCCCGTTCTTAAATGGCGCTAATTTACAGCGGGACTTGATGCAGAATTCAGAATGTGACCCGGATCCTGTGTCGGTGGAACTAAGCGTTGATAGGAATTCAACCAAAAGTGTGCGTTTTCAGCTTCGTCGTACGGAGCACGTGCAGGCTCGTTCCTCTGAAGAGAAACCACCGATAAACTTTCTCACAGAAAATGACACGCCGATGTTGAAATTTCAAATGGATGGAAAATCCGTTCGGAGTTTCCAGAATCCGAACGACACTTCGGATTTACGACTGACAGTAGAGGGGAAGCCCCTGTACGTGTCACGGATTATGTTATCCGTTATTTCTCCGGTTCTCAAAGAAATGTTTTCCAAGCGTCCAAAAGATCAAAGTGTTTTAGAAATGCCGCTACCCGACAAAAGATATGAGGATATGCTGGAATTTCTAGAATGTGTATATCCAGATACGCTGAAAGCCATCACGGGTGAGGACATGTTTTATTACATTTTATAAATGTAAATTACGACTCTGTACTATCAATATCATGGGGGCAGTGGGAAAGGTGAGGAGGGGGGATGGTTATAAAGTTACTAAAATGTATTAATGTTGTATTATCAGGTATGGTTCAAAAAATATTTAGGATCTGTAAAATTTCTTTTCCCCCTCTGTTTAGTATTTTCATTAAACAATCACTCCTCTTAGTCTAACCTGCTGTGATGGACAATAGACAATCATATTGTATACCGCCAATGCCATGATGCAGACCGACTGTATGGAATCAAACTCACCCTGCACTGCCCAAGGATGCCAGTATCCAACAGTCAACCGTCTTCGATAGTCGTGTATTCTCTTATACATATAACCATCTGAACTTATCATTGAAGGAAGCAGTCTGTCCAATGCTGCAATTTCCATTTTTATTTAGTGATTTACATGTACATCTATCTGATAGTAATCATATAAAATGGTTATATATACTGAGATTTTTCATCTCTTGATTTTTGTTTAAAGAAGGAAAAAAGAGGAGTTACTGGCTCAGTTATGTGGCAGAAGTCACCATGGAGCTATACAATACATGAATATAGATAATATACTAGCACATATAACACATTACAAAAATATTTGATTGTAGTGCAGTTACGAGAAGTACATCTTAAAGTCATCATTTGAACAAAGATTTCATCTTTTGATTCCAATTAAGTCACGTGAAATGGCCCCAGAGTAGCGTACAGCTAGTAGCCAACACCACGTGAAAAAACCCTAGAGTAGCGTACAGGCAGTAACTGACACCATGTGAAATGACCCTGTAGTACCGTACAGGCAGCAGCCGACACTCCGTGAAATTACCCTGTAGTTCCGTAAAGACAGTAGCCGACACTACGTGAAATGACCCTAAGACAACATATAGGCAGTAGCCGACACTACGTGAAATGACCCTGGAGAAGCCTACAGGCAGTAGTTGACACCACGTGAAATGACCCTGGGGTAGTGTACAGGCAGTAGCTGACTCCACGTGAAATGACCCTGGAGTAGCGTACAGGCAGTAGCCGACTACACGTGAAATGACACTGGAATAGCGTACAAGCAGTAGCTGACTCCACGTGAAATGACCCTGGAGTAGCGTATAGACAGTAGCTGACTCTCCGTGAAATGACCCTGGAGTAGCGTACAGACAGTAGCTGACAACACGTGAAATGATCATGGAGTAGCGTACAAACAGTAGCCGACAACACGTGAAATGATCCTGGAATAGCGTACAAACAGTAGCTGACTCCACGTGAAATGACCCTGGAGTAGCGTACAGACAGTAGTTGACTCTCCATGAAATGGCCCTGGAATAGCGTACAGACAGTAGCTGACTCTCCGTAAAATGACCCTGGAGTAGCGTACAGACAGTAGCTGACTCTCCGTAAAATGACCCTGGAGTAGCGTACAGACAGTAGCCGACTCTCCGTGAAATGACCCTGGAGTAGCGTACAGACAGTAGCTGACTCTCCGTGAAATGACCCTGGAATAGCGTACAGACAGTAGCTGACTCTCCCTGAAGTGATCCTGGAGTAGCGTACAGACAGTAGCTGACACCATAAGCGTGAAACGAGCTGCAAGAACTTGAAACAACGACTTATCACTTTCCACTTACTTTCTCTTCTGACCTACAGGTGACGTAGTGTCACTGCGGGGGTAAAATATCTCCTTATATTTAGGTTGATCAAGTGCATAGTCGTGTACCAGGTGCAGATGTCATATATGTGATATATTCTAGGTGAGAATGGGTAGGAAGAGAATAGATAAATTAGTATCGAGGTGAATCAGAATGAATTATTTTTAAGGGGTCTATTTTCATTTTCACAGTTAAAGCAATCATTACAAGTGTAAATATTTTATGGGCGATGATAAACCTTGCAATCGAAGTCGACATCTGTGATGATTGAAATCCAGTGAAATAAAATTTACCAAACGTATCATTACTTACAACTGTATTTTTCGCCAACCGAGATTCATTTAATTTATGTCGTGTCGAATTTTATCAGACACAATAGTCAGCACATAGGACAATTGACCAAATATACCATTACTTACAATTGCATTTTTCTCGCCAACCTAGATTAATTTCTTTTATATCGTGTCGAATTTTATCAGGTACACGGCTTCATTCTTTCGTCCTTTGCACTGGACTCAACTGAAGCAGTAAAGAATCGTTTTACGTTTTTCGATACTTCTTATCTGTAGTACAGACAGAGGACAGGGAGGTAGAAGAATGAAAATTCCTTTTAGAAATATCGCAGTCGACAACCCAGATCGAACCAGAGCCATCGGATTAGAGGCCAGTGTAATACGGCTGAACCAACCTTCCTCTTTATGGACGGATGCTTCCTTAAGTGCCCTTACACTCCCATATCAGTGTTTTAGTTCCTTTACGTGACTGTTCAGTCGGCTTCTGATAACGTGTCAACGCCTGAAAAAAGAATGGAGAGAAGTCATTTGACTCTTTGTCATCACAGACACTCAAAGCATAGTAAAAAATAAGCTCACAAAAAGATTCTCAAAGATATTCCATTATAACACACTTGTGGTTAACCCAATATTAAAACCTATGTAACAGGTATATTTCTCTTAGATAAGAAATATAGAAATAAAAGTCTGGAAAAGGGTTTGTTTTGTTTTTCAAAAGGTCAATCAACCTTACATCGAATGGTATTGAAATTAGTGCATATATACATTTTGTTTAGTCCAAGCTGTTTGTTCTTAATATCTCCTAATCTTATTCTATGAGCATCATTTCACTCAGTTATGTATTGAAAAAGCATAGGAATTATTCATTTCTTATATATTAAACTCCTTACTGTGATATGCCCTTTAGGATATTTTCACACTGGTATCTTATTAGTCAATATAGGCTCTTATCTAGGATTGTCTGACGGATTCAGAAGACATTCCACAGTGCAATAATTTTATAGATACAATACATACTACCAGTTTTACAGATTCTAGTGTTAATGAGTACGTAATACATATCGAGGAAATCCAATACAAAAGACAGAATATAAGTTCAAACATAAGGCGTCGTGACGCGGCTGACCCCTCTTCGAAAATAAAATAATATTGGCGTTACCAGGTCAGCAATAAAAGTAGGTCGACTTGTGTGGTATAGGTCGACTTTACCTGACTTCGGTGTGATAAAAGACACCGATTAAGTTAATATAAAGTGCTAAATTTAGTCCTAAAATGAGATGTCATGAGAAAGGCATGTGAAGCATTGATGATATGCCATAATAAATGTATTTATGCGTTTTATATACATTTGTATACACCATATTCATGGCACCTCAAGCATTACGATGAAGTTTTAATGAATACGGTAAAAGTTAACTAGTATTGTGGTATATGCTTACATTTTTGTCTTTCTGTTTTAGAGAGTAATATTGAAATGCTGCTGATAATGTCAGAAGAATTCAAGGTGGCGTCTCTGAGAGAAAGGTGTCACCAATTTTTACTCTTTCTCCTTCTACAGAAACCATTACCTTCCGTAACACTTGTCAGCAGCTTGCGCATGTCAATTGATTTTGATTTTGATGATGTTCGACAGCTTTGTATGGAGAAATCGAAGTATTTCCCCTCTGATGTCTTAACTGAAACGCGAGGATATGGATTGTTAACAAGTGATGTCATTCTTGCGCTTCAAAAAGACAGACTGCAGATCTTCGAAGACACTGGAAGAAAGATCTGCAAACGTTTGAAAGAGGCAGAAACACACTGCGGATTATATCATAAGAATGAACGATGGGGAGACAATTTATGTAACAAGTGCTTAGCGAGTGTAGGAAAAACGGCCGGATTTGAATTTAGTAAATTGTTCTAAATAAATGAAGGAATAGATGGAATATAGACTATTTAATTTACCTTTTTATCCTCTTGTCTCTCTCAGGTTATGCGGCACTAAGCATAGCGAAAAGAAAAAGTTATAATTATATTTCGTGCCATACATTATAAATGTGAACAGTTGATTGACGAATCAGAAGTTATCGTTTCGAGTTGTGTGGTCTGTGTACTGGTCAGTTCTAGCCCTTTCGCCACACTAGGAGCATCAGAATTTCACGCTTTCAATTCAGTAAAACAAATAATTTTTCAGAGATATTTTGTTTAGAATAACTAGCACGTGATAAATTTGTTACATATATCATTATTAAAGCACGGTAATTTAGTGAGATTAACCAACATCCATTTGTTCTGTTTGTGTACCCTGTAATTAACATTTGTACATGATATTGGCCAAATTTTGGGCTAGGACCTTGAAACAAATTCAACATACCATGATGTTGAGAGGATGGCGCTTAATAGTACAAAGTTCAAATGTCATACACTTAGCATTGCATTGTAAATTGTAGTGTTTTCCAAGGTCAAAGTCAAAACCACCAAACTTTGATAAACTGCAACTTGCACATACTGCGCCAGCTTCTAGATAATTGCACCTTGTCATCTTATTTACATGCTATAAAACATATGGAAACTACTGGATATTGAATTCGCCTCCAAATGGTGTATTTCATGTCTACCTGTGTATTGTGTTATCTACAACATTGAAATTTTATTGCATGAAGTTAAAACACTCGATGAGTAAGAGTACCAAGGACAAGACATGAAATGTTAAACATTCATAGATCAATATGTCTTATTTATTTATTTATCTTTTTTTTTACATATTTGGTTTTCTATTTAAAACCCGAGACAATAAGTATAAATGAATCATTTATAGGGTAAATGTCGTAATTTGTGTTTTATTACATGTGTACATTTATCGTACAAATACAGTGTATATTCGATAAATGTACTTGCTTTGTGTTGCATACCAGTCACAAAACAAATGGAAGTATACTTGGACACACTCTCTCTCTTTCAAATGACATTTCATAGGGTATGTGCCTTAAAATAAATGCGGAGTCTTACTCAGGGATTTGTGCATAAGAGAAGATAGGTACAATCTATATATCATTTAGTTATCCTGATTAAATATGAGTTAATGCTTATAAAACATTTGGAAAATACTTTCTGGTCTAGTCATAAAATTCTGTGTTCAACACCCTATCAAAAAGGAATAAATATCTTTTAAATTGTCGGTACACCATTATAAAGAAAACAGTGCTTGAATGTATTTTCAGATGTGTATAATTATTAAAAAGAGACATCTTTCAAATGACAAATATAAAACAACTTTATATATCTGCACAAGCTGTGATTAAAGGCATAGAAATTGTTTATGCATATCTGAAACACTACTTGCATGTACTTGTACTCTACGATCTATCACATCATATAGTGGTAGAAAATCGCTGATTTATTATCAACTTAATATATACATACATGCATATATATAACTTCAAGCTCATTCTATATCCAAGGAATGAATATTATCATATTTTGTTACCACCTTACCGGGCGTCATTCAATTTATCAAAATCTAGATGGTAATATATTTCGTAGAAAAAAATTGCTTAATAACATTTATTTTTATATCTGTATTCCTCTTTACATATCTAATTTTCTAATATACTTTTTTTTTTAAATTTCCGGCTGCCTTGCCCCAGGTTTCTGTTATCAAGTGGACGATAGTAAGGAGAGTAGCTGAGGGTATAAAAAATTTCATAATATTCCCGCTTTCCTAACAACGTAATTCATGCATCTATAATATTCGCTGTCGTATGGAAAATCTATTCTATGTCGGAGAACTAAAAGCGAAAATAACCGTACTCGTTCTCCATGATTAGGTGACCCATTGAGGTAATTATTGATTATCGATCTGCTGTTGTCAAAAGCGAAATATATGATTATACTGGCTAACTTAAAGACTACATGCTTTTTTTTTTATCGAAAAGCAACAAAGATACAGAGAAATTAAGTTTTGTTTTATTCATTATAATATACAAAAATGAGGAAAAGAAAAATCGTCGACGTATCAACGGCGTCAATATGGAAATAGGGCAGCCATGCTGTTTGTAAACAAAATATTCGTGTATCACTCCACGCCTCATTTGATCGACCCATCAGATAGTAGTATACGTTCACAGATGGTAATTTATAGGCAAATATCAACAATCTGCTTTACATAGCGGTCTATGTACTAAAAAAATGATCATCCTACTTTACGAAGTTGCAATTTTGTACACGAAATGAAAGAAGTACAAAATATATAACATGCAAAATACGAAGATAACCGGTGTCACATGAGTTTGGCACTAACAACAATGTACCATAGTGGACATTCATTCCTGAAATTCAGAGGTGAGACCAGGTGCCGGGGAGGAGTGAGCGTCTCCTGTTTGGCTAGCTACACCCGCCGTGAATGCCCTTGCATACATACGAAACAATGTAATTCAGCACTGTATAAATACATGAATTTGAGCAAACACTGTGTAGAAAGTGTCACAGCCACATAACATCAGGAAAAAGGTATAATAACACTTAAGTCAAACCCTCCACGGGGAACATTTTTACGAGATCCACAACAGGAAAAATGTGTTCACGAGAAAATATTTACAATCAATATAACAACCAGACAACTACAGTAAAGAAGATTACAAAACTTTATGAACCATTCATTTAATTTATTTCAATATTTGAGTATTTTTATTTTTAACATCCAAGTAAACAACAAAGAATTATATGGAAAAATAGGACAATATTTAGTATAATGTCATATTTAGACAAATGTGAACCCCAAGTAAAATGAAGTGAGATCAGTTAGCTGGGGACAGAGTAATCTATGTCTCTGTCGGGATGAGTAAAATAATATTCAGGTCTTTTAAACAATGGAGTGATCATGATATTTGTATCACAGCATATACAACAGTCGATAGTTAGATATATGTAGATCTAATGTAGTACATTTAGTATGTGTAGTAGGTTTCCATATACCATATGACCGTGACTGGAGTCATGTAGGCGTTATGGCTACCTTAAGTCCTGCTCGGGATGAAAACTCCTAGGCCTCTGAGTGAATATCTTTACTAGGAACATCCTTTTATGTGAAATGATATTTAGGGACTATCTGTTGGCAAGTACATTTTTGAAACAATATCAAAATTTTATCTAATGTGTCAGTATTTTACTTAGGAAGTGTATTTTCAGCATGCACATTTTCTGCTGACTGAGGGTAAGTTCAAACATGGCAAAATTTTGAAAATGAAATGGCATAGTGAAGTATCCGAAAGACAACACAGGATAGCCCAGAGCGGGAGTCGAACTCGGGACTTCTCGATCACGAACAGAGCACCTTATCCACTAGGCCATATCGGCTTGGTAACTAACGAGCCATCATCTCTCATTGATAGGTATATATAGAGGTATGAAGCAGAAGATCCGCTCTCTATTGTATCTTTTATCTCAAGTTCCTTTGGATATATGATATTGAGGTGATCTAGGAATACAGGGTTGTTAATCGACAAAACGTTATCGGTGTATCTGTACGTAAAGATCCCAATTGCATGTTGCCTCTGAAGAGCAGAGACTGTATAAATTCTGCTTCGTATGATTACGGAAAAAGAAAACAAAAAAAAAAAAAAGAACAGGAAAAAAGAAACAAAAATCTCGGCCAGATTTTGCACGCAATATGTACTCATCGGAAACCAAAGGTCACAAAATATTATCTATAAAAAATCTGACATTCGGATGACCTCTTTTTCTGTATACTTGCTGCTGGAATTATGCTGTAACTTTACAAAATATGTGTCGTTGTGGTCTAAAACGAGAAACTTATACCTGTCAGTTCCAGTTTTGTTAAAGATGTTTAAAATAATTAACGTTATTTTGTTTTTCAGTTTTTGATGAGGAATTGTTGAAAAGTAAGAATATATGTAGTTGAGGGAAATAAATACATGTCAGCTTGCAGTATATGATCTGTATTGGTACCGTAGAAAGTGCTTTCTGCAAACAACATGTGAAAAGTTGGTTGACATTGTCCAAGTCCACTGACACCGGTTCCGTTTCTGACAGTATGAATCCATGTTTGTTTAATTTGAATTGTTTGTGTTGGAAAGAAATAGCGCAAGTAATACTGACAGCCAGGTACAATGCAATAGCTCGGTATTGTGTTTACGTATTAAAATAGCAATGATGTTCCGAATGTATCGCTGAAACGTTGTTAGCGCTACCTATAATTCTAATCAGGGCCCGTAACTCGGGAATGTTCCTCATTAGAATGTAATGAATAATAATTTATAAAACACGCTTCTATGAATTTGGTAATCGCACCACCCCTAGTATGGTTTACCTTGAACCAGGTATAACGACAAACGCGCGTACATCTACAGTACGGTTCTTAACGTGGTCTTTGTGGGGTAGCACTTCGCGTGGGTTATTACGGCACCAAATCAGGAACCGTGTAGTGTAGTACTTCGCGTTGGTTGATTAAGGTGCGTTATGTATGCGACAATACAGACAAGTCGGTGAAATGTTTCTTTCTTTAATGAAACCCTCAAAACAGCAAGGTAGTGATGGTGTCTTGTGCTACGAAGGGGGAGATCCGGCATTTACGATGATTGGAATCATATCTAAGTCTGAAATAATTCGATTTCCCGGTGTACAATTATACCCCGACTCCCCATAAGTCAATTCCTACTATTATCACTATCATGCTTCACGAAGCCACCTGGTACAACAAATGTTTATTTATCAAGAATAATCGACATACAATACATGTACAACTGGTAAGAGTTTACTACAGTCTATCATAATAGAGTCTGTTGAGCATGAGGTTCACATCAAAGTAAAATAATAGTCATTCGGTCTCACTGACCACTACAGGTACACAGCTTTCGGTAGATAAATGGGTGATCCAGGGGTGGCATTCCTTAAGTAACGACGATCCCTAGGTAGGGTATCCATAAATAGCGTAGTACCCCGCTTCCTTAAATTTTGCTATTGTGCGCTTGTTGTTCTTACCAAAGAAAAGATCAAAGCAACTGATTGAGCCGTACGACAGAGGTCACCAAGGAAATGTACGGTTACTAATGTAATAACTTTAAATAAAAGAAAAAAGAGGAGTCACTGGCTCAGTTATGTGGCAGTAGTCACCATGGAGATATACAAACAAAAACATACGAACATAAAGCAACATACGAACATCACTAAACTGTCGACCAAAGTGCAGTTGCAATGCCGACTTATGACGGTCAATTTATATGAGCATCACTCACGAGACAAAACTTGTCGAAATGCCCATCGGGTGCACGAAATCATAACCTATATATGTTCTAATATTTATTTTGTCGCCTTTTATTAGATGTGCAAACTGGAACGACATTTGCCATTTTCCAACATGAAGAAAAGTATGAGCTGAAAGATTAAATATGTATCGAAAACAACACAGTATAAAGATCAATAGTCCGTTTGATCATCCCCAGTCGTATCCGGCATTATTTGTATGTTATTGTTTTATCTTAGAATCAAATTTTATTTTGTTACTATTTTCAAAAAAAGATCATAATAAAAGGTTTTATGAGATCTTGTATGTAAGTAACTTCTTTATGTTATTATTACCCGTCCAATCAAAAAGACACATTTTTTCCTAGACATAGACGAGGGGTTCAACCCCCAAAATGCCCAAATATTAATTTATTTTGGTAAAATTTTGGGATTCCAGGGGGCAGGGTCAGGACACCCTGTACCCCCTCTTTATCCGCCATGCTAAAATGTTGTATGAGGAGCCTAGGCTATGTACCCCGGGACCGGGATTGGCACGTGTTTAGATTCAATTCTACAATTTCAGCTAAAATATAATGTTATGCTTTTCGATAAACAATGTATATCAAACTAATAAATAAACTCATCATAAAACTGTAGATATGTTTACCAAAACTTCATCTTCACTCCCTCCTTCCGCCATGCTTTTACAGATGTTTCATAAGACACTTCATAACACGTAAGTCATAATACATAAGTGCTAAGACGTTAGTCATAATTCAGAAGTCCTAAGACAAAATGTCCCCAATCGGCTTCCGTAAATATTATATTTATTCTAAAATTGTAATGTTCGCCTTCAGAATAATTTACATACAGAGTCCGGCGCCATAAACTAAGAATATACGTAAGTCAAAAATTTCATTTTAATTTATTCCATTATCAAACGTTCAAATAAATTTTAATGCAGAATGGTTTACTTCTATTTATCAGTAGAATAAAACTAAATAAAATCCAAATCCCAGATTTTAATTCATTGATGAACAGAAGAATATGAATTTTTGACTTGAGTATATTCTCAGTTTATGGCACCGGACTGGTCTAATAAATTAAGTACTGTATTCTTAAACAAGAGTTTTTAGCAGCGCGAATGTTTTATGTAATGCTCTATAATTTAATGCTCATTTGAGTACCATTGATCATGGGATCGAACTCCCGACATGTATGTAATTAATATTAGATATTATGGAGCTTTGTAGGTACTTTTCGGCAACAGTAAACGTTGTTATTATATCGCTTATAACATAAATAAATCAGACTCAAATCACTCTCAAACACCGTCAATCCTAAGCCGAACAAATAAATCAGAAAAAGCTGATGAAAATAGGAAAACTAGGGGCGGGCGAATCCAGCTTATGGAATTGGGGAAAGGGTTGGAGGCTTAAGTCCGGCAAGGTGTCTGGCACCACCAAGGTTCCTAACTAGTCTGACTCGAATGCATCGCAAAATCCGCCATCATCTGTTGCCTTCTCTCAAGTACATTACTTTTTTCGACATCTATAGGCGGAGATTGAAAAAACAATTAAAAAAACCCCAACATACTACCTGCTATGTATTTTGAGTTAGGAAAGGGTAGGGACTAGGGTTAAAGCCCTAAACTTACATGTAGTCAAAATGACCCGAAGTTGGGTAAATGCGCAATTATTGGATTTATTTTAGCCTGTTGGGCTTATAATTACAGATGATACTCTCTCTCTCTCTCTCTCCTCATTTATTTTAGATTTAATTCTGTTTTATAGCAAGAAAAAGGGGGCAACGTCGGGGATGGTTTGGGGACCCCTCTTTGAATACGCTAATGAAAACAAGTCATCTATCACGAAAACAGAAGTAAGAGTTGTTTTACATTTAGGAGAATCCTAAGACAGTTCTTTAATGATTTGACGTTTCCGCGATCGCAAGTTTAACATTGATCTTAGGAGGGCTTTTGTAAATATTACTCAGGAGAAATCTTACAACCAGTGATATGGTACCCTTGCCGCAAAAATGTAAATGAGAACACGGTAATTTGTAGAGCATGCTGCAGGTCTTTATTGTATTACAAATGTATTAATATCTATAGAGTGTATCAGATTCATGTAATTAATATTTTGAAGTTTGCACGAATCTGCAGTTATAAGACCTTGCACATAAACAGTATTATAGAGGAATGCATTACAAGTCGCGTTTTAATAAAATCATATAGGTATAATTTCCGCTTTCCACAGACCACTTGCCTTGTTTTTAATTTGAATACACAAACTTTTAACAAGTTACACGACTGACAACAGTTTTAAGATCCATGGATATGGGTATAGAGTCGTAATCTCAATATTACCAATATTGGCAATATTACCCCCCCCCCCCCTCCTCCAAGTTCCTGGACCCTCTCCACATATCCTGTCGTGGGATGCTTAATATCAGATCACTTTTTGTAAGGATGTGGGATCATTTGTTTATTGTTTTGACAATCATTTATAAGAATGCCTTCTTTGTAATTGAAACACCGAAAATTAATATTTTCATGAATTTTAAGCAAAGAAAGACAACTCTGCAGAAGTCTTGTATCCTTTACAAATTACGCAATTCAACTTGAACACTGTCATGGGCAATAGGGTGTAAACTTTACTGTGTTTACAGATGCTTTGTTTTGTTTTAGTGTAAATCGTATATGAAGCATATGTTCCACAAATTTGAATGAATACAAAAATAAACTGGCTGCATATTTAACTAATACTTGATTTTCATATGTGGCCCCCCCTTTTTTTTACCGAAGTCCTGGATACGCCACTGTATTTAAAGATAAATAATCGAAATATATTTTAAACAATCAATAATGAACTAGTGCTTCTGTGGATCTCATCATTGGTATACACCACAGCAGCTTTATTGTATATTTTAAAGCTGGATTGTATTTTACTTCACTTTTAACAATTTGTCATGTCGTCTCGCGGTTTGCAAGCAGGAGGTAACCAACCTCTTAAACAAAATGGTGCTAGCCGGGAATCGAACCAAGATCGTCGGAATTATGACTACGGAATGAGATCTGCTTCTTAGCCTATCCGTGTGATCATTATCGTTTTTTTACAAAATTTCCTTCACAAATACTAAGCGACATTTAATGGATTTTATGCAGAATTTTATCAGTTGTCATTTGTCATTGAAAAAAAAATTATTTTGGTCGTGTCCCATAGAGCTCAGAGAGGCTTGCGTAAATATTTTCATAGTCATTAAGATGTTTGGTCCAATCTTTACATTAAATTAACTCCTATTAATTTCTGAGCAATTGTACATATTTTGAGTGATATGTATATGAGTTTAAATTTATCTATTGTTTTGAAAATGAATTGTAATTGCAATACATAATTTCTTTTTGGCAACTTTAAAAGCAAGAAAGACAACTCGTACATAATCACTGTGTCTTTTAGACGACTTAACTTGAACAGTATGATGTGCAATATTGTGTTAAATTTAATGTTTGACACTTTTCCTTGTACTGCTATACATATTATTTAATACATTCAGAGAATTTACCATATTTCAATGTATTGAAATATAAAATGAATATTTGTTTGCTTTCAGTTTGAAGTTGATGATATGTGCTCATGCTAAATTCGCCCCTTGGCAAGAAATAACGGTGAAAATAGTTTTTATTATTAAATTTATAATTATGAATTGAAAATATGTTACTCAAGGTCCGGGTAGCCGAAAGGTTAGAGCGTAGGACGCTTGCCGACTAGGTACCCAAGATCATAGGTTCGAACCCCAGTATGGGATGGGATTGTGTATATGTGTCACTTGATTTGAATATGTATGTCTTAATATGCCTAATAAAAACATTAGTTACAGGATGAGGATACAATAAAAGGTAAGTGATAAATAAAGGTAAGTGGAAGAATGTGAGGTGAGGTAAGAAATAAAGGTAAGTGGAAGAATGTGAGGTAAGGTAAGGTGAGGAATAAAGGTAAGTGAAAGAATGTGAGTTGAGAGGAAGATAGGAGATAAAAGGAAGAAAGAAGAAGAAATAGAAGAGAAATAAGTAAGAGACCCCGGAGGAAGATCCTGGATCCGCAGAGCTGAAGAGTAAGAGTAAGAGTAAGAGTAAGAGTAAGAGCCTGACTGGGGTCTTTGGGGGCGTGGAGTAGGGCAGAGGCTGCGGCTGTTGAAGCCCCTGGGGGTGGGGCAAGATCCCAAGGGGTTGGATATTACCTCAGGGGAATGTCCTGCCCCTCCCTGACTTTCTTTAATATTGTATTGACAATTTTTAGTTCTGATTTTATTTGGAAGGGTATACTCTTTCGCCACTTCTATAGTCACTGTGCTTTCGGAGTCATTCAATATAGATACATTTGTGGTACTGTAACACAAGCCTCCATCCAGCTTCCCTATATATTTCATTTATTCAGCAATGTTACCTCAAGTAAATTCATTATCAAAATCAAAATCAAAATATTTTGACACGTCACTAACAAATACGAAAACATACGGAGACCCTTGTGGAGAGATGTTTATGTACTGTAACAGATCCTGTCATTCTACTGTTGGGTCAAAAAAGTACGATGTGTGCAAGGCTGTTTTCCGGCCATGCCCCCTCTTTGTAGGCTCCTGTAGGTGAAGGAGGTGCAAAGTGTGATAGGCCGGTGGTTGTACTAGCCTGAAGCCCTGCCATGCCACGCTTTGTATGTCCCTGTGGGTGAGGGAGGTGTGATGTGTGCAGGGCCGGTGGTTGTACCAGCTTGAAGTCCTGCCATGCCTGCAATGCGAATGCTTTATAAACACAGATACTTGTGGTGAGAAAAATCTTTACTACTTTGTTATTTAACATATAGCAATAACATCATTACCATCAATAGATAGTTTGTATCAGTTGGAGCTATCCATCTTTTATAAACCATCTCATAAACTTTTGTTGGAGTTATTCCTCTTTTATCACAATCTTGAATTCGTACATGCTTTACGGAATTTATTAGTGTATACTCATGTACCAAAAATCATTTGAATATATCGAAGGATGGCCGAATAAAGTCTGTAAAATGGACGGACGGAGAGACAGACGGAGTGCCAACCATTAGTTCCCTTTGGCGAAGCCGAAAAGAAACCGTCTGTATCTACTTTCTTTACAAAGTGTACATGTTTCAAGACGTCGACAGTAAAGGCTACCTTATATAAAGACCAATTGGAAAAGACGAAATCGCATGCTTGCAAATTTTGTAAAGTTATCCATTATAACAAGTTTTCGAAAAACAAAAATCGTTATTACTCTCTAAGGAATGGTGGTGTGACTTAAACGGTCCTTAGAAATTAGACAATTCAGAAGGGTGCTTGTCTGTATGTTCATGTGTAAGGGGAACTTTATACGTACTTGATTACTTTATGTTTTATACATTTGAAAACAGTTTGTATCTTAACAGACAAACGAAATCATTTAAAGAATAATTTACACCAAAGTTCCCTACGCTACAATAGGTCAACCGGAATGACACTCGAACGACTTTGATGTGTAACTCATTGATACTTACTTGTATACCAAATATCAGATTGATATTTCAGTGTAAAAACTTATGGTGGACAGACAGAGAGACATATGGATAGACAAAGGCGGACAGACAGACAGCGGAAGGCACATATAAGGGCAGGCAGACAGGCAGGCAGGCAGACAGACAGACAGACAGACAGGCAGACCAACTTACGAATAGAAGGACAGATGGAAGGACACGGTAAGGAACTTTTACGTTTGAATTCGTATTTTGTATTTTGTTTCGTTTATACATCAATAAGAGAGTTGATTAATCATAAGTATAATTACGCAATAACGAAGCACATAATATTCGAAAAAATAAGTGCATTCTCTGAATTGTGTACACCCTATCAAAACACAAAATAAGACACTTGCATGTTCTGCTGCCCAAAGGCAATCGGGGAGTAGGGCAGATGCTGCGGCTGTCGAGGCCCCTGGGGTGGGGCAAGACCTCAGACAGATACTGTCCTTCCCTGACTAATTTCAAGTTTTGTGGGTAAAGCAGGAACTCAAAATGGCTTTGCCAGCCTACAGTACTGCCCCTCCCCGCCTGACCAGGGTCTTTGGGGGCATAGAGTAGGGCAGAAACTTCGGATGTGTAAGCCTGCAGTCCTGTCCCTCCCTTCATGGACACGCTGTCTGTTGTACATAACCCTTTTCTGTTGAACTAACACCCCTTTCCCTCTCTTCCTCTGAATTTTGAGAGATCTACAGAGGTTTACAGGGATATGGACATACAACGGTACAAGCCAGTAATTCGTCCTTGGCCTCACGTTTGAGTCAGAAAGGTATGGGCCCAAAGTTGTCCCTGTATTCAGTTCCACCTGTCCATCCTGGACTTGACCTTTGTGGTCGTACTGGTACATGCAAATGAATATGCAGCTGTCCAGACTGCCAACCCGTCTTGACTGTCCTTGATCTGAGAGTCTTGAAAGGATTGGTCTGCACCAGTCCCAGTCTCATCTTTCCCTATTGGCCGGGCCTTCGGAGTATTGGTATCAGCCGCCAGCTGTCTGGGTCTCATCTCTCCCTATTGGCCTGGCCTTCGGAGTATTGGTATCAGCCGCCAGCTGTCTCGGTCTCATCTTTCCCTATTGGCCTGGCCTTCGGAGTATTGGTATCAGCCGCCAGCTGTCTGGGCCTCATCTCTCCCTATTGACCCGGCCTTCGGAGTATTGGTATCAGCCGTCAGCTGTCTGGGTCTCATCTCTCCCTATTGACCCGGCCTTTAGAGTATTGGTATCAGCCGTCAGCTGTCTGGGTCTCATCTTTCCCTATTGGCCTGGCCTTCGGAGTATTGGTATCAGCCGTCAGCTGTCTGGGTCTCATCTCTCCCTATTGACCCGGCCTTCGGAGTATTGGTATCAGCCGTCAGCTGTCTGGGTCTCATCTCTCCCTATTGACCCGGCCTTTAGAGTATTGGTATCAGCCGTCAGCTGTCTGGGTCTCATCTCTCCCTATTGGCCTGGCCTTCGGAGTATTGGTATCAGCTGTCAGCTGTCTCGGTCTCATTTGTGTTGCATCCCCCCCCCCCCCCCCCCTGTAGTTTTCCCGCTATGTACGTATAGGTCCGTGTGCAGTGTCCAGTGCCTTTGAAATCATGATAGACTAAAATATAAGAAATGGTTGTTTTTCTATCACCTTCAAAACAATCTATCAATTATAAACTTCATTTAAAACTTATGTCGCGTAACCAACATTTAATTCAACAACACCTACAGACTTCACATGACTTAAGTGCTAATGGTATCCCTGCCTCTCCCTCTCTGACTGGGGTCTTGGGGGGCGTGGAGTAGGCAGAGGCTGCGGCTTTGCCAGCCTGCATCCCTGCCCCTCAACGCCTTACTGGGGTCTTGGGGGCGTGGAGTAAGGCAGAGTCTGCCAACCCCTGGGGTGGGGCAAGACCCCAGGGGTTGGCAAAGCCCCAGGGAGAATGTTAACCGCAATATGTTGTTGCTGCCCTTCCCGGATGTTCTTTCATGTCGTATAGATAGTTCCATCTACACCGCGAGCTTAGCCCTCATTTACTACAAAACGTCCTTTCTACTCCGTAAGCCAAGCGTACAACCACTTCAACAAGCCTGTGTACATTGCAAGCCAAGCGCTCAACCACTCCAAAAAGCCTGTCTACACCGCGAGTCAAGCGCTCAACTAGTACCCAAAGACTGTCTACATCGCGATCTAAGCCCTCATTTACTACAACAAGCCTGTCTACACCTCGAGCCAAGCGTTTGACCACTTCAAAAAGCCCATCTACAACGCTAGCCAAGCGCTCAACCACTACAACAAGACTGTCTACACCGCAAGCCAAGCGCTCAACCACTTCAACAAGCCTATCTACACCGCAAGCCAAGCGTACAACCACTTCAACAAGCCTATCTACACCGCGAGCCAAGAACTCAACCACTACACCAAGCCTGTCTACACCGCGAGCCAAGCTTTCAACCACTACAACACGTCTGTCTACACTGCGAGCCAAGCGCTCAATCACTGCAACACGTCTGTCTACACTGCAAGCCAAGGGCTCAACTAGTACAACAAACCTGTCTACACCGAGAGCCAAGCGCTCAACTACATTAACAAACCTGTCTACACCGCGAGCCAAGCGCTCAAACACTACAACACGTCTGTCCACACCGTGGACCAAGCGATCAACCACTACAACAAGCCTGTCCACACCTCGAGCCAAGCGTTCAACCACTACAACAAGTCTGTCTACACCGCAAGCCAAGCGCTCAACTACTACAACAAGCCTGTCTACACCTCGAGCCAAGCGCTCAACTACTACAACAAGTCTACGTCGCAAACCAAGCGCTCAACCACTTCAACAAGCATATCTTCACCGCGAGCCAAGCCCTCAACCAGTACAACAGGCCTGTCCACACCGTGGGCCAAGGGCTCAACAACTTCAACAACCTGTCTACACCGCGAGCCATGCACTCATCCACTACAACAAGCTTTTCTACACTGCCAGCTAAGCCCTCAACTACTACACAAAGACTGTATACACCGCGAGCCAAGCGCTCAACTTCTACAACAAGCATGTCCACGCCGAGAGCCAAGCGCTCAATACCAAGCTTGTTTACACAGCAAGCCAAGCGCTTAACCACTACACCACGCGTACTTGCACCGGAAGTCTGGTCCGATGTGGGACACAAGCCTACGCAGCACATATGACTAAGATATGTGAAAATAAGTTTTTAAGTATTTACAAGCAACAGACGGGATGTACGAGTCTGTAGCCCTAACCTGACCTGAGCTGCAAACATGATAAAGGTAAATGCTTGCATTGCGACGTCACTATAGAATGGCACATAGAGTGGAAAAAGTTATGTTGGGCACGTAGTGAAAGCATATCGAAGTACTGAAAATTTAGATGTAAAATAACTATGAAAATATCACATATTGTGTTGGTTTATTGTGTGAGCACTTTCGCTGTATGGCCCTTCAGACAGAATATGTATATAGATATAAACACAAAAACACAAACACTCAGTTACACAAATTCTCTGCCATCTGGAGTTTGGAGTGGAGAGGCAGGAATAGAGCTGGCACATGCATGTCATTATACCTAACACCTGATAACAGAGACTGGAATGGAGAGCTAAGAATACAACGGACACATGCATGTCAGTATCCCCAACACCTGATAACAGAGACTGGAATGGAGAGCTAAGAATACAACGGACACATGCACGTCAATATCCCCAAAACTAGACATTACAGACTGAAGTGGCAAGAATACAAATGGCACATTCATGTCAATATCCCCAATACTGGACACTACACATTGGTAAGAATACAGCCGACATAACTCATGCCACCCAAGCTCTACACATGAGACTGTAAAAACATTAGCAGAAATGTATCTCCCGACCATAAAGTTCGTTTCACAGGTAAGGGGCGACAGCCGAGACACTCATGCCTCTCTGATCTACATACCAGTGCCAGGCCCGTACCTTCCCAACCCTTCGAGTTGAGGTCAGGAGCAAAAGGCAGAACTACTGTCAAGGACATCTGAAGGTCATACACATACCAGGTCCAACAGAGTAGGAATACCAATAGCAATGATTTACTCTCATAATCGTATATAGGTTCATTGTAGGGAAAATGTTGAACATATACAAATTCAAATAAAAACTACATACGTGGATATTAACATTTATCAAAAGAATTAAGCAAATTACTTACTTAATTAATTTAAGAGACAAACTCTCTCTTTTATAACATAGATTACTTTGCAAATATATTTGTCAATGAAGTTTTATTTGTTTTGTTAAATAGATAGTGAATTTCGGTGCGTCAAAATAACATTTATGCATATCGAATTTTGGTTTAAAACTCTGATAGAGGAGAGGCTCACGAACATTTTGATGTATGGGTAATATAAAACTAAGATAAAGAAAACTGTAATGCTTGCTAAGTTTCGTAATTTAACAGGTGTTACTGTGATTTGACCTATAGACAGTTGTATCAGACGGAGTTATCCTTCTTATGAACTTGTATGCGAGTTATTTCTCTTTTATCAACAGTGGAAAGTAGCGTATTCTAAAATTAGGATAAGTAAATGAAAACTATCCTCAAAAGACCGGTCAGTTTCGTAAACTAAGACTGAAATTAGTTATTTATCTTTATATATTGAAAAATTATTTTGCGTCTACTCTTAGTCGTGCTAACTGGACAGAAGACTTACTAAAGTGAATGCTGCCTGTGTTAACATGCGAAATACTTTATCAATCCGTGAGGAGGATACCATAGGTATCCTCTTCATCCGTCTGTCTGTTTGTCTGCCCATCTATCATTCACTCACAAAACAGTTTCAACTCCAGAGTTACACATTAGGATGAAAAGAAACTTGAGCAGTTACGTGCATGTAGAGGTAACCTGTTGGTTTAAGGCAAAAGATAAAGGTCTCTATATTTGAATTTGTTCAAATCTGGTTTCCCACTCAGAAAGAACATTGAATGTATACATAATTTTGAAGAGAGAAGGATGCCCTTTGATTTAAAGGACAAATAGATTTTAAGGTCATAAATCTGAATATAAATTTCTGCATGCAATTTAAAATTTGAAAATATATGTTTTTAGTTTAGGATTGGGGTGGGGGTGGTAAGGTTTTGTTTTGGTTGAGTGGGGGTAGTTAAGTTTTGTTTTGGGTAGGATGGGGTGGTTAGGTTTTGTTTTGGTTGGATGGGGGTAGTTAAGTTTTGTTTTGGGTAGGATGGGGGTGGTTAGGTTTTGTTTGGATGAAGTGATGGTGGTTAGGTTTTGCCTTTTCATTCATTTGTATTTTTAACTTCCCATCTAATAAAGCATTTTTGTCCTTCAGCATCTAATGCCGTTTCTTGATAGATTTCAGGAGGGTTATTTATAGGTTTTAGGCTGTTTAAAATTTGTTGAGGAATATTTAGATTATTTAAGATGTTTGTCCATTCTATTGTGCTATTATTTTTTAGTAGAAAGGCGGGCCTGTACTTCGATTAACTACGCCAATTGAGTGGATATGGAACATGTAAAGTGTATAGAGAATCTGCATTACAGTGAAATGTTTTGTGATGGGCTTATTTGTGTTAATTATGCAAGCACATGTCTAGGTTTTTTTTACATGTATAAGCTATGTTAGATTTACGAAAGTGTGGAAGGGACATGAGGAAAAAAATTATCTCGTGCGCACGACTTACTTGGTAAGTCGTACGCACTAGATAGTTATGTCGTGCACATGACTTACCAAGTAGTGCACACAAGATAAATCTTTTTTCCTCATGTCCCTTCCATACTTCCGTACTTATAACATCCCTATATGTTATGTCTTAGAAATTAGAGAGTTGTGAATCTTAAATCTGTCTCCTTCCCTTTACATTTGTATATAATCATCGAGTGAACCCATGGATATAGGCTTTAAACTACCATGGGATACCACGAACAAAAGCTGCAGTTCTTACTGACGTCATCATTATAAGCCATTCAAATCGAATTACTCTTTTGTCAGTTTGTGACATAATTAGCATTTGAGGGGTTACATCTGGATCCGTCATTGGAAGATGATTTATCAATAAATTTTTCAATAAACTGATTACTACAATTAAATATCAATGCGATGGATGGGCGATCTTAATACGTGATATGCGATTTATCTTACAGGGTCGCATGAGATACCCAGAGAGAATTTTTTTCTCCGTGTTTCCATTATTTAATTCGTTTTCAAAGACGCAGGCTAATTCTATATCTTTGTTTCTGAAGGATTTTATCTATTTTACGTGTTTACATACATTAGTATAAATAAATGTACTTATCCTACTTTCACTGAGGTTTTTGTGGTATTGTAATGATTATTTTTGAAGTTATGTTGGGGTCTTTGAGACAAATTCAGTTTTAGTTCCAGAGAGACCCGAGGTCGTGGGCAAATTACGCGAATTATGCCATTTGGCATCAGGACGCATTCTATTAGACAAATGTTTCCAAATTTAATTGTAATAATAATGGATTTAATGGGAGGGGAGGGGCAATTTTACAAAGCATATGTGCGGGGGGATTATGAATCCGCTACTGGTGGGGTGGCATTATCTTTCACACTTCATTAATTTGGATCTGTCCGGCATCAATAATGTGGACCTGCTATTGGACACCAACCGATGAGCAGACAGTGGTCTTTAACGTACTAAACCTACTTTGATCCATATTTCAACCACCCGACTCTTTACTGCATTGTAGCCCGCTAACCGTATATGTCTTATGAATACTGCTTGCATGTCTAGTTGCATACATTTTATTTTGCATATAAATAGACTTAATCATAAAAACAGAATACTTATTTATTTTCCTCCATTGTCATTAGATTTGATCGTTAACGACTCTTTTTGTTCTTTGGGTGGGTAAAATATCAAGGCCATATCGTTAAAATGCCGTGTTACAAGGATCACACATTTCCTTAAATGAACTGTACCATACTTATCTCTGGAGATACTGCCCATGTTAAAGGTCTTGTGACAACAAAAGGACCTCGCGAATATACTTGTACGTAAAATGCTCACATGAAAATCTCGAGAAACTTTTTGTTATGATTTACAATTATAGTCCCGCGGTTCCATTGTTTAGTTTGAGGGGAGGAATTTATACTCTTTGTAGTATATTGCGCTATTAAAGTGCTTGACCATTGGCGGATTTGGGGGGTTTAAGTAGTTGCAACCCTCCCCCCATTTTGGTCGGAAAATTTTACCAAAACAAAGGTCGATTTCGACCATTTTAGGACTGCAACCCCCCAAACCCCCTTTCCAGATGTTGACATTAGACGAAAATAGATCGGTATATACCATCAATTCATCCTTCCACAAAACGCATTTTGTCATTGTGATGACGTCATCTGAGGTCCGACAAATATCCGACGAACAACACATTTGCGTTTGATGCCATAGATAGAACAATTAAAATTTCAGCCGCGGTTTTTGCGAACATAGGAAGAGCGAACTCTATTACTCTTTCAAATCAAAATGAAAAGATACTGTGTCTTTGTTTGTGTGAAACTGTGTATGCGTGTGTGTGTGTTTAGGTGTATGTGTGTAAGAGAGAGAGAGAGAGAGAGAGAGAGAGAGAGAGAGAGAGAGAGAGAGAGAGAGAGAGAGAGAGAGAGAGAGAGAGTAATTTCAACGGAACAGTAAGCAATAATTCAAGATAAGATCATCTACCGCTTTTGTATTTTTCATTTCATCATTCAACAAATGTGGCCTCTGACTGGTCGACGCAGTTTTTACCTTTTCTTTGTTACGGATGCATAAATTTCAACAAACCTTCAAATGAGGTAAGTGTTTTACGTCATCTATCACGAGTGTTTGAATCATTCCATTAAGTCAACAGATATGGCCTCCATTCTCTCAAATTAAGCTTCTGCATCCTCATACCTCCTCCATTTATTCATGACGGTCAATTAGCTGAGTGATGAGGCTCAGGTGAACCATTAGGCCAACGTAGATATCTTACGTAATTTACCGTTGGACAAGTGGACCTCCGGACTGATGGGCCTTACTACTACTGGACCTTCAGACTAGTGGGTCTTTGGACTGGTGAATCTTCGGAATAAATAATATACAAACTTCAGAATCACTTCGATAAGAATAATAATAATGATAATAATAAAAATAACTGATTGATTGGGGTTGGTGTTGCGTGTTACAGCACATATTTAAGCGATTATCTTATAACATCTGTGTTTTGGGCGGTACATTATATGTTTGAATTATAGGGAATTCAAATATCTCAGATCAATTTTTGCTAAACAACATTTTATGCCTTGAATATAATAATTTGACTTCGTGTTCATATGTGTATATCTATGTATTTAATTTCTCGACTTGAACAGTTGTTGCAGGACTTTTGCGACGGGTGTTGCATGCAACCAGGGAACGTTTACTCCTCCTGGGCATTTGGTCTCACCTTGATTTTATCGGGGTTCGCATTTGTTTGAAAATGACCCTATACACGATATTATACTTTATTCCATGGACTATGAGATAAGGTGTACCCTAAGGTACTTCGTCAGTTTTTCCTTTTAATCGATTCAAACGAATGCCATAGATGGTGAAATAAATCGTTACTCAGTGGCATCATTTAGACTCTTATATCTTGATGGGTTATACAAGTTGTTTTCTAAAACAATTACATGATTACATATACAAAAGCATTTTACTTTTATACGCTTTAGGATATGAGGAAAATAAAATTCGATATTTAAACTCTAGCTTACAAAGTGTTACTCGACCTTGCAATAAATCTGTCGTCATTCATTCGTATTGGTCCAGCTGATTTAGAAGGTTTCAAATACTGAACAATTTTTATACTCGATCAGAATCAGTTGCGGTCACGTACATACCTTTAATCACAATGGGTAGTGTTCAGAAACAATCTAAGTAATGGAATCTACTTGTGAAAATGTACTAGTTAGAATAACATTTACCTGTGATTAATCCCCTAGGTGTTCCTCAACTCTCTATCATACATACAATACGTTTTACGCTTTTAATTACCACAGTCTCCGCCTTCAGCATCACAGAAGAGACACAAGTTTTCGAAATACGCATATGATGCACTAAATTTATATTCGTCTATATAACAAATATAGAACATATATACCTTTTAATTTTGTGCACCATATGCGCATTTCGACAACTTTTGTCTCTTCAGTGATGCTCGTGGTAAAATGATTGGAATTCTCATAATATATAAATATTTGAAGAGCAGTGTAGAAATCAAAATGGCCGAAAAGTGAACCAAAGAATCTATCTAAGGACAGAGCTATGCATGAGGGAGATACCCCTTAGTTTTAAAGTGATTTACTTAATTTGATGACTGAAAATTTGAAGTATATATTTCATGTCAGTGAAAACTAGACTTATGATGCCCTCAGGAACTATCAGTCCACCAGCAGTGACACCGGCCTAGTGGTTACAATAAATATAGAACATATATACCTTTTAATTTTGTGTACCATATGCACATTTCGACAAATGTTTTGATATTCATCATATCAACATATGCTGTGTCTGTGCAGTATTGATGAAGTTTATAGTAAACTACAGTAGACATTCATACACCCCTGAAAATCAGAGGTACTGCCAGGTAAACAGGCACAATAGACACCTGTTTGTTAGGCCCACAGTAGGGCAGGGGTATAATGACATTTTTTTTTAAAATCTTCTGATCAAGGTTTAAATTTCATTAATGTAAAGATGATGGATAAATCATAACCATAAGTCTGAATATCATGAAACCAGAGGACATACAAATCAGTGAAAATGAAAACAAAGTGGAAAATAACAAAATATGTTTACTTAAAGAGCATATGTGAACCCCATTGATGGAGTGAGATCAGGTGCCCGGGGAGAGTGAGTATCTCCTGATTGCTAGCAACACCCGTCACATATAGCCAGTAGAAAGGTCAAATCGTGTAAATTCCATATATATATTTCTGGAGTCAGGTTAAGTCGCCCCAAAGTGAAGTCGCCCCAAAGTCAAGTCGCCCTATATCGGTTAAGTCGTCCCATATTGTCAAATAAGGTCGCCCCACATAGAGATTCATCATTATATATTACTTATCTTTTTATTGAAGAAAATAAAGTTTTATGAATAAATATTTTGGTGTATGTTTACTTTAGGATAATTATTAATATCAAATGAAGTCGCCTCGTGCGATTGGTGTCTATTTATACTGCCATTACTGATGTAGAACTTTTCTCTAGCAATTTAAAATCTTGTAATTTTATGAAGGATAAGAGATAAGTAGCGCAATCATCAGTTTAATTAACATGTATTACAAGTGAAATAGATAACTCAAACAATTATCATAAACAGATCGATTTCTACATGGCATTGGGGCGACTTCACTTGACATTATGGGGCTACTTAACCGATATAACGCGACTTTACTTTGGGGCAACTTCACTTTGGGGCGACTTAACCGTAGACCATCTTTACATATATTGAGAAGTCAAAGTCGGTAACCTTCTAGTATAGAAGGTGTTAAATCTGTCTAAGATGATCGGAATCGGTCTCAGTCCAGAATATCAATTAAATGTCTGGATAACGAGATATATCAATTTAATTATTTTAATCGTTGGTTACATTAATGGAGGCATGCAGATGAAGGTTATCTTGATAAATTTGATATCGATTTGTTAATTTTTGTATAAAATATACATTGTGTATTATGTTTGTTTTGTCTCTATGTAAAAACATTCACGGCGGGTGTGGCTAGCCAAACAGGAGACGTTGACTCCTCACGGGCATCTGGTCTCAGATCTGAATTTCAGTGGTTCGTGCATGTCTACTGCAGTACATTGTTGTTAGTGCCATAGTCATGTTACAACAGTTACGCATATTTTATTCATGTCACACTTATTCCCTATGCAGTGAGGAGCTCGTAAAATTTTACCCGCGGAGAGTTTGCCAAGTATTTAAAGGGCAGACGTGGTGTAGTGGTTAAGCGCTTGGCTTGCGGCGCCGACGATCCGGGTTCGATTCCCGGGTTGCGCCACTATGTTTAAGAGGTTGGTAACCTCCTGCTGCCATGTCGCGATATAACTGAAATATTGTTGAAAGCGACGTAAAACACTAATCAACCAACAACCAAGTATTTACGGTATTATCTTGTTCTCCTTTCTGACTACCCTGTGAACAAGCAATACTATAAAGACTACCTATTTGTAAATACATGGGTTAAATTTTCAGCCATAGTTGAACACTCACATTATCTTCCGTTGTAGGAGAGCTTTCGTTTTACCAATGATTCGGTAGACAACTCTCTACATAAATTTACAGCAAAGCGCTTATTATTTTTGCCGGAACGAAAGAGTTTATGTCACATTCCGAGGTCATTGTTCGGTGGCATCTCCACACAAAGCTTTAATATCTTTATATATTACACAAATAGACTCCTCATGACATTAAATTTCATTTAAGGCCTTGACTTTTTGACTTAATGACCTTGACCTCAGACTTAAAAACTTTCTTATCAAAACATTAACCAGAGTTGTATGTTTGAACTGTAAGAAATATCGCTAATTCTCGTATATTCGTATAGAAAGCAACAATCTTATTCCAGCTGCACGAATAAAGATAAAGAGATCATCCAAACGTTAGAATTTATTAAAGATAATATTTTTATATTTTTTTTTTCTGAAAAAGTGTTCCAGCAGATTGTTCACATTCTGGTGGTTTCAAATTCCTCACCACTTTGGCCGATTTGTTTTGTTTTACTCATACGAAGCAGAATTTACAAGTCTTTGCTGTCCATGGGCAATAACCAATCATCTGGGTTCAACATTACACACAGATACGTCGATTAACAACCCTGTACATGTATTTTAAGATTACTTCAACATCATATATTTAAAGGAACTCGAAATGAAAGATACAACAGAGAGCACATCTTCTGCTTGGTACCTCGATATACCCCTATAAATTAAAGGCGGTGATTCATTAGTAACCTCTCTTTATGACAAACCTGACGATTTCAATTTCATTTTACCAACCTCCCTTCGTGAGTAGCACCTGATGCAATTTGAAAACCCACTCTCGAGAATATTAAACGATATTTTAGCATCTGATCTTACAGACTAACCATCTTGAACTTTTTGTCTATCATTGATTTGACATTATATGTATACATTCAGACATTTGTTCACGTACATTTCTGACATTTGAATTTTAGTTAAACAGCATTTCATACCGTGAACGTGATAATTTGATTTAGAGCCCTTGTCTCCTTCATGCGCTCATGTATATACGTCCTGAACTTGAAGAGTCATCAACTATCCATGCTATACATGTTAATACCAACATTGATATATTACTATATGGGTGCCCTATGTATAATAGCGATGTAAACGAGGAGATATTCAAATATGTGCACAAATTCATTATAAAGAGTAAACGTTTCTAATATTACCTAGTAGTTTTATACTCTATCTGCTCTGCAACCATTTTTTTCTCCATTTAGGTTAATGTACTTTCATTATAAGTTCAGTACTCATATGAATATAATTGAATGTGAATATATGTATATGTGTGTATGTATACAGTGATGTGTGTATGTGTAAGTGTGTGTAAATGCATGTATATGTGCATGGATGTGTACATGTATCGTGTATGTGTCAGTATATGTGTTCATATGAATAATTGTTAATTTGTAGAATGCATATATATATGTTTACATATAGGCCTATACATGTTTTTCATATTTGTACATATGTGAAGTAGCATGCTATGTATAAATGGCAAACTGACTTAATTATAACTTACAAATGTCTACATATGTACCTATGTATAACTGTTTATATACATATATGTATTTCTGTACTGTATTTGAATACTGGTTTACCACTACTTTTATACTTGTATTTACTAGTGATTGCATATTTACATATTTCAACGTGTATTTGTATCTGTATAAATACTAATACTTTATTCACGTCGGCCTATCATTATTGTAATTAAAATTAAAATTAAATCTCACAATGGAGAGAGCTTTATATATTATTTTTCACAATAAATACTGTTTAAACCAACTAGAATAGTTGTTGCATGAATTTGCGACGGGTGTTGCATATCGATTTATATAAGCAGTGGACGTTTACTCATCCGCGCCACAAGCTAAATGCTTAGCCACTACACCGAGACTGCCCCGGACAAAGCATATTAAGAGAATAAAAATGTGACAAGTAATCTCCCCAAAGTTGAATATAAACCGTATAATTATTTCGAAATTTCGGGGTTTTTTTTTGTAATTTCTTTTCTGTAATTTAAAAGACTTTCACAAAAGTCGCAGAAACATTAGGGCAGTGGATAAGACTCACCTTGATTTTGTATTTGACCAATTTCCATTTCTGTATAATAATTTCAATCTAGAATTTACATTTTTGAATAGGCTCGTATTAATATGATAATTTAAAATTATTTTAAACTAATCCGATTACTTTTGGTAATTACTTTGCCACATGTTGTAGTATGTATGTCATGAGGCCGAGGCGATCTGGAATCAACAAGTCCTTCAATGCGTATTTATTCCGAATCATTTTCCACTTCGGAAACTGACATCCGTTCGGACGCTGAAAATGTGAGTACTAATGTATGTTTGTTATTCGAATGTAATATATTATTTTAAATTTCACAATGTTATAGATAATGCTACTTAAAAAGATTTATTTCACTGGATCGTATGACTGTTAGAATTCTCATCGTTCTTCCCTTTACCGAGGCAAACTATGAGTAAAAACGCAATATAACAGGGATACGTATGGTTGCTATAAATTATCAGATATCATTGACATGTTTACTACCTTATTTCAGTAAAGTCCTCGGTTAGCCGTGGATGTTCCTTTTTGTTTTGTCATGAGACAACATTAAGATTCCACTTCAAAATTCTTAACGTTCTGAACGTGTTTTTTAAATTTAAAAACAAATTTACATTGATAACCCTGAGTTTGAAAACTACATTAAATACATCTATACTACGGAACTTCAATTTAATAAGAATCAGTTTGTGGACCTCAGTAGATTAATGATAAAAATATATCCTCTGTATTTATGATCTATGAGTTGACGTAGGATTTTCTAATGTTAATTTTCCATGATTAGATTGTGGTGTTCCTAGACTCTCGTTATATGTTGTTAACTTAAAATAGTCAAACGATTTCGCCATCGCCCATATGACCCTAAGATCATGTGCTCTGCGAATATCTGTATAATATTAGAATTCCAATCAGTTGGCCATGAGCATCACTAAAAAGATATGTGTTGTCGAGATGCATATCTGGTGAACAAAATTATAATGTATACACATGTATGTTCTAATATTTATTATTACTATTACAACCTTTTAAATATTTTTGTCTGGGGCTCTGCACTCTGAATAACAGCGTGATGGGGATTCTAAGCTGGATCGAAACCTCCTCAGAGGAGATGAGAACCTGATTCTTGTCCCTTATGACTGTTTTTCGGACTCAAATGGAACAAGAACCTTATTTCGCTTTCAGAAGAGCAGAGCACAGGAGGCTCAAATTGACGCTTCTATTATATTTCAAATGATTTTTTTATCCATTCTACACTTCTTGTGTGCATGTTTAAGAACTCTCGAATGCAGAAGCCTATTGATCTTTGATCAACATATAAGGAGTATTTCTACTTATTCTACAATTGAAAATATCGCCTTATTTCGTTTGTTGTTTCCATTACTTAATTAAACATATTTCATTTCATTAAATGAAATGGAGTTGGGCATAAGGTATTACAACATTATCTGTGCCCTCTCCCTAAAATTACAACATGATTTTAAAGCCACAATTGGCGGTACATACAACTATATACAACTAAGAAGAAGAAGAAGAAGAAGATGATGATGACGAAGAAGAAAAAGAGAAGAAGACGAATAGAAGACATAGTAATGATGATATACATGGTAACACTAATTCACTGATTCAGAATCTCTTGGAAGATTGCAAAAACTTTTGAACAGAAAGAATGACCCTTTCATTTCCTTCTCTGCTGGAAGGCTGGAATTGACACAAGGCATTATACAGGTTATATCTTTGATTGTTATAATTAGGGCACCTCAGCAGAAAATGGAAAAAATCTTCACATGGGTGACCGCCACTACAAGTTTGATCAGATATTAAATTAACTCTGAATAATTCAGCTTTTAATATGATTAATCTTGTTACATACATGTAGATGTTACTTTTTCTATCCCCTGTATGAAAACAAGAAGGAATTTTATTAACACCATTTCTATTTTTAAAAGAAGCAAGTTAAAATTGATTTAAGGTATAATTATGTCTTAACCCGAAGTCGAAGTCTTCCCAAAGTTTCAATGATAATGGAAATGAGGAGTTTAATGTATTATTTAATCTGTACTTTGGAATTACGTAGTCTCTACTACTCCATAAATTTCTTTCATTATTTCTATTAAATGGTAAAACAATAATTGTTAAAAACTTGGGGCAATATTATTATGAATTTGTAAAATGAATTAAGTATTCTTCGTTTCCTTCTTTCTGGCAGGTTTCCCATCGGTTTTATAAAGAGATTCACGACTGGCATGCAGGGCTAAACCAGTTACAAATCTGGCTGCCTCCACTTTTTCTAATTTGTTATCCTCAAAAGAAGAACAACCGTCCCATACATACAATATCGAAAATCTATAACTCTTTTATTCTTCTTCCCCTACTACGTGTTGCAGTCATGTTAAATAAAAGAAAATTATTATTATTATTATTATTATTATTATTATTATTATTATTATTATTATTATTATTATTATTTCTATTATCATGTCATAATATCATTGCAGGTTACTAATTCTAGTGAGAACATTATTCATCTTGTCGCTACTAGTTTGCATAATTGCTGCAAAGATCATCTTTGAAAGCAAGTATATATATAAACAAATGATATTTATGTGTGTTACACATTCTACGAATGTAACGTTTTCCTAATGCATTGCACAGAGTGTATTAATATAATGCATTACTAAAAGCACAATATAGCTGATACGTCGTTTTTTTGTTTTACCGAATAAAGATGGCTTTTGTTCAAATCGGGAAGAATGTGGATAACCTTTTATGAAATTTAGCCGGAATTGCTTGTTGGCTTCCTCAAACCACGATTCGAATCCAGACTCGAGCAAATATTTATTTATTTGAATTCCTCCCGGGCACCTGATCTCACCTCTGAATTTCATAGGTCAGTGAATGTTCACTGTGGTACATTGTTGTTAGTGCCATAGTCATGTGACACCAGTTACAAATGTACTTTCTTATGTTACATTAAGTCACCAGGGAATTATTTGCACACATATATCTGCCCGATGCGATACGCATACATTTAGATCTATTCAACGAACCCACTTGAAGCATTGAGGCATTCTTTCGCATATACCGTGACAGAGGACAATTGAGCCAAGCAACTGAACGATTATGCCTCACGGCTTCTTTAGTTATGAAACGAAGTTCCATATCAATTGACAACTCACCTATTGCCATTCACTTAGAACAAGTAACCAGACATACTTAATACATATGAATTAATTTTGTATTTTACTTAACTATTCCAGTGATAAGTAAATATTGTATATCAATATGATCTTGGGCATTGTAGGAAATGGGTGCCAGGTAATATACACATTTATAACAACATTATACTTGTTGTACCTACCTTAATTTGAGTATGCAATTCTATTTAATTGACCATTTATTTGGGGGTGTCTTTTTTTATCTTTTTTTGTTTTTGATTTCTGGAATTTGTCATGTTATTATCACTAGAAATCTTAAATCTTCTATATCTTGCTAGTTGGTTATTGTGTGTTTACCTCTACTCTTCTCGACTCAAACTGAAGTACATGTAAATACTATCAATCATTTACTTCAAACATTAATGCTAGTATAGTGTCATGTAACTAACTCAGGTTGGACACTATGCATATTTTAGTTTGGCATATTTTTCTCCTCCTTTTTGTCTGAATTGGGAATTGTTAGTTGTTTAATTACATGTTATCTCTGCGTCTTTGTGTGTTGTAAATCCCGCCATGATGTTCATTCAGATCGCAAATCATTTTACTGCTTTATATATTTCTTTTCTAAGATTATATTTAAATAAATAGATAAATAATTGGAGTAGGAAACAATAATTACTAGAGAAAACGCGATTGCCTGTTAGCTGTTTTAAACAGCAGATGGACATATAACATAATGATGTAAGGATGATGGGACGCTAGAACAAATAGTGGTACAAAAGAGACAAAATAAGATGTACCAGACTAAAATAAGGGTGTATGTCTTATCTTTAACCATTTCGAATTTCATAGTAGTTTATGATATAAATTGAAAACTTCTACTGCCCATCCTATCTCATAGCCGCACTTTTTATTGGATGCACTGTTACAAACACAGTCATATCTGTTTCTAGTACCCCCTCTTTCGCATAGAGTGGATACTATGTATGTAAATATGGCATTCAATCCATCACGAGCAATTATTAAATCTCAGTAGATACAATTCTGATCTTTGAAATAAATATATCATTTTGAAAAATCTTACAACATCAGAGTTTTTTAAAAAGGTTTTTTAAAAAACAGATGTGATGTTATTCCTTTTAAATTCGGATATTTTATGTTTGTAATGAAAACTATGAAAATTTCTAATGTGTGAAAAGTGACTTACGATAAATGTACTCCGAATTGCTCTTAAAAGTAATGTTCTTGACCAATTGTTCATTATTATATCTTCATCGTCATTCAAAAGCATGTGCAATTACAAAACATGAAATGTGTCAAAATATTTGTTTTTCAGAACAGGTCGACAGAAAATCAAGGTGTACGACAAAGGATACCTTTTTTCTGTAGAACTAAGCCTAAACCTTTTTTTTCAGCTTGATACACAGTCTAGTTGCTACCCAAATCTTGAATGTTTTGACGGCTCGTGCGCGGACGAATCTGAATGGAGTATGTATGAATAGTGCAATTTCTTTCAAGTAATATGATAACGTTCCGGAAAAATTATTCTTTGACTTCTTGACACATATAACACAGGTTTACATATAAAAATTGAAGGTTTTTTTTCTATGGTTCAACGTCACTGCAGGAATCATTCAAATGTATTTTGATTGCATCCTCATAATGTATTGGAAGGAAAGTTTCACCTATAAATAAGAGTTAAGGTTTTGGGCAGGGTGTTTATTGTTGAACGGGACGTCGGTTATACTGAGTTATCCGCAGCAGGGTACTCGAACCCTTACCTCACCCCACCAGAATAGCTTTGCCGGTTCTATCATTTGGGGGATACTTCGGGTGTTTTACAGTATGATTTTGGATAGCTAAATCACAGAACATATATCCAGCTCGGCTACAATCGGCGAGGAAAAGGATATTCACCCACATGTGACAGAGCATCACAAATTTCCAATTTCATGAGTTTTTTTTTCTAAAGTTCACGAATTGTACTTTGATTCGATGTAAAATATTTGGAGGTTGGTGTTGATTTTTAAAGTTGTGTCCAGAAATAGAATAAGGGATTATTTGCTTCTACTTTTGGAAACATTTTGACATGTTTCAATCAGTTTTATATTTTTTGCCAAAAGATGATAATTAGAATGGGAAAAGTTATGGAGCTTGAAAAAAAGATACTGTTATCAATACATTTATGATAATTATCAATAATTAAATTTAATTTATGATGAGAAGCGAGTAAAAATAAATCAACTACAAATTTAGCAAAATTGGCATATTTTAATGAAAAATGTCACCATAAATGAATATGAACCTTTTTCATTTTACACTCAAAACAGTTGGGTTATTCCACTTTCACTTGATGCGTGTCATACAAAGATTTAAAAAATATAATTAGCCCTTTTAAACGATTCAAGTACTGCAAGTACTACAAGCAAATCTTTTAAAGTGAGCTTTCACCCTTTGTTTCAATAAGGTGATCTTATATAATCTAGTTAATATCAAAACGTTTCGAAATTTGTTTGAAACAGCCAAGAACAACCAAATTATTTAATCCCAAACCTATCGATGGCCTATAGAGCTTCTCTAGACATAGCAAGGGTCTTTTGTTTTGTTGGTCCACATAAGGACAGGAACAGGATTATGGTTATGGCATTTTTCACAAATTTTGGGGTAAAGCTTTTCATTTCCATGATAAAGTACATGTAAATCTGTTTTACTTTTAGGCTAAATGACGAAAAACACGCAGATAACGGTTATCGTAATATATCTGACATGAATGTGTTAAATCAAGGAAAAATAAATATATTTAAAAGTACATCATTTGTTGTTTCTAAATAAGAAATACAATGAGTTTACTATCTCATTACATGACGTTGGTGAAATTTCACATGGAACATTCACATTATCTTAATTTGCTGTATGTATGTATGTAGGTAGGTAGGTAGGTAGGTAGGTCGGTATGTATGTATGTATGTATGTAGGTAGGTAGGTAGGTAGGTAGGTAGGTAGGTATGTATGTATGTAGGTAGGTAGGTAGGTAGGTAGGTAGGTAGGTAGGTAAGTAGGTAAGTAGGTCGGCAGGTATGTATGTATGTAGGTAGGTAGGTAGGTAGGTAGGTAAGTAGGTAGGTAGGTCAGTAGGTACGTATGTATGTATGTATGTAGGTAGGTAGGTAGGTAGGTATGTAGGTATGTATGTATGTAGGTAGGTAATAAGGTAGGTATGTATGTAGGTAGGTAGGTAGGTCGGTATGTATGTATGTATGTATGTATGTATGTATGTATGTATGTATGTATGTAGGTAGGTAGGTAGGTAGGTAGGTAGGTAGGTCGTTAGTAGGTAGGTAGGTAGGTAGGTAGGTAGGTATGTATGTATGTATGTATGTATGTATGTATGTATGTATGTGTGTATGTATGTATGTATGTATATAGTCAGCGTTTATTATCTCTCGCCCAAAAAGAATGTGCGGAGAGCTAATTTTATATCCCATAAAACGTAGTCGTTGTCCTTGGTAGACAAAACTATAATCTGGGATGTGTATGATTTGAAAAACAAGGGATAGGACTAATAATTTACATGTAGCTTTTCCTTGAACAAAACTTTATAGTAAAACCTTTTAACATAGTTATCTCGATTTTGACTTTCATGTTCTTTTCATTCAATCTTATCTACTCCATATGTTCATATCCATAAAAATAATGATTGGACAAGAGCTTTTATGCGAGGTCATGACATTTGAACATGTACTACGGCACTTAAATTTTGACCTATTTTTTGAAACTGTATCTGAACCTGCCAAATATTGAGCGATTTACCTAGGGCCTTCTATGATGACCTAGTGTCCTTGACATGAATTTTGGTTTTCTTTTTAAAGGCTTTCATAGGAATCATACGTATTATTTGTAAACGATAGGGCTTTTACATTTCTCATATAGATTCCTCGGGATTAGAGGTTTTATTCTGTACCAAAATCTTTTATCTAACGACCTTGACTTTTAAGTTTAATCTTCTTTCGAAAAGCTTAAAACTAAATATATATTTTGGGGTATCATGTTTTTCATTACATAGATTTTATATGACAATGACTATCACATTTGACACTTTGATTTAGTGGTATTGACTATAACATTTGACCCATGTTTTATGTTGGGGTTACAGATACTATAAACTTAGACAGACTTTCGGAAAATTCTATAGCTCTTATTCAGAGCATTTATCAAAGAAAAAAGAGGAGTTACCGGCTCAGTTATGTGGCAGAAGTCACCATGGAGCTATACAATACATGAATATAAATAATATAATAGAACATTTAACACATTACAAAAATATTTGATTGTAGTGCAATTACGATACCGACTTAGGACGGTCATTTAATTTGACAAAAGCCAAACAAATGGTGTGGTTAAATAATCAAATAATGTGTCCATTATTTCTACAGTGATATTGTATCTAAACCTAGAAGTATCAAACCTTCCGATGACTTTAACGTACCAACTATTTTAGATAGTAAAACGCTTTCGCCGTCGTCAGTGTGACCCTAAGGTCTTGTACTAGGCACCTCTACAGCCCTATACAGACCTTTCCTGGATCGTTACACTGTCTGACAGGGACGTGGGTCTGGTCATCAGAGGAGGGCGTTTTCTCCTCTGACTGTTAGTCGGGATTCCGATTGAACTATGGCCTTTCAGTGGTGCAAAACACGGCAAGTTCAAATTGACGTCACTCTTATATTATTTACGGTAATTGTTTTATCCATAATACATATTTTAAGACCTTTATTTAGCCTGTTTTTTCCTGATACATATATATGGAGAATAACTCATATATGTTAGAGCGTATCACCTTTGATTGTTCTGCCGTATTGGTGAGTGGGAAGGCGGGCCCGTAAACCTGTTAGGTTGAGGTTAAAATAAAGTAACCTGCGTTATTTAAGGTGACCGTCCTATGTCGGCGATTCTATTGCATTTTTTTGGTGATGTCTTTCTGTCTTTTTATTGACTGTGGTCTCTTATGTCATACGGCTGAGTCAAATGTCTTTTTCATAACATCGATCTTGAATCCTCGAATCTAGGATTCTTTTCAATTCTATGTTTAGTCACATTGTGGAATTATATCTGATAGAATTCATCCCATCTGGATGGTTTTCTGACAACTCTTGTTTTACAATTTACTGTGATACATTAGTAGATTGTAAAGTTTTATTCTATAAGGAGGTTGTCACTTCCTTATTCTTTGCTCTGCAGTTAGATGGCTTCGCCAACTCTTACTTTTAGATCAATTCGGTAAAAACCTTTGATCTTCAGATATATATTATTTTGATTACTTCTGAAAAAGTCAAGAGCAACAAGGAGTGTTTTAACCCCGTACATATAGATGATACATTGTGCTTGACGTCACCTTATTAAATTGTTAAATCCATAAATTCCGTCCAGTTTAAAAAAAAAAAAAAAAAAAAAGGAGATATGGGTAGCTTGCTTATCTCAATCGATCGAAATGTCCATGGTACGAGCAGGAGTTGTTTTTATGTAATAATCTAGAACTAACATTCAGATTCGCATTTTGAACTAATTTTAGAAGAATGCCAGAGATATATGAAATCGACATTTAAATAAATTACTTTATTTGACCGCATTCGATCTGTAGTGATGCGGGTAATGGAATACGCCTATGTGTTTACACCACACCAAAACAATTGTTACTGTGACATCATTGAATAATCGTTTATTTTTTTTCTGCCTGCGCCTTTTGCAATGCATAAACATCATGAGTGATCTTTCTCAAACCCAATGTCTGACTCTAACAATCTATATTCTGTTCTCCCGCATTTATTTTGTACATGCATTCTTAAATTCGTCCCTTCTCCTCTCTGGGGTTTGGTGGTTTTCTATTTGTTTTTCCATATTTTTTTTAATGCACTTCGGGTTCCCTATAATCCCTATATCGTTAGCTTTGCAGTTTATTTGGAAATCGCTATGCCATCTGATTATATAATTTGCATATAAGCTTGTGGTGCTTAAATCGAAACCACCACACTTGCTACAAAGTTAGATGTCCATGTGAGCATTCTAGCTACAAGATAATACAACACCAAAACACGAAACAGAACCTGCCTCCACCTTTTCAGTCCACCCTGACAAACAATGCCAAGGCAAACCGCGAACTCAGAAACATCAACTGAAAATAAACCACACATCCGCAAGCGAAGCAGAACCGAAGGGCAAACTGCCTTGTCCCTCAGACACCGAACAAACTCAGCCCAGCTTGTACTATGTCAGCAAGTAGTTGGACGCACCTGACTATCATCAATGAACCGGAAACTGCGGCTTTCACCTTTCCTAGTAAAAGCACCTAAACAGCCGTTTGCTTTTTTGTTGACATGGATTCGGTAATGAAATCAAACTTTATTTATAGCGTGTATTTGAGTAGATTCCGAGCCGATACATGTAAAAAGTTCCAACGTGGCTACATTAGGTAACTGAAACCAAAGTGTTAGAGGACGGATTTGAATTTAGTCGACATTCGTTTCCCAGGATATCAGTGGTAGAGTTTTCATTTCATTTGCATGATGCATATTATAAATTGCCTGTATGATTTCCCGTGATGTACGTTTCTATGTAAAGATGATGGATAAATCCAAACCACAAGTCCAAAAATCATGAAACCATAGGACATACAAAATCAGTGAAAATGAAAAACAAATGGAAAATAACAAAATATGTCTACTTGAAGAGCATATGTGAACCCCTGTGATAGAGTGAGATCAGGTGCCCGGGGAGAGTGAGCATCTCCTGCTTGCTAGCAACACCCGTCACATATACCCCGTAGAAAGAGTCAAATCGTGTGAATTCCATATGTATCTATATATGGAGAAGTCGAAGTAGGTAACCTTCTAGTATAGAAGGTGTCAAATCTGTGTAAAGTGATCGGAATCGGTCTCAGTCCAGAATATCATTTAAAAGTCTGGATAACGAGATATCATATGGAGTAATAAGAGTCTTGTAACGACCGTAGAACTTCCTCAGTGACGATGCTAGTCTAGCACATATATAACCCTGGTTGAGCAGCTTAACTGAAAGTCGCCTAGCCCTCAGAACAAAGTCATTGTAATTTGAACATGCTCTGGAATAACGTGTTAACTGAGATATGAATACGCCGTATGCGGGCGATGATGGAATGTTGCTACTTATGAAAGGAAAGTTTGTGATAGCGAAATTGAAATCGTCACGTTTGTCATAGAGTGAGGTGTTCAATTGACCATTAATGTCGAAAGACAACATAATATCTAAATACGAAGTAGAATTACTAGTTTCTGTGGTTTCTTTGACCTCCAGTTCACTTGGATAGATGATGCTAAGGTAATCCGCGAATGAAGGATTATTAATTGAAAGCAAGTCATCTATATATCTGTAAGTAAAATTGAAGCCAAGAGCCAATTGTTTTTTTCCTTGCGAAAGCAAAGACTGAATGAACTCAGCTTCGTATGAATAAAGGAATATGTCAGCCAGAAGCGGAGCACAGTTAGTGCCCATTGGAATGCCGACAATTTGTTGAAAAACCTTACCTTATACTAGTTTTGGTCTCACCTCAATTTAGATTGAGGTTCTCATTTTTCGAAAATGTTCTTTAAACCTAGTCTAAATACCCCTTTCAAGGGGTTAGGAAATAATCACGAAGACAGGGCCACTAAATGACATTTACGTTCGTATGCAACATTATGAGAAAAAGTAGAATACAAAAATTATGTGACATTCAGACACAAGCCATGAATACGTCGGTGTTTGAATGATATGAGACGTACATGTAGTAATGACATAGAATATTTTATACTGCCCTAATGATATATGGAATGTACTTATTGTACAGAAAATTAAGCATGAGGGAGATAATGCTGGTTAACCACACCATTTGTTTGGCTTTTGTCAAATTAAATGACTGTCCTAAGTCGGTATCGTATTTGCACTACAATCAAATATTTTTGTAATGTGATATATGTTCTAGTATATTATTTATATTCATGTACAGATGGGTGCAGTCCTAACATAACATTCACGTTAACGCGAAAAGCGGTCACGAGGACTGCTTTAGCACACCTGCTAGGACTGCTCGACCGGACGCGCGTGCGCTCCTTTCGTTAACGCGGGAGGAAATTTGCGTTAACGCGATTTATTCCCGCGTGCGCTCAATCCAGTCGCGCGTTCACATGATTACATTTGTAATTCTCTTTACAGTGGTACGGATGGAAGAAATAAAAGGAATCTAATTAAATTACCGCAAATGTCGCCATATATACGTGCATTAGATATGATGTTAAAATGACACCCGGCATTAAGGGTTTCATATGTAATATAATAATGGAAATCACCGAGTAGACGTGCACTCCGATATTTATGAAAAACTTCGTCAGGTTATACTATAAAGACTAGGAAAATTACATTCTAATTCTATTTTATTTATTCATTTTTAATTAATAAAATTATGTATTTATTTCTTATTTCTTTATTTATTTATAATTCACTTATGTATTTATTCTTATTTATGTATTTACAATTGGTTTTTTTTTTCTAATTTAGCTATTTTTCATAATATATGAATATCATGATTATCATCATCATTATTTTTTCTTAGTAATTTTATTATTATTATCATTATTATCATTATTATTATTTTATCCTAAAATGAAAATAAATTTCATTATATTTAATGTTCGGAAATTGTATTCAATATTTTTTAAATTCATCCCTTTACTCGTAAGCGTTTTATTTAATTCTAAATATTTACCTACATGCACACAGTAATATGTTCTTATATTTAAATATACAATGTATATATCGATTCTCCTTTAAATCCTTCTCTATATAAGTTCTAAGCAAGCGAACGTGGCTGTCAGGCACGTTCACGCGGCAGCCAAGCGCGTGAACGCGGCAGTCCAGCGCGTTAAAGCAGTCTCAAAATTTAGTTCACGAGGAAATCTGCGTTAACGCAAACGCGTGTGCTCAGCAGTCCTGAGCGCACGAGGAAAGCAAACTTCACGTTAACGCGACGTTAACATAATGTTATGTTAGGACTGCACCTCACTGTATTGTATAGCTCTATGGTGACTTCTGCCACATAACTGAGCCAGTAACTCCTCTTTTTTCTTGCAATTTTACATAACGATGATGATGATGATGATAAAAATTAATCGATCAGTGTAAGAATGACAGACATCAGTTTAACATTGAAAGGAAAATGATGGCCTAGATCTATGCATTCAGTGTGGAATCGGTAAGGTAACTAACATTCATTAAAAGGACATTATTGATGTTTTGGAAGGACGTGTATATCAGTACACTCTACTCCATCATTACTGTTTGACATCTTCCTCGTCAGCTTTCTACAGGTGTAACACTTTGAACAATACCTATTGATGTTAATGGTTATCGATACATATTTTATTTTAACACCTATATAAATATTTCTTTTAACGCCATATCATTTCATTGCCGCTGTTTTGTAGTGGATATCTCAAATTCATATTATTTATCGTGATTTGCATATTTTTCAAAAAATAATATAAATACTAGTCATAGTTTGAATTTTTATAAAAACATATTGTTAATTGCTTATTTAATTGCTTTTGTTTGGTTCCGCCTTTGAGGTAATACGATATACAGGTGTTTGTGAACACCTTGTCTGATTGCTGGTGTCATATTGTAAGCCTGGAAATTAATCTGTTTGTATATGTATATAAAAATAAAAACTCTCTTAGAGAAATATTTTTAGTACAAAAGTTTTTCACCACATTGATAACCTCTTACCTTGTCGGTACTGGTCTGAAATTCATACTATCATCATTATCATTTATAGTATTAGTATTGTGTGTTTTTTCAAATATTACGGAATGATCGAGGGCATATTTTGTGATTTATTCCTGTTGCTTTTTTTTTTACATTTTATGGGCTGTGGTTAATCAATTGAGAGAAAACCATCAGGAGGTATTTCGAGCTCTTCCGCGTATTTTCAAATCGCATAATCCATTCCAATTTTTCTAAGGGACATATCCGTAACGAAGTAAAGGGAACCTATGACGTTGCGGTGCAAGTTGAATCGTAACAATATAAGAACTATATATCTAAACACGTATTAAGACTTTGAGACGGTTAAAACGTATACATGACTTTGAATATGGTAATATATTTATGATGTTGTAGCTTTAAAAATCGACATGTATCATCAGCCCTAGACCCTGGGCATAGATTAGTCCCTGTCGCCATGTGTTATTCATAACCCTACAGCAAATTGAATTATAAGGGTTGAGGGTTATCGACGAATTTAACGTTTATTTTGTTTTGAGTTTTAATGTATTATTCGACTATGCTATTGTTTAAATACACCTTAACACTGAGTACTAAAACAATCCACAGAAATGCTTTTCAAGAGGCATATATATTCAAAGTCTCTCATCATTAAAATTGTATGTACTGGAATTTGTCATCTTTTATCATCTTCTCAATACTGGTTATTAGAATGCAAAAGAGGAAACAGAAGACATCTGATCAAGCTGTATGACACAAATCACCAAGGACCTGCACACACACACACACACACACACACACACACACACACACACACACACACACACACACACACACACACACACACACACACACACACACACACATTCACAGGAAAATGCATTATTTATATATTTTTGAATTAATTTCTTTTGCGCACTTAACCTTTCGACCTACACTTACACTCATATAATTAGAGACCTTTAATTGAAATTACGTGTAGCATGTACCTGTGACGTCATCAATACACGTCACACTATACGACATTATGCAAAACTTTAGTTACACTCTTTAATTCGACCAATGAAAACAGAAACTCCAATAGACCGTTTTCCTATCGATCTCATATTTTTTTCATGCCAGATAATTGCGTCAGTTTACTCTGACGTCAGTATGCCAGCATTAACCTCATAATGAAAATTCTGGGAAAAGTAGCATGTCTGGCATAAGGCCCCTTACAACATGTAAATTAGGAAAACATCTATTTGTCGCTTTCTGTGTTTTGACTATTATCATGTTTTATGTGCATATACTAGGTGATTTGTGTCATGCAGCTTGGTCAGATATCTTCTGTCTTCTCTTCTATGATATTTTCTAAACACAGATTCGAGGAGGGGGGGGGGGCACACATCCCCTTGTCCCCTCCATTTTGTTAAACGTGGTACATGTGCAAAATCCTCAGTTACTTAAAAAGTACTTTATAATACTTTAGGAGTCGATATTATTCAATGGTATATGTGTTTGAGTCAGTAACATCCGGGTTAGTATCCCATCACGGCCTAGTCTTTCTTAGAAAAGAAGACACTTTCCTCTTCTTCTTCCGTTGAAGTACAGTCCACCATCTGATCATACTTTACTCCCGGTTGGTGTGGTTATATACACTTAGGTTCAATTCTCAAAGAAATGCACCGTAAAGTTGCCGTCTGTCAGTATGTAAGCCACACACAGTATCGAATTCTAATTCGTAGCAAATGTTAGATATTTTCTGTTATATATGTGGCACTACACTTGTACCTGGGAATTACATGTTCTAATTACAAGTTAGTCACATTTCTCTCACTTTACCTTCACTGAATTTGTCATGATTAATTGAAGCAATAATGACATTTAACATATCAATCTGGTCTAACTTTTTAAGAGATTGCTATTTACATTTCTGTCTTGAAAACATAAACAAATATTATCAGTGAGCTGTCATTCCGCTTAAGGAATTTTAATTTCAACATTGCACGTTTCCATAATATATTTCCAGTAAATTAACTAAATTGCCACATGTTCTGTATACTCATCAGTAGAATAGGGTAGAAAAAGGTCAAAGAGAAATGCAGCTATCGAAACCACTGTAAGAGACATGTTTAGCATATATATATATATATATATATATATATATATATATATATATATATATATATATATATATATATATATATATATATATATATATATATATATATATATATATATATATATATATATATGTATATATATATATATATATATTGCAGTTGTGGCACATTATGAAAACTGAGATCGAGATTAATCATTTCTGTAGAACGAGTTACTCAAGTCCTATATACTACTGTTCAAGTAAATTCACGCTGCTACGGTATTTGCGACATGAAGTATTGATGCTGAGTGTATGGAACAAACTATCTCTCAAACACGTTTAATGGAGAAATTCAGAGGTCATTGATGCATTAACCACAATTAAATGTGACCTTGAATTGTCAGTTTGGTTCATATTCTTTTTCTTAGATTTGATCTCTCTGTTTTCGTATTACTTTTATAACATATGGATTTATACCTGATACTTATGATGATTTGATTTGCATAAAATTTCATATACAATACAATTCAAATGAAGTGTGACATCATCAACGTAACGGATTCATAAGTGATTTATATTCAACTGAATAGGTTAATAAGAATGTATGAAATTTGTGCATAGCCAATCTGGGAATCATGCTCATGTTTGATAATTGACCTAAATAATTATATCTTTTTTGATGTTTCAACCCTCTGGATCAGGGCACTCCATCCCCCACCACACCCAGAAAAGAGAAAATAGTAGACATCTGACCAGGCTGTATGACACAAATTATTAGATGAAAATCCATACTAATTTCCTTTAATTTTTAAATCTGGATTTGTATTGGTCACTGAATGATATCAAAACGTACCAGGACACTTTATCGAATCTCTGAATGGGTTCACATTTCGCTTCTCTTTTCATCTCTAAATTTGTGTGAAGATTCATTCATAATAATCACCTTTAAATATAAAATAGCATCTCACGATAGCGAATTAGAATTTCCGTCCTATGCTTGAAACATAAGATAAGGTGTATAATGAAGAACACCGTGCCTCTATACGTATATTATGTGACATGCAACCATTCGTTTTGGACACCAGCGAGTTTCAAAGCTTCTGGCATGTTTCTTTCTGAACTTATTTCAAGGGGCACTTACTTTAGAAGTACATATTGTAAAACATTCTCTTTTGGTAGATATATAATACTCGGTTATTCAAACTGAGCTGGAATTATTGGCTCAGCATTTTCTTTTTTCAGAGTTAGGTAATCCACTTTCGGAAAAGATCAGAGAAAATTATTCATTGCCTTGACTGTAAATAACGTAAACAAAACAAATCTGAACGAAACAAGCAATATGAATACATTATTGAGACATAAATGTCTTCTAGATGTCCTTGCTCCGAACTGTGACCTTGGAACCATAAACTTTATAATCAATGGTATTCTTCCTCTCTGCTAATTATGTATCAAAGGCTTGTTTGAATCTGACTTATATATAGGTACTCGGCTGACAAGGAGGAAACCTAAATTCCCAACTTACTATTCAAGAAGGGAACTAATAGGGAAATATGTCGGAGAGCATTACATCCCCGGAACTATAATGATTATAAAGGAGCATTTCTCGTGTATGACTGAACGTCGAGTAATGTTCTGCCTTTGAATCTTGATTTCTTAGAAAATAAAGCAGATAAAATGATGTGCATATTGTACTTACCGTAACCGCAGCACAATATTTTGTAATGTCGTTTCGTGTATATTCTGCTGTTGTCATGTTTTGTGTGCAGATCTATGGTTATTTGTGTCATACAGCTTTGTCAGATGTCTTCTGTTTTCTCTTTTAAATATAAACTAGATATCAAGAACGGATTAATTATAATGTAATCCATTTCACTTTCTATGATTAAACAAAAATGGCAAAAGTATTGAATAAGTAATATAAAATGACTTCAAATAAATACATCTGCAATTGAAAATGAATTTCATAACAATATTACTAATTATCATAGAAAAAAAAGAGAACAAATATCCTGCATTCATACATCATTTGCATTCAGACAATGCACTTTTATTTTACCAGAGAAAGTTCATAATCATAATATAAATTTCGAAACACATTTATTTAAATAAAAATATCACAAAACTCTAATAACTGCCACAAAGCATTTCTTTCATGCACGCATGAAGCGTTGACGCATGAAATATTTGAATGAGAGCTCTACTTTTGTCTGATTGGGGAAATCCTTTCCTTTGAGGATAACAATATCTTATGTACATAAATTAGTATAATGATCTGTTAGAGAGTCATTAATCAAAAATATAATGTATAAAAGGATCATAGAGACGAGATATGTATAGGTTTATCGAACTTAATATAGCCAAACGTCTCATTATCAAATCATATAGGATAAATTACCTATTAAAATATATGGTTTCATGTTCATTTGTTTGACATTTTTCACGGATATATTTGGACAGTGTTCTATGACATGTCTTATCCAAAACCTAAGTTATCATATCTACTTATATAGGAGAAAATCGTGTGTTTAGTATTTCTATGTTAAGTTTTTACGATGGTGTATGTAAAGCTTTATAATCTGGAATTTCACGTCCTTGGTTTAGGGTGCCTTTGCGTAATGATACATTGTATAGCGTTTGGTAATAATGCCAACAGACCGTCAGAACATGGCTTTGACATTGATTTCAGATCTTACCTAGCGTTCTTTAATTCCGAAAGATTAGGGCATATTCGGAAGGGCTTGTCTTCAATGAACACACATAACTGGATTCAGTCCCTGGATAGACAGATTTTTGGAAATCGTTTCAAGCGACAATCCCGAACTTTGCCTATTAGAAAGGAAATAAGAATGTTGACGGAGGAAGAGCGTATGAGGTTCTTTAATGCTCTCAATGCCCTGAAGAATGACACGGTAAGATCCATTCATTGTCATTATTGGCTTTCAATTGTACTGATGATTTATTATCACAACATGCATATTGCATCAAAATTGGTGGATGCAGCTAAATGATATGTTGCATAATACTGATTCGAGGAATAATGCGTTCTCTTAAAGGCCAAGTGATACATGACCGGCTTAGAATGATTAAACACGGAACTGTTATCAACTTCATAAATTCTATTTCCGTAGACATATTCACTATAATTAGATACGTAAAAACATCCATGGCAAAAATGGTCCAATATTTAAGGAATTATTTATTACACCTCGCCATCTTAAATGATTTTTTCATTAAATTTATCTTTTCATTTCTTCTCAAAAGTTAGACCACATTTTAATGATTAAGAAATGAAAAGCATTTTGATTTTGATGTGCTTTTCAATCTGATCCACGAGTATGACATTTATAAAAGGCCTTAGTCCAGAAATTTGTGGAAAATAATGACCCTAAAATTAAATCACTGTAAAATAAATAAAAGATAGCTAATACATTAATTACCACCTAGTAAAAATAAACTAAAAAGAACACGGTATGCTTTGTGTCAATAAATGGAGATTGATAGAAAGCTTTAGGAAAGAAACACAATTCGCTTCTTTTTCTTTGTGAATAATCATATGCTGTTATGATCAATTGAAATGGGTCATATTGTGCAAAAGTAAGACGTACCTCTGAAACGTGGTGTAGCCTAATGGATCCTGACCGGGTTGGACTCCAGCTATGGATGCACACGTGTCCTGTCTTTTGGATGGACAATAAAATCCCATGTCACGGTAGGCATGGCGCGTAAAACATCCCTCACTGCTTCGGGAGAGTCTTTTGCAAAGGTGTCAATGTCAAAAAAATGCCCTCACCATATACGTATACGTGAAACAATCATGGAGTGACGTAAAACAATGATCAATTAGTGTTCAATTTCTGCACCTGGTTTCTGTTTAAGTTTCCAAGGCGTAAACGTCAAACATACACAAAATTATCTGGCCTGTTTTTGGTCTACAACAAAGTGCATGAGCAGAATGAATACGCGTTCGTTAAGATGTAGTAAGTCAAAATTGAAATTGCAACCATATGATAGAGTATACATTATATTTTTCTAATTTGTAAACAAACTGTCAACTACAGTAATCCACTTTCCATGCATGTCAGTATGTAATGCTAAATCTAATGATTATGACGTCATGTTATGTCAGACATTTGGTTATGACGTCACAGACGAACCAATTGATAGTCCGCATAATGTCACGTTCGTTGGAAAAAATATAGTGTATTTTACATGAATCTTGCTAGTCACATGACCTACATGTAAGTATAAGGACTCAATAAACGGTGCAGGCGATCCCAGCATTCTTCCAGTGTTGTACCATCATGTATAAGAGGTTGATGTTGCGATAGCTTTGAAATATGTTGAAAATGCCCTATAAGCCACTTCACAGTTAACAGTGCTGTATTGAGAATTTTATATCCTTTTCTTTAGAGTTTGTCCCCTAACGTATACGATGCCATAGCAGCCTATCACAGAAACCCAAACATCATCAGAAGAGGCCACGGAGGTAGCGCTTTCCTCGGATTTCACCGTATATATTGTCTGAGGTATGGACGTTATAACAATTGAAAAATCTCTACCATGTTGTTTTATTTTATGTTGAAATCAATATCGAAGAAGTATCAAACCGTTAATCATTCTCAAAGTCCATGGACAGATACAAAATCGTGTAAATTTCAAAAAGGAACTGTTGTGAACCCCGGAATACTGAAAAATTCCGAGGTGAAACCAGGTGCCCGGGGAGAGTAAGCGTCTCCTGTTTGCATGCATCACCCGTCACAGCATCATACCAAAATGTATGTTTTTAGCTAGTTTTGAAGATTTATCCATTTTTTTTTTACCATTTATGGCCAATAAAGTTAGGTATTTCATATTTCTTAACAAAACTTGACACTCTTTTAAATCATATGATCCACATATATAATGACAACAGACTTCTCTTTCCTAGTAAAGAATATAGACACCGAGATGAATGCAACCACGGAAAATATTAACTCTTTTAGCGAACTCTTTTACATTTTCATTTTATTTTGATTGTATTTGTCCAATGAGCGTTTGGCTTGTGGTACAAACCATGTCTCGATATAACTGCACAGTTCTTGGAAACGAAGAAAAACTTCAATCAAGTATCAAACCCATGGTAATTTATTGAAAATATCGTATATTCTATCTTAGGGCATGTGAAGCCAATGTGTCTGGCTCACTGCAAACAGGTCTCGGATTCGTGTCCCAACTAATTTGTTTTCTGTGATTTGTGCATCAAGCCTACCCATTTATTTTATGAATGAAATAATCTTAGTATGGCATTTAATCCATTTTTATTTTGTCGTTGTTATTATTATCATCATAATCATTGTCGTGATTGCCACCACTACTATCACTGTTGTCGTCATCATCATCGCCATATTCAACAGCAGCTGAATCATCATCCTCACCATTACCATAAAATATGGTTGTTTCTCTATGTTGTAGACTTGAGTACGCACTGAGGCAGAAAGATCCTCGAGTGACATTGCCGTACTGGGACTCTACAATAGACGCTGAGCTGGATGACCCTGCCCTATCTATTCTATGGACACCGGCTTATTTTGGGAATGGATTCAATGAAGTAAATATGGGACCATTCGCTAACTGGACGGGTTTTAATGGGTCTCCAATAACGAGAAACATAGGTTTCGTTGGAAATCTCATTCAACATAACGTAATGGAAAATATGATAAGGGATGCTCGGAATCATTCAGACGTCATACAGAATGTAGCTGGACAAAACAGATTATTTCCTCGTACGATTGAAGGGTTACATAATTCGGTACATTCCTGGGTCGGTGGCACCATGAGTGGATTACAAACGGCCGCTGAAGATCCAGTATTTTTTCTGCACCATTGTTTTATCGATTTGATGTGGGAGAGGGTTCGGCAACGGATACGGGAAACAGGTGGAAATCCGGAAACTGATTACCCTGCAACTATCGACGGTCACGAAGCAAATAATGAAATGGCTGGCTTCAGTTTTTTAAGAAATTTTCATGGCTATTCTGATCGGTTTACTAGAAGTTTTTACAATTTCGAGCCCCAGCCTACCTGTAACCGCACTATGAGGTTGTGTCCCGCCACGAATTTGACATGTACACGCTCAAGATTCCAGCGGGAAACATTTGTATGTGCATCTCGAACTTCAAATTACGTGCTTGATGTGTCACCGGAAGTGCGCTACAGCTCCGCACTAAAAGATATGCAAACAGACATTGGTCCACGATTCACAAGTGAGGACGTGAACATGGAAAGTGGTTTGATAAAACTGATGTCACAGTCGGGTATCCCGGACGAAAGAGTGCGAGATTTGTTGATTACTGTGCTAAGCTCGCCCGAGAATATGAAATCGTTTTCACCCGAACTACAAAGACGTATTATTAACCGTTTACTTAGCGCTGGAATGAATGCTATGTCTGTAAAATCTCGTGTAAAATAATAAATGTAATTATAATTTGAAAACGGTGCCTATTAGATGAAGATGTAGATGAGTATATTTTCAGGAAAAGAAAAGAAAAGGGAAAAAAACTCAAAAGAATCGTGGAAGAAATTCGACCTCTTATGTACATTTTGGTACATTGTTGTTAGTGCCATAATCACTTGACACCAGTTACATTCGCGTTTTGTATCAATAAAAAACTTTCAGGACAATATGTTTCGGAGCCAGATCAAGAAGAAGAGCAACGCATTGGCTTCATACCTAGACCTAATCTAACGGTACCGTTGAATAATTACTCCCCCCCCTTTTTTTTTTTGATAAATGAGACATGTCGACGGATAGGATATGGTTTCAGGTGTATACTTGAAACATTATTTTGTCATATATATTCATTTATCCGTAGGGATCGTCTTATGACGCATATAACATTGCGTTATAGATGTGAAAGTACAATTACAACAAAAAGGACAAAATGGCCCTTTTATTTTTCTTTTCAAAGAAACAACATGGCGTTTATCTACAAAAAAAAAATAATAATAAATATAATAATAATAATAATAATAATAATAATAATAATAATAATAATAATAATAATATAATAAAAACAAAAACAAAACCCGCACATGTCAAAACTTATATATCGCATACATTTTAAGTGTAGCTTTGGATTCCTTCTCACTGTCAGAAAAAAAAGGAGTTACTGGCTCAGTTATGTGGCAGAAGTCACCATGGAGCTATACAATACATGAATATAAATAATATACTAGCACATATAACACATTACAAAAATATTTGATTGTAGTGCAATTACGATACCGACTTAGGACGGTCATTTAATTTGACAAAAGCCAAACAAATGGTGTGGTTAACCGGTTTACGGGCCCACCTTCCCACTCACCGTAACAGCAGAACAATCAAAGGAAACATTTAACGCTTTCAGTATTTTACGAGATGAATTGATGGTACTCAAGCTCATTTTGACTCTTCAATTGCTGCGTTCTAATATTTATAGAATTTTAACTGATTGGGTAACTGCTCGGATCTTGAACCAGATGGCATTTCTACTTCTGCATCATCCCTGTACTAGCACTTCCACCTCCCCTTCACCTTTCTACAATATGCTTGAACAAACACATAGACAATGGAAAGTGATTCATTAATTGATTTATCTTTGTAAAATGGCAGTTGACTGTTATTTCACGTACATCTTGAACAAATGTCTTGATGTATACATATAATGTCAAATCAACCACAGTCAAAATGATGGTTAGTTTGTATGATCAAATCTCAAAATGTTGGTTAACGTTCATAAAAGGGGGATATCGTATTGCACTAATACCCTAAATCGTCCATAGAAATCCCTAAATGACGATTTCAAATGTTCTTCGATATATCCTTGTAGGAGTACATCTAGTGACAGGAAGCCTCACTCTCATGGTGAAATATTCGTATTTAGAACATGCCCTGGCATAGCGTGTATGTTGTGAAATGAAGTCTCCACAAATGGGATAGGAGGGCATATTGCTATTCAGAAAAGGTAATTCTTAATAATCAAATTGAAATCGTCACGTTTGTCACAACGAGAGGTAACAAACGAATATCATCACTAATTTGTAGGAGTATTTCTAGGTATGAAGCAGAGTGTGCGTTCTCTGTTGTATCTCTTATCTCGAGTTCCTTTGGATATATGATGTTGAGGTGATCATATGTCTTGATGTATACATATAATGCCAAATTAAGTAAACTCTCAAATTTCACCAGATCCCTATATCGATCACAGAACTGCCTCTATGACGATTTCAAACGTTCCTCAATATATCCTTGTGGGAGTAGATTTCATGGCAAGAAGCTCTCACTCTCAGAACCAAATTTAGATCATTTCCCTGGCATAGCATACGTTGTGGAAAGACGATGCCATAGGCGGGAGAGGAAGGTATGTAGTTACTCAGGAAAGGGAAGTTCGGAAATAACAAATTGATAGGAGTATATTGAGGTATTAAGCAGAAGATGCGCTCTCTTTTGTGTATTTTATATCGAGTTTATTCTAATATATGATGTTGAGGTAATCTTTAAATACATTGTTGTTAATCGACAAAACGATGTATCTCCATGTAAAGTTAAAACGAAAATGCTGATTGTCTTTTGAGAGCAGAGACTGTATGAATTCTGCTTCGTACGAGTACACAAAATGTCGACCAGATGTGGTCTGCAATTTGTACCCATTGGAATACCAACAATTTACTGGAACACTTACCCACCAAAATCACAAAATTATCATCTATAAGATTTTCTAACATATCAATGACTCCTTTTTCTGTATACTTGTTAGTTACTTTGTATTGTATAGCTCCATGGTGACCTTTGCCATATAACTGAGCCAGCAACTCCTCTTTTTTCTTGAATTAAACTTTTCCTATACAAAATAAATGTATGTATCGTTGTGGTCTAAAACGAAAATTTTACATCTACGAGTTCCATTTTTTGTTAAAGAAGGCGTTTTGCATGATTGATGCATTTGTGTTCTTCAGATTTTGATGTGGAATGGCAGTATAAATGGTAGTAAAATCATGAAATAAAAAGGCATTAAAATGGAAAATCAAGTCGAAAATTATTGAAAACAAGGCCTCTCCTTTTGCCAGCAACATCCATCACTATATTCCTGTAGAAATTGTGGAATCAGGTAAATACTAATTGTAGGTAAACATTTAACATGGTTGGAAAAGGACTGTACCCAAAATATCATTTAACATTCTTGATGAGTTGCATTCGACCATAAGACTTTGTTAGCAGCGCCACCAGTCCATTTTTTATTTTGCTCTCAGAACAGTCGTAGTAACCTGTATTCGACCTGGTATAAGTATTTCCAGCGATTTTAAATACACCATCCGCAGACATTACTACATATAAAGTTTTTGATTTTGCAATTATGCCCTCATTTTTTTATATTGGATTCAAAATCAGCTTTGCTAGTTTTAATTAGCGCTTTTTAAACTTAACATATTCGTTCAACAATCATTACCTCAGTACTCAATTCAGACGGGAAAATAAAGATAACAGAATATGGCTGGCAATTGAACATTGCTGCTCGATGTAATTGTAATGACCCCATTGGCAGCATAGGAAAGCGTACAAATTCTGGATATCAGTCCGTAAATGTTTTAAGTTTATTTGACAACAAGCCAAGACGTCGTAGTTATGGTAAATCCATCATTGCCTTAAGCTGCTCAACCAGGGTTATATATGTGCTAGACTAGCAACGTCACTGAGGAAGTTCTACGGTCGTTACGAGACTCTTATTACTCCATATGATATCTTGTTATCCAGACTTTTAAATGATATTCTGGACTGAGACCGATTCCGATCATTATACACAGATTTGACACCTTCTATACTAGAAGGTTACCTACTTTGACTTCTCCATATATAAATGCATATGGAATTTACACGATTTGACTCTTTCTGCTGGGTATATTTGACGGGTGTTGCTATCAAGCAGGAGATGATCACTCTCCCCGGGCACCTGATCTCACTCCATCACAGGGGTTCACATATGCTCTTCAAGTAGACATATTTTGTTATTTTCCACTTTTTTCTCGTTTCATGATTTTTAGACTTATGGTTTGGATTTATCCATCATCTTTACACTTCACTTGTTTGTTTATCATCAAAATTATACGAAGCTCTACTCATTACGATAGCATGAGTTATACAGATTTATATTAACCTTACACTGGTACTAGCACTCCAGAATATCGGCTCCAAGGAATTATATCTTATCGAGATCAAAACAATCCATTCAATCTTTCAAATTCGACAATCATATAAAATGCAATAAGAAACATCTATTTTACAGTCCATTTTGCAACCAAGGGAATTAATGCACTACGTTAAAGTAACAGCTTTAATCACGAGTCTGTTAGAGGTACCATTCGCCAATACTTCATGAATGAAGGCGTTCCCGTAAAATTATACAAAACCCCTTGCTAAAAACCACATTTATAATAATTTGGACTGAGAACCGTACACGATATTCTTTATTCTAAGCCTTGAAGTTGATTTAATCCCAATATACTTCTTATGTATACTTAAATCAAAAATATGAAAAGATACAAAACTAAATATAGAAAAGGAATTTATACATTTCGGGTCATTCATGCATTTAAAGAAATTGCAGTATGATGATAGGAAATATATATACAGGTATACTGTTATCAGATTCCAAAGGCAATAAGACTGGAGATCATTTTGCCGTACAGTTGGGTTCAGTCCTAACCTTATATTCAAGTGCACTTGACAAGTGCGCTTCAAGTTTAGTTTTTCGTCTTGAATGAATACCAATCATAAAGTTTAGTCAAGGGCACTTGATGTCAAGTTTACTTTAAAGTAATCCCCTCTTCAAGTTTACTATCACGTGACACCAAGTTTACTTTTCACGTTTATCTATTACAATTATCCAGTTTCGTATAGCACGATAGAAATAATTGTCTTATTATGTACAATTGCATATTTCATATAAAAACACCCGTTTTAATAGAAAAATATAGTAAATGTACATGTATATAGAGAGTAAACTAAACTTGAAGAGCACTTGGAGTAAACTTGGAATCAAGTTTACTACTAAACTTGGAATCAAGTTTACTACTAAACTTGATTCCAAGTTTACTATGTTGTCGCCAAGTAAACTTGAAAAGCAGTCATACAGTTAACTTGAAGTGCACTTTATAAGATTAGGACTGCACCCAACTGTACGTTGTGAACTGAATCTGACAAAGCCTCAAAGGACACGAAACGCTGTGTCATTTCGAAGAAAATTGTGATAAGCGATATGAAGCATGATTTGCAGTCATCATTGCGTTATGTGGATGGCTCAGTTAACAAACAGACTGATGCGTATGATAAAGATATCCGCGCAGTCATAGACAAACACGCACCTTTGGTGACAAAGGAGATTAGCAGTCCCTGGTATACGGATGAGTTACGTGCTCTGAAGAGAGAATGACGGAGAGCGGAAGGACGGTGGCGAAGACCCAAACTGAAAGTTCACCAAGAAATGTTTCTAGACGCTTGTCAGCGATCGAACAAACTTTTCCTCGACGCGAAAATGTAGTATTATCGGGATAAAGTTGAGGACCATAGCAATGACTCTAAACGACTTTTTGCTCTCACGAAACACCTTAATGGGTGACTCAAATGAATGTCAAACTTATAGCAATTCAGTACGTGCAAACCAGTTTTGTGACTTCTTTCACACCAAGGTTGACACTATACGGAATTATCTGCCCAATAATCGTGATCCTAGTATCGCATTCATCGCAGATGTCCGCTTCACTGACAAAACTGTTAGTGCTTTCGCGCCGGCTACACAGGACGAAATTCACAAAATCGTCATGAAGACTCGACCCACTGCCGACTACTGATTTCGTAGACTGTTTAGACGTCTTAGTCCCTCGAGTTACGTCCTTAGTGAACAAGTTCCTTTCAGCTTCAAGCACGAAGTAGTGAGACCACTACTACGGTAGCATTCGAAGTCATCGACCATCTCCATTGTGATAATTCCGTTGGCCAACTAGGACAATTTCAAAGTAAGGCTAGAAGTGTGTCTGTCCGATATTAGCAAATATATGTCATCGAACATGCTGAAATTGAGCTACATGTATGATAAGACAGAGTTTATCGTTTTCTCTACCAAAAAATGTGCACACGACTTGGCTAATAAATATAGATCATATATACCTTTTAATTTTGTGCACCATATGTGCATTTCGACAAGTGATGTCTCTTCAGTGATGCTCGTGGCCGAAAGATTGCAATGCTCAAAATATATAAAAATATGAAGAGCAGAGTTGAAGCCAAAATGACCGAAAAGTGAACCGGTAATATCAGTCTAAGTTTCGATGGCTGTGTCATCAAACCCGCTTCGGTAGTCAAGAACTTGGGAGCTTACTTCGATGCAGCATTTAGTATAGATAGTCATTTGTGTGCTGTGCTGTGCTATTTCCAGATTAGAAGTATTGGCAGGATTAGATATTTAATTGACGAAGAGTCATGCAAGACGTTGATACATGTATTCGTAACATCAAGACTAGACTACGCTAACGCGTTGCTACTCGGCTTATCACGCAGTGCTACGAAAAACTGCAACGTGTGCAAAATACTTCAGCGAGGATGGTGACATATATATTACATATATGCTCTCTGCTAAGCATGCCGTAATATATGTACGTCATTGGAACAACCTTTTTTAGGGTTGTCTCCGTGGCCTGACGTTATATGCGGCATGCTTTGTAGGGTAGGCGAAGCCGCCGCACGGTTTAAATTTACAACATATCTAACAAATGCACCTACATGGACGTCCGCTGGTGTCGAGGATGTGATATCCCCACCTCGGAACGGAGCCACGTGCAACCAATTTCAAATCATAAAAATTGTTAGGTAATTCTCTTTAGAGCTGTAATTTTTCAAAAAGAAAATAATAAAACTTTAACTTTGAGAGTTAGGAGAAGAGAATTTCTGTGAAAATTGAAACTGAAATTGTGTGATAATAATAATAAGAAGAAATGTACAGAAAAAACATCAGAATAACAGAAGGGTCTTACGATTGAATCGGAGGACACTGATAATGATAATACTGATATCTCAATACTTATAGAGACATCATTTGAATTGTACTCTGCAAAACCTACATTGTAAACCCATATTAAATATTCATTTAAACCGTATGATATATGTGGTCAATGCAGCGATGCAAAAGTGAAGTATGCTCAAAGTATAAAAAAAGAAAATAATTCCGAAAAGTGTATGTGGCATTATAATTCCATGCGTCAACAACAAGTGTATGATGAGAACTGGAACATAAAAAAATAGCTGATACCTAAATAATTTCTAAGGCTACTTGATGGTGAGTGTGAATGTTGAATAATGTTACTAGGTCTATACTGAATAATGAAACTAAGTCTGTTGATTTATGACATTAAGGCTATGGAATAATGGGATTAATTTTACTGAACAATGAGACTAAGATTACTGAATATGATAGGAGACTAAGGCTATTATTGAATGATAAAACTAAGGCTGTTGAAGTATGACAATAAGGTAAACGAATAATGAAATTAAGTTTACTGAATTGTGAAACTGAGGCTACTGAATATTTATACTAATAATATTGAATTATGACATTAAGGCTATTTGATAATGAGGGTACGGTTACTGGATAATGAGACTAAGATTGTTGAATATGATAGGAGACTAAGGTTATTATTGAATACTAAAGCTTAGTCTGTTGAATTATGATAATAAGACTATTGAATAATGAGATAAATTTACTGAATAATGACACTGAGGCCACTGAAGATGAAATATGATAACGAGACTAAGGCTACGAGTTTACTGAATTATAGAACTAGTTATATATCATTTAATTTTACATGTAACACGTATTTTGATTGGTTTAAAGATTTGTGTAATATGTTTTGCTGACGACGTAATACCCTACGTTTTCTAAACTGACGGAAAACTTATGCATCATGCGCGACACGCAATGATGCAGTTTTCCGTCCTTTTCGTGGTAAACCTCCATCCAACGAAAAAGAGTAATAATAATAAAAAAAAAAAATAGATTCATTTCTTAAACAGTTAAGCGACTAAGGCTATTGAATAATGATTTTGAGGTTACTGAATAATGAGATTGAGGCCACTGAATGCTGAGACTTAGGCTACTAGATTATGAGACTAAGGCTACTGTATTATGAGACTAAGGCTACTGAATTATGAGACTAAGGCTACTGTAATATGAGACTAAGGCTACTGAATTATGAGACTAAGGCTACTGAATTATGAGACTAAGGCTACTGAATTATGAGACTAAGGCTACTGTATTATGAGACTAAGGCTACTGAATTATGAGACTAAGGCTACTGTATTATGAGACTAAGGCCACTGTATTATGAGACTAAGGCTACTGTATTATGAGACTAAGGCTACTAGATTATGAGACTTAGGCTACTAGATTATGAGACAAAGGCTACTGAGTTACGAGATTTATCATGATCATTAACTATTCAAGAGCACCATATCATTACGCAGGGGTTCGTGATTGTAATTTGTTTGGAATTTGCCTTGTGGAAATCGGATCGATATCTCAGATTCGAAGAACAATACATGCATATGTAAAAAGTACTTTGACGGTATCGTTAACAAATCGGATCACAGGAAATATTCATTATGCTCAATCACTGTCTGTTTCATACATTGTCAGATAATTATTTGGGCCTTCAATGTACCGTAAATGATATATTTCTGATAAATTCAGCCGATCAAGGCATAGACTGAAACAGATGTTATCAACAGCTTTATTCTTTTGTTGTGTTCGGAAGAAATATCTTGTACATTGTTAGCATCCATATGGGCACCCACTGTGGCCAACTCCTAGCAGAGTATTAAGCATAAGAACTGAGTGACGACTGTCACTATATTTGATCGTTTTAAGTTGCTACCACAACATACAATCGTGTTTACTTGACTTTTGGTTGTTTTGATGTCTTTTTGTGTGCTTAATTTGTATTAACGGTATTCCCATAGCGATTTTTCTCATCAACTGAGGCATAAGTCTTCTTTTTTTCCCTTTCATTTCCTTATAGTAAGCAGAGCTCATTCAGTCTTTGCTGTCTATGTGATTAAATATTAAAATTATTAACAACAATATTCATACCAACATATGTGATAAACGTGACGACTTTGAATTTCCCTTATCTAGATGGCGATGTCCCCAAATTCCCATCATATTGTATTTATATCAGTCAATTGGTTCGGTTCGCTAGAGCCTGCACTAACGTTTTCAAAAAACTCTCAGGGTTATAGATATCATAAACTTCGAAAAGCTTTTGGAAAATTTTACAGATCTTATTCAGACATTTTATCGGAAATGTGACTTTTCAACAATGCGTATTCAGCGAATTTCCCATCCAAATTTCAATGGTGATCTAGTGTACAATACAAGTAGGGCCAAAGTATCCGATAATTTCATATCGGCTGGTTCTAAAATTATTAAAGGTCTTCGACATCGACGGGATGACCCCGAGGTCATCGCTAAGATCATAGTCCATCCACAGCCCAATGCAGACTTTTGCTTGAGCGTTGCATGCTGACTAAAGGAGCGGTAGGGACTCTATGACGGGCCTTGTCCAAACCTTTTCAGAGGAGACAAGGTCCTGATCCTCCTCTCCTGTGACTGTTAGGCGGGACTCCTTTTGATCAATGATTTGAGCTCGCTTACAGACGGGCAGAACACGATTTACTTATGTTGATGTCGCCTTACAGATTTTGATAGCAACATTATTTTATAAATTTTACGTGTGATTTTATGACCTCATTTCTTGAGAAACATGTTGACCTTTGTTCTCTATATGGAGGATTATTTATAAATTTTTAAATGTGTCTCATTTGATTGTGCTGCTTTTGCGGTGAGTGGGAAGGTGGGTATCGGTAAACCAGTTAACCACACCCACTCAATGTTATTTGTTACTTCAATTAACCGTCCTAAGTCGTTATCTAAACGGCAACAAAATCGAATACTTTTGTAATGTCGTTTTCCGTGTATATTCTACTATTATCATGTTTTGTGTGCTTGGTGATTTGTGTCATGCAGCTTTGTCAGATGTCTTCTGCCTTCTCTTCTATGTGAAATGAGAAATTAGCTATAAGATTCAACTTCACATACACATATATAGGTAACTTGCTTCCAAGTAATACTCCTACATTCGCCGACTACTTAAGCACCATGTATCTAATTGAACAAGCTAAAGAAAATTTATCAAAACGTCATCTTCACATAAAAAGATTTTCCTATGATGTGACTATGGCGTAATTGATATCTTTGTTAACACAGTATGCAAGAGCCAGTTCAAATAACAATGATTTTGTTGCTAAAGTAACATTCAAATAACTATTCAGCCAAGGATATTTTGATTGTAGACAAACACCGAGGATGTCCTACGGATGATGCATGGATCTTATAAATACAATATAACACTTAATTATCCAGAATGTAGACATTTTAACACCTTCGATTATAACTAATATCATGATCAAGCAATTTCTTTTGAACGAAACTGCAAGGCATTGCTATACAGCGGTGATGTTTACGTTCCCCAGGAACTCTATCTCATTCCCTTTTAGGGGTTCACCTATATAGTATCTCCCTTATGTACAGCTCCGTCCTTAGATGGCTTATTTGGCTCTTACTTTTCAGTCGATTCAGTAATGAGTGTGCTCTTTGAATATGTATATATTCGATTTCCACAGTTTAGGGTTTGAGCAGCACTGCCGAAACATACGTTGTATAAATGCACATAATATACATATACACATGAACCAAAATTTATACACGTATACATGTTCTAATATTTATGATGGTCCAAGTAGATGTTTTTCTGCTTGTGTTTTGTTTGTGGGTTTTATTTTTTCTTTTCGTTGATTTGCTATGTTCATCGGTTTCATTATATTTGGACTTGGAGTTCGTTTTACATTATTTCATCATTATCACGCAAGTGTAATGGTATTGCAGCAATAATGTAAACAGTGAATAGTAAGAATTGCTTAAATGGTTCTATATAACATTATTATAGATTACATGGCTGTTAACGAAAATTTTTATTGAACAGAATGAATAGGATAATACAGCACATTGTGGTAAAAGAATACTTATGACGTTCCTGACATAGGATTGATTACTAGATATGCTATTTCTCTCGTTCGTTCTATCAGGTAGTCTTCATTATGATGATGTTTTGTGTATTCCTTATATAATGGATTCAGTTAGTAGTAATTGATTATGCATAGCCATGAAACATAATAATGTAGATCTGATTAATCATAAGGTTTCAGAATGTATCAGAAGGATAACGAAGAAAGAAGAGTTAATGACTCAATCGTAAGACAGAATTCACCAGAAATATACAGTATGTAGTGTAATGATAGATATATATTCTGTACTGTGTCTTAATTTCTGACTTCTGACCGTTGATAAAAATCCGTGCAGATCAATGACCTTGACTCACTGTTTGACTTAGAGATAGTAAAAACGAAGAAGTACCGAAGGGTAAACTATATTTCATAGTTCATGGAATAAAAGGACAATATCGTGAACAGAATCATATTCAGACAAATACGAACCTCAATAAAATCGAGGTAAGACCAGGTGCCCGGGAGGAGAAAGCGTCCCTTGGTTGCATGCAACATCCGTCGCAAAAGTCATGCAAAAACCTGTCAAGTCGAGGAGGTAAATACATAAACATATACGCACGAATACACGAAGGAGACAAGAAAACGAAGTCAAAGCTAATTCATGTTTTCTTTTGTAATTAAAATTCAATTTCATAACACTACTAGTGTTTATTTCGTTATGAACTTACAATTGAAGTAGACTGTTGTCAACCCCCCCCCCCCCCCCCCCCCGCACTCAAAAAAGGGGGGGGGATAAGAAAAAAATCCAAATTAACATTCCTTGTTTTTTGTAAATAACTCCTAAACTAAGGAGTATCTCCGGCATGCACAATTCTGTTTTCGCGGGCACGTTGTTTCTAACTTTGTTCTTCAAATAATATATCTTATTAGAATTTGGATCATCACTGAAAAGACATAAGTAGTCGAAATGCGCACAAAATTATAACTTATATACGTTCCAATATTTACTTTAAATACAAATATTTGACTTGAGTTCAAGGCCTCTTGCTACAAAACTCATCTCATAAGGATTCAATGGACGTTTGAAATTCTCATTGAGGAAGTTCTATGGTCGATATAGGGGTCTGGTGAAAGTTGAGGTTCCATTTTAAGAATGGTTATCGATATTTGGGATCTGATAATAAAAAGTAATCATCTTGAACGTTTTGACTATACTTGATTTGATATCACATGTATGGGATAATTTGATATAGTGTTCTTGTCCAAACCTCTTTCAGAGGAGACATGGTCCTGAACCTCGCCCCCTCTGACTGTTAATCGGGACTCCTACAGATCTAGGGTCTTAGCTCGCTTTCAGACTGGCAGAGCACGGTTTATTATGTTGATGTCGCATATATTTTTATACCATTATGTGTTTTACAATACCTTACGTGTTTATATCTTTATGACCTCTCAATATGCGATACCTGTTGACCCTTGTTCTTTACATGGAGGGTTATTTATAAATTTTTTAATGTACGTCTTTTGATTGTTCTGCTGTTACGGTGAGTGGGAAGGTGGGCCCGTAAACCGGTTAACCACACCATTTGTTTGGCTTTTGTCAAATTAAATGACCGTCCTAAGTCGGTATCGTAATTGCACTACAATCAAATAGTTTTGTAATGTGTTAAATGTTCTGTTAAATTATCTATATTCATGTATTGTATAGCTCCATGGTGACTTCTGCCACATAACTGAGCCGGTAACTCCTCTTTTTTCTTTCTTGTCTTTTACATGTGCTCATATCATGTGGTCTCACTTCAATACAGTTGGGGTCTGCATTTGACTGAGTATAATATTGTACACGATATTGCCCTTTTATTCCATTCCATTAGTCCGTCGAAATTTCTTTTTATAGTAAGCATCTGCATAGCATAACAATGTTATTATTCTTGTTATTGTACCTTTTTCCTGATATTATGTGGCTTTGACACTTTCTATACAGTGTTTGTTCTCATTCATTTTACTATATACAGTGTTGAATTATTGTTGTTTCGTCTGTGTGTAAGGACATTCGCGGCGGGTGTGGCTAGCCAAACAGGAGACGCTCACTCCTTCCGGGCACCTGGTCTCACCTCTGAATTTCAGGGGTCCGTGAATGTCCACTGTGGTACATTGTGGTTAGTGTCATAGTCCTGTGACACAAGTTACTTTCGTATTTTGCAATAAAACTGGGATCAATATTCAGTTATCAAGAATGATAGGAACTTAACGATCCAGTCATCATTTCTGCGTTACTCCGTTACTTGAGATACTGAGTTTGCTTTATCTTGCACCATCGAAGCTGTCCTGTTGATTGGTTGTTACATTTTCTACGGCGCTGTCAACTATCTTAAAATCGCCACAACACAACACGGAAGGAAGTTACCAGTCCTTTAAATATAAAGTGACAGACACCTGACTTAGCCTTAGATTAAGTCACCAACGAGATGTATAATATCACTTGGTAACAAGTAAAGAAATACATGACATTACAAAGGTATTGATACCAATCAACAAAGACGACACGTACATAAAAGATGATAATAGTCAAATAAACACAGAAATATTAAAAGAATATTTGATTTCACTGCAGTTACGATACCGATTTAGGACGGTCAATCCGGCAACAAACGATACTCAATAGGTATGGTAAACCGGTTTACGAACCCACCTTCCCACTCATCGCAAAAGCAGCACTAGCAGCAACAATTCGCTAATTCGCCATCGTATTTTAAAATTTTCTCGGTAATTAATCGCTCGCAATATACATTTTGCTATGTATTATTATTATTATTATTATTATTATTATTATTATTATTATTATTATCAAAATTACTACTACACTACTACGAATACTATTATTGCTAATGCTACTACTACTACTACTACTAATACTACTAATTTGCATGAAGTCTGCTCATTTTGTTTTTCTGATGATAACATCTGTAACACAATCGTTGACAATTGATATATATTTTAGCATATTTTACAACTGAGTTTAGACGCTTTTTTCGCAATTATTCTTCATTCAGGGAAAATAAATGATTGATGTTTCACTTTCTTTCGCTAATGATGATTGATTAGATGCTACAGAATGTTATCAATGAAAGACAAGCATCAATGTGGATAAAAACGAAGAGAATTTATATTCTAGAGATGGTTACATCATTATAAATGGTCAGACGATTTACAGATAGAACATTGGAGCTACATGTACAAGGGAATACGTTGATTTAGCAGGCAGTCAGTTATAATGTCGTAAGCTACTACACTAATTTAATCCCCTGTAAAAAACTCAAACTGGGTTCCCGTCTAGATATCACGCAGCTTTGTTTACCTGATAATATTTGAGTTCGATCTCTTGTACTCTTGTAATTGGTCCTTTAAGTATGATTACTTCCTATGAATAATGGTAAGTTCTGAGTGTTTGCTTTCTAACGATACTAATGATGTTCAGTGCTTTTAAAATATCATAATTTACTAATCTTGCCAATGATAATATTCATTATTTTTCAGATATCAACGTTCAACTTCACATTGATTGGTAAGATGGGAGATATAGTATCTATAATGCAAACTTAAAACAAATATTTTGTAAATCTGAACAGCTTTTTTTTCTCTTAAGTGCTGTTTTGTTAATTTTGCGTTTTGTTAGGATATTTCAACTTTCTTCCTTGCCTACAAATGCATGCCGTTCTTCACATTGCATCCAATTGAATTGTGTGTTTAATCTCAGTATACTCTTTTACATTTAAAGCGGACAAATTAAATGAAACTTGAACTGAACAGAGAAATCCTATACAGCTATTTATCTTGTCTTTGGTGGCCCGCTGTTATCTGTAGAGGATAGGCATACCAACGTTTTAACAAAAATATAAAAAAGTCTGGGCTATTGACTTATACGGTATATTTCTATAAATGAAGTTTAGTTCGTTATGAATAAAGTTCTGGTGGTCGTTATCGTATTCACGTGATTATTTTTTGACCTGAATGATCAGCAAGTAATATACAGAATCTAGATGTATCGTCATTGGTCTCTATTTCGACGGACTTACATACAGAATGTGTAAAAAACATACGACCCCCACCTTTCCTTTAATGTATATTGTCTCCTAATCATCTATTAACTCGACTAGGAACAAAATTCAAAATTGCATGTTTCAATCCCAGTTATTATTTACTGAATAAAGAAGAGTTCTTACATTTTAAAATTCATCAACACTTTTTAACAAACAGAAATTATAGAATGAAACTTCACCCAATCCCCAATTTGGTCTTGGCAATTAGAAAGTGTAGAATAACATCAACTTGTATTTTATTGGTACAATGCAAATGACATACATGTGTTCATCCCAAATAGGTAAGGTCAAATACCTATTCCCTAATGAGTTCAATGAAACAGAATCCTTTTCCAACATAACAGATGTGGCCATTCCTGCAATCGGCAACGACCATATTTGTATAAACATTCCCCATTTTATTAAAAATATAAAAATCAATCCGTAAATAGACTAATTTTAAACACTCTAATTGTTATTCGGGACTTCTACCTATCAGGGGTCTGAGCTCGCGTTTAGACTGGCAGATACATCCGGGACAATTGTTGACCCTTGATCTCTATACGCAGAAATACTTATATTTCTGAATGTGTGTTCTTTCATTATTATGCTGTTGTGGTGAGTGGGAAGGTGGGCTCGTTAACCGGTTTACCACATCAATTGATTGACTTTTGTCATATCAAATGACCGTCCCAAGTCGGTATCGTGATTGAACTATAATCTAATATTTCTGAGATGTCCGTATATGTTTTCTCATCACATTATAGACTTATATTTGCCTGGGAACTTCTGTCATACGGCTGAGTCAGTAACTTGTTTGTCTTCCTTCAATTGAAAACAAATACTTAGCTGAGATTCCGGTTATCGGCAGCCTAATAGGTCAAAGCATAGTAATTCCATTTCCCATAGGGTCCCATGTTAAATTACCGAACTTCCAGCAAGATTTACACAACATCCTACATTTTAGCTATATATAATCTACATATCAAAATGTTTGTCAGACCCTCCTCTATCAGAATTTTAACAGTTTACAATAGGTTACTCACCTTAATTTCGAGAAAATCATGCTGGAAGGGGGATACCCCCCAAAATTTGCCAAAATTCAAATGTATACAACCACCCACTTTTTAGGTCATTAAATTTTTACATTAGCGAAATGAGATAAAAATTCATGATTTTACAGCAGAATCAATCTTTATTTATACATAGATCAAATAATTTCATCCAATCACAGCTCCTAATACATTGAAATAGTAGTCCCTCTCTCCCTACACGACATCAGCCAATCACGGCTCTCGTTAATTACCCTTCTTTGACCTATAGAGGCATTTAACTACTTTATCAAACTAGAAAAGCCGCTACCAAACAAAAGTGTGTTGATTTCTGAATAAAATGACACAAATTTCATGAAAATCCATGCAGTAATGCATTAGCAATGCCACTTTAAAAATGCCTACCCCCATCTGGAGTGTATTGAAAATGGGCACAAATTTGGATTAGGGGTCATGTCTAAGAGGCCTGTAAATTGATAACACTTAATGACTTTTACCTGGTTTAGCCTTTCAGTTTTTTTCATTATACATTGAATAAACATGTTCTAATCAAATTTTAATGAATTTGTGAGTCATATTGATTTTTGAATAATACTCTTGAAAGCTAAATATGCCATTTTCTGTACAAAAATACAGACATTCCATGATGTTATTATTTCATGTAGAACTTTGGAGGTAAATGATGTTATACACATTTCGGCTTAATTCGGTGTGTTTTTGACTTGTACGGGGAAGATCGTATGATGATTTGTATCGAAAATCCCCCAAAATTTACATCGAATTGCGTACTTTTACAAATTCAAGTTTCACAGTCCACAATGTAAAAAGTGTACAAAATCCAAAAAAATTGGGGTAAAATTCTGTAAATACTATTTCAAATGTCTTAAATATACAACACAATGGAATCAAATCAGTCGTCCATGCAAAATACACAATATTAATTTGTTAAAATTTGGCAAATTTAAACCACCCCCTTTTTTTCTAGAAATTTCAATATTGAACATTCTAGGCACTTTGAATAAAAATTTGGGGCCTATTTGATATGATTTTAAGTTAAATGGACTGCATGAACAAGAAAATGAAGTCAAACTGCATTTTTGAGAAATTTAGTATTTGACCTATAGGTCAAAGCATAGTAATTCCATTTCCCATGGGGTCCCATGTTAAATTACCGAACTTCCAGCAAGATTTACACAACATCCTACATTTTAGCTATATATAATCCACATATCAAAATGTTTGTCAGACCCTCCTCTATCAGAATTTTAACAGTTTATCATAGGTTATCTACCTTAATTTCGAGAAAATCATGCTGGAAGGGGGATACCCCCCAAAAATTGGCCAAAATTCAAATGTAAACAACCACCCCTTTTTAGGTCATTAAATTTTTACATTAGCGAAATGAGATAAAAATTCATGATTTTACAGCAGAATCAATCTTTATTTATACATAGATCAAATAATTTCATCCAATCACAGCTCCTAATACATTGAAATAGTAGTCCCTCTCTCCCTACACCACATCAACCAATCACGGCTCTCGTTAATTACCTTTCTTTGACCTAATAGAAAAATGTGAGGTCAGTGTCGAACGGATATCAATTTCATGTCAAATTCAATGTACAGGGCGCGTAATCATCCACAAGGCGAAAGAGATCATACTTCATGCTATCAGTTCAGCCACAGCTACCACTTGGGGTAGCGGCCAGAAGCAAAGTCAAAACCCGCCATATTATTTCAATATAGGTTTTGATATGCTTGATTTCCATCAATTTGAAATCGTTCTAGGGCAGCGCAAATATAATTGAAATGTATTTTATACCCAGTTTTACACAAATGGGCACCGTCTTTTTCGTATAACAAGCTGTCCTTTTCATTTATATCAAGATACTTGATGTAACACCCCCCCCCCCACCCACCCCCCCTTTACGTATCACCAATGATGCAATATATCTATGTATTTGAGTATAATCAGAATAACACCATTTTCTTCGAGGCAAGAGTCGAGATCAAATTATTTTTGTATTAGGTAATAACAGTTGTATTCTCTATAATATAAATTTTTTCATACTCTGCATTAATTCTTTAAGGGGTATAACTGATACATCACTTACACCACATTGCATTAACAGGTAGTTAGGTGAATCATTAACTTTACAGACTGCTTTGAAAAAAATTCTTACATACATGACCTCGTTTACCCGGCCACCATATTTCCAAACATATTCTAAATAATCATAATGAAATGCTGTCGTATTTTTCCCATACCGCAATGGGTGTTCAACAGATAATCTATAATCCTACACACGCATTCTGTAAGATTTGAACTTTGTTATCATATACCATGATCTTATGTTTGTTTTAAAACTACTAGATTTACATTGTACCAATTTACATATTTCTTCTAATTTGCCATATTTTGCCCCATGGGTTGCTGTCCCTATTCTAAAGGGGTGTACAGGTATTGTCCACTTTTTCTAGATCTACAACTTTAAGAGTTTTTTTTTTGTAGACAAATGTAAACTGGGTTCTAATCAGGGGATCTCCATCAAAATGACAAAAGAACATTTTCATTCGAATCGGCCTCCTTTTCAAATAGTTAAGCATTAATGCTACAGGTATAACATGGATCCCTTTATTTTCATTTTCATATGAAACTGAGTAAGTCCTCTAAGGTCGCAGGCCAATATATTTTGCTATAAAAACAGACTTGAAAAGTTTCAAAACATAGATTTCCTTGACTGTGAGTTTTCTGTGAAGTGTCAGTCATCAACATGTGTGTTTCCTATATATATATATATATATATATATATATATATATATATATATATATATATATATATATATATATATATATATATATATATATATATATATATATATATATATATATATATATATATATATATATATATATATATATATATATATATATATATATATATATATATATATATATATATATACATACAAGAAGTAAACACCGATTGATTTCTATAATAGTCTTACGCCTACTCGTGTCACTCCTGGCAAATCGGGACTTGGTCATTGGAATAAAAAAATTCGGAATTTACACCAACGATTACCAAGTATAAATATTTCTATGAACCGTTCAAATGTATCAAATACGTAATTATTTTAGATATGTCATCACATTCTGAAAACTAAAAACTTCAGTCAAATAAGAGGAATACACATATACAGAAACCATATTCACACTACACAACATCGATGCGTAGACTAAGGCAGCGCTCTTTATTCTTTTCTATCTATGGATGTGGAATAAATGATAATAGCTCGCTCGAATCACCTGCACCGTTTAACTGAATATTTGGTCTGAAAATAAGGTATTATATTTAGTTATGGTGTATCATTTGACAAAAATACTTGTCAAATACTTGTAATTGTTTTCCAGATGCGTTTTATATTGTTTTTTTTTTATCTTCAGTTTCCTTTGGCTTACGATTGTCATTGATATTTAGATCTCTTTCTTTCCTTGTTCCTTAATGCCACATACGACAACTAATTCACAGTAAAACAACAATACTTACTACACTAATTAGAGATAAATCTTTTTCTTCCTATTTACCGCAGTATTGTGCTGTGCGACAACGTATACCGGTTAACATTTATTTGCGAATGGCAGCAGAAAAATCAGCTGTCCGGTAAGGACAAGTGTCTCTCGTGTGTTAAACTTGGCAATCAATTAATATTTTGTATATATCATTGTTGACATGGTTGTTAATCGACAAAACGATGAATCTATGTTTGAACCAATATGCAAATTGTTAATAGCCATTAAAGTGCATACATATAGAAAATATATACACTTGAATTTTGTGCACCAGATGCGCATTTCGACAACTTATGTCTCTTCAGTGATGCTCGTGGCCGAATGGTTGGAATTCTCATATAATATAAATGTTTGAAGAGCAGTATTGAAACCAAAATGACCGAAAAAGTGAACCAAAGAATCAATCTAAGGACAGAGCTATGCCTGAGGGAGATTCTCCTTAGTTTTAGAGTAATTTACATAATTTTATCACGGCATATTTTAAGTATATATTTCAAGTCAGTACAGACAATATGAATTCTGCTTCGCAAGTATACGAAAAATATAGGCAAGAAGTGGTGCGGAATTTGTAATTGTTGGAATACCAGTATTCTTCTGTAACCATTTTCAACCAAACGTATTATCTATAGGAAATTCTAATATTTGGATGATCTCATTTTCTGTATACTTGCTGCGGGAAAAACATTTGTATTCATACAATTTCTTCATCTTCCAGATAAACTAAACCTTAATTGTAATTACACAGTGTTTGATCACATTCATTTATATATACAGTGCTGAATTATATTTGTTTCGCCTGTATTTAAGGACATTCAAGGGGATGTGGCTAGCCAAACATAAGACTCTCACTCCTCCCGGGCACCTGGTCTCCATTCTGAATTTCAGAGGTCTGAATGTTCATTGTGGTACATCGTTGTTAGTGCCATAGTCATGTGACACCAGTTATCTTCGTATTTTACATTAACATCACACTTATTCCCTTTGCAGTGCGGAGCTCATAAAATAGTTCCCCGCGGAGGGTTTGACTTAAGTGTTATTATAACCTTTCCTGATGTTGTGTGGATGTGACACTTTCTACACAGTTTTTTGTTTACATTCATGTGTATAGACAGTGCTGAATTATTTTGTTTCGTTTGTATTTAAGGACATTCACAGGTGTGGCTATCCAAACAGGAGTCGCCAACTCCTCCTGGGCACCTGGTTTCACCTCTGAATTTCAGAGGTATGTGGATGTTAACTTTGGTACATTGTTGTTAGTGCCAAAGTCATGTGACACCAGTTACCTTCGTATTTTAGATTAAAATCATATAAATATCAGTTATCGCTATTGTTGAAAAGAATCAGAAAATTTTATTACGAACGCAAATACAGGGAAAGAATTCTGAATTCCATATCAGTAACAAATCTCTTTGCGTCAGAGTCTTCTTATTAGAGACTGATACGGAATATCCTAGTACAGAATTATAGAATAAATTTTTAAATAATTTTAGCACCATAATGAAAAATTACTTTGCGGCTTTCATAACCAGTATCTGTACAGATTGAATGATAAGATAGTATGTAGGTTATATTATTATATATAATATATTACACGTATGAATTTTAGTCCGTGATACCTCAATCAAGCAGATTGTACTAATATTCAAATGTAAAAACTGGTGGACATTCGCAGTTTGAATTATGTAAAATACGAGTATAAATGATAAAAAGTGCTATGACAGTCATATATTTTTTGCTCTATTTGAGATACAATGAAAACTTTCCGACCTAATTAATAAGTTCAATGACATCTCTAGGTATCTTGATGATCATGTTGATAATGTCAAACTGATCCATTAAATTTTTTTCTGAGAACAATAGCTTAGTGCCCACAAGAATAGGGATCATGTATCTATATAGCTTATCACCGAATAAGAAAAAGAATGAATTGTAAACCGTTGAACTATCGTAATAGTACATTTCAGAGAGAGAGAGAGAGAGAGAGAGAGAGAGAGAGAGAGAGAGAGAGAGACAGCAAACGTCTCCAGGATGTACTACGAAAGGGAAAGAAGGAAGTAGCACAGTAACAGCAAAAAGTATAATAACGAGGGATGATAGATGTTTTGTGAAACATTTACTATATCCTCATATAAAGATTGTCTGTGTAAAGTTAATGACAAGAAACGAGATCTGTATTCGTGAAATATATTAAAAATACCTTACGAAATTAAAAAAAAAAAAAAAACAAAACAAAACAAACGTTCAAATATTTATTTCATTTCGGCTTTGTCATTCATAGTTTTATTATGTAGCGTAGCCAAATTCTCTCTCTCCCCCCCCCCTTTTTTTTTTGCAGTGTCATATAACTGTTCTTATTATCTCTCTCTCGTCTTGATCTTTCATCTAATATTTTCCGTCGCAATATTCATTTAATACTTTCCAATTAATAAGAAAAATAATGTGGTAAACCGCAGAACGGCTTTTAATGATTTGTCAGAAGCACTCGTCACGGATCGTATTTTCTAAATATGAGTCCCCTTTCTTTTCGTGTTTAGTATACTAAATACCTGTTAGTGTTGCTGGTGGACTGTTCTTATTCCACCACATTTTCGGCTTTCAGCAGCATTAAAATGCGCACATAGTGCACTAAATGAATGCATGTATATACTTCTATTATTATTAAATTAAGAAAAAAACCCCCCTAATTAATACATATCTCATTAATATACAGATCATATATGGAAATACGGGAAAATTGCTAAGAAGACAACCAAACTTAAATAGCAAAAGCTTTTTGTAAGTACGTCAATCTTTAAAATATTTGTGATACGTAATTATATAATGAAAGGTCTTATCAAAAGGAATACACCAATGAAATATGTAAGTCCCATCTCTTACTGTTCATTCATGTGGTTTTGTTAAGTAGGTCAATATTCGAGATCAAGGTCAAAACAAATTTTTTTTGATACGTAATGAAAAGTCTTGTCACAAGGAATACATATGTACACACATATTTAAGCCCAATCATTTACTTTTAATACGTTATGACCAAATTTAACGATTTTTAAAAAGTATGTCAAACTTCAATCTCGAGGTTATGAGGTCAAACAAATCTGGTACCAGATGAAACCTCTTGGCACAAGAAAGAAAAAAGAGGAGTTACTGGCTCAGTTATGTGGCAGAAGTCACCATGGAGCTATACAATACATGAATATAAATAATATACTAGAACATATAACACATTACAAAAATATTTGATTGTAGTGCAGTTACGATACCGACTTAGGACGGTCATTTAATTTGACAAAAGCCAAACAAATGGTGTGTTTAACCGGTTTACGGGCCCACCTTCCCACTGACCGTAACAGCAGAACAATCAAAGGACGTATATTTAAAAATTTATAAATAATCCTCCATGTAAAGAACAAGGGTCAACAGGTATCGCATATTGAGAGGTCATAAAAATATAAACACGTAAGGTATTGTAAAACACATAATGGTATAAAAATATATGCGACATCAACATGATAAACCGTGCTCTGCCAGTAGAAAGAAAAACCAATGTGAAATCACTAAAGCCCTCTCGCTAATGGTTCTTAAATTATGAACCAGGTTAAAGTTTCTGTCTAAGTAGGTCAACCTTCAAGGCCACAACGCTAAAATCAAAACTGATACGTAATGAAAGGTCTTGTCAGAAGCAATAAACACATTAAATATTAAAACCCTATCTCATACTGCTGATAAATGATGACCAAGGTGAAGTTTCGAAAAGTAGATCAAACATCAAGGTCACAAGGAAAAAGGTAAACCTGAAAGGTTTTGACAAAAGGAATACACATGTGAAATATTATAGCCCTGTCTCTTATGGTTCTAAAGTTAGTATTCTGTTTAAATTTTTTTTTATCTACAGACGAAGACGTCGACAACAACGGCGCTGAAGATACTATAATAAATGCCTGGATATTCGTTCCGGTGTGCTAAAATCAGAGGATAGATCAAGTGGTGGAGAAAATGTGCCTGCCGACCGACTAAAGCTTCCGTGATGCTTGATATTATGTGATATTACACCACATTAAAAAGGTGCAATAACATGCATATGGATAAAAAATATAAGGCTGGCGTGTTTGTGCATATGAGTCACCCTTGCATTCAATTCATTACCGCCACAAAATTCGAATATGAATAATTAACTGATTGGATATTTAAGATGATTTGCTTAATATTGCTTTACATTTGATTATCATGAATATCAATGTTAAGTCAGCAGAGCAGTAATTGATTATTGACTGGCGAGAAGTATATATCAGTATGATGTAATTGATAAGGATAGAGTACAATAAGGTATGAATATTAATGAAATATGATTATGTCTGACATTGCATACGAACATGTTTGTAACATAGTTACATATCGATATATAAAATATTAAACGTATCTATTAATTTTAGAATATAATATTTATATTAATGAAGTTGTAAATGATTCAGTGTAGATCTACAGACCAAGGGATGCTGACACCTGATTTCAACTCAATTTAATATATAATTGCGGTTCGCATTTGTCTGAATATGACACTATACACGATATTGCCCTTTTATTAAATGGACTACGACGTAAGATGAAACCTTCGATACTTCCTCCCTTTTTACTTTTTATTTGAGGAAGCTGTTCACCTATGCTCCTCTCAGATGTTTTTTAGTTTATTTTTTAATTATTTCATTTTTGAAGTTTTCTACATTTCCATTCCGGACCGCTCTTTATATCCACCATCCTCTCATTAATATGTCATACCTGTTACTTTGGTATTTTACTTATACATGTATAGTCTAGTCAGTAATATGTTAAACCAGATATCCGAGTTTCAGCAGTATCGCAAACTATGCCTAAATTTCTAAGAAATAAAACGGCCATAATACCTCTGAATTTAAACTTATCTTCATTTACGATAGCGTGTAGTGAGGAAGGTAGACAGAGCTTCATTGCCGTCAGTAATGTTGGTTTGTATGAAATTTTATGCAATTAAATAATATATTTGTGTGAGAACTTACCATAAATAGCAATTGTGTTTATTTAAAATGGCTCCCCGCATCTGGGAGTCTCAAGCGTTATTACAGAAATCAACTTAGGATAAATGACTGTATTATATAAGAGTTATCTCCACAGCGTACAACCATCGCTTATTACTAACATTTAACTTAAACATGACTTCTTATATTTTCAAAAATAAAATGAAAAAAGACCTTCAATTTTGCTCATTCCCATTTATCAATTATTCCTTTTCCTTATATTTCTTTTTATAAGTTATTTTGTATTACTGAAGAAAACAGTTACTCTTAAAACTTAATTATTCACACCATCGTGCCATAACATTCCCTGATTTGGCACGACCTCTAGGTTATAATCATCAGCCCTAAATTCTAAACATAGCTGGTATTCTAAGGTATATATGTGATGTCTGTGCGCAATTCATTATGTTGGCGAAACCTCCCAAACCTAGAAAATGGTAAAGGAAACAATTCTAAACGCGAAACAAAAACAAAATCAAACACACAAGACAGGAAAAATCTCTTTTTATTAAAAAACTTCCTATATTTCACTGGACTCAACATCCAAACATTGTTTTTCAAAAGGATTAAATTTCCTCAAACACTACTAATTGCAATACTTTTGTCTTAACGACCAGACACAAACGTCGACTAAACATGCAGACAGTATAACTAAGTAGGTATGTACATGTATTGCTACAAGTGAGAAATAATGGTCGTCATGAAATTTTAAACCTTATTGTCTATTCTGGTCACCAGATAGAAACCCATTCTGCACGAGATTGATCTTGGAAATTTACATCATATTGATTAATTTAGACCTAAAATGATTTTGACCCAAATGCTCTCGCTCACTATATGTAAGAAATTTTGAATCGACAATCCGTGACGTATAACTGGTGGCTACCTCTACGGACGGTCAACATGGCTGTAAAAAAACGTATGCAAACACTGCCTTTTCTCCCTATGCACAGGACATCGATACCTAATACTTGTAGCACTATAATTCATTTGTTTAACAGTTTTACATTTATTTAATTCCTTTATTACAATTAAGTTATGTGTCTTCGTTTTTGACTGGTATTATATAAAATGGATGCAAGTAAATTCTAAGTTGATTCTAAAATAGGCCTAATTATCATTCGAATAAATAAGTTTACACTTCATCTGTATTACCTATACTATACAGCAGTATTCTTACATCCTGACATTTACCCATGTTGACTACGGCTGTGCCGTTTCCTAATTCTGTGACAGCGAATTATACTTTTTCGCTTATACTTATGGCATCACGACGGGTGTGACCAGTCGGCAGGGGATACTTACTCCTCCATAGCACCTGATCCCACCTCTGTTTTGACAGAGTTTCGTGATTGCTAGTATTTTATCTACATATGTATTGTCGTGTTTCTTCGACTTTGAGTTTTGGATATCGGATCAATATCTTGGATTTGTACCTACATTTATTTAAACAATAATAAAACAGTCATTCAAATGTAGAATGAATGAGAAGAAAAGAGAGAGAACAAAATGGCTGATTGGTCTTGCACCTCCTAAAAAGCAGCTAATAATTTCATCAATGTTTAAATGGTATTACGTTCCTTAAGCGAATTCAGCTATACTAGTAAATGTGTGGAAACGCAACTGTTGACATTAAGTGTATATATACATGCATTAGTTCACGCGCGTTTCCAACACCGGTATTTCAATTCAACATAATTAATAAGTAAATTGATAGGAGTATATCGAGGTATGTAGCAGAAGATTTGCTCTCAGTTATGATGATGTTGAGGTGATGCAGAATTATTAATCGACAAACTAGCATCGATGTACCTGTATTCATAATTTGAATAGAGATGCTTATTTTGTATTGCCTTTGGAAAGCAAAGACTGTATGAAATAAAATGCACACAAAAATGTCGGCCAGAAGTGGAGCGGCATTGGACTCATCCAAATGCCTAAAGTCTACTGGAGTCCTTCCCACCAAAACTCACATAGAATATTATATATCAGAAATTCTAACATTTGCATGATCTTTTGTTTCTGTATATTTGCTTGTATATTTCCTTTACAACATATGCACCGTTGTGGCTAAAAACCAGATATGTAAATCTGCAAATTCCATTTGTATCAAAAGGTATTTGAGATAATGCATGAAATTCTGTTCTTCAGTTTTTGATGATGAATGGTTGTATAAAAACTTTGAATAGACAAAATATTTGAGGCTGGTGACGTTATTAAGATAAGAGATTACAAGTACTCTTGATGTTTCTTGGAGATCTTTAGTACCCACATCTGATTGATTCCGCTTGGAGATCTTTAGTACCCACATCTGATTGATTCCGCTTGGAGATCTTTAGTACCCACATCTGATTGATTCCGCTTCTCGAGTAAGTTGTAAAGCCGTATCTTTAAAGACCATGTTTGATTATTGTTGGAATTCTCGCCAGTAAGATAGAAAGAGGCTTGGAGTAGCACTTGGAAGATCCAGCTATGAATCGATGTTTATATGGAGATTCATTCATACATGTATTTGGAAACCAAAAATATATGGTAGTTCGAGATTAGAGTCATATGCAGTTCTGCCTTATGACTAGAGAACTGGTTTGTGGTTATCCAATGCCTCTGAAGGAGACAGAATTGCAACTGTGGAAGTAGGAATTATTACCAGGCGTTGAATGAAGACAACCCCTTTTATAAGACAGTTGATATAATATGCCTTACGTATGAACGTGTAATTGTTAGCTGCCTTGATGAAATTTGCGTTAATGTCACAAGATATATTAATATATATTCAATATTATGCATGATAGTCAAGATATATCTAACTGGCAAACATGAGTGTGTCGATAGAATTTAACGTCGTAATAAATCTTATCAAAGCATTCATAGAACAAAGACTCTATTTAATGATAATGGTTTATCAAAAGTATTATTACTTTTCCAAGCACATTTTGAATTTAACAATTCAGATATTTGCTTATTTATTTTGCCATAAAACAATTTTTGTGAGTGTAAATCTTACACTATAAAGATATTGATATTGCAGACACGCGACAGTCAAGCTTGATAGAATTAACGTTGACATTTATTTATACCGTGATTGTAGTTTCAAACCGTTTGAATTGTGATAATATAAAATCACCGATTTACGTATGATTACTGTTTTAACAGTTGTGATTATGGTTATACCATTACCCCTTGATCATTGCAACTGATTCTATGTCGTGCCTTTTTATGTCTTTTTTTTTCTTTTTTGACTGAGATGACTTTTGACATACGGCTGAGTGAGATGTCTTCATGCTTTCTTTGATAGCAATCTACGAGATGGCACAATCTTATGACATCACAGCGGGTGCGACCGGTCAGCACAGCAGAAAATGTTGATCTAATTCTACTTCCTGACTACAGGGATTCAGTGATAGCCGCTATCTGATTCTGCTTCCTGACTACAGGGATTCAGTGATAGCCGCTATCTAATTCTACTTCCTGACTAGAGGGATTCAGTGATAGCCGTTATATTTAGTTTACCTTGTCAAATTCACTGCAAATTATCGGTATGTATCCACTCTTGATAAAACATACATATCATTTTTAACGCGGGTTTTTCGACAAAGAGTTATAGACATTTGACTCTGTGTTAATAACATCATGAAAATATAACAGTCCTTTTGAAAATAATATCAATCTTACTCAGATCTGTTTACATGAATTTGGAAAACTTATTCGGAAAACACTGTGTGTTCATTGGGATCACACTTTTATGGTGATCCTATATACAAACTAAGAATGATTAAAGGTTCCAATGACGAAATTACGATCGTGGAAATACTGCAGAGACAAGACATCTTGCAAAGAAACCCTTCACAATTTCATGTGCACTGTTCTTAGGGCGTTGCACTCTGACTAAAAAGGCGGCCAGGATTCAATTATGGGGCTTCTCCGAAAATGGAGATAGGCTCCAAACGTCTCCTGTGACATTAAATCGCGACCTCTACCGAGGAGAAACACGAGTTACCTTTCAAACTGTTGATTCATTTTTTTTTTCTTTGACGCAATTTAAGGTTCATAGATACACTGCTAACGATAACTCTTACATCAAAACAAACAGGGTTATCTTTCCTTTACTTGTCCTTTAAACGTTTGATATTCAAGCATCACAATAATGTAGATGACGTCATCAAAGTCTGGCAACCCACCGACGATTGACGTATATGTAATCGTTTGTGACTTTATAAGTATTACAAATGAAAGTCTTCAATAATATTGAATGTTGTTCTATAAATTCCTGGACAAGCTTGATAAATCAAATACTCGTCGGTGATTTTCTTTCTCCATGATGACTTATACCACATAACTGAGCCAGAAACTCCTCTTTTTTTCTTTCAAAATGTATATATGTATTTATTGAAGTATTAATTTATAGAAAATACATGCAGGTCATATTGATTTAAATCGTATATGTAAGAAAATTTCATCATTTTGTGTTCACAACAGATTTGTTATTATTGTTTTATCTTTTCCATCTGTTTGAGGTGAAAATCACAATACATGTAGTAATGTTATGCTGCATATAAATATGCCTTTTTCGTTGTATGCAGTTTTGCAAATGTGTATCCTACATCTGGGAAATTTCTACGTGGGGAAAGAAAACTGATCCCTGTTGAATTTCTTGGTCATTGTCAAAGTCATGAAGAGGGAATTCGTAGGATTTACATTCAAAACAAGTGCTTCTACCTGCTGCAGCTGGTTTTTGTAAAGTAACTAAACGGTCAAATGAACACATTTCGACAACTCTCATCAGAAGCGATATGCAAACCTAATATATATAGCATAAAACAGAAACAAACAGCAATTGAATTATTTTGACCATTTATTCGGTATGTTCAGTTCTCTTTTTTTTCTATGCAACCTTGACCTGTTAGAAATAACATTGAATGGCATGTGTTTGAAAACCATGCGTAACAATTGTTTGAAGTATGATCAAATTCTGGTGAATGGTCTAGGAATTATTAATTCTGACGTATAAACGGTCTTTACTGGCATTTTGATTTCTTCTCATTGACGTTGACCTTTAAGAAATGAACTTGAGTGACATTTGCACGAATTTTATTATTCCAAGTTACAATTACGTGAATTATCATCAAACTTTTTTGAACGGATTTGGAGATATGATTTCAGAGGGACACTAATAGCCTCTTTTTTGTTTTGGGGGTGGGGGTTATTTTATGGTAATCCTAGTGACCTTGACCATTGAAAATATCCTTTGTCTGAAAGTTCTTCTCCCAGATGATGATTATGTGGAACATGATCATATTCTAGTGAATAGTTTATAAATATAAGATCGGACCGAGCATGACATGAAACTGATTTAAAACACGAAAACCTTTGCAGGTGAAGGCGAGGGGTCAGTTAATATTTTTGCCAAAGAATAAAAAGATCAACCGCCACTGTTAACATTTTTCACTGTTTTCTGAAGGATGCTTCGATAGAAAATAAGCTTTCAATTTTGTTTCTCAGTGGCATGTTCCCAAGTACTTTAAATAAGTATTAAATTGTTGGTATTATGGATCGACGACAACAAAAAGAGGATATCATATAATGAAGTATTTCCTATTTTATAGAGACCGTCAAACCAACATTGGATTACTTACTATTGTTTAATGGTATGATACATTCTTTCAATATTTGTAGAATGCTTGCATTTTTTCATGCCTTCAGTTTCTTATAAAAAGGCAATATTAAGTTATTGTTTCAAGATAGTGAAATACTCTAGACGATGAGGTATATGTGCCACTATGGCAGGCCGTATTTTCATTGGAAGCACGATGACATATAAGTTTCCTTCATGATACCATTATTTACATCCCTTTCTTACTATAAAATTCAATTGGATTTGACATGTGATGTTTTTTTTTTTTTCTCAAAATTTGGCAAGTTTTGCAGTTGATGTATGTATGAACCTTAACTAATCTGCTGATAATGGCGTTCCAAAATTATATGACACCAGTCACTCAAATGGTGGTTAAGCAGGAATCCCTCCTTAATTTTTAGCTTTGGTATTTAAGAAAGGAGATCTTCATTATCCACATATATTTATTTCATATAGTTTAAACTCGTAAATGGAACTGAAAGTACTAAACATAACTCATAAATGTTCGTAATGAGCTCAATGCATTAGTCAATACAGTTAATTGATCACAGCATTGTAATTTTAGACATTCGCAGAAGTTATACTGTACCTTGACGTCTTATCAACGTTGTAAATTATATACTATATTGTCCACACTGGTGTCGGTCACCTGGTCTCACTTTTTGTAGAGAAATATTTCCGGTCTTTGATTTACATATCTGTTTTATTCTCAAAAAAATCATTTCTATAATATGTGCGAAGAATTTGTTATTATACTGCTTGTGTCTACTCATTGTTGTCTTTTCGGACTTTTTCTGTTCAATAATTGTGACCTTTATTTCGGGAAAGTCTTCGTTTATTACGCATTGCATAGATATTCCAATAAGCGTTTGAATAGTGCATATCAGACAATTATCATAAATGCAGGAGTATATTAACTTAAAATTAAAAACTGGAGTGAAGTCATCCCAATATAGAGCATATTAAGAAAAAACGACAAACACTTCAGTCGTAAAAGCTTCAATCGCTGTATTATATCATAAATATCAAACGTAATATTACATTATCTCAGTCGAATATACATGTAGGCACATTTTCCTGCAGGCAAAACTCTTCAGGTCCCGCCCCGTAAGGGGATATGAAAAATGAGAAAATATATTTTAGTATGAAATATTTGCGATGTTGAAATAGTTACTAAATTGGTATCGTTAATGGATTAACGCAGGATAATCAGTCTGATAAACATTTCACATTTTACAAAGGATATCCCAAATAAATCTTATACATCATGAATTATCAAGTTATCAATTATCAGTTCCCAGATTGCCGACCCTAATACCAAGTATAGACTTAAATATATGTCTATACTTAGTATTAGGGTCGGTGATCTGGGAACTGATTTATATATATATACATGTATGTCATCGGAGGCAGTATTCGAGTGTGGAGTATTCGACCACTTTTTCTGTAAACGTCATTTTCAAAATATAAATAAAAGTTATATCGTTATATTACTTTAAAAAGTAACCAATGATAATTCATAAATTCCTTTTCTGCCTGTTCCTGCAAAACTATAAGACGCTCAATGTCACAAAGGGTAAGTTCATTGTGCAACTTACACGTGTTCTAAGTGTTGGTCGCCATTTTTATCACTTCCTGTAAGAAATTTAATTATCAAAATCGATTTAAACACCAAAAATATAATAAATCCATTGATAATAATTGTTAATTTTGGCAATGAATCCATGACTTTCTGCCGCCGACAACCTTCCCTCTGTTGTAATACGATTTAGTCACATGACTTCACAGTTTAGATGGTCGCCATTTTTATCACTTCCTGTAAGAAATTTAATTATCAAAATCGATTTAAACACCAAAAATATAATAAATCCATTGATAATAATTGTTAATTTTGGCAATGAATCCATGACTTTCTGCCGCCGACAACCTTCCCTCTGTTGTAATACGATTTAGTCACATGACTTCACAGTTTTGATGACAACAAGGATGCTATCATGACGTGGATCAAAGGCTTAAAATCTTATCTTGTCGAGGACGAGAACATCCCCGACATCCTAGAAAATCCAGCTCTCATATTCAATGCCGATGAGTCGGGGTTGCCTTTGAGTCCAAAATCGGAGGGGAAATTCCTAGATGAAGTTGGTTCTAAGGATGTTTACAGTATGTCCTCAGCTGACAGCACCCAAATAACTATTTTGGCATGTGCTTGCGCCTCGGGCTATGTTCTTCCTTCAATGGTAGTGTTTCCTCTCCATAGTTGTGTTCCAAACACATACCTTGGTCGATCAAAAAATGGATGGATGGACACTGAGCTGTTCTTCATGTGGCTAGCAAATCACTTTTTCGTCCATATTCCACCACAGAGGCCAGTTTTACTGTTCGTTGATGGTCACTCAACACATATTGATCTACAAATCACAAAGTTCTGCCGTGGCAATTAAATCATACTGTATTGCCTTCCGGCACATACCAGCCATATTGTCCAGCCCTTGGATGTCTCATTCTTTCGACCTCTCAAAGTCAATTAGAGAAAATCAGCAAAGAACTACAAAGATAACAATCAAGGACAAACCGTGACGAAACAAGTTTTCCTCAAAGTGTTTCGTACTGCATGGGAGGCAACCGTTAGGAATAACATTATTATTAGTGGATACCGTTGACAGTGGACTGTATCTATTTAATTCTCAAACAATCCATGAAACAAAATTCTCTCCTTCATTTGTCTTTGATGATGTGAATGAATACGGTTCACTGAACACTGATGTCACTAATGATGATGTTGTCATGGATACCCCTGGTATTGGCGATAGAAATGAGAAATCCCTGGATACATGTACCACTCAGATCATGGATGTTGATCCTTCTACTTCTGATGATGCGTTGGTTGAACCCACTGATACCATCGTTGTTGATGTTATTGTAGAGAGAGAAAGGGGGGGGGGTGGTTGTACTAAAAACTTAGATCGATCTCTCGTTATAGCACCAGCAAATCTTGCCACACCCAGTATACATATGCCTATTCTAAACAAAATATCACCGACATTTGAAGGCATAATTGAATATCCTTCCATGTCTACAAATGGAAATGTTCGCAGAAACCAAAAAGCATTATCAAGTAAACAAATGGAAAGTCTCCTGGAGAAGAAACAAACAGAAAAGAACAGAAAGGAAGTGGAGAAAGAAAAGAGAAAAGTCGAAAGAGAACAGAAGAAACAACTCAAAGCGATAAATGAAGCTAATAAAACAAATAAGAAAAAATCGTGGATCACGTAAAGCTGCTATCAAAACTGACGTCTGTGGTAAATGTGGCAAGAACATATCAAATTATGCAAAACATCTTTTGATTGGCTGCGACCGTGGCCGATGTTTCCATGTATTATGTACAGATTTAGATCTTGAAATCGAAAATATGGATGCAGATGAAGTTGTTGAAGAAATTAGAGAGCTCCAATAGTTCTGCAACTTTTGTTTATCTTAAGGCATTAAATAAATCCAAAGCGTAAATTAATAATAATAATAATAATAAAAAAAAAAAACAGACTCAATGACATGATGATGAAATATTTCGTGTTTAATTTATAGGGTCAATCTATCTTGAACATAATTTTGTAAATATTCTTATGCTTCCCGACAAAATTATGGGGAACAAATAGTCATGTCCGTCCGTCTATCCGTCCGCTCATATTTCCTTACACTTCATCATAATTTGATCCTTGGGGCTTTTGACAAAGGTCACTCAAGGTTATTTATGAAAGGTCAAGGTCACTTTTTACTAAAACTTAAAATATCATTAAGTACTTATATCGTAATTGCTGTGCTTCTTGTAGCATCAATAAGTTTTACTGATTTTTTATATATGATTTGAGTCATGAATTTCCTGCATAATAAGTATAATTGCCAGTCGGGGAGCATCTATCAGTTTCAATGATACACATGTTGTTAATTGTTTTTTTGTAGATTATGGAAACTTATGTGTTAAGGCCAACTTTTATTGTCAGTATGTACCAACAGTGTAGAAGACAGAATTTATGTGTCGGCTGTGAATATCTGTGTGTAAGGGAGCCTGAAAATCAATACGACTAAAATGCCGTCGCAGTATTTGGTGGCACAAGGCGTGTTGCCTACATTAGGAGGGAAAACGCTTTCCATGTTTCAAAAATTATGAGTGATGTTCCATACATTATTCTTAGCATTAGACCTGAAAAGGAGCCGGAATACAGCAAACTTGGACCTACACAGTTTTGTTCTCTTGTCATTGTAATTCTTAAAACTTGAAGCTAGTTTGATATGAACAGGCCTCTTTTTAGCTGAGGTTTAAGATTTAAAAAAAATTAAAAAAAGCAATAAATCAAATTCAAATCAATGATTTATGTATTTGTCTTGAATGTCCATGATGCATTTAACGATAAAACTTGTAATTAATTAATATTCAATATATATTTTCAAATTTTATTAGTATTTGTGTTAAGATCTTTCATTAATGTGAACATCAATTTTTAAAACAAAAATTTTAATTGATGAATTTAATACTTATTTTAAAATTTTATCAGTGTTTGTATTAATATTTTCATGACTGTTAACATTAAATAATGTTCCTTTTTTTTGGAAAAACACAAGGTGGTCGAATACTGGTGCTCGTGGTCGAAGTTTGGGGTATTTACGGTAAATAAGATTTCTGTCTATCTAAAGCATCCGAGTGCTTAAATGCATTGCATTTCGGTGTTTGATTTAACATTTTGAATAGCTTTCTTAATTGAAATTATCTGAGCATGTCATATTCAGGTATTTTTCTCAGAAATACGTTGTCATTCTTTAGTGGTCTAATACCGCACCCTTTATATATATATAGTGTATGTGTGTCTTCTTTTACTTTTATGTACCAGACTTCCCTTTGGAGGACTACTTATCTTTTTATATTGTATATATATATTTTATATTCTGATACAAATGACAAGGTTTCCTTATCTTGCTTTATTTTCCGATTTTAATTTCTCAGTTTTCAGTGATTTGATGTTTGTTCTTATACACTTTTTATCGGCACTGAATTTATTTCCTAGATGGCAAATTTCAATTATTTCTTATATTATTATACCCTTTTCCTCATGTTATGTGGCTGTGACATTTTCTACACAGTGTTTGTTCACTTCCATGTACATATACAATGCTGAATTATATTGTTGCGTGTGTATGTCAGGTCATTCACGGCTGGTGTGGCTAGCCAAACAGGAGACGCTCACTCTTGCCGGACAACTGGTCTCACCTCTGAATTTCAGGGGTCCATGAATGTCCACTGTGATATATTGTTTTTAGTGCCATAGTGATGTGACTCCAGTTATTTTCGTATTTTATACACTAGAACATTAAGTCACGTGAATGGCTATTTACATGAGTTCTAAAAATAAATCTATCTATCTATCTATGTATGTATCTATGTATGTATCTATGTATGTATCTATGTATGTATGTATGTATGTATGTATCTATCTATCTATCTATCTATCTATCTATCTATTCCCCAAAACAAATGATGATTAATATATACATTTATGCTGAAATCACATTTCGCATCAGAATTATAGCAGCACAATGATTTCAGTCTAGTACAATACATCTAATAAACTTCACCAGTAAGACAGTGATACGCAAATTTTATATTCAGATTTATTCAGACACTTTTATTCACTATTACCCTAAATTGTGAAACAACATGCAGAATGTCTTATATATTCTTTATACAATATCACTCACATTTAGAAGCACTGAATAATCGTTATCATCAAGGAGCACTCAACCACTTTATTCTATAATGATATGATTGATTTCTGCTTTTGGTACATGTAAAATGTCAAACTGGAATTTTAAACTGTCAAAAAATAAAGTATATCTAAATACTTCGTTCCATCTTTGTAATGAAAGCAGGATGCTTATGGATTAGTTTTGGCAAGTGGCTGCACAATATCGCAGTTCGTTTTCTGAATTATGCTTTGGGGAATCAGATGTCTGTAAAGTAGAGCGAAACAGATACGTTACAGTAATTACTTTTTTTTCTCCTGTGACACATTCACAGATATTCAAAATCCCTATAATTTGTCAAAATGCATTGTGATTTTTTGATGTCAATATCAGGTATAAAAGAAAATGTAAATGTTTGTTTGGAAAAGTTTTGATTCGTATAGCAGACAAAATATTGCTATGCATAAGGTATTGAACGATACTTTGTTTCCAATTTGGCACTGGTTCTTGTATACTCAAATTGCATTTTGTCCTACTGTGGAGTTAGATGTATTTTACTTCTTTTAAATAAACCTTTAAAGTATCTTCATTTGAAACGAACCTTAACCATAAGAGACTAGAGTGAAATCTTTCTGTTAACTGTTGTCTTTTGTTAGTGAAGGAATATTAAGTCATCTGACCCAGAAAATGAGGATATTACGGACTAATAAAATACCACATCAGTTATATTTATATATGTTTAGATAACATTGTATTACTCACAACAAAACATAAGTGGGAAATTAAGGTAACAAAGCTGTCCTTCTTCTGCATATGTCTCCACTCCTCAAACTTTGTCACTATGCGCTCCCGTTGTTCTGAACATTTTGTCATTTTCCCAGTCGGGACCCGTGCTTTGATTTGAAAAAAGATACAATGAATACTTATTCAAAATTTGTCCGGTCTAGTTTGTAATTTATAGGCCATTTTGCTGAACCAATCATTCTGACATTTTACAGCAAATGAATAATCTCAATAAATTTGGTTATTTTAAGCGCTGGACGATGAAAATGTTGGCACCCCGTATCAATTGTCAAGTATTGCAGACATTCCTATCTCCTAAGCAATCATCCTTTAGAATGGTGTACCAGTCATTATGAAGCCACGACCAAAACAGTTAGTAAAAATGTCCTGGGTATGGCCTTTATGCTCGGTACTCGTTTTGGAGCAGTAGATGTAGTCAGTGAATGATTTTAAACACTTAGTCCAACTGCAGAAACCTCTGGAGACTTGTATTGTGGACTGGTCTTATATAACAGCCTCGATCGCTTTTTAGCTATTTATTTACTCACTGATTATTAACAGTAAATAAATGAATTATCAGAAAACATCTAACATTTTGAAACAATTATTATTATCATTATTGTTATTATTTTGGGTGGAATAATGCATGTTTTATTCTTTTATCTTTCTGTTACGGTTGATGCAGAAAAGAGAGTTTGTTTCTATCGTATTTACAAATATTTGCCCATAGACATTAGACCAGGCAGATTTAATATTATAAGCTTGACATCGTTGTTATAAGATATTCCAACAGAAGAAAGAAATGTTACTGACTCGGCCATATGAAAGAGGTCACCACGTAAATATATAATATTTAAGATATAAAAAAAATCACATAAGGATATCACAAAAATATTCGATTATATTGCATTTTCGATACCGAATTAGGACGGACGGATTGGTCTCTACTATCACATATACAAAAATCATTGAAAATAAAGAATGTGTATTCAAAAGATTGACCTATCTGCAATATATTTATTTACCATAATACAGGAACAGCATAAGTCTTTGTAAGTTATTCATAGAAAATTCGACTAAACACTCGATATATATCATAGAATTTTCAATATTGTGGTTAATTAGGGTGTTCCAGTAATTTTCTGTCATCTTAAAATTGAGGTTTTTTTTCTTAAAAGGGAATTGAAATAAATATACTGTTTAACAGGGTATCGTAATTGCACTACAATCAATATTTTTAATGTGTTATATGTGCTAGGATATTATTTATATTTATGTATTGTATAGCTCCATGGTGACTTCTGCCACATAACTGAGCCAGTAACTCCTTTTTTTCTTAAATCCTGGTTATTTTCGTTATGTTTCTGACATTAATTAGACAGATACTGATTTGAATACTCATACGTTACATATGGGAAATATTGCTTTGAATGCAGGTAAAAAGAAAAAAATAAACATCTTCCTCGTTTGTATGAGAAAATTTATGCAGATAATACAAAAATATACGATTGTTATGTAGTTGTGACATGAACGCAGAGTGGTCAATTGAAATAACTATAGTCATTCTACTGGTGTTTAACCGTGCTCTGTCCGTCTGAGACATAATCTGATTGGACATTATCCAAGATCAATGATTTAAGGTCTTGGTATGGGCGTCTAAAGCTGAATCCAATATAGGTAATTATCTGAACCTTTACCCTTTCCTTGTTTGTATAAATTAAAAAGAGTGCCAATCAATGTCCCGTTTCCTTGTATATGAAATTACCATGAAAATGGGAAACACATTTTACCTTTTGTCAATTCGGAAGAGATTCGAATCTGTGCTCTTTTATAATTGGTATCAATCAAATACATTTTGATTTGCCTTATCTTTATTTTATTCCTTACAATGATTTGCCTTATCTTTATTGTACTTGTTACAATGACTTTATTGTATTTATTACAATGACTTTGTTCTGAGGGCTAGGTGACTTTCAAATAAACTACTCAACCAGGGTTATATATGTGCTAGACTAGCAACGTCACTGAGGAAATTCTATGGTCGTTACGAGACTCTTATTACTCGATATGATATCTCGTTATCCAGACTTTTAAACGATATTCTGGACTGAGACCGAATCCGATCATTTTACACAGATTTGAAACCTTCTATACTAGATGGTTATCTACTCTGACTTTTCCATATATAAATACATATGGAATTTACACGATTTGACTCTTTCTACTGGGTATATGTGACGGGTGTTGCTAGCAAGCAGGAGATGCTCAGTCTCCCCGGGCACCTGATCTCACTCCATCATAGAGGTTCACATATGCTCTTCAAGTAGACATATTTTGTTCTTTCCACTTTGTTTTCATTTTCACTGATTTTGTATGTTCTCTGGTTTCATGATTTTTGGACTTCTGGTTTGGATTTATCCATTATCTTTACATGCATTTTCTGCAAATAGCATGTAATTGTTTGATACATTCTAAAGTATAACCTGAATATCTTCTGTCTTTGCCAGTTTACTTTACTTGAGCTATCTCGAAACATTTGCTGTATGTGAAGGTCATTGACACTTGAACACATGAGATGTATTTACAGGATTCATTTACTGTGAGTGAAATGATTTAGATCAATGAACTGAAAAAATAACCTTTGTAACTGCATATCCTGAATGCAATGATGATATTATATAAATGATCACGAAAATAAAGCAACAAAGGGAAGTGAAAGGCAAATAATGCCATGTATCTCGTAATGAATTGTTAACCACCTCGACCTTTGAAAAATGTTAACAGATGTATTTACTTGCTAAACAACAAGACTTTTTGCAGGACTTTTGCGACGGGTCTTGTATGCAAGCAAACGATGCTTACTTGAAGTATACATTTCATTTCAGTACAAAAGCACTGAAAACTAGACTTATTATAATGCCCTCGGGAACTATCAGTCCACCAGCAGTGACACCGGCATGAATGATATTTGCTCTTAAAATGACATACTATGAAACCTGTAGGTCGTTGTAGTTTAAACTACTTCATTAGACGTGGTAAGAAATTCCAAGAGAAGACAGAAGACATCTGACAAAAATCACCATGGCAATGCACAAAAAATATTATAATAATCAAATAAACACAGAAAACATTACAAAAATATTCGACTGTGCTGCAGTGCCATTTGTACCGACTTCAAACGGTCAATTCAAGTAAAATATATAACTCAGTCGGTGTAGTTAACCGGTATCCCACCTTTCCACTCACCGCAAAAGGAACACAAAGGTCACAAATTAAATGTATGTATATAAATAATCCGAGATAAAGAGAACAAGCATTTCTCAATTTTCTCATGACGAGAGGTCATAAAACTATCCAAACTAAACTAAACGAAGAATATGCTAGTGTCAGAAATATTGTTAGCGACATCAACCAAAGTAAACTGTAGTTTGTGTGTAAGATCCTTGATCTGTAGTAGTACCGACTAGCAGTCAGAGGGGACGAGGCTCACGACATTGTCTTCTCTCAAAATGTTTGGACAAAGTTCGTCATAGAGTCTCCACCCTGGCATCACGTAAAAGTCTGTATGATAGTAGTCCTAGGATCTTAGTGATGATTATGGGGACATACTGTTGATGTCTAAGGGGTTTAAGTATTTTAGAAACCGTCGATATGAAATTGACCCTCAGTTTGTACACTAGATCACCGTACAAATTGGAATGAGAAAGTGTGTTCAAAGAAGAACGGCTTTATGTATTTACAAATGTGTAAGTTACTTTTCCTTAAATTGATTAGAAACTATAAACAGAATTTTATAATATTTACATTTGATTAGGAAGAGAAGTGAGAATTGGAACAGCATCTGAATTATTCGTGCGTAATTTTTACTTAGTGTGCGACGAGACATCGTTATTTGCACAGTTTTGGGAATGTATCTACACTACCCTTCTTTGTTTGTTATTTGCGTACGCTCTTGTCATGTTGACAGTGAAATATAATTGGAGAAGTGATAGGTGTGTTCAGTCAGCCTTAACCAACATTAAAACAGAAACAGGTATGATTTTCCTTCGCAACTATTGCAGTGAGTCGTCATAATATGAGGATACCACCGGGGGATTATATGAGTCGAATTGTCTCTTAGGATGAAACTTAGATTAGCCATTTTGATTCTGAATCCAAGTATACAATAGATGCACCCTGGATTACTCCACCTAAAAACTCAACGCAGTTAACACCGCGAGGAAAGTAATTCCCTCTATCTTTTGAGACATAATCATAATCGTAATTAATTTTTCAGAGGGAAGTCGAACCATATAAAAGGTGCACATTTTGCAAATGAATTATAAGGGAAAGGTTTGGTGTAGTGGTTAAGCGCTTGGCTTCCGGCGCCGACGATCCGGGTTCGATTTCAGGGTTGCGCCATTATGTTTAAGATGTTGCTAACCTCCTGCATTCATGTCGCGATATAACTGAAATATTGTTGAAAGCGACGTAGAACACCAATCAACCAACCAACCAACCAAATGAATTAAAGAGGAGTGGAGGAAAGCTAACCAGAAGTGTCCTGCTCTTGTAGAATAATTCACCCGCTCACACTTTCCAATGACCTCTACGACGGAATGCAGCTTCGGCGTATTTCATCATTCCCCATATTCTCGCCATCGGACTACTCTCAGTTTCCAAAACTAAACTCGTTACTACGTTGTATGAACTGTGGAAGCAATGAGGGTGTCATGAACTCATATATTAGTACTTAGGAGATTAGAATGGTTGTGTTTCAAACAGATGAAAAATTGAAACACATATAGAGAAAGTGCATTAAAACAAAAGGAGGCTATATTTGACATCTTACAATCCTAACTATTCACAACAAGAAGAAACCCCCCCCCCCCCCAAAACAAACAAACAAATAAAAACCGAACAGATCTTGAGTGAGGCATCATAGCAAAATCAGCATTGGTGATGGAAGGCATGATCCCAACTAGAAAGGAAAGTTAAGCCCTTCTTACATTTCCGAATGCCGTTTATAAGTGGTCATTTAATTACCATTTCTTTCTCGAAATTCTTTATCATCGATGAATATGTTCATTTCTCTTTGCACTGAGAGGCATTAGGTACTGTCTGGCGTACAGGAAATAAAAATCAAAATTCACCGTAATCGAGGGCGGTAACAGAAGACAATTTGCCAACAAGTACAGGGGTAAGCTGGGAATGTCAGAAAAAAGCAATAACATTTCTATAAATTATCTAAAATATAGATCCTGGTCAATGTATAAGTATTCATTTAAAACGAAATTGAATGACAAAACTAGACCAAAACTAAGAAAGACGCAATATATATGTTAACTGTTGCACACAATACTGCATAGAAAATTGTATGTTTTGTTTATGTGGCAAGTCATTTTACTTATAAATCAGGATATTTATCCTAATCAAATATATTGGTTAAAGTTTTATAAGAATGTAAACAATTTTTCTATCTAATTTGCGTCCTTATGTGCACGGGTCGCTGACAATAAATTATGCTTATGCGTGACTCCGATTAGAAGCTAAGATTTATACATTAACCCATATACAGCTCGACTGATTTTTTGTTTTTGTCGTGCATCCCCATAATATGTGGAGTCAGAAGTTGTACAAATATTACTTTTTCATGGGTTCTAATTATGCCATTTATGTTTGAATTGTGACGTCACAGTAAAATGAAGTTAAAAGTTGTACAAAAAGTTGAAAAGGAAGCCTTTATTTAACTGGGGTATATTTAGATATCTCTCAGATAAGTACAGGGGGAAAGGGAGCGTTGACTATAATTATAATAATTCAATTAGGAGTGTAGGAAAATGCAAAAGCCTATTATTCCAATAGAACTTTTAAAAATTCACAAAAGCAGATATTTACTGCTGGTGGACACCCAGAGCATCATAAGTCTAGTGTTCAGTGCTTTTGTACTAACAGTGTACTTTTCAGTGCATTTGTACTGACTTGAAATATATACTTAAAATTTTCCGTCATGAAATTATGTAAATCACTCTAAAACTAAGGAGTATCTCCCTCGTGCATAGCCCTGTCCTTAGATTGATTCTTTGGTTCACTTTTTCTGTCATTTTTGTTTCAATACTGCTCTTCAAATATTTATATAATATGAGAATTCCAACCATTCGGCCACGAGCATCAATGAGGAGGCATAAGTTGTCGAAATGCGCATCTGTTGCACAAAATTCAAAGGTATATATGTTCTATATTTATTTAAATACAGATATGTCTCACCACGCAGTGCATCTTAATGATATATGTCGTAAGAGTAAATATATTTCTTTTGGAACAGCTCCTTACTTCTTTTAGATGTATCTTTTCTAGTACCATGTCTTATTAACGAGAAATGCTTTTTTCAATATGATAACTATTTTTGCGGAAGTGATATCTCTCCCATTACGATATCTTTACAAATGGCTACCTTTTTTAAATTACTGAAGTTATTATGACTGAAAATACCACTTATGAAATAATACGAATAATTAACATAAAATATTTCATTCCAAAGTACAAAATTGATGTTAAATCTGAAAAAAAAAATGCATTGAGAATCTACTCAATCATTGCATTGAAATATAATCCTCTTTTTTTTCTTCTTTTATTATTTGTTACTATTGTCATGTTTTGGGGTTGGTTTTTTTTTTTTTTTTTTGGTTTTGGTTTTATTTTATTATTTTTTTTTAATTTTCATCATCATTAGTATCATCTTCATCCTTATAATTATCATAATCATCATTATCATTATTATCATTATTGTTAATCATCATTATCATCATCATCAAAATCATTCTTATTATCATTTTCAATATTTTCAATGGCATAAATACACACACAGGAAAGAAAAAGAAACTTATTAAAAAAAAACTAATTCCGAGTTTTCGATTACGCTTTGAAATTCTGAAATATTTCCATAAATAGCACGTGACTACGGTCAAACATTGTCGTTTCAATCATACAATTTCAATTATCATGTATCAAAGTGAAAATGTGTTTTAAGTATTGAGAAGATATTAGTTTTCCCTTTGGTTTGATCAGTTGTAATCCTTTTGTTTTAACTAATGGCAAAGAATATTGTTCAATACATGTACGTATGGACAAACAACCCCACTTAAATCGAAGATTTTATAATAAAAGAAACGAAAATCGGAAATGGTCTATTGATCGTAGTTATAAAATGTTTACAATAAGTAATTGATGTATTGTATAGCTCCGTTGTAACTTCTGCCACATAACTGAGCCAGTAACTCCTCTTTTTTCTTCCCAATATACTAAAGCCGTTGTTGCTGTTGTATGTGTATTCTATCATAAAAAGAATGAGCACATCGCCCCGAAAATTTGATAATTGATTTGATGGTTTAATGCCGTTGTCATGTTACTTTTGTATTACCTGTATAATTTGCATAAAATGACACTGGGCCTGTCTTTTATCTAACTGATCCCCTATACATCCCGCTCTTCTCTCAAACAATGAAAAAGCTTATGCATTGTTTTTGGCAGCTTACTCCCACCAGGACACGCATTGGATGCGGTTATCAGAACCGTACATAAAGGGGATCCTAGCACATCGAACCTCATGACAACCAATATTTGTTCTATATGTCCGTGTTCTATTCTTCAGCGGTCGGCTTAAATTTTTATTAGGATGATATTCATTTACTTGTTGTAAAACCTGTCAATTACTACTGATTCAATACGCCTTAACAAATTAAATGCCTGGAAAACCCTCTACACATCCATTTATAGATTCCAAACGGTTCCAGATTGTCTTAGGAGTCCGTGTGCTATATTAATGTAGGTCTGTTTTTCGCCTGTACTTCAAATGTCCCCTGAATCTGTTGTTGGTTCCTATTAGATACACCGACTGTTTCTTGGGTAGCAGCATATTCATTCTGTAATCGTTTTAAGTACATAAATTAATTATTAATGCCCACAAAGCTGCCCTGCTTTTCGTTTCACGAATTAATAGCCTAAATTGTTTGAATATTTTTTTCTGTGAACAATTTCGTTTTCCTAGATAAGAGTTTTTAATGAAAGTTTTGATAATACAGAGGTCTACCATGTGGTCGGCTTGGGTCAATCCTTGATAGAAAATTTGAGAAGCTAGATCTAGGCATATTACATCAGCCCACGCACGCCGTTGTGCGATATTTGCCCCATTTGCATGGTGCTAGTTATAATTAAAGAAAAACAAGATGTGTTAAAGGAAATCTCTTTGTTATTCAATACAGCGATGGCGTTTCTTGGTATGGCAATTATTCTTGTTTCGGTAACGTAATAAAGGAGTTCTGAGTATGTAATGAGAATATTTATGGTATGTCGTATAATGCCTATTTTCAGGCTGAAGAAGAATATTTTACTGCCGTGTGATGGTAAATTGAACAAGACATTTAACTGTCAGTTGTCGCGTAGCATTACCTTAAACTTACTATTAAGTGTTGATTAATGATTTTCGCTTTAAAAAAGTTATTAATATATCTTTAAAACAAAAAAAAAAAAAAACCAAACAAACAAACAAAACAAAACAAAAAAAAAAAAAAAAAAAACAAACAAACAAACAAAAACAACCCCCCCCCCCCCCAAAAAAACCGCCAAAAACAATCTTATGATATTACAAACACAGAATATGAATTTTTTTTTGGATTTTTACACATTGTGCTCAATAGGTTTTCAAGTACTGTGGAATTTAGCTGTTGAATATGCAGTGTTAAATGATTAAAAGTAAAATACAAACCAAGCCGGTGTGGCCTAGTGGATAAGGTGCTCGGCTCGTGATCGAGAGGTCGCGGGTTAAACCGAGGTCCCGTGTCACGGTAGGCGTGGCACGTAAAAGATCCCTCACTGCTTCGGGTGGGTCCGTTGCAAAGGTCTAAATTTGTATGCAATGCATCAGGCAGATGCCGTCACCATATACGTGAAATAATCGTGGAGTGACGTAAAACAATAATCAAACAAACAAACAAACAAAAATACAAACCAGTGATATGTTACCTTGGTACTAACATACACGCACCAAAGTGGATATTCCTGTACCAATGAAAATTACAAGTTTGATTAGGTTCTGAGAAGAGTAAGTAACAACAATAAGATACTGGGAAAAGTTCTTTCGGAATATCGATATAAAAGGACAAAACAGTGAAGCAATTACGGACACCCAGAAAAATCGAGAGGTGGGATCAGGTACCACGGAGGAGTTAGTATCCCCTGTCCGCCGGGCACACCCGTCATAATAACAGTCGAGTTAATACAAACTCAAAAATTAAACGATAGGGGTATAATATCGAATACGTTTCTCCTGCTAAACCAACAACACCCGCCATGATACCAAACCATACAGAGACGACTCAAAGGTACATCAATACTGTTTATATCAGCAGGAGCAAGAATATATAGAAACATCACAGTCGCACATCGTAAGAAAGTCAAAGATATGGTAATAAAGAAATGTTGTTTGAGACTTTGTCAGAATGTTTTTAGAATTGAATTTCGAATCTAGCATTCATATATGTATAGGTTATGTGTGGACCGCTTTCTATAGAACCCCATTAGCAATCCAAGCCACAAGCTCTATAAAATTTCAACAATTACGGTTCGTCTCACTACTGTAAGTAATACAAAATCAAATATAAAATTGGCAATGTAGTAAATTAAAAGTATTGTTACACAGAAAATTTCTGTATTAGGAACAGAAATAATTTTACCTCGGAATGTACTGCCTTTGATGAAAATAATTTGATGTGCTTTTTGCAATCAGTTATTCAGTTACTCCGATATGAAATATATGAGAAAACGAACAAAGATATTGGTATATCTATCTTATATGACTTACGTTCACTGGGTACTCTGCATTATCTAAATTGATGTATACTCAGTACATTATTTGTGAAAGAGAAAACTGAAGACAGTAAGTATCAAATAAAAGTACTGTAGGACATATTTAATCTGTAATTAATGTTACGAAGAGAAAACAAGCAAACAAACACATTCAATGACATAGTGATGCTCTCAACAACTCGCCGAGGTGGACATTTATGACTCCTGAAATCAAACGATAAAATAAGATGCATAGAAAGATTTAGCATCTTCGGTCTGACTACCCACCTGTCGTAAATGCCTAGGTCAGACGATACAAAATTACCTTAGCTCTGTATGCACGAGATTAAATTTTGACAAGACTTCAGCTAAAGAGTAACATTGAAGAGTAAAAGGTAATAACGACACTTTTGTTGAGAATTCTCTGACGGGTATAAATTTATGTAAATGAGCTTAAGACAATTTTTGTTGCAGGACACTTGCAACGGGTGTTCCATGATAATGCCATGAAAATTGACAGTATTTATATCTTCAGTACACTGTTTTAACAACAAATTTTCGAAGGTGAAACAACACAAGATAGAATAACATTATGATTCTGCTGAAAATAAAGATGAAATAACCTTGAAAGAGAAGACAAAACACATCTGACCAAGCTAATTGACAACAGCCACAAGTAACATGCAATCAGAAACAATTACACAAAGTCTTTTTCATGTTGTTCTGTATCAAATATAAAATTTGTATAATTCATTTCATTTTCTGAAATTGATAACTTCAATCTTCAGCATTTTTTTTTTTCATTTTTGTACTTTGTAATTACTAAATAATCAAGTCCAATGTGCATGCTGACAGAATGGATTCAGGTAATTGTTATACGTCATCGATATCCTATTCCCAGGATACTAAAATAGGTCAATAATGTTACTTCAGACCCCATAATTCAGGGAAAAGAAGAACGTCCATTCTTTTGCGGAAAAAACAACAACTTAATATTATCTTTAAACAAATAACTTGTGACATGCATATTTATTAAGGCTTTGTCTTTGTCAGATTCTGATATTGTTAAGCACATACAAGAGCTATTTGTCGCTAAATCATGTTTAGTTTAGTTCTTTAGTTGACTAATATTCCTACCTGAATAGAAATATCATCATATCCATATTTCATAGAACATGTATGACGTAACAATTCACCTTGAAAATGACATTTACTTCATTACAACCTATTTACCTGTATTATTGCTCGTCGAGAAAGTGAAGAGCACCCTGCACGAAAATGAGATTTCCATAAAGATACACAAATGTACAGTAATTATCCTCAAATGTCACCTCGAACAAAACTATGCACACACAAAAGCATTATTTTATACACAAGTTTATTTAAAACAGATATGGAAATGCAAACATTATTTAATTCGTAAGAGTAAAAACAAAGAAGTACCGAAATGTAAACCATATCTCATAGTCCATGGAATAAAATGACAATATTGTGAAGTGTCATATTCAGACAAATGTGAACCCCAATAAAATTGTGGTGAGACCAGCTGCCCGGGAGGAGTAAGCGTCCACTGGTTGCATGCAACACCCGTTGCAAAAGTCCTGTAACAATTTTTCAAGTCGATAAGACTAGGACATGGCAAGGGACTCCTTTAATCGGAAAGGAACTCATGATATGCAGATGTGTCCTTCCCGATAGCCTTGCCTCGCTCACTACGAATCTCGTTCTATGAATTTACTTTTCATGTAGGCTATAAGAAAAGACACCCTTTCAACGAAAATGTATGCAATGCTATTTTACACTTAATAATTGGAGATATACAACCGATAAAACAGGATATGATAACCAATCATTTTCAGGAAGTTCATTAATGTTCGTCCTGGTACTATTAAGGTCAGCGCTACAGTGATATTAAATAGATTTTCGTATCTAAAATTGCAATGACAACCATAGTGACACAAAATTTTGTACTCTACTGCATGGGGGTTATCATGAATGTCGAATATTTCACAATCATGAAGATAGATGACGAGCATAAAAAAATTAATAAATTATAATGATGATGATGATGAAGATGATGATGTTAACAATATCATTTGTATATAATGCAATATACGGAAGTAACTGGTGTCAAGTGACTATGGTACGAACAACAATGAGCAACAGCGGATATTCAGAAAGGAGACCAGGTGTAAGAGGCTCCTGAATGGCTAGTCACACCCGCCATGAATGCCTTTACATGCAGAGAAAGAAAAATAACTAAGCATTGTATATGTTACTATCAGTCGAGCATTGCTCAGATTCCTTGTGATTTCATGTTTCAGCAGTTGAGGAATGAGCATGTTCGCATCGTTCGTATTGCATTGATATCATTTGTCAATCCCAAAATTCCAACGACAATAAAAACCTTGTATTCTAATTATTGATATTGTTACTCTAAAAATTATGGTGACAATGCTTAATTATATTTGTTTCGTCTGTATTTAAGGGCATTCACAGCGGGTGTGGTTAGCCAAGCAGGAGACACTGACATCTCCCAGGCACCTTGTCTCACCTGGTCCGTCTATGTCTACTGTGAGGCATTGTTGTTAGTGCCACAGCCATGTAACATCAGTTACCCTCGTTGTTTACATTTACATATTTTAGGCGTTCGTTTTGCCCCCCGGCCTCTATACATATTTTATAACAAAGCTTCTGACTGGTTCGGCGGATAAACGTAATAGAGGAATTTGGAGAGGCAATTCGTGTTTAACGTAAGATTTTCCATATATGAGGGGATCGTCTGCTACAGTCGGCGCATTTTGACTCGTAGGAGTGTGCTTTTTACACAGCATTTTGGGAAACACAATGACCTTTACATTATCCAGAATGGTACGTCGGGAATATGTTACGCTATTTTGAGTTGCTAGACACAGCATTCCACAGATACCCATAGAAACAACAAGTTGGGAGCCATTTGAGAGTTGGGAATACATTTCGGGAAGAAACTGTTAGAAATTTTCATATCTAGGATTTAGCATTAAATTGATATAATTTGTTGCATATAATAAAACTATTAATTAACTTCATTTATTTCAAAACTTATGGAAATGGAGACCCACTAAATTTCTGTTGCGTGGTTTCAGTCTCCCAAGTTGATTAGGTGTACCTGGGGCTGAGCCGGAAGAATATAGTATACAAAAGTAAAAGCACAAGAATATATATAAATGAATGTGAAGGAAAACTGGGTAAAAAAGGTCGTTGCCAAATAACACCACGGAAAAAGTATAATAATACTGAAGTTAACACTGCAGCGTGGAACTTTTCTTCGAGCTCCACACTGCAAAGGGAAAAAGTGTGACATTGATGCAAAATACGAACAAATAAAAGAGAAAACTGAAGACATCTGATAAAGCTGTATGACAAAATTCACCAGGGACATGCACACAGAAATAAAAACTTGTACATAATATCATCTATATAATTTTGATTCATGAAGGTTTACGGTAACAAAGCAGAAGATGCTAGATTATTACTCACCATTATTACCCGATCTCATTTAAGATTTACTAAGATTGATGATCCGTACAAAAAAAATTGTTATGAGTTGTATAGTTTCATAACAAAACATTTTACTTGTATGTGTATTCCAGTTTCAAATGGATGTTATTACTATAAAGCCCAAAATGCTTGTTTCGATGTTTCCTATTAATATCTTTTTAGGATTTCAATACCTCAAACATTTCACTTCATACAATCATTTTACACAGGTAATATTGGTTTTGCATCCAGAGGAATTATTTTTTATTTATTATAAACAATTAAAAAAGCTGCTACTTCTATTATCATTTCGTTAACTTTCCATGTATTAGATATACCTTTATCACCTGCGTGAGTTATCCATGTGTCACATATAATCAGATATACTAAAAGTTTTTGTCTGAGTAGGGTTCAATTATTTACCGTATAAATAAATATAAAATATATATAACTTAATTTTGTGCACCTGACGCACATTTCGACAATTTGTGTCTCTTCAGTGATGCTCGTGGCCGAATGATCGGAATTCTCATAATATATAAATATTTGAAAAGCGGTGTTGAAACCAAAATGACCGAAAAGTGAACCAAACAATCTATCTAAGGACAGAGCTTTGCATGAGGGAGATACTCCTTATTTTTAGAGTGATTTGCACAATTTGATGACTGACAATTTGAAGTATATATTTCATGTTACTACAAAGCACTGAAAACTGGACTTATGATGCCCTCAGGGACTATCAGTCCACCAGCATTGACACCTGCCTTGTCGTTATGATAAATATAAAACATATATACCTTTTAATTTTGTGCACAAGATGCCCATTTCGACAACTTGTGACTCTTCAGTGATGCTCGTGGCCGAATAGTTACCATCACATGGATATGGAAAGAACTCGGGTATACTGCTTACGTTATAATCTCTTTAATTGCATTTATCAGATTTTATAAGTAATAAGACCATTTATATTGTGTCAGTACAACAGTACACCGTTTAAAGTTTGCATGATTTTTTCTTGATTTTGTTCAAACCATTAATACTTAAAGCGACTACTTTATACCTATAGCACTAACGGTAACTGCAAGTTAAATTCGTTTGATTCTTTGGCGGACGGAACCCGTCTGCAGGTGATGTCTATAACTCAATGACGTCTGATACCACCTTTTATTCGTTTCATATTGTATAGATTATAAATTTTCTTATTATTTTAGTGACGATGGTAATGTCTCCATTAAAATGATACCCCATCTCTTTTCCCGAGGTCAGTGTCTAACCCATAACATCTGATTTGGTCTTAGAGAGTGGCATAAGCATTATTCTAGACTTATGTTTGAAAGTTAGTAAACAGATTATAAATATGCTATGTATTTGTACATGAACAATGAAAAAATAGATATATACATATATGAATGATCAAAAAGAAGTGCGTACCAAATTTCAAACACATATATGATTCATGATTTCACCCTTTTTTTATTTTAATATTCATCAGACTATGGTGTACGATGTTCCCTACATTATATTATCATGCATTTAGAATAGCTGAATTTATATCTTTACATTTATTCCAATCCCCTATTGTACAATATGTTTCTTGTATAGCTCATAACTGAATGTGATAAAGTCAATTCAACCCAATAAGATTAAACAAACACACCAAAGACGTGTTCGAAACTATCTGATAACATAATTATCGCAGTGTAGACACAGAAATTTGATTACCGATTCAGTAGAATGTTGAAGGTGTGCTCTGATGTTGTACCCTTACCAATTAAATACAGGACATAAATTTATGTTCAAAAGAAATGTAACTAGCGTGAAATTTATTAATTAATTATCTACTGGACTAAAATTAAGTCACACGTTGCTAGATGCAGGGAGAGGGAACTCTCCTGGACACCGGATTTCATTTCCCTTTCAGTGTTCGCCTTTACTTATAGGTAGATGTTAAAAGGGAATAGTGTCGTTGTGATTTTTCCTAATATTTCATGCCTGCCGGTTTCTTGATTTTTGACTACCGTGTTAGTTTTATTACTCATCATATCATCTGACCTCCAATGTATATCCAGTCGCTTTCCTGTCATCAGGCCTTGTTCCTGTAGGATATCTATATATTCGCTATCTTATGTGTATGATTAATCTTATTATGTAATGTTGCAAATGAATTTCTAAGTTTAATTCAATGGAAAACATTAAATAAACCCCGAAGAAGCAAACAATTGGACGTAACTACATGACATCGCTCCCTAAGGCGACAAAGATAATGAAATAAGAATAAAGCGCACGCATCACGTCCAAAAATATGTGATTACACGAATTACGCCCGTCAATGACATAATCATTCAACTGCCCTCAAAGAAAACTATCAGTGTTTCGACTCTCCAGAGATAAACTTAGATGCCATAGGAAAATTAAACTCCTACAAACTAAACTATTGAAATATTGATAAGTTATCATAAAAGAAATATAATACTGAAAACATATATTTAGTGTAGTTAATCGAATACGTTTTCCGATTACACTCTGGTAACAACGTATATTTACAACATACGTATCATGCCTGTGCCTTTTTCAATATAGCGTCAACATTTCTTCTGTTTTACATGATTGGTTTATTTCTACTGGACGGGCGCGGCAGACTTTATTAATAAGCAGGTGATGCGTACTCTATAAGGGTTGAATCCTATATCTCTTATTGCGTTTAAGCATTATTTGAAAAAGATGGTCTTGGTTTCATTTCTGTTTGTGTTTCCTTTTTGCTGATTTTGCATCCTTTTCTGTTTTCAGTTTTTCCTTTTTGCTGATTTTGCATGCTCTTCAGTTTCCAGTTCTTCCCTTTCGCTGTTTTTGCATGCACTTCAGTTTCGTGAGTTTTGGACTACTGAATTGGTTTTCTACACTAATCTATCATTTTATCAGTACTAGTGTCAACTTTGGTGATACCTCAGAATGTGACTAGAGATAGTCCGTTGCAAGTCACTGACTCAACAGTATGACAGAAATCACCAGAAAAATATACAGTATTTAAGGTGATGATATGAAAAGAAAAACAAAACAAAACAAAACAAAACCAAAACAAAACAAAACAAAACACACACACACACACACACACATCGCAAATATTCGATTATAGTGCAGTTACGATACCAACTTAGTACGGTCATTTTATATGACAATTAGCAATCAATTGATGTGGTTAACCGGATTACGGGCTCACCTTCCCAACGATTATGATTAGTGATGTTGATTAATTCACACAATTCTGCCGTTGTTTGAATTAACAGCAATAAAACCTATGTTGTGGGCTTGTGACACTTTCTCTAAAAGTCATATCGCGCGTGCTGTGGCCAATTTTATTGTACCTGTTTGATAACCCGTACCCGTGTGTGTATAAAAGACGGCACAAAATCATTCAAAGTACACTCTTCTTATAATACAAGCGGGAACAGATAATCAGAAGTCTTATAATATTAAGAAATGAATAAGAGTTCTCGCCCATTCATGACTGAAACATGTCATATATGAAAATGATTAAGGAAAACGGAATGTCGGATATCATATGCACTGCTTCATTTAGCTCAATGGACTACATTTGTAGTGTATTTAAATAATACATTATACTTGGCATCCTATCATCTATTGAATAAGAATATATAAGGAATGAGGCAGTAAATTGTCTGTTATAATTTTACCCTTTGATGTTAATACCAGCTCCAGTAACCCCATACCACCAGGGCGAGTGTCACCAATAAGCAGGGGATACCTATATCTCCATGGTATTAGATTTCACATTAAGTTTTTCCGAGGGTTCATGATTGTCTGCATTTTCTTTTTCTTTTTTTTTTTTTTTGTTTTTGTCTTGAGTTGTGAATATTCCTTTTTAACATGCTAATTACATAAACGCAGGTATACATCATGAAATGAAATCTAGGGGAGTCATTGAACTACTGTAACAGTGGTCTACATTCATTAATACTATTTTTAGCGTTTTAGATTATTTAAATTCTTAAATGTGGCAGATGTAACCTGCTTCACAGTAGCTTATAAATAGATCAAATGTTATTGTCGCTTTGTCCTAATACCAATGTTAAATATGTACATGAAAAGACATTACAAAAGATCTTTATACAGCTATGGTACTGCTCAATTGAAATGACGGTCGCTACATTGGAGTAGTTAATCGGTGTACGGACCGAACTTCACACTAACCCTCAAATTACAAATAATTTCCCATATAAAAGATAAGGACCAACATTACAACAGCAATGAGAGGTCATAAAATACAAAAACTCATATAATTATAGAATAGTATCAACATAAAAATTAATATCAGGTGATATCAACATACAGCCATCTATGTTGTGCTTTTTATATGTTGGGCCCGTAAACCGGTTTACCACACCTTTTGTTTGGCTTTTGTCAAATTAAATGACCGTCCTAAGTCGGTATTGATATTATTGATATTCATGTATTGTATAGCTCCATGGTGACGTCTGCCACATAACTGAGCCAGGAACTCCTCTTTTTTTTTTTTTTTCTTTTATAGAAGTCTTTTCGATTATCTAAAGATCATACTGTCGATCTAGAGCATTTACTTATTTTGAAATGAAATGACATTATCGAAATCTCAATTTGTGGATCAGATCACAGAAGAGGTTGAAATGACAATTCAGGTGGACACATATCTAGACTTTAAACAAAAATCTATCGAAAAACGAAAAAAGTGTATGGTTTCGTTCACCTTTCATCAAAAGTTCAAAAACAAATTGTAGACTTTTTTATATGGAAATTTAACACCGTTGCACAGGCACTCTCTCTAAATATATATGAGAAGTATTCACACCATATGATCGGAATCCACAAAGGATATTATCTAGAATTGTAAATTGGCTAAAACAATTACTAGTATGTGTATTACTCTCAATAACCTTACTGTATATATATATCAATGAAATTCTAATCCTCCCCCCCCCCTTTTTTTTTTATTTTCATATATTTTAGATTTGTTTAAGTCAAGTTCAGGTGTATCTGATATATTCTACTTCTGATTCTTCTAGGGGTATGACAGACTATACCTCTCTTTTATCTAGTAGAATGCATCTTCCTTCTTCATTACCGCTTTATAAAGTAACACTGTAAACATAATTAGATAATCGTGATTTCGTCCCATGGTGCACCATTGTGGATATCTGGAATCAAAGTTGGGTTGGTATTATTTACTCCGAAGACGCCAATTTTTTTCAGATAATAAATGTGATAATAATATATAATACAAAACTAAGGACTACAACATCAACAATTCTGGGCACCTGGTCTCACCTCTGAATTTCAGGGGTCCATGAATGTCCACTATGGTAAATTCTTTCAAGTACCATAGTTACGAGACACCAGTTAATTTCGTATTTTACATTAATGTCAAACTTATAATTAAACATTAATTCAGACATAAATGTTTTGTATTTATTGGCACATCTTTTCATTTATTCTAAGAATTTTATTTCATTGACCAAAATAATTACGACCTCTTCGCGGTTTCGTTCGAAATCATTTTTATTTCAATATCATAACAATACCATTTTCCAATTTATTCTGACCTCTAATCTTTTATAATAATTTTCCTTATAGACATATAAAACAATGGCATTAAAATGACAAATATTTTTATTAGTAACAGGTATCTGACTTATACCACTGGAATAGGCGTAAGGAGTGAAAGTATTCGTCAGACTCTTAAGACAGGTGATGCATTTATTTTAGATTGGTGATAGACAAAGAACAACTGACTGCTTATTTTGTTAACGTGTAATGAAACTGTGTCTTCATATCTGGAGATAATCTGCTGTTTAGGTGCTTGATTGTATTTCAAGAGTATACACAGTTGCTTGGTAATGTAAAAACCAGTTTCTTTTATGGTTGAATGTAATATTGAGTACAATATGATGTTTAAATCCAACATATTTTAAGACTTTTGAAACATTATCGCCCTCCTGCATGTCGAACCAGCACAAAGTTGACATATATGACAGCATTCCTTTTGAGTGCCTCCATACCTAGCTCGGCGATTTGTATTGTTTTAATTCATCTATTCCGCGCGTGTTCAATGATGTCTCCGTAATGTCTATCTTTCAGTTTTCCACATTTTCTTTATAAATGAGTTGCTTCCTGTTTGTGAGTAGCAGTGTACAGGATAGCAGCTCGCGTACTTTTGTTGGCTACTGAGAAAATATCGTCTGGGAAATCAAGTTTTCCATTAGATCCTATAAATTTCATTTGACGAGTCTGGATTGCATCATCAATGTTGTTCGAATCAAAACATACGATACATTTGAAAAATAGTCTTTAGAATTTTGAACAATACTGCATAATTTTGCGAATGACATACGTAATAGGTAAATCTGACAGAAAATGATATGAACAGTGGCTACAGATCAAAAGAACAAATGTAATATTCTATTGGCCAGATGTATGGATAATTGTAGATCATGCAGTTAATCTAGGGGTCTCACTGGAATGGTGTTCAGATAAAAATTGAGTTGCACTTCTACCGTGAAAAGGAAACTGTATTCAAGCCAAACCTGATACCTGATATTTATTACAGGATAGAGAAAGAATTAATGGTTGAAAGTGCAGACAATACATGTTAATCCTATCCGGTGAGTCCTGGCGGTGGAGAAACCATAACAGGGAGAGCGTGTTAATGTTCACTATAATTCAATTCTCTTGAAACGATAACATAAAAAAGACAATCAAAAATTTTGAATTGAATACCTTATTAAAGAGGACAGAGGGAGTTCTTTTAAAATTAGAGTTGTTTGGACAATAGGTATATACCATGTGAGATGCCATTTCTCACATCAATATCTCTAGAAACAGTTGTGACTTTGAATCCTACAAGAAATCTCAATTCATGGACATTCTGTGTAAAATGTCACTTCTGTAAATCAACTGTTAAAAGAGATCTCTTCCATAAATGACTACAGATGGACAGACAGGCGGGGGTAATGTGAACCTAAAATACCCCCTACAAATTCGTACTTTGGCCAATAATAAATGTAAAAGGTTTGGGTTGACGAAACATTTAGGCGATTAATCTCAGTCTAAACAATTGAAGGAAAATTAAATGCTTATACGTAATATAACTGTAAATGTAAGTCTGGACAATTAACATTATGCAATCTTGCTTGATTGAAAACACATATTACTTTCTTTTTTGGTTAATTGTTTTGCTTTATTTATTTATTTATTTATTTATTTATTTATTTTTGGGGGAGGGGGTCGGTTTTGTCAGGTGTCTTCTGTTTTCTTTTTCTCTCAATATTTTCAAGATACCAAAACACTAATGGTGACGGTGTGTTGTTTTCTTTTTAAGATTTGAAGAAACAATACTACAATGTAAGAGTTGAGCAGCGAAATGCACGGATGCGGAAATCACTATTCTTCTACGTTCATGCCTTGCGCATCTGTGTTTGTGGGATAAAACACTCGGTTAAATCATGTGCAATGCCAACTGATGCCACATATCTATATTAACAGCTCAGAGAGTGTTTGCTAAACACGATCGGAATGCTGGCCGCATCTTCATTAGGAAACATCAGACATATTAAATAAAGTAAGGACTCTATAAGCTACAAGCCAAGCGTTATAATTAGGGTTTAAACTTGCTTAATTCATAATCTAGACAAAAACAAGCATCGGTCGTGACACGTTAAGTATCTCTTTCGGCTTTGACTAGGCCTGTTGCAATAGTATAAGTGTTATGCATTGCGTCAGACGGATGTCGTAACCATATAAACTAATAGGCCGTAGACTGACAAACTCCGTGATACCATATAGTTTAGTAAGATCCTCTACAAAGTCCCGATTGCCGTTTATCTGATATTGTATTAGGAACTTTCTATTTTGTTTGCATATTGTTACAGATCGGCTTTCCTCTAAAAGCTAATTGTTATAAAAATATCACTTGCCTCCCGACAGAGAATTCCCTTAATCTGTCAAGCTATTATTAATTACCGTAAACTAGTAAGGATAAAAACCTCTCGACTTTGTTTCTGAAAATCAATATACAAAAAATATTTTGAGTACAGGTATAAATGATTTTCAACCCTTTCAATTAATGCTGCTGGCATTATAATGACATTAATCTACAAAAATAATGTTTACAGAAGAGGCTGAACGAAAATGCTTTAAATAAGGACGGTGTGGTATTGGCGATGGGGGTTCTGGTCGTTTATTTGGTTTGTTTAATTTTGGTTTTATGCTGTTTTCACAGCAAATGAGATTATATCGTCCAAAACCAAATAACAACGAACATTTGATCGTCGTAAACCTTGGCACCATGAGCGAAATATCAATTAAAACATCGCCTATATAAAAACCCTTCCCTTCTCTTTAGTTCCATAGGCAAATTCAGCTATGTGATCTGGTCAGATTTCTTTCTTTCTCAACCAGCATATTGTTGTTAAGATACAGTCACATTCTCTAACTCGTCAGGACCTATAGTCATGCAGTTTAGATATGGATATTGAAATCTCGAAAAAGCCAGATAAAGCTAAAAATAGACATGGCGATTGGTATATACAATTCAAACACGCTTTACCTTCTAAGAATAAATAAAGTCTTTCTAAATATACCAGTCTTTCAAGAATAGACATTCATTGCTAACTATATGTAAGGATACTTTGAACGTCACATTATCATTCATTTCATTTTCATCACTGCTAGAGAAGATAAAAGTATTAGTGTAGATTTTTTTTCGTCCGAGTGTGATTCATTGCCGAAAGAAAGGATAGAAGACACCTGAAATAATGTTGGAGAAAAGTCTTCATGAACATAAAGAAACATAAGAATAAACACTACATAATTTTCGTTTGTAATGTAGATATGATACCGAAGAAGAGCAGTCATTTTAAGTGGCAATCGTCACTCACCTGGCGTGGTTCGGTGCAACGGCTTAAAGGTTGTACGGGGAATTGTATATGATATATATCAAACGAATATGACATCGTCTTTTATTGAACTTCTTGCGCTTTTAATTCTTGCTTATTGTGTAAATTAGATTAATGTATAATATAGTACCTCCAGTTTCTGTTTAATTGAAGATGAATGCTGTTATAATAGTCATGTTTGAATCACTGAAATATATAGTTCCCTAAGGTCAATTGAAGTGATAACCTTTTATCACTGCTTTCTGGCTTTTTCTCCCTCTCAAAGAACGCAAAGGGACAGGGATAAAGATAACTAGAGGTAAGTTTGTTTTAATTAAGCTTTAAACACGAATACTATGGTGAAAAAATATATGTATATAAATTGTGTTTATGTGTGTATGTGAGTCTCTCTCTCTCTCTCTCTCTCTCTCTCTCTCTCTCTCTGTGTGTGTGTGTGTGTATCCCAATAATACTATCTCGTCAGGTTCCAAACTAGTGAAACGCCTGGAGATTATAAAAACTGACTAACAGGGTGGTGGGGACTATATGACAGGTCTTGTTGAAATCTTTAACAGAAGAGATATGCATGGGTTCTGAACCGCGTACATTCTGAATGTTATTAGAGACACCTATGTGCTTCATGTTTAGATCTACTTATTGATGTCGACCGAGATGGTAAACTTACTAATTCAGTTTATGACAAACGTGATGACTTTTCTTTCCCCATTGTTAACTTTCCATATACTAGTAGCAGAATTCCTTTATCACCTGCGTACGGTGTTTATGAATCCCAATTGATTCAATATGCGGGAGCGTCATCTGAGTATTGTTCTTTCATTTATCGAAGCCAATTACTAGGAGAAAAGTTACTCAAACAAGGATATGAGATATCACGACTTAAGTCAACATTTCGCAAATTTTACGGTCGTTATAAAGAACTTATATGTTCATATGATGTATCGTTGTCTAGAATGTTGACTCCCTTATTTCACAGTAACTAAACCATCTGTATTACGTTTACCATACAGCAGTTTTCTTACTGCTTATGACATATACCTATTTTAACTACAGCTGTGCCGTTTCCTAATTCTGTGACAGCGAATAATACTATTTCGCTTATGCTTATGGCATTACGACGGGTGTGACCGGTCGGCAGGGGATGCTTACTCCTCCATGGCACTTGATCCCACCTCTGTTTTGACAGAGGTTCGTGATTGTTATTGTTTATATTATATTTACATATGTATTGTCGTGTTTCTTCGACTTCGAGTTGTATATATATATATATATATATATATATATATATATATATATATATATATATATATATATATATATATATATATATATATATATAGCCTGTCAATTTGAGAATTTTTTTTTATCTTAAGTGGATGATTATATGTAGATAATTTGTGGTGAATGGGAAGGTGAGCCCGTAAACCGGTTAAACAACACCAATTGCATTACGTCTAAAGTGCTTGTTATGTTTTTAATGTTATTTTATTATTATTACTTTATTAACAGTGCATTTCAGCGGCGGCTTCTGTTTTACGTCTGAGTCAGACGCTTTTATCTGTATCTTTTTGCTTTACAAGACTGTAATGTCCATAACCACGTTTGATTGCCTATGTTTCATTTCTTTTTCGGTTTCTTGTATCTTCGTTGTTGACAGCTGGTTCTTATGCGCTCAAAAGATCACAGAAAAATTAATTTGTAATGAAGTTCTGGTACAGTCACCTAAAATGAGAAGTGTCGCTCACGTGGTGTGATTAACGCTTAGAAAATAATGTGTAAAATTGCAGAGGTATCATATATATAGAACATATATACCTTTTCATTTTTGCACCAGATGTGAATTTCGATAACTTATGTCTCTTCAGTGATGCTCGAGGCCGAATGGTTGGAATTCTCATATTATATTAATATTTGAAGAGCAGTATTGAAACCAAAATGACCGAAAAAGTGAACCAAAGAATCAATCTAAGGACAGAGCTATGCATGAGGGAGATAATCCTTAGTTTTAGAGTGATTTACATAATTTCATGACGGAAAATTTTAAGTATATATATCAAGTCAGTTCAAAGGCACTGAAAACTAGACTTATGATGCCCTCGGGAACTATCAGTCCACCAGCAGTGACACCGGCCTAGTGGTTATAATAAATATAGAGCATATATACCTTTTCATTTTGTGCATCAGATACGCATTTCGACAATTTATGTCTTTTCAGTCATGCTCGAGGCCGAATGGTTGGAATTCTCATATTAAATTGATATTTGAAGAGCAGTATTGCAACTAAAATGACCGAAACAGTGAACCAACGAATCAGTCTAAGGACAGAGCTATGCATGAGGTAGATACTCCTTAGTTTATTTTGTTTGTTTACAGATGTTAAGAAAGTTATTTTTTTCATTGTACCGCTTTTTGTCTTGAGTCGGCCAGTAACCAATGGATAATATCTATGACGATTCTCATTCCAGATCTCACAAAGATTTGTTTTATGCTTATTTTTCCGGCTCTGCAAAGCAAAATATCTAATGTCTCTATTCGGCAGTAATACTCCGGTTTATAGCTAAATAACTAAACTGTACCGAAAGTTTAACAGCACCTAAATGTCCATGGAATAACGTGTATATTATCATATTCAGACAAATGCGAACAATTAAAGTGAGGTGAGACATATATTGAATAAAAGTTTGTAAACATACTTATCTCACTGTTTTGTTTTGTTTTTTCTATTTTTGTTTTTGTTTTTGTTTGTTTGTTTTGTTTTGTTTTTGTTTTTTTTTTTTTTTTGTTTTTTGCTTTTTGTTTGTTTGTTTGTTTTTTTTTTGAGAAGCGAAAGTCATACTATAGCCATATGACAAAATATGTAAGCCTAGATAAATATAATAAATTTGTATATAGACAGATATTAGGAGGTACAAGTAATTCGCTACCAGTACATTGCTACCAGTACATTGCTACCAGCTTGTTTTCAAAATACGTAGTATATATATTCAAACTACATATCAATAAGAAATTGGTGTGTCAGACTCGTGCTTGTATAGGTACATAGTGCTCTGTCTACTCAGCCTTCTAAGACAACTATTTGTAGAAGATAAGACAGAGGACAAAGCTGTAGTACACAGAACATGAACACAAACATGTTAATAGTAAAATATACAGGGAAACACGACATTACAAAAAATATTCGATTGTTCTGTGGTTACCATTACAACTTAGGTCGGCTAAATAATGTAACAAACGTCACACATTTGGTGTGGCTAACCGATTTACGGGCTCCCATCTTCCCACTCACTGCAAAAGCAGCACAGTCAAAGGACGCGCATTTAAAATTTTACAAATAATCCTCCATATAGAGAACAAGGGCCAAGTGTCTCCAGACGATAGGTCATAAAAAAGGAGGGTACCTTTATAAAAGACTAAGATATTTGGTCGTGATACTATAGCAAAACTTAATTATATTTTAACTATATTGGTTGGACAAAATCTTTTCTTTAAAAGATTAGCTGAATACTCTCTAAACTACTACTACATCTACTACTACTACTACTACTAATACTACTACTAGTACTACTACTACTACTACTATTATCATTATTATTATATTTATTATTATTATTATTATTATTACTTTTATCAGCATCGTTTGTGACAGACAATAGGGTAAAAATTCAATAAAACAAAACCAAAATAAAAAGCCAAAAAAAAAAAAAAAAAAACCAAAATAAAAAATAAAAAAAAAACAAAAACAAAAAACAAAAAACAAAAAAAAAACAAAAAAAAAAACAAAAAAAATAAAAAACCACAAAAAAAAAAAAAAAAAAAAAAAAAAAAAAAACCCACAAAAAAAACCAAAAAAAAAACTGTTTTCAAATGCTTTGTGTATTTAAACTGTGTATTGTTAATATAATTAAGATTCATCTAATGAGTGAACTTGATCGTCGTCGTTCTTGTAGAAACCAATAACCTATTACTTGCTAAAATAATGATTTCTTATAAAGCACATGGTAAAGTTGTATTCTGTAATACTGGGTGACATATATTTCTGGCTTCCGTTATAGCTTCTGGATAAATCATCGGTCTGCTAACTAGTGGATAAAGTGGCTAATACAAGTATACGATCATTAACAAAAAAAAAAAAAAAAACAAACAAAAAAAAAAAACAGCCAATTGATTTCTAGTTCAATACGTCGGGAATATATGTTCCTTGGGTGAACACGTACTTGCACCGTGGTATCTGAACTGCCTAAATGTCCTATTGCATCAAGTTCAGATATGTCTCTGCACGTAAATATCTTGTACATTTTTCGAAAGACACTGTGCAGCCATCGATCACCTTATTTCTTTATATTTTATGCCTTTTTATATGCTTATTCTGGTTTCCTCTGCATGTTTGTTGCTCCTTTTTTCATTCAGATACCGTTTGTTTCGTTGCCGTAGAGGGGCACACCACAAATTCCTCAGATTTATATTAAGACAATTTCCGTAGCATTGACGCAAGCCGAAAACTATCGTACAATGCTGATACCAAGTTGTCGAATAGGAATATCTATTATACCATTTATAGACCATCTCGTACCCCTCTAAGAATCATAGGTAAGGTATGGAATAGTATGCATCCCTATACCACCCGCTCACAATGCTATAAGTTTATTTGAGATCATAGAGTATATAGGTATCTCAAGAATGAACAGTGTAATTACATCCACAATCGGAAAAATATAATGATAGTTATATATCTCTGTTCAATTGTCATGTTACCTGATTAATATGATTCCTGCAATCCTGTCGTGGTTGAATTTTACATTTATATCGCAGTAAGTTTGATCACCGTCATAAGCTTTCTTTCGGATAATCCGATGCGTAAGACCTTATACAGTGTATCACTATACACACAGATTTCCTAGTTATTATCAGAGAAACATCTTCTTCTTTTTTTTTTTTCTTATGTACTTCGAATATATTTACAATTATGAATTACTACTTAGGTCTAACATAACATATACAACATTTTATCCTTTGTTTCAGAAGAGTCTAGTTCCTTATCTTCGTTCCCTCTGATTGTTGGTCGTGATTCTTACAAATCGATGATCGTAGCTTTTTAAGATAAACATCACGTTTGGCTCTTTTGCTGACGCTTTGTACTTTTGGTTATCAATTTTGATACTACAATTTAATGCTAAAATTTAATAACATATTGTTATCAATGTATTTTAATACCATAATATATATGGGAAAAAGTTTAAACTCACAAACTTCGATTGACTATCAGAAGTCAGTATCACTATTGCATAACACTTAAATACTATTTTTCTATTAATTCTCCTGTTTGTAATGCGCACTTTTCTCAGTTTCCTCCAGTTGTGTATCTACCCTACTAAATATACGGTAGACACAGCTCTGCAGCTATAACGTCAGAACAACAATTATACACCTCAGCAAGCACGCATTTCAACAATTGCATATTGAAAGTCATGAACTGTTTGTTTACAATGCACAAGATGGTCATATTTTGTATTTCACTCACGCATTGAATCTATGATTCAAAACTTGGGCAGATTTTCTGTCTTAATAGATACAACAGAATGGTTTATATACGAGCCAAAACGGTCAATCAGTATTCACGAATTTACGTATTAATGTCATAGTGGCGAATGTAACTGCACTGCAGGAATTGTTACAGGTCAATGGATATCACCTATGGTTCTTCAAGGCATCCGTAAATGCCTGTATTTTTTATTATTTTACACAGCATTTACAGGTACAGTTTCACAGATACTTCATGAGAAGCCATTGCTCACTTTATATATTTCAATAGTGTCCTTTAAATACAGGCAATTGGTTGTAGTCAATTCCCTTTAAAGTGTTTGACAGCCTTAATTTCTTCTTCCATGAGTTAGGATTACCGAGTGCCATTAAGGGTTATATGCAATTCCGACTGTGTGCTTTTGGCGTATAGTGACAATCATTACACTAATTGAACTTCAATCTTTTCATATGAAGAAGTGTTTTTCTTATTATACTCATTTTTTAAAATCATTAGAATGAGTCTTTTTCTTTGTAAGGATAAAATCTTACTACTGGCCCGTTTACATGACGAAAGTATTTCCTGGAATAAATCGAATATTTGGTCCTTGATAGTTTGTAAACGCTCAAGAAAGTTTTGTGTTATAAAATTCATTGATCACGTCTGGACATTTGATAAATGATTTCGAGTTAACAGAGCTTATCATGAACACTTGGTCTCACCACAATTTCATTGAGGTTCGCTTTTGTGTGAGTATAATATTGTACATGCTATTGTCCTTTATTTCCGTGGACTTTCAGTTGTGGAAACCCCTTCGTTACTTTCTTTATTTTGTAGTCTTTTAACATTTTTCTCCTATCATTTAAGAATGGATTTCATCTAGTCTGAAAAGTTGGGGGTTTTTTTTCGCATTTCCTGGAATAATATTCACACGAGTTTATAATTATCTAGAAATTGTTGTACAGAAAAAAATTAAATAAAAAATAAACAAATAAACTATACAATGTACCTCTATATTTTCTACAGTTTTTATTCTGATGTTTTTGACGAGCGTTTACACCACCATTAACATTTTGGCAGCAAGGAGAATATTTAGTAGCAGATACGGAGCATTGACCACACGTAGGTTTTTTTTTTTTTTGGGGGGGGGGGGGGTTGTAGATGCAAGGAATATTTATTTCCTTTTGAAACACTATCTTGTCATGTTGGTTTAGACGGTTGTGGTTGCTTGCAATTTATCAAAAGTTGTACACAGACATGTGATGTGTTAATTTGATTACACTTTTTGTTATATTTGTATATTCGATAATTGAAATTATAAATGAAGAAAATCCAAATCCAGTACATGGTTTGTAATATTAAACTAAATAGAAGACGTAATGTATATTTACTCAGTCAAATTTAAAGACACATAATTAAGCACCATGACAGTGTTTAGTGTCAATTATATCTGTTGAGTCTGTATAATCAATTGTTAATACGGGCAATATGACCGATGAAGATTGAAGTTTGCATGTTAATTTGATCAGTAGAATCAAAGTGTGTTAACATCCTTTACACAGAAGTGGATATATCGGCTGATATGAAGCTGTTCGATCCCACACTTACTGGAAATGAAATCCCTTAAGATCTAGTGATTACGAAGAGCTATTTGCAGAACATGTAGGCTATTATGGTCCCTTGTCACGCATGTTTCTCGGACGGCCTTGACAACGAGGTATGTTGTTTTATTCATATTGTTTATAGTACAGGTAATGCAAACATGACTTGCAGATATTTTTCCTTTTAGGATGTGAAATCACTTTTATTTTGAGAATTTAGAACCTCCACTTATTTGTTACCAGTACAAAAAGCCTATAAGAAATCTTATTTTAAATTATAATGAAGTTACATCTAACCCTGATGTTTCAGACTCTATTCCTTCGTCGTGTTCTTGTGAAAATTCTAAATATGTTTATAAACCGGCAGGTCATGTTATTACTGGTGACTTAAACTGTATTTCGGACAAGAAATTGCGCACCCTTTTCGTAAAAGGACCTAAATATAGGTTACCGTCCAAGATAGATTTCAATAAATGCCGTGACGTTATAGAAGATGCTTTAACTACATATTGTAAACGTTGGTGTAAAAAAGAACAGGTAAAGGTTCATGCTCTTAATGATTGGAAATACGAGATTTTAAGAATTGTCGATATCCGTATTAAGAACTTTACGGAAAATCCGCATTTATTTCAACAGCCTAATACATTGACGGCAAATTCTATTAAAAAGAAGATAGCTGACTTACATGCTAAATATGTCTTTGTTCCTGCTGATAAAGCAGGTAATAACATAATAGTTGCTTGAAAACTATATTATATTGAAGTACTTAAAAACGAATTAAACTCCACTCATACATATGTGGAAAGCCCTACCTCAAAAGACAGCACCTTGCATGATCGCCTCATGACCATGTCCGACTTCAAAATTAAAACTGTTAAATCTGATCTACCAACCATATATTGGCTCCCAAAACTACATAAAAGTCCATATAAATCACGTTTCATATCTAATTCTAGCCACTGCTCTACTATGGTACTATCGAAGCATATTACGTCTGCTCTAACTGCTATAAAAGATCATATTATCAAATATTGTGATGTGGCATTTCATAATAATAACATCAATTACTTTTGGTCGATTAAAAATTCTCATGAAGTTACAGACAAACTTCTTTCGCTAAATTTCAAAGCGACTCAAATTTTTACATTTGATTTTTCTACACTTTATACATCTCTGCCTCATGATTTGATTAAAAGCAAGTTGCTGTCTCTTATACAATGGTGTTTTCACAGAGAATCTAAAACGTACATATGTACTTCCAATAACTCCGGATTCTTTTCCAACAAACAATATACTTATATAAATACTGGACTTGCAAGGAATTATGTAAAGCACTAGATTTTCTCATGAATAATATTTTTGTGCAATTTGATAGCAAGATATATCAACAAATAGTTGGGATTCCTATGGATACTAACTATGAGAGGGATTTTATGGTTTCTATTAAAAAATCAAAACGTTTTGACCTCTGACAAATTTAATAATACTTGCAGATATCTGGATGACATTTTGGTTATCGACAACCCTGAATTCGAACAATTTCTATTAGAAATATATCCACCAGAGCTCACATTGAATAAAGCTAATACTTGAGATAAATCTACACCTTTCTTAGATTTAAACATCAAAATTATCAACCACCTAATATATACTAATATTTATGATAAACGTGAGGGTTTTGGATTTCCTATTGTAAATTTCCCTTACTTGGATGGCGATGTTTTCTCGACTCCCATCATATGGTATCTATATATCTCAATTAGTTCGATTTGTCAGAGGCTGCACCGATGTTTTGGACTTTCATAAACGAAATTTACAAATTACTACTAAACTTTTAACTCAGGGTTACAGATATCACAAGCTAAGAAAAACATTCAGCAAATTTTTCAGATCTTATTCAGAACTTGTATCTAAATTTGGAAATAGTTCTTTTCAACAGTATGTATCCAATGGATTTCCCATCCTAATTTTTACGGTGATCTCGTATAGAAACTAAGGAAAGTAAAAGGCTCCGATAACGTTATTTTATCATGTAATAAAATAGTCAAACGTCTTCTAAATAGACATTATAATATTGAGATCATCAAAAAGACTATAGGTCTTGTATTTGGCCCCTCTACAGCCTTATGCAGACTTTTACTTGAACGTTGCACGCTGACTAACAGGGCGGTGGGGACTATATGACGGGCCTTGTCCAAACCTCTTTCAGAGGAGACATGGTCCTGAACCTCGTCCCCTCTGACTGTTAGTCGGGACTCCTACAGATCTAGGGTCTTAGCTCGCTTTCAGACTGGCAGAGCACGGTTTATCATGTTGATGTCGCATATATTTTTATACCAGCCTATATAAATCTTTCGGAACCATTGACCCTCCTTAGTTTGTACACTAGATCACCGTAGAAATTGGCAACAATTTGGTTTTGATTAAGTCATGAGGTAGAGAGGTATATGGTGTCGAAAAATCAAAAGTAGAAACGTTATTTGCCTGAAAAGTTTTCAATGACTTCGTTAGAATGTTTGATAGACCAAAAGTATTTGACGTTACTAACGCTAACAGCCACACAATACTTGATAACATGGTATTTAACTGCAGTGAGAGCAGAGGTAATATGTTTTAGAAATCACAGTGGTAAAGCAATGACTAACATTTGATATAACATGTGATTTAAATGGGTTTTGTGTAATTTTGAAAACCATTAAATTGTTGGAATATCGTTTTTATCAATGCTTAATTGAAGCCACACAAAGCTTAACATTGGTCAGATAGGATTTTGTTTTTAAACTATGGGGATTCAACATTCGTAGAAGTAGAGTGCAATTCAGTTTTAAGAACAGTAGTATAGTATTTTTCAAACAATGATAATATTATTAGCAGCTTTGTGAGGAGGTACGAAGACATAGGCATTATGTAATGTAAAGATGATGGATAAATCCAAAGCACAAGTCCAAAAATCATAAAACCAGAGGACATACAAAATCAGTGAAAATGAAAAACAAATGGAAAATAACAAAATATGTCTACTTGAAGAGCATGTGTAAACCCCTGTGATGGAGTGAGATCAGGTGCCCGGGGAGAGTGAGCATCTCCTGCTTGCTAGCAACACCCGTCACATATACCCAGTAGAAAGAGTCAGATCGTGTAAATTCCATATGTATTTATATATGGAGAAGTCGAAGTAGGTAACCTTCTAGTATAGAAGGTATCAAATCTGTGTAAAATGATCGGAATCGGTCTCAGTCCAGAATATCATTTAAAAGTCGATAACGAGATATCATATGGAGTAATAAGAGTCTCGTAACGACCATAGAATTTCCTCAGTGACGTTGCTAGTCTAGCACATATATAGCCCTGGTTGAGCAGCTTAACTGAAAGTCGCCTAGCCCTCAGAACAAAGTCACTGTAATTTGAACATGCTCTGGAATAACGTATTAACTGAGATATGAATACGCCGTATGCGGGCGATGATGGAATGTTGCTATTTATGAAAGGAAAGCTTGTGATAGCGAAATTGAAATCGTCACGTTTGTCATAGAGTGAGGTGTTCAATTGACCATTAATGTCGAAAGACAACATAATATCTAAATACGAAGTAGAATTACTACTTTCTGTGGTTTCTTTGACCTCAAGTTCACTTGGATAGATGATGCTAAGGTAATCCGCGAATGAAGGATTATTAATTGAAAGCAAGTCATCTATATATCTGTAAGTAAAATTGAAACCAAGAGCCAATTGTTTTTTTCCTTGCGAAAGCAAAGACTGAATGAATTCAGCTTCGTATGAGTAAAGGAATATGTCAGCCAGAAGCGGAGCACAGTTAGTGCCCATTGGAATGCCGAGAATTTGTTGAAAAACCTTACCTCCAAACACCACAAAAATGTTATCGATAAGAAAGTTCAATATCTGGATGACAGCTGTTTCAGTGTATTTATTTTTGGAATCAGAATTTTCCCTAACAAAGTAAGTTTTATCGTGGCCTATTGCTATATATTTGAATTTGCGGCTTCCGTTTTTACTAGTAAATGCATTTTGAATAATTTCCGCTAATCTGTCTTTTAATTTCTGATGAGGGATCGTTGTGTAAATCAGCCATATTACACTTCTTAAGGTAGAAGCCTCGAGGTATCCAAATTTTTCTATCGATCAATTTCACTAAATCATAATTGTGGCCTATTACTATATATTTGAATTTGCGACTTCCGTTTTTACTAGTAAATGCATTTTGAATAATTTCCGCTATTCTGTCTTTTAATTTCTGATGAGGGATCGTTGTGTAAATCAGCCATATTACACTTCTTAAGGTAGAAGCCTCGAGGTATCCAAATTTTTCTATCGATCAATTTCACTAAATCATAATCGTGGCCTATTACTATATATTTGAATTTGCGGCTTCCGTTTTTACTAGTAAATGCATTTTGAATAATTTCCGCTATTCTGTCTTTTAATTTCTGATGAGGGATCGTTGTGTAAATCAGCCATATTACACTTCTTAAGGTAGAAGCCTCGAGGTATCCAAAATTTTTCTATCGATAAATTTCACTAAATTATATAGTACTTGGCCTTTATATAGATACACATTATGACACAATTTGGAATGAATTGATCCATGGGTTATCTTTTGACAACAGCACAAAATGAGGCATTTTCAACCCATTTTGGCATGCTTTGAATTGATGACAAAATATTTCAAATGTACACGGAAACTAATAACAAAAGGTTAGATCAGTATAAGAAAACGTTCAATGCTTTTGTAGAATATATGCAATAATTAAAAGGCATCATCATATTTATTCTTTGCTTAATCCTTGTAAACTGAACTTATTGCCTGATTGACGTGATAAAAATTACTAATTACTGAGTCCCTCATAATATTATTTCTATCAATCTGTAAAATAATTCTATCGTTTAATTTAAAACAAAAACTGTGGAATGTTTTAATTTTTCAATAAAACAGCTTTCTTCTTTATCAGTTTAAAGAAAATTTAACCTAGGGTTGCTAAGTTATTCAAAGTTAAATTACACCCCCCCCCCCCTTTCTTCTCTCACTATGCTCTAATGTCCGTATGCGATATGTATAATGATTACTTCATAAACAACATTTAAAACATTTATCTATTCAGAAAATATTTGAAAATATTGAATGTCTATACAATACAACAATTTACGTACATGTATGGTATTTCCTTTATATGCCGCCGGATCGAAATATGTGATGTCGGGGGTACATGTATGTTACATTTGCCTGATCTGTGTTTCAACTGTCAGTCTGCAACATCGACCTTGTCCATAACATTTCAACATCATATATGACATGAGTACTTCACCTATAAAGCCCTTTCAACAAATGACCTTGAAGTCAAAGGCCGTGTCACCCTGACCTTGAACCATATGCTATAATTAGTTAAGCTTAATTTTGCTCACATTTTTTGAAACACAAGAGACAGACTTAAAACTCAGAGGTGTAACACAATTTAAATCTGAGAAATGTAACCCACTATCGAAACCAATTCAAATGACACCAAAGTCAGTTATCCTGTGACCTTGACCTTACTGTCAAAATAATTATTACCTTGTTCATTACTTATGAATTCTAAAAAGACATATTTGGTATGCATTGAGAGATTTAAAGGTAGGTTGCAACATAAGGTTTGGAATTTTTTTTTTTTTCATTTTATGGATACAACCCCTTTTCGGACAGAATAGTGCTGCAAAACATTAGTCATGGGAGACTGCAACCCCCCCCCCCCCCCTTTCCCTTTTCAAATATGATTAGATCTGCCTACTTCATATATGAAACCCTTTCTGATGATACTAAAGTGAATTATCTTGCGATTTTGAATGTGAATTATGAGTGTGCGTAATTACTTATGTACTATTACCAACAAGGTTTGTTTGCAAACATTGACATGTGCTTTTTGTGCATATAGATCGTTTTCCATGTGGAACAACACGTTTGGCGCATTTCACAGAAGAGCCAATCCATCACTAGATTTATTCACTAAGCCGCTAAAAAACAAACAACTTTAATGAGTACCCTTTGAAACACATAAAATTACAGAATACACGTACATTTGAAAATACTGACGTTGTACTTCACCCTACATAATCAACCACCATAAACTCTACACTGCTACAAATGCCTTACGTCACATTCAGTACACAATGACGTCAGTTAAGTGCCTGTAACTGGGTCAGCGTCATTTCCAGCAAAGTGCGTGTCACTTATCTTCCACTCCCCCGTGGATAAAAGTCTGATCATTTAGACATATATTGAGGGTAACTCTACGAATAAGGGAGAAATGATCGTCTGTTATGTTTACAAATATTCTAGATCTTTATCTAAAACATGCTTGAAAAACGTGCGTACACGTATACGTTTTAGATAAGATCATTGGTAACGGTTGTTATGTGAACGACATAGGTCGAGATCCTAAATATGCTTGAAAAGCGCTCATACGTGTAAACGTTTTAAACACTTTTCAGAATTACGTCCCTTAGATCGCTTGTACTATTTTAAATGCATTTTAATTAATTTGAATGCAAGTTACCCCTTATGTATCTGAACCAGCCCTGATATGTCTTCTCAATTTCTAGATGATTCTGTATACTGTTCAATATTAACATTTGCATATGTTTTATTTATTCATTTTTTTATTATTATTTAATCTTTTTTTATTTATTTCTCTTTACTAGTATTATTATTATTATTTTCTGTTGCACTCCGTCATAAACTCTCCATTGCACTTTTAGTCAGAGTACAATGCTCAAGTAAATCTGTATAAGGCTGTATAGGGGTCCAATACACGACCTATGGCCTTTGCAATGATCTGGTGATCATATCGTCGAATTCGAAAGCATTTTATTATTCTAGAGTCCGTTGATATGATATTGTCCGAACCTTTGACCCTCTTGTGGTTGTACTAGATCACCGAAAAAATTGGTATTGATAAAGTCTCAATAAGATCTGTAAAATTTACCACAGTTTTCGAAGTGTCTCGTATGAACTTGAAATAAAAAATACAACCGAAAGCGTATCTTCTTTTTAATACCTCGATATACTACTATTAATTAAATAAAAATGATATATTCATTTCACAATGTTCCAAAATACAAACAACCTGCCACATTTAAATGGCGCAAAAACTTATTATTATGGACGCATGTGACAATTATGTAAGACGGTGGGAAAAGACAGAGGATGTCTAACTTGACGGTCTCTCTAAGTGGAGTCGTTATGAACATACTATCAATGTCAGACAAAAGTTTACTTTCTCCGACACTGAAATTGTCAGAGAACCGAGCCATCTCCATGAGAATTTAGTTATTGTTCCCGCCGTCAAAGAATCGAGTAATTTCATAGTAATCTGCAAATCATGTAATCCAGTAGCCTTATAAAGAAATTCCATTCACTCACTGGAAGTCCTACATACACTCAACAAGTTCTCTTACTCTGAAATATTAGAAAACTACAATTAGTTCTCTCTTCTTCTGGAATACAAACAAGTGATTCAAAGCTCTAATAGCCGTATATTTACTAGTTTCTAAAGATAACAAATTTCTATATAAATATCGATTCTTCAATGCAGTTCGTCCAGGTGCTCAACAAAGCCTTTATTCAGTATGCCCGAAAATATTTACAAACAAGAAACAAGGTCTTCAGACGTAACATAAACATGAGCATCCGCCAGAGTCAATCACATGTGGATCATAAAGAACTGAAAGAACTTACTGTGACATCTTGGATTTCTACCTTTAATCTTTGAGCATGCATTAAGTATTTTAATTTTTCGACCTTTTATACAATTATCCTTACCAAAAGCGTAAAAGCAAACTAGCTCCCATTAATTGTTGTTTACAGAAATAGAAACTGAGCTCGCTTACAGACTGGCAGAGCAAGGTTATTTTCTGTTGTAGTCGCTTAACAAATTGATTCTAGCATATTATTAAATAAAACATTTCGTGTTAAGAATTTTATGACTTCTTATATTGAGTAACCTTTTCATATGGAAATTTATAATGTGTGTCCAATGATTGTGTTGCTATTTCGGTGGGCTGGAAGGTGGGCTCCGTAAACCGTTTAACCTTTCAAACAAACTGAGTGACGTTTTTTTTTTTCTTTTTCTTTTTTCACTTTAATTGACCGTCTTTTCTCGGTACGAATCCTAACTGTAATACAATCGAATGCTTTCTAATGTCATTTTCTGTATTTATTTAACCATAATCACGTTCTATGCGCATGCCCTTAGATTTCTATTATACAGCAGATATCTTCTGTATTCTTATTTATGTCAAGCAAAATTCATTTCGTTATTGCTTTCTACAGATAATGTAAAATACGAAAGTAGCTGATGTCACATGACAATGACACTAGTAGCAATGTATCACTGTGGGCATTCACAGATCCCTGTAATTTAGAGGAGAGACCAGGTTCCCGGAATGAGTGAGCGTCTCCTGAGATATGAAGCAATTTGCATTTCAGTTGAATTTTAATACAGAATTAAGGAATTACCGAGTTTAAATAAATCAAACGCTTTCAAAATTACATTGGTCATAAGTATCCCGCTGAACTAGAGATCAAAGACAAGACAGAGCGCAACAGGAAAATAAACGTGACAATTATAACTTCCATTGCATTAGTTTTTCCTAAGAAGTAATATCACGTCGACACCTGCCTAATGTGCTTTAATTTCACAACTTATATATACGTTATCCTAGATCATATATTCTCATACCTACGTTTTGTTCTGAGGAGCGGGCGACTATCCAATAAACAATACCACTCGCACAGATCTCGAAATCGTAAGAATGAAATCATTACTAAGGATATTCTTTAGTCGACGCAAAGATTTTTTGAACAGTATGAAGTACGTCTTCCCAGAATGTAATGTGATATTCTGAAACATGATCATGTACAATGACAACCTTTTACCAATCTGACAAATAACCTATAAGATTTTTTACACGGAAGTTTCTATGAGGATAAGGAATTAAAATTTGATTTATCGACTTTGCTGATAATTGAGAATGCTACATGAAATGGAGGATCTTAACTTATTGTAGAGAATGTAATGTAGATGATCAAGGCATACTAGTCTTCAAATAATTTAATATCCATAAAATTTCATTGTTCACGAAAGGCAATTTAAACAGAAACTTCAAATACATTTTAACCCATGAATAATTAAAACAATATACATATACGGAGTTTAAAGAAGCCTAGATGTCAAGAGATGCTGGGTTTGATCACTCCTATTAATTGCAAATGGAGACAGGAATCCGAGGAATGCTATCTATAATACATTTATTGTGACGAATGAAGTAACTGAATATTTCAAACTCTGTGTAAAAGCTAAAGTCTTAGTCGGTAACAACGTATTTCCTTCATGGATGGATAAACAATGACGACCGAAAGCTAACCAAGTATAAATTAGAAACTATTTTGGCGTTTATATTTGATTGACTGGGTGGAGCATGCTGACTAGTCATTAATACTGATTGGCAGCCAGACAGAGAAGACAGGACACATCTGGCCAAGCTGTATGAAACAAATCACAAAGGACATTATCATATAACAAACCTGATGCAAATGTCAGTCGTCTGTTCTATAAAGAACTTTTCGTTGCAATAAAGACGAATTTGGCGGCCTGTAATTTCTGCATTACAATTAATCAAAAGTATCTCTTTAATTTTACAATTCCTTTTAAAAGGAACTTGCAATAAATACAAATTCTGGTAATCCTACTTATATTCGCTCGTCGTTGTTTGTGGGTAAGATCTCTGAAAACCATAAAAATTTCAAAACCATTTGGAATAAGTAAATGTTCAGTTAATGGCGGCGTAGTCCCTTCTACTATTTTAAAGAGAGAGAGAGAAAAAAAAAAAAACGATGTTTGTGTTACTGTGAATTAGAATGTGGATAAACATACAGTTTTTTATTTTTTCCCACAGGTATACCGTGGTCATACCGTTGGAAACAGAGTTTTCCTGGCAACGTTTGCAGTACACCTGTCGGAAACAATCAAACACAGTAGTTTACCCCTTAAGTATCGACATTTGCCGATCCGACAATCTTGGTTGTTGCTGCAATCAAGAACAAAACCTTGGACTACGATTCTTCCATTTACCGAGGAAAACTACTGAGTAGAAACTCTGTGCCACAAGGATAAGAAAAAGCACGTCTAATATCTACATGCCGCAGATTTTAAATCGATACACGGACCTTGTTATTCTTATCAGAAATCATAGACCCTTATTTAATTGTAATCCGTGTTAGATAAGAAGGGATGTTTACTCGTATGATTTTCTTTTTTATTTTTCATTTGATCCCACCCCTGGAGTTCGTGATTGTCTGTATCGTTAATCTTCCCTGTATAATAGATATTATTTTTGATTACTGCTAGGGATCTTGGCGTTTCTTTCTTTCTTTTTTTTTTTTCCTGCTATTTTGTGTAGTTTAGGATCATATAGTATCCTCGACTGGCTTGTATCTTTTGGGACGATAATGAAAAAAGTCATGATTGATTTTCTCGAGTAAGGCCACACATTAGATGGTACATATTCAGACTTTTACCTACGTGGATTTTTTGAAGCAATAATGGTATGATGGACGATTGTTATGAGTATTTAGAGCATTTCTGCGATGACTTCTGTCATACGGCTAAGTCAGATGCGTTTTGTCTTTTCCCTTAGGGGACAGGAAGGAAGCAATTTATTATAACAGGATTCAGAAATTGGAAGCGAGATGGTGAATGTGCATTAACGCGAGGGAAGATTATATTAAGTAATAATCCTAGGTATTCCTAAGAACATGGGGCTGAGAACTTATTACCTCGTAGTCAATCAGTTTTGGTAAAATAAATTCACAAATATAATTTCAAATTGAGAATAAAAATTTATTCTAGCACAAAAACATAACATAACATTTGATTTTATATACATGTATATTGTTCATCAGTATGAGCCAGCGTGGTAGATTCTTGGCTAGTGACCAAGAAGACCCGTAAATCGAATCTTCCCGTTTTGGTTCTGTCTTCTGTTACAGTATTAGTGACACGTAAACATTCGTCACTGCTTCGGGTGATCCGTTGCATGATCTAATTCTGTGTGTAGTGTACCAGGCAGATGACTTCACTATATAAGTCAATGATCAGGCGATGACTATAACAAAATACATGTCAGAAAAAATTATGACATAATCTTTTTCATTACCCTCTTTCTGGAAATATCTGTACATAATCCTGTTACAAAAGCTTTTACACGGTTCCCTTCTTTACAGTACATTGTGCATCTAATAAAGAAACTGACTCAGAAGTAGCTGGTCAACTTAACTATCATATATAGTAGATACTCATTACAACAAACTAGCAATACCGAAAGCATTGTCAAAGTAATAAAAACATTTTATTGTACAGAATTATACTTAATTTTCATTTGTCGAAAGTACTCGATGTTGATTGATTTCCGATAATCGGAGTAACCAAATATATACTAAGAACATAGCAACCAATAAATTCCACTTTTGCCATAATTCAAAGGGAAACTTACCAGAACAGAACAGAACTTTATTTACACTCTAGGTCTCATGACATATCGAGGACATTTTTATACAAAGTAATAGCATGTTTAACAGGATGTTAAAGAATATAAATTCACAAATATATATGTTAACATAAAACAAATATTCTAAATGTAAGTTGCCATATCAATATTACAATGCATATATATCAAATAGCAATATACTTTGAGATATACACAATAACATATATTTGGAAACATACATACAATAAGCATGTTACTAATATTCCCCGCACTATATGTATTCCAGAGAGTAATATATTGAAAGCACTATTATAACATATAAAAATATGCAGAATATACAGCAAAGACATTGACAGTTTAGTGTTCTATTTAGTTTTCTTTTCTTTCTTTCTTTCTCTCCCGTTTTCATTCTTTTTTTTCTTTCATATACATGTATATAATTGTAATAATTACATTTATTTAGAATTGGGTGAAATCTATGTATACAAAAGAGAAAATGGTACCAAAGACAATACAGAAATCAGAAGATCCCTTATGTACAGTGATGAGTTACATTTCTTTCTTATGTATATATGGGCATTCATGGCTGGTGTAACTAACTATTCAGGAGACGATTACTCTTTCCGGACACCTGGTTTCACTTCTGAATTTCAGGGTTTCGTGAATGTCCGATATGGTACGTTGCTGTTGGTGCCATAGTCACTTGACACCTGTGACTTCCGGTTTTTTTTTTTTTTTGTTTTTGTTTTTTGTTTGTTTTTTTTTCTTTTTTTTCTTTTTTTTTTGTTTGTTTGTTTGTTTGTTTTGGGTTTTTTTTTTCTTTCTTTTTTTTTTTGTTTGTTTGTATGGGTTTTTTTGCATTTAAGTAATGATAAGTATGATTCCAATCTTGGTATCAATAGCCTGTTAATAAAGGAAAGCTTTTTAGAAGTTATCCAGATGTGTCAATGCATGTGATTCAAGACTGTTATTTAGCATCACGCTCGTAAGTTCGGTAAGTTTCGTAAACGTTCATCTCCATCATAACTTTGTATTACACCAGAAAGGCATACGAGACATGTTAATATTAGAAGAAATAAATGCCACGAATAACGCAAAATTGATGTCCTAGTTAGTATGTAATATTTAAAAAGGTGAGGTAAGATTCCTGACTTGGTCACAAAAAATACATACGTTGTATAGGCATTGATCTCTATGCAATGCAACAGGCAGATGCCGTCACCATAAACGTAAAATACTAGTAAACTAACGTTACACAACAATCAATCAATATTTGAGAAGTCTAACATCTTTATAAGATCGTCAAAACATGAAGCCATGAATAATAGAAGACCGTCGATCTAATCTTCATTGCACTCATCATTGACGATAAAAACAAAAAGATTTAAGGTATAACTGTACTCTAGTAGATATGCGTATCACATCGTTGAGAATTGGTCCTTGACGTTCTGGATATTTTTATTAAGGTACGAGACTCAAATCTCTGAATGGAATCAGACGAATGAGTGGACACAACAGTTGAGTGTCCATTATAATATAAGAATCTATGTCGTTTACTCATTGGCTTCCATCGCAACGTACACAGAAGCAGAACTCTCCGGAACTTCGTGGACATCGCATTGTAAATCACAGGATTCAGAGCACTGTTTAGATACATCATGACCCGTACAAACGTCAATAAATTCAATATGCCTTCAAACCCTAGTTTCATTTTCGCTTCATAGTCCGAGAATATGAACCACAGTCCTACTATCCGTTGTGGTAAAAGACAAACGAAAAAACTTAAAATGACTAAGGCAAGCATTATTACAACTTTGCGTCTACTCTGTATAGACTTAACACACCTTTTGTCTGTTTGTCCTTCATACAGATTTGGTGCCATCAACAGTGACCTTGTCATACAATAAATGAGTACACTCAAAACGATCATGGTGACTACGAAAAACAGACAAAATATGAGAACCATGTAGCCCTTTTTCCACGTTGTGTTGATGTACTGTCGACACACCTTGACTGGTGTCCCATCCAACAATATGGAATCCTTGTAAATCATAATGAACAGAATAGGCAAACTCGCTATACACGCTGTGGACCAGATTGCAATTACAATTTTGGCGACTCGACATCTCTTCCACTTCGTATCGGAAGTTGGACCACAGATTCCGTTGTACCTGTCCACTGTAATTGCTAGAATTGTAAGTACGGACGCCAAAGTGACAGTGTTTTCACAGTACGAAACGAATTTACCTGTAATGAAAATATGAACTTATAAAAACTTTAAATATCTGGTGGAGAAATGATAAATGACCCACCCCTACTTGTACATGTATGTCATGTGACTAATACACTTACAACCATGTGTTCGTTTCCACATCAACGGGGTTAAACACATAAAAACATCGACACGAATGAATACTGGAGAAAAGAAAAATTATTTAAATGTTTCATAAGTTTAGGCAAACACAAGCAAAGCAAAACTCCAATAAATGATTCAGTTGCTTGAAGAAAGCAATTTTGGAAATACATAGTAAAACGTATCAAAAGAATTATAATAAATATAAATGCACATGTGTGTGTGTAATGTAGCTGTAGCACCGACAGTGGGTGGGTGTGTTATGTAGTTGCAGCACCGCCAATTGGTATGTGTATGTGTGTGTAATGTGGTTGCAGCACCGACAGTGGATGTGTGTATGTGTATGTATGTGAGTATGTGTTATGTAGTTGCAGCACCGTCAGTGGGTGTGTATGTGTGTGTTATGTAGTTGCAGCACTGACGGTGGGTGTGTGTATGTGTGTGTTATGTGGTTGCAGCACCGACAGTGGGTGTCTCAAACAGAATCCCACTCACCGCAAACACAGAACAAATGAACAAATTTAAACAAATGGTACTAAATGTGTAAGGTAAAGCAGATATAAGTATAGATACAAGTGGATTACTTCAAAATATGCTGGGAACAGGTGCGATTGTAAAGGAAACATCCCTTAAAATTTTAGAACTGCTAAGCATGCCAGTTTGCATAAACACTAATTTTCGCGTGATCTTGATTTCCAAACTACGTTTACACCCTCGACAGCCGCATTAACTCGCTTGGCAGCCATGCTAGCTTGCTAATATTGAAAAACTACATGTTTATATGTAGACGAACTTTCCTGAAAATATATATAAAGTAATTTTTAGAACAAAAATCCTTGTGTTGAGAAATAAATCTTAGGAATATTGGATGCAATTGTCGAACATCGAATACAAGAATTACAACAACCCAACAAGAAGAAGAACAACAACAACAACAACAATAATAATAATAATAATGATAATAATAATAATTATAAATCAAAACAAAATGATAAAATAAAATGCTAGCTACTTCATAGCATAAACTTTCTATATATTGATTTACATAAATGCATAAATACATGCTTTTTCTGTTATTTCAAACTCTTAGTGAGGGGTGACTTTTCTTATGATTTAATGAGATCCACCTCATCTTTCTCATATATAACACGACATAGAAAAAAAAAATAGAAATTAAACGACTGTACACAGGAATGTATATCGTTAACATGGCTTTCTGGACGTGTTAATGGGAAGAGCACACCACGTCCAGTCAAGTAGTGCTGGAGCGCATACCACATCACATCAGTCCTAGCGACTATTCTTCAGGTAACCGTGAATGTTATATAAGGATTGCACTTTTATGGCAGATTTGGCTAGCCAAACAGGAGAAGGATAATTCTCCTGTTCACCTGGTTCCACCTCGGATTTTCAAATATCAATTTTGAACGTGATCCATTGCTGAAACGGACCCGCAACATTATATGCGATACTTTCTTATGATCTATGTTTGTCTCATTCATTGATATTGCATTGTGAAGCTCGTAAGTACGTACTCTAGAAGCAGAGAGCTCGACTTCCCATTTTATATCAGTGTGACATTTTCTATACAGTGTTAAATTCAGAACCACATTTTGTGTTCTTATATGGGATGTGGTCGGAGATGTTTACATCCCTTAACTATTCGGCATCGGCTGAGATTGAAAGGGGACAAAAAATGTTAGGTTATATACATTACACGGTAATCACAATACCTTCGTAAGACGGTCAATACACGCTGTAAGATCGCTGTGAAGTCAGCTGAGAATAGTACAATTTCACAAATAGCATCAGCTACAAAGCAGCAGTATAATGGGTTGAAAATTTTGGTTATTTTCGTTATTGATTAGTTCAACGCTGACCAGAACTTTTTATCCTATAATTGAAATGACTTTGCAAGTCTATGACACGAATATCTAGAATGAGTTTAAAATGCTAATGATTGATTTATCCTTTATTTTCTCTTTACCTCTTACCATAAAATACAGAACAGTGACCAAGCTGTATGACACAAATTACCAATGACATGCATAAAACATGAGTAGCACTTGATATCTGATATAATGATCCAGATAAAAATTGTACAGATGGTTGAGTGGGTTTCAGTTTTGGTAAAAAGATGTCACCTGTACTCAATCATGTTCCAGAACATTATGTAACATTCCGTAAAGGGGGACTTGGTACTGACCCACAATAACATTGAATTGTTAATTACCATTTAAACATAGTAATCGACTCTGAATGAAATTTCTGCTGTTGCTTTGACAAGGTAAACATATAATAAACCACAACAATAGATGTTAACGTCTTCTTGGTTGGATTGGCGGGCTTAAAATTTTTATTCTACCATTCATTCCAATTTTCCATCTTTTTTTTCTACAAATAGTTTGGACTTCCACAACTCAGGTCTTGAGTATTACTGAAAAACATCTTGTTCTTAAAGTTATTATTCCTTTAGCTAAGATGAAATGTAGACAGTCGGACTTCTGTGTTATGTGCTGTATTATTAAAAGATTGTTACTACAAATCCAGTCAATGTAAGCTTTGTATTGCCCGGAAAAAAAGCGTATAGATTCAATGAAAGCAAATGCACATCTGGTGTGGTAAAATATTTATATTTATGTTTTTATAGATATATTGCTGTTCGCTGATAGATTTTCCAACATTTTGATTGAAAAGAACGATAGAATAGTCTCTATGGAAATAAGGTTTTGTATGAATGTGACTAAAATGCATAATTCTAACTCATTATTTCAATTAAACATTACCGGATCATGCTTGTTGATACACAGATTATTCCTTGGTATCTCTTATACACTGTAACACTGAAATGAATGCTTTATCATGAAAGACACATGACTCTGGAAATTTTGTTTTTACTACTTTTGAAATATTTCTCCACATGATATTTACTGTAAAACTAAGGATTATCTCCCTCATGCATAGCTCTCTCCTTAGCTTGTTTCTTCGGCTCTGTTACCTACAAGGACATACCTCGTCAATTATTTGAATATGAAATACATGTACAATGACACTACTGTCCGCGCCACTCACTTTGTAAACTGAAAAATCTGGATTTTCACTTATTTATCTTAAAAATAGTTTTACAAAATTAATATCAATCGACAGATCTTGTTTAGTCGTAACTTTTAGTGTATGTTTTATGTTTCTACGAAGAAGCATTCGTATTTTATAGGGAAAAATCATTTTAGATAGGGCGTTTTCTGTTAATTTTGACGTGACGTCGCCGATGTTTAACATTGAGTCTATGGGAAACTTGGCGACGTCACGTCAAAATTTAACATGGAAATCGCCCTATCTAAAATTGATTTTTTTCTATAAAATATGAACGTTTCTTCATACAAACATATATCATACACCAAAAGTTACGACTAAACAAGATCTATCGAATGGTTTTGCCTTTTTGAAATTATTCTGAAGATGAATAACTGAAAATCCAGATTTTCCAGTTTCCAGAGTGAGTGGCGCGGACAGTAGTACATTTTCATTGTTTAACTCACAAGCACGAACCAAGATGTACATTGCAATGTCGCCCAGAAAAAAATAAGTTGGATCAGTTAACTGAGATGAGTAAGCTTTCCTGTTTTGATAACCATGTTCTTCATGAATGAAAATAAAAAAAAGATTATAGATGAGACACATTTCACCAATGTACTGATGGGACGAAAATGGACCAGACATGAGTGTAGAGTGTATCGCCACACAACGCATTTAAGTAAAACTAACCAACCAAGAACTTGAAAATTGCGTACTGATATTGCTGCTTCTGTATTCAGACACCGTTCTTTATAACGATATACCTAATGCCAATTAGACTGGATTTCAATGTAAATGAATTATACCAAAGTGACAATGGAAGGAATTAAGTAGTATTTGGTATTATGTTTATACATTGTATTGAAATACTTTTTTCAGTGGTCTGTGTTGGCCCATATTTCCTATGTTGTATTTTAAATTTGTTTGTTTGTATTTATTTAGTAAAAACAATGTCATACAACAACATTTTTTAATCAAATTAGCACTGAATATCACAGCTATAAATAATAAGCATATCAGTGATATTACATTGTTATCCTAATAAGTTACCATTTCACTTTACATGCATTATTAAAACTTATTAAGACATAAATGTGTTTTATATAGGTAAATTTATAATTAATGAATAAATATTTTGCATTTAAACATCTTTATTCCAAAACAGCTTTATATTTTAGGATTTCTCTATACTATCTTTGCCACTAATACATAAGGAAAATGCAAAATATCTAAAATATATACATCCTCTTTAGTATCCTTTGTCTGCAGTCGGCTTGCATCTAAGTTAGACTGAATTATCTGAAAGTTATTCTACAATTATAAATGATATAAGATGCTTAAAATGGATCTTTACACCACTGGTAAAACAAAATTCCTGTACGATATATCTATTGAGTAAAATGTGCAGTTCAAAAATTATTTAAAGGGTAATTCGTCATTTTTTAGATACTATAACGGTATGCTTACGCACACAATTATTATTATTATTATTATTATTATTATTATTATTATTATTATTATTATTATTATTATTATTATTATTATTATTTTGCTTTTATTACCCTGGATGAACATGTAAATTCACTTGACGATATATTCAAATACTTTTATTCAAAAAGCAGAAATTCAAGTTCTGATTTAGAGAATATTGAGGTCTGACACATATAGTTTTTTATTGTGTGTATATTTACCGCAACTATACTGTGTTACAACTGAATATATTGCTTATATCAAATTGAAGTATTCTAATAAATATGCATGTTCAGTTCATATGAACTCGCCAACTGTACTTCATATGATTCATGCACTAGTTAATTGTCACGTAGAGGAAATACTAGAGAACAAATAATATTTAATACTATATATATATATATATATATATATAGACTCGTGATAGATGTAATTAGGTCATACATAATGGTGCATACACTTATCTGTTGTCTCGGCAATTTCAGCACGGTTAATTGTCGCACCTTTGTTTAATTTACCACAGCCAAGAATTGGAGTGTTAAAATAGAATGACGAATTATACAATAGAACCAAAGTCATTTTTGCAATTTGTTTGCATCGAGAAAAACAAAAGAGCTACGGAGATGCAAATAAATAAAAAAAAAGTAGACAAAAACTAGAGAGACCGTCAAGTAGTTTTGTTTCAGATTTCTGTCTACGGCGCTGGTTGATTGGTATGGAAGTAAAACTGTGATTCCGAGTCCATGAATTCGTTATTGAACAGAATTCGTTCAGCATAGTTAAGATACACAGAACAGAAATATGATTCGGTGGTATGGTAAAAACAATTTATGGTAGGAAAAACCACATGAAAATGCACCACAAAGACGTATAGAAAAGGTTGCATGATACAGCAGTTGTAGTATTGACTGCATAAAAAAAAATCATTAGCAAGCTTATTATACTGAGCACGCATAGTTATTTTCTGCGCACGTATGTATGGTTACAGATTAGCAGTTTAATTGTAAGGGTTTAAATACAACATATGTCTAAGACTAAGATTATCCCTTATTCCATAGACTATGAGATATGGTTTACCCTTCGGTACTTCTCCGTTTTTACTGCAAAATACAAGGGAAAGTATTCATGTCATAGGAAATGGCTATCGCAACCATGTACGGCAGTACATAATATTACATTATGAGTATGTCTCTTTCATTGATTTTATTTAATTGGTTTTTTCCCTTTATTATTACTTTTATTCATTTATATAGTTTTATATCATCATCATCATCACCATCATCATCATCATCATCATCATCATCATTATTATTATTATTATTATTATTATCTATTTATTCATTTATTTTTTATTATTATTTTCGAAAAGGAATGTGTATTTCTTTTACAACAAATAAGATATGAAAACCACGAACCATGTCAAAAACTAAACTAACGTCATGTTTTCATTTTTGTTACAGTTAAAATTGTTTAAAATATTGTCACGTATTCATCGTCAGACACACGTACAAGAGCTGTCAATGGAAGACGAAAAGATTGCCATATGAGGATGTAGGAATAGGATGCTAAATGGTAAGGTACGGTAAATGGTAAGGTATGGTAAATGGTAAGGCACGGTAAACGGTAATGTATGGTAAATGGTAAGGTATGGTAAATGGTAAAGTACGGTAAATGGTAAGGTAAGGAAATGGTAAGGTACGGTAAATGGTAAGGTAAGGTAAACGGTAATGTACGGTAAATGGTAGGACAAGGTAAATGGTAAGATACGGTAAATGGTAAGGTACGGTAAATGGTAAGTTAAGGTACATGCAATCAAAGTCCAAAATTCAATTCAAAGGGGGACTTATGACTGAAGGGGATCCATGATAAAATAAACAACAAAAAATCCACACTTTTAATGAGGTATTATACATAATAGGTAAAGCATAGGGTCCTTATGACCAGAGCTTTCAAATTATGCCATGACAGCTTATCTAGTGAATTTTACGTTTGATCCATTTCAAAAACTTAGGCAATATGTTTTGAATCAATAAATGTAGGGTTCTGATTCTTCAAACTGCTTTTTATGATTAGTGCTTTCAACTAATACCGTGACTTTTCACCTTGTTTCGATTTGCTTTGCAATCTGATTATACCGTTTTCAGCGGTTTCTTGCTTACAGTGGCATTATATACCTTTCTCTCTAAGAAGCTATTTATCTAACAGTCTATTTAAATGTTATGACAAATTAATCTAAATTGTAATTTACAAAATCTGTATTTCTTTCTTTTTGCTAAATAATTGGTTCGTACAGTGTCTCCAATTTCATGCTCAAATACCAATGCCTTCGTTACAAGGAATAGTACGTTAACTTATTTAGAAATGTCATGGTGGCATTTCATGCAATTTACTTTTGGCCAAAACAATTACTTCTCAGGCTAATGGATCTATCTTTACTCCAAACTGGGTGCATTTATTTCTATATTTTTTATTGGCAGTGGCACTTTCTTTAGTGTTTTTCCACATTCCTGCACATATAATGCATATATACAATGCTGTATTATATTTGTTTCGTCTGTATACGTTTTCTGCCAACACATGAACCGGGCCGAAAGACTAATAAATAATCCTTTCACCATCGAATATTTTTGTAATGTCGTTTTCCGTGTATATTCTGCATGTTTTGTGTGCATGTCCTTGGTGATTTGTGTCATACAGCTTTGTCAGATTTCTTCTGTTTTCTCTTTTAAAAGCCATGACGAAAAGGATATCCGCTGTACACATTTGTAAATCGTGTAAAATAACAACAGAACGACTATAAGACTTTCGGTACAAAATAACTGGATTAGCGAATTATAAACAGTGTATGCAGATGATTGTAATATAAAGCGATAAAAATCAAACAACGCCACGCGGCAAACATAACGTCATGCTATGATGCGAATACGGCATTCAGGTTTTATGACGTCTCAGACAACAGTGCTCTTAGTTGATCACCTAAACAACAAGAAAGGACGTAGCATAGCCAACTTGTGGTTTTCTCATTTTCTTGATAGAGACTACTCCATCACAATTTTAAGACTAGGGATATATCATTATTTAATATCACTTTCCTGAAGATTATTCGGTTATAATGTAGTTATGATAGCGGCTCCGGAAAGGCAAGTTAAGTAACTACAGTGACTCACTTGGCGTGGTTAACCATTTAAGGATCCATCATTTAACACGGAGACAAGATTATCCAACGGAAATATTTATCTATAAATAAACATACACATAGATAACAAACACCAAGAGATTTTAATAGATTTAAAATTTTCAACTTGCAATATCTGAAAATGACAGAAAATTGTAAATACTTACATGCAAACCCGCCGAGGTACCATACATTCTTTAAAAAGAGATCCATAGCCGTTGAAGGCATGCACACTACTAAGATAAGGATGTCCGTCAAGCTCAGGTTCATAAACATGTATCCCATTCTTGTTTGCATGTCTTTCAAGCAACATACACTGCATATGATGAAAACATTGCCACTAATTCCCACCACGAATATTAAAGAATATATTATACTGACAGATAACAGTATATACATGGGAGGTGATGGTACCTCTTTATTCCATATACTATCAGATATATTCATTGTGTCGTTTTCATCAATTCGCTGTAGACTAAAGTCATTTTCGTAAAAATGTTCTTCGGATTTGTTTGTTATCATAGTCAATGAAATATCCATACCGTTGGTGATTTAAGGATTCCTGAAATATGTAAGCATCCTGTCATAGGTTTCCATTGTTGCATATTGGCAGAAAGAATCAATGCTCTTATCCACCATAGTTTTTATTCAGCATCAAGTTTTCCTTTTTCCTTATGCTTTGAAGTCTTAATGAAATAATTGTGCTGGAAAGAATAGATTTTAAATCTTTGAATTCTCCATATATTTTAAATTACAAAAGCAATCCAAATATTACGACAATATTCCCAGATAAATAAACTATATTTGCTCTCTCTTATAGTACATACCTCTGCGCATATCACATGTTAAAAATCATATATTAAAAATCCTCTAAAATGATTTTCTTATCTTCAAACCATCTACACGTCATGTCAATCTACAGCGAATGAAATTAATAAATAAGTGATCGACCAATCACAGCTTGTGTGACATCCTTTTATCATCAATAAGGACGACGAGATGGCATCTTATAATACCAGCTATCTTGTGTAACGACTTAATTGGCCTTCTAGATAAATAAACGCTTCAGGTAATGGCATGTCCGCGGCGACATTTGCCATACAGCGAAACCAGATTCCGTCGTCTTTATTTAGACATTTTAATGAAAATTATATATTTTCCAAGTCTACAATCAAGAAATGTAAAATCTTATTGTTCAATACATTTTGTTATACAGTCGGTATTTCCTCATCAGGTGGTATGCGAGCAGAGCATTATAAGTATAATAATACAGCAACTACATTATAATCAACGTTTCTGTTATGTTTTATGTTCTTATTCCTGGATCCACCTTTTATTTCTGTATATCAATATCGTACATTATTATTGTTATTATTATTATTATTATTATTATTATTATTATTATTATCATCATCATCGTCGTCGTCGTCGTCGTCGTCGTCTTTGTTGTTGTTGTTGTTGTTATTGTTGTTGCCATTATTTAAGCTGCAGGTCCAATATTGAATCTTCGGTTAATGGAGATATATTTAACACCAAATTAGTCAAAGACATAGATTGAAATACCGCCAATGTTATACATGTCATCACTTGAGAAGCTAGAGGATGTGGGGCTCAATATGTCGGGGAAACTTCTCAAACTTTGAAACAACGTTTTCGGAATCATTCCTATAAAATTCGTAATAATTCACGACGTAAATACCAGAATTTTCTTTATAACCACTTTAATAAATACCAACATAATATTAACAATGTGAAAATAAGTCCAGTAGAAAATATCTCTAAATTACCAGGTGATACGAAATCAGATGTTAAAAAACGACTTTTGGAAACCGAGCTCTACTGGATTAAACAACTACAAACCCCATACCCTCTCGGTCTCAACGACCAAATATATCGACAAGGTAATATTTCTTCTCGTCAGAATAAGATCAATATTTTTACATTAAGACATAAAACTATTAGAAAACGTAGGTCACATGGTCGTCGCCGTAATCGTAACATCCGAAAACGTAATCGTTTAAATAGGTCAATAAACGGTCTTCTATTTATCGCAAAAAATAATGGCCGCCATGAACTTTTGCATGCACTATCTTCTATTCCGGTAAATAAATTGAAACCTATCCTGGACGAAGCTGATCTTCGAAGTTTACGCAATTCTGATTGATATAAACTCAATTTATAATTTTATTTTCATATAATAAACTCTTTCCTCGTATTCCGTCTCTTCCACCCAAACAGCAATTTCTCAAAATTAAATTTATTAATAAAGGCTTCGATCTACTTAACATTTCTAATATTTTCCGTGATCATAGAGTCACATCTAAAATCCCCCAATATTTTGAGAATTTAGAAACTCCACTTATTTGTTACCAGTACAAAAAGCCTATAAGAAATCTTATTTTAAATTATAATAAAGTTACATCTAACCCTGATGTTTCAGACTCTATTCCTTCGTCGTGTTCTTGTGAATATTCTAGATATGTTTATAAACCGGCAGGTCATCTTATTACTGGTGACCTAAACTGTATTTCGGACAAGAAATTGCACACCCTTTTTGGAAAAGGACCTAAATATAGGTTACCGTCCAGGATAGATTTTAACAAATGCCGTGACGTTATAGAAGATGCTTTAACTACATATTGTAAACGTTGGTGTAAAAAAGAACAGGTAAAGGTTCATGCTCTTAATGATTGGAAATACGAGATTTTAAGAATTGTCGATATCCGTATTAAGAACTTTACGGAAAATCCGCATTTATTCCAACAGCCTAATACACTGACGGCAAATTCTATTAGAAAGAAGATAGCTGACTTACATGCTAAATATGTCTTTGTTCCTGCTGATAAAGCAGGAAATAACATAATAGTTGTTTGAAAACTATATTATATTGAAGTGCTTAAAAACGAATTAAACTCCACTCATACATATGTGGAAAGCCCTACTTCAAAAGACAGCACCTTGCACGATCACAGCATGACCATGTCCGACTTCAAAATTAAAACTGATAAATCTGATCTACCAACCATATATTGGCTCCCAAAACTACATAAAAGTCCATATAAATCACGTTTCATATCTAATTCTACCCACTGCTCTACTACGGTACTATCGAAGCATATTACGTCTGCTCTAACTGCTATAAAAGATCATATTATCAAATATTGTGATGTCGCATTTCATTATAGTAACATCAATTACTTCTGGTCGATTAAAAATTCTCATGAAGTAATAGACAAACTTCTTTCGCTAAATTTCAAAGCGACTCAAATTTCTACATTTAATTTTTCTACAATTTATACATCTCTGCCTCATGATTTGATTAAAAGCAAGTTGCTGTCTCTTATACAATGGTGTTTTCACAGAGAATCTAAAACGTACATATGTACTTCCAATAACTCCGGATTCCTTTCCAACAAACAATATACTTCATATAAATACTGGACTTGCAAGGAATTATGTAAAGCACTAGATTTTCTCATGAATAATATTTTTGTGCAGTTTGATGGCAAGATGATGACTGCGCGCCTCTGATAGCAGATTTATTTCTTTATTTTTATGAGAGGGATTTTGGTTTCTATTCAAAAATCAAAACGTTTTGACCTCATTGACAAATTTAATAATACTTGCAGATATCTGGATGACATTTCAGTTATCGACAACCCTGAATTCCAACAATTTATATCAGAAATTTATCCACCAGAGCTCACATTGAATAAAGCTAATACTTGAGATAAATCTACACCTTTCTTAGATTTAAACATCAAAATTATCAACCACCTAATATATACTAATATTTATGATAAACGTGAGGATTTTGGATTTCCTATTGTAAATTTCCCTTACTTGAATGGCGATGTCCCTCGACTCCCATCATATGGTATCTATATATCTCAATTAGTTCGATTTGTCAGAGGCTGCACCGATGTTTTGGACTTTCATAAACGAAATTTACAAATTACTACTAAACTTTTAACTCAGGGTTACAGATATCACATGCTAAGAAAAACATTCGGCAAATTCTTCAGATCTTATTCAGAACTTCTATCTAAATTTGGAAATATTTCTTTTCAACAGTATGTATCCAATGGAATTTCCCATCCTAATTTTTACGGTGATCTCGTATATAAACTAAGGAAACTAAAAGGCTCCGATAACGTTATTTTATCATGTAATAAAATAGTCAAACGTCTTCTAAATAGACAATATGATATTGAGATCATCAAAAAGACTATAGGTCTTGTATTTGGCCCCTCTACAGCCTTTTGCAGACTTTTACTTGAACGTTGCACGCTGACTAATAGGGCGGTGGGGACTATATGACGGGCCTTGTCCAAACCTCTTTCAATGGAGACATGGTCTTGAACCTCGTCCCCTCTGACTGTTAGTCAGGACTCCTACAGATCTAGGGTCTTGGCTCGCTTTCAGACTGGCAGAGCACGGTTTATCATGTTGATGTCGCATATATTTTTATACCATTATGTATTTTACAATACCTTACGTGTTTATATTTTTATGACCTCTCAATATGCCATACCTGTTGACCCTTGTTGGAGGATTATTTATAAATTTTTAAATGTATGTCCTTTGATTGTTCTGCTGTTACGGTGAGTGGGAAGGTGGGCCCGTAAACCGGTTAACCACACCATTTGTTTGGCTTTTGTCAAATTAAATGACCGTCCTTAGTCGGTATCGTAATTGCACTACAATCAAATATTTTTGTAATGTGTTATATGTTCTAGTATATTATTTATATTCATGTATTGTATAGCTCCATGGTGACTTCTGCCACATAACTAAGCCAGTAACTCCTCTTTTTTCTTTGTTGTTATTATTATTATTATTGTTGTTGTTGATGTTGTTATTATTATTATTATTATCATTTTATTATTCTTTTTATTATTATTGTCATATTCACGCAACAACTCCTTCACATTTCATATTATGCACTGAAGTGCATACAGAATTATACCCATTAGGGTAGGTATCTTTATGTATTCTTCTACATCGAATATGCACACAGATGTAGGATAAATGTATATCACGACACGACACAATAGACTGAGCTACACTGTTTCTGTGATTATGTATTGTTTCTGAAGAGGCATCCGATTTTCCTTTTCCTAGCTTTTGGATATAAAATAACATTCCGATTTATGGTTAATAATTGCACTTAAAATAAACGATCTTTAGTTTCTTACTATTTGTTGATTTTTAGTGTTCTTCTTTATCTATAATTAGGACTACAGAGATCGTTTTGTCCATTACCTTATCATCCATGTTACAGAGATTAATACTTTTATTTGAATTCATAAATTTATTTAAAGTGAAGACCACATGGACTTACGTGTCCATCGTCGGAAATTGTATAGTGGTATCGAAAAATCTATCGTCAGGCAATATTTGCTCTTTAATACTGTTTAAGATTGGTATCCATTCAATTAAAAGATACAATATATTTAAAGAAGCCATATGATGATGAGTGGTAGGGCCCATAAACCAATTAACCGCAACGCCAACGAATCGTCTTAAGTGGTCTTTCTTAATGATATTTTATTAGCAACATTAGGTAAGATCAAATGCCATAGGAGAGTATTCATCCCCTACTTACATGCAACATAAATATTTATATAATTTATATATATGATTTTATATATAAAAATGAGTTCATAAAGGATACAAGTACATTGAATCACATTTTCCCATTCAGGGTATGAAATGCTTTTGAAAACAAAACGTCATCGATGTATTTGTATGTAAAGTTGAAACGGAATGCTAATTGCCTTTTGCTTTTGGAGAGCAGTGAGAATTCAGCTTCGTACGAGTACAAAAAGTATATCGGCTGGAAATGGCTTGCAATTTTTACCCATCGGGATGCCAACAATCGGCTTAAAGACTTTCCCACCAAACATCCCAAAAAATATATTCCATCAGAAATTCTTCTGATAGAGTTGAAAAGTCAAAAGGCTTGATGCTAGAGACATTTAAAAATAGGAGATTTCTTGTGCTGTAGATTTTACTTGTAGAATCCACATCTGATTGATTCCCTCTATCAATGATGTGGTATATGTAAAGCAAATTAATAATAGCATATTGATCATTACTGTACAATGAGTAGTCAAAAAATATTATGTGTGAAAGACATATCCCGTATTCTTTCTTTTTTTACATATATATTGAGCTTGGTTAATGATATTCCATACGACTGGCCTTCAATGTATCTCATTTTCTTATTCCTAAATGGAATATATACATACTGCACCTTATAAGTAAAAGAGAAAGCAGAGGTAATCTACAACTGCATAATCTTGATTGTTTGAGCGGAGCCAGATGTCTTTTTTGTCAATTTGCCAGTAAAGTAGTCAAAGCTACAGTCATCGTGACATAAAAGAGTCAGTATCCGTCCTCTGAATGCCATTTCAAATGCCTTAGTGATTCAGTACCTCCAGTAACCTCTACAAATGCCTTAGTGATTCAATATCTTTAGTAACCTCTACAAATGCCTTAGTGATTCAATATCTCTAGTAACCTCTACAAATGCCTTAGTGATTCAGTATCTCTAGTAACCTCTACAAATGCCTTAGTGATTCAGTATCTCTAGTAACCTCTACAAATGCCTTGGCAACCATGACAAATGCCTCAATGAATCAGTATTCCCTGACAGCCATTAAAATGCCTCGCTGAACCCATATCCCCTGACAACCATTACAAATGGCTTGATCAATCAGTATCCCCCGACAATCATTACAAATGCCTCTCTGAATCAGTATCCACTGGCAACCATTACAAATGCCTCGGTGAATCCACTGACAAACATTACCATTCCCTTGGTATTGAGTTGTCGAATTCAAATCGGCATGGCGGATTTTCATTGGAAACCATTACAAGTGTCTTGGTGAGTCATATCCCGTGACAACCATTACAAATTCCACGGTGAATCAGAATCCACTGGCAACCATTACAAATGCCTCGGTGAATCCACTGACAATTATTACCATTCCCTTGTTATTGAGTATTGAGTTGTGGAATTCAAATGGGTATGGCGGATTTTATTGGAAACCATTACAAGTGTCTTTGTGAGTCAGTATCCCGTAACAACCATTACAAATCCCACGGTGAATCAGAATCAACTGGCAACCATTTCAAATGTCTCTGTGAATTAATATCCCATGATAACCATTACAAATGCCTTTGATGAATCAGTATCCCTTGACAACCATTACAAATGCTTTCATGAATCCCTATCCACTGACAGCTATTACAAGTGTCTTGTGAGTCAATATCCACTGGCAACCATGACAAATGCCTTGATGAATCAGTATCCCCTGGCAACCATTACAAATGCTTTGGTGAATCAGTTTCTCCTTAAATGACTTAGTTATTCCGTATCCCCTGACAACCATTAGAAATGCCTTGGTGAATTCTATCCCCTGGCTAACATTACAAATGACTTGGTCTGTATTTTCTAGCATCCATGCAAATGCCTTGGTGAATCCGTATCTCCTGACAACCATTACAGATGCCCTGGTGTGTAAGTATCCTCTGACAACCATTACAGATTCCTCGGTGTTCAAGTATTCTCTGACAACTATTGCAAATGCCTTGTTAAGTCAATATCCCGGGAAACTATTACAAATGCCTTAGTGTCGAAGGGTCAACTGAAAAAGCCCAACAGTGACAAAATATCACATATATTGAAATCGTGTCGAAAAGGGAATATGTTCATTCATATTAGTACAATCAAAATAAAATACAAAACAACTCATGATAGATAACAAAATCTAAAATGAATTCAATCAATGTGAGACGGCTCTGGAAGAATTCATTAATTATAAACAAACGGTGGTATTTCTATCGATTTGCAAAGAGAAAACCTTTCATCATAAACATTACAGATTCACCTTAGATCTGAAGTACAAGGTATACCTTTAAAAAGAGTTTTGTAATTATTGCTCCATAACAGTCAAGTATATCATATGTACGCTAACACTGTGTTTACGATATTAATGACTGCAGCAAGGTTTTGTTCATTTCCTATCACAAATACAAATTCTCCTTGAAACTGTTTTTACTACAGGACAATATTTATGAGCCCTCTTAAATCTTGGTTAATTCCTTTGTAGTGAAAACAAAAACCTATTCTTAACTCTAAATGCGGCCTACCTCCAATAATTTTAACAAGAACGAAGGCTGTGTTTGAATCAATGATAATGTTAGAAAGCATTTTTGCTGCAAATGTAACAGAGAAAAATACGGATTTGACAGTTTGATACATGGCCATACAAAGCAAAGGGGAATAAACACATTAAAAGACGTTACAAAACTGTATGACTAATGCAGCTTTGGTACTGCCTTAGTACGGGTATGGAAGTGACAATTAATCGTCATAAGTCCGTACCAAATTGAAGTGATGGATGGTCTTGTTATTGTGTAAATAACAACATTTTACCGCGACAGACGTTCAGCGACCTCTTAAAATGATTATTTGCCTGATTATTACTAAACTGATTTTATTTTCTTTGTAGAAATCCCCTATAGAAGATATTATCAAGACAAAAACTATACACAAATTTTACTGTTTGTCAGTTAATCTAAAACTTAGGAGTTTCTCTGTTACGTATAGATTTGTCTTAAGCCGGCGTGGCCTAGTGGTATCGCGTCGGACTCCTGATCGTGGTATGCATGGCACGTTAAAGATACCTCACTGCTTCGGGTGGGTCTGTTGCAAAGGTCAAAATTTGTATGCCCCGCATCAGGCAGATGCTGTCACCATATACGTGAAATATTCGTGGTGTGACGTAAAACAAAAATCAATCAATCAATCAATAGATTTGTCTTATAAGGGTTCTATGATTCCTACAGTTAGGTAGAATTCTTTTAACGAGGCCGCCCTTGGTAAAAATATCTCAAAAAATAAAATAGGAAAATTGATAATTTTTTCGTCAGTGATGAAATGCTAAATAAAAATAATTTTGAGAGAATTGTAGAAAAATTCACCTCTTGGTATAATATTGGCGGAAAATCTCAAAAAACACTATTTTAACGTTTCGAAATGTCGTAATCAGATATTATGGGAATTGATTTCGATACATTAATGTGGGTAGATACATTTCGGTTAAACTATGCTGATTTTATAATTTGTTGATAATTTTTTTAATATTATTAATGTTTTTAAGACGCCGACTTACAAAAGATCGGCATGAGCTAAAACTTGCGCAGCGCATTAAAACTCGTACCGAAAACGGACTCGTTAAATTAGTTCAAATATTTGCATACTTTAAAACTTAGACCTGCTGAGAGGACACAACTTGTTGAAAAGCGCATATGATGCACCAGTTTACACCTATATATATTCTTATACTTATTATTGAATGATCTGTATGCCATTATGTTAAATTATGAAGTATCATTTTTATAAATCATTATTATTATTTTGTTTTTATTATCATATTCTTGTCATCAAAATCTTGGTAGAGATCCGATCTCTTCACTACTATCTTGACGTGACGCACATTTTCAAAAAAATGTTTTATGTATCACTTCATCAAAGGAGATAGTAATGAACTGTGATGTACAATTGAATCAAGCCTGTTCCCTCTATTTTAACGGAATGTGGTATTAATGATGACCCATACGCATGCTACCATCTGAATAACCATGGGCACTTACTGTACATGTATATTACCCTTTGGCATAACGTAAGATGGTGGAGAAAACCAATGTTGTAGTCCAAAATGCTTGAAACCGAAGGAATATAAAATCAGCAAAAATGGAAAAGGACATTATATCCTTCCAAAGAACATCTGCTTCAGCAGAGTATGTGAACCTACACTAGGTTTTCGAGGTTTACAAATGTGTTCCACCCATACTGAATGTCGAGATGCCGTATGATAACAATCGACTGAAGAGCTTCTTCCCGAGTGTCGTAAAAATGGTAAAGAGCTTCTTCCCGAGTGTCGTAAAAATGGTAAAGAGCTTCTTCCCGAGTGTCGTAAAAATGGTAAAGAGCTTCTTCCTGAGTGTCGTAAAAATGGTAAAGAGCTTCTTCCTGAGTGTCGTAAAAATGGTAAAGAGCTTCTTCCCGAGTGTCGTAAAAATGGTAAAGAGCTTCTTCCCGAGTGTCGCCCGAGTGTCGTAAAAATGGTAAAGAGCTTCTTCCCGAGTGTCGTAAAAATGGTAAAGAGCTTCTTCCTGAGTGTCGTAAAAATGGTAAAGAGCTTCTTCCTGAGTGTCGTAAAAATGGTAAAGAGCTTCTTCCCGAGTGTCGTAAAAATGGTAAAGAGCTTCTTCCCGAGTGTCGTAAAAATGGTAAAGAGCTTCTTCCTGAGTGTCGTAAAAATGGTAAAGAGCGAATCTTTGGTGGAGATAGGGACCTGTCCCCTCGGAGTGTTACAGATGAGGAACCTTGCGTCGCTTTCAGATGGAAAAAGCACGTTTAGCTTGTGTTAAAATACCTCTGTATTTTTTATTTTGTTCCTTTATTTCCTGAATTTAAGGGGTCCGTGAATGTTCACTGTGGTACATTGTTGTTAGTGCCATAGTCATGTGACACCAGTTACTCTCGTATTTGACATTAACGTCACACTTATTCCCTTTGCAATGTGGAGCTCGTAAAAAACTTCCCCGCGGGGGCTTTGACTTAAGTGTTATTATACCCTTTTTCTGATGTTGCGTGGCTGTGGCACTTTCTAAATGTGTTTGTTCACATTCATGTATCTGTACAATGCTGAATTATATTTGTCTAGTCCATATTTAAGGGCACTCAAGGCAGGTGTTACTAAACAAACAGGAGACGCTCACTCCTCCCGGGCACCTGGTCTCACTTCTAATTTCAGGCGTCCGTAAATGTCCATTGTGGTACATTGTTGTGAGTGTCGTAGTCATGTGACATCAGTTACTTTACCTTTATATTATTCGTCTATATTTTTATGATCTCTCAAATTGACGTAAACTTTAGTCCTTTACCTCTGAATGGAGGTTTACTTATAGGCTAGTCATTCTGTCAATGTGAGTGCATCGTTTCTGTAATGAGGTAGACGATGATGTGGGACATGTGAGAAAATTAACAACACTGCCAGATCGTATGTCGGAGCATGTACAACAGCACTAAAATAAAATGTTTTTACAATATGTATTTATGTGTTCGTTTCTCCGTTCTTATCCAGAGCTGTTTTCTTTATCTTTTGTTGTAGTATCAGCAAAAGTAGTAATATAATAATATGTTATCCGGAATATACTAATATCATCTTCCCTGTTTGGAAAAGTTAGACAGTTATTATGTGGTTTGACAAAGCATGCAGAGCACTTACTAATAAAATAATCAAACTTCTCATGTCATTTCATTCTGTGCAATGACTTCATATGTACATAATCTTGAAGTTATAATATTTTGATGGAATGCCAATAAGAATTCCTAGTAACAAATAAAAGTCATTAATCGATTTCCATGAAATAAATCCGAACCAGTTCCTTTAAAGATTTTAGAGGGCTTTCTACGCACAAATACTTTAAGGGGAAATATATTATCCAATAATCAGTAAATCATTTTGTGATTTTTGTTTACTAAAGCAATGAACTTCAAACGCAAAAAAATATTTCATACTTAACAGGAGCTATGTTCAAATCAATATTATTCAATGAAATAATAAAATTACTCCAAATCTGTAGCAATATTGTAAAGAGTAGTTATATATTTACATCATCAATTGATTTTTCCCAGCTTCCCTCTGTTCGTTTTCCGTGTCCACGGAGTTTGTCTGACTGTTCACTCAGATACTTCAGTAGTAGAAGTAGTAGTAGTAGTAGCAGTAGTAGTAGTAGTAAAGGTAGTAGTAGTAATAGTAGTAGTAGGAGTAGCAGTAGTAGTACTAATAGGAATAGTAGTAGCAGTAGTAATAAGAAGAGTAGTAGAAGTAGCAGTAGTAGAATTAGTAGTAGTAGTGATAGGAAAAGTAGAAGAAGTATTAGTAGTAGTTGTAATAGGATCAGTAGTAGAAGTAGTAGGGGTAGTAGCAATAGAAGGAGTAGTAGAAGTAGTAAGAGTAGTAGTAGAAGTAGAAGGAGTAGTAATAGAAGGAGTAGTAGAATTAGTAATAGTCGTAGAGGAAGTAGTAATAGAAGGAGTAGTAGAATTAGTAAGAGTAGTAGTAGGAGTAGAGGGAGTAGTAATAGAAGTAGTAGTACAATTAGTAAGAGTAGTAGTAGGAGTAGAAGGAGTAGTAATAGAAGGAGTAGTAGAATTAGTAAGAGTAGTAGTAGGAGTAGAGGGAGTAGTAATAGAAGGAGTAGTAGAAGTAGTAAGAGTAGCAGTAGGAGTAGAGGGAGTAATAATAGAAGGAGTAGTAGAATTAGTAATAGTCGTAGTAGGAGTAGAGGGAGTAGTAATAGAAAAAGTAGTAGAATTAGTAATAGTCGTAGTAGGAGTAGAGGGAGTAGTAATAGAAGGAGTAGTAGAATTAGTAATAGTCGTAGGAGTATGAGGAGGAGGAGGCGGAGGAGTAGAAGTAGTTGTATTAGTGTAATAATTGTAGTAGTAGTAGTAGTAGTAGTAGTAGTAGTAGTAGTAGTAGTAGCAATAGTGGTAATCTTTTTTTCTTCTTTTCCGGGTATTTATGCTTTGTTACATTTTTTCTCTTGTCAAGGACAAACGACGAAACTTGAAATGAAGTAGCTTTCGTTTTTTAATGAAAGTGGCTAATTGTGTCATTATATTTAGAAAAGGCACATGAATGCGATGCATGCAATGTGTCATTAAAGACTTCAATAGAGATTGAAAAGAGCTGCATACTTCATAAACATCAATCAACAAGCGAGAATAAATCGTGAAGTTACGATCTGCTTTAGACAAAAGCCAAGGGTTTTAAAAGGAATGGGTATTAAAGCATGGGTATTAAAGCAAAGGGTATTAAAGCATGGTATTAAGCAAAGGGTATTAAAACATGGGTATTAAAGCATGGGTATTGTATAGCTCCTTGGTGACTTCTGCCACATAACTGAGCCAGTAACTCCTCTTTTTCTTTAAAGCAAAGGGTATTAAAGCATGGGTATTAAAGCAAAGGGTATTAAAGCATGGGTATTAAACCAAAGGGTATTAAAGCATGGGTATTAAAGCATGGGTATTAAAGCAAAGGGTATTAAAGCATGGGTATTAAAGCATGGGTATTAAAGCAAAGGGTATTAAAGCATGGGTATTAAAGCATGGGTATTAAAGCATGGGTATTAAAGCAAAGGGTATTAAAGCATGGGTATTAAAGCAAAGGGTATTAAAGCATGGGTGTTGAAGCATGGGTATTAAAGCAAAGGGTATTAAAGCATGGGTATTAAAGCATGGATATTAAAGCATCGGTATTAAAGCAAATGGTATTAAAGCATGGGTATTAAAGCAAAGGGTATTAAACCATGGGTATTAAAGCAAAGGGTATTAAAACAAAGGGTATTAAAGCATGGGTATTAAAGCAAAGGGTATTGAAGCATGGGTATTAAAGCAAAGGATATTAAAGCAAAGGGTATTAAAGCAAAGGGTATTAAAGCATGGGTATTAAAGCATGGGTATTTCTTTCAGCAAAAGGTGTCAGTATTACGATTAATTTAATGATAAAATGAATGGAAGCGATTTTATGGCTGTTACACAGAATACTGAATAATTTCAATGTTATAAATATTCTATGATGAAAATGTAATGCATCTAAGAAATGCATATTTTGATATCCACCCCGCTACGCTATGAATTTAGAGTTTAACAGGCATTGAAAAATCGCATTTCATAGATTGCTTAAGAAATGAATGTAATGCGTAGCGCATAATGCATAAGATTTCCATCCTTTTTATCGTAGTATACCTCCATCCAACGAAAAACAAATAGATTCATTCCTTATCATTTAATTCCTTTCAAACTTAAAGTTCTGTAAATATCTGTCGCGGTGGTGTGAATATTGATATCACATTTAAGAAAACGCGGGAAATTACGTCGTCAAAGAAAACTTTCATGGATTAGATATACCACAAAGTTTTAAACCAATCCAAATGCGTGTTACATGTAACATGAAATGATTATGCAATTAAAATGTTCCGAAAGTTAGATAGATGTATATCTCTTATTGTAGCTTCTACCCCGATTTTTGTGCATGATGAAGTTTTATTGGTAAGATATTAGCAATAATACCTTTACATTCAGTGGAAATAATATTGATGCTATAACATGTATAACAGGTGTGATGCTATTTTTCCTTGGTGAACCATATATTCTTTAACTTTCGAAAAAGCCGAAATTCAGAACCCTTCCACGCCTAAACAGCCTGGACAAAAATCCACAGCGTTCCCAAATGTCTGAATACGGATGTAAATTGGCCTATACAAGAGTTACGGTTTTCAAAACGATCTTGTGGTCATATTGATAACGACGATGCGTTTGATTGTGTATAATACAATGACCTGAAATGTCAGCTACTAGCGGACAGGATACTATTCTAGCTATTTAAGATAAATTAGACCTGTCTTATCTTTAAACAATATATAACGATAAATTTTAAAAGTACTATCCCTTCATAAACAATGTCCAGTACACACCAATTGAGCGACGTTTGTTCTTTAATTAACAGTACTGAGTCGGTAACTTAACCACAGCACAATCGAATATGTTTGTAACGTCGTTTTCCGTGTATATTCTGTGTGCATGTCCTTGATGATTTGTTTCATACAGCTTTTCCAGATGTTTTCTGTTTTCTTCTACATTAATATTGTCGATATCAAGTCTACATTAGCATGTATACCCACAACATGCAATAACCGACTACTGCATATAACCAACCAGATTTTTGCATATAGACCCACAAGCAAAAAGGGATTTATGTATAGGAACACACCAGATACAAGGAGGGATGTCTGCATATAAATCCACTGGACACAGTAACAAATTTTACACACAAATATCTTTAAGGGGGAACCTTACATATTATTTTCTTTCCCGAAAGATATGACACTGACAATTGAAATTTTGAATTTCTGAGCATCCTGCCAAATGCGCTACAAAGGTATTTATGTTGGCTCCGTATATGTAGTGGTATACTGATTGGTTCTCTATTTACTGATACCTACAGCTACACGTATATCTAAAGAGTGAGACCTAATTAATTCTATATTATAAAATATTATTGAAAATAACACCGGAAAACCAGAAACCATTTTCATTAATATACATGTAGTGTGGTAAATCCAGAGTGCTTTCTATTCACAAAAGAGAAGATTAAGATTAAGTAGTGTACTGCTTTAAGTTTTGTCTTTTTGGGAAAATTCATTTTGTTCTAGCAATAACATTCATTTGAGATTTTGTGGTTTCTAAATCGTTTGAAATGCTGTGGGATCAGTTTGCGTACAGTTTGTTGCAGTTGTCGATTCGTATTCATTAATTTGAAGAGTAATCGTCGCATTTCTATTTTAGCTTTTATTGGTTATTCATATTTTTGCCACAGATAATATTATCCGATATTCCAATGCTGTAAAATATTATTTGCGGAATATAATAGAAATGGGATTTATAGAATAAATTTTAAATAAAATGTGTCTCCCGAGAGTTTATAAACAGTGATTGATATCATAGAAAGATGTACAGTGAAGCATTTAATCCAAACAGACTTTACAGAATTTCAAACAACATAATCTCATAAATTATTCCAAAAACCAAACAAATGCTACTCTGGGGATTAAGGAAGATATTCAATTATTTGTTGAATATATGGACAAGTAAAACAAAAAAAAATACTGATTAATGTTCCGTTGGAAAATCCATATAAAAAGACAAATTAATCAGTAAAAGCAGAGTCCCCAAGAAAAAAGCCAAATGTGGGATCAGGTGCCATGGAGCATGCCGTGTTGACCCGTCACATCTGCCGTGATGCCAAAATATATGCAGTTGATAAAAGAGAAAATTGAAGACAATTGACAAAGCCGTATGACAAAAATCACCAAGGGCATGCACATAGAACATGACAACAGCGGAATATACACTGAAAAACGACATTACAAAAATATTCGATCGTGCTGCTCTTACGATATCGACTAAGAACAGTCAGTTGAAGTAACAAACGTCATTCAATTGGTGTGGTTAGCCGGTTGATAAAGTACAAAACGAAGAAGTGCCGAAGGGTAAAACATATCTCATAGTCCATGAAAAAAGGGGACAATATCATGTTTAGTGTCATATTCAGACAAATGCGAATAAAATCGAGGTAAGACCAGGTGCCCGGGAGGAGTAGTGTCCCCTGTTTGTACGCAATACCCTTCGCAAAGGTCCTGCAACAACCTTTCAAGTCGAGGAGGTAAATATATAAGTATACACGCATGAACATACGAAGGAGACAGGGACATGAAGTCAAATTTTCCCTTTCAAGGCAAGAAATGCTGCCTGCCTGAAATTCCGGTGTCGGAAACGCAGGTGAACAAATGTATGTATATACATGTATAAACGCATTACGTCAAATCAAGTATAGTCAAAAAGTTAAGGTGGTTCTTTTGTATGGTCAGGTCCCAAAATAGCGGTTAACATTCTTGAAAGAGGAATCTTAAATTGCAATAGATCCCTATAACGACCATAAAACTTCCTCAGTGACAATTACAAACGTTCCTCAATGGGAGATTAACTACATGTGTGTGGAAATTTGAAGATAGGACAATTAAAATCGTCTCGATTGTCATATAGTGAAGAAGTAAGTATATCATCTTATACCAATATCTAGAATATCTCAAACCGGGGAGTTTGGCTGCACAACAACTCTCTGTTTTACAGAAATATCTACTAATGAATAAAAGTAAGCCATTATTTTGTGATGTAATAGTAACTTTGTTTGATATTTCAATATTTTGGCATAATACAGTTACAATCATAACAATGTCACTGTCTTTATTGTGCAACGCTTCATACACTCTGCATACTGTCTGCGCCGCTTGGGGTGAAGTGACCTATATAGTTGGATATTTACATGGACCAATCAGACGGCGTTTTCTTAGCGTGATTTGAACGTGTAATTAGAGACTTCCTGGTCTAAGAAAATATAAATAAAAGAGATTTGTGATAAATTATAAGATTGTGTTCTGCTTCAGAAAAAAGAACGGGAGCTTGTTTTATGACCGACAAGAATCATGTTGAGTTTCCATTCGAATCCACTTTAAAAGTAAACTTCTTATATATGACCATGTTATAATATTAATAATACATGTATATTTTGCCAGGCTGGCATTTTACCACCACATATGTTTACTATTCCTCCACTACAGATACAAGTCAAGGGTCAACAAGTGTCTCAAACTGAGAGGTCATAAGAATATATAAACACGTGTGATAATGCAAAAAAGCTTCATGGTATCAAAATACATTATGTGACATCTCCATTTGGAAACATTGCTCTGTCAGTCTGAAAGCGATAACAGACCCTTGATCTGAGGAGTCTCGATTAACAGTCAGAGGAAACGAGCTTCAGGACCATATCTCCTCTGAATGAGGTTTCAACAAGGCTTGCCATTTAGTCCCTTCCGCCCTGTTAGCGTACAACGTTCAAGTAAAAGTCTTTTTAATACTTAGAGGGACCCAATACAAGACATATAGTCTTTTTGATGATCTTTGGGTCATATTGATGAAGTCGTTTAATTATTTTTGAACTCGACGAAATACAGTTGTCAGGTCCCTAGACCCCCCCCCCCCCTCCCTGAATGTTTCTACAAGATCAACGTAGTAATTAGAATGGGAAATTCCATTGGATACATAGTGTTAAAAAAGTGATATTTTCTGATTTAGATAAAAGTTCTGAATACGATTTAAAGAATTTGCCAGATGTTTTTCTGAGTTGGGGTTAGAAATCAAAAGTTTCAAAGTAATTTGTAAATTTTTGGTATGAAAGTCCAAAACCTCAGTGCAGCCCCTAGAAAATTGAACCAAGATATATGCATGCCATATTATGGGATTCTAGGGACATCACCATCCAAGTAAGGGAAATTTGCAATAGGAAATCCAAATTCGTCACGTTTATCGTAAAGAATAGTATGAATTTTATTATTTTATTATTATAGTAATGTTTAAGTCAAAGAAAGGGGTTTCTATATAAGGAAAGTACTAATATTAACAAAGAAACTTGATATTTGTGTTTTCATCGATCACTGGGTGCATATTCGTTTTAACCATCATATGACCAATGGCCGTTGCAAGCTCTCCGGACAATAAATGGTGATTTGGGGATTTTTTTTCTAGAGACCATCTAAATTTAAACGAGGCAACGAAAACTAAAGCGTATCAAGATTTAAACCATTTCTTAATAAATATATACAATATGTAAAACTTACAAGAAATTACGTGTGATATGTAAGAGAAAGAAGAAGACATTTGACAAAGTTGTATGACACAAATCACCAAGGACTTGCATACAAAAAATGATAATAATAGTATATACATGGAACGACATTACGAAAATGCTGCCGTAACGATACCGAGTTAGGACGGTCAATTGAAGTAACACGTCATGCAATTGGTGTGGTTAACCGGTTTACGGGCGCCCATCTTACCACTCACCGCAAAAGCAGCACAATCAAAAGACACACATTGAAAAACTTATAAATAATCCTCCATATGGAGAACAAGGATCATGCATGAATTGAATTATAAATTGTAATTATTACATTTTCAAGGCCACCACCGTATAAAACACATTTAACTGCATTATCAGAGTCGTTTTTCTATAGGACAATATACAGAAATAAAAGGCACGACGGTCTTCATCGTGAGATGTAACGTTGACCCTGATTTGACAATCTCGGTGACCTAGTTATCAATGCGCCAATCGATCTTTTGTCAATAAATATTGCAAGTTTAATGAATTTATTTATTTCTTCTTAACGAAGAATTAAATCATAATAAATGACATTAATAATTTATTTTTCTATGAATGTATAGAAGTAAAATCGTTTTACAATTTTGTTATAATTCGCTTTGCGCAATGTAAGTTTAGTTACAAACTTTTTATAATCCGCTTTGCGGAATATATGTATGTATATATATATATATATATATATATATATATATATATATATATATATATATATATATATATATATATATATATATATTTATTTATTTATTTATTTATATATATATATTAAAAATATTAACAATGTTCTTAGTACAGTTTGGTATATTAAAATGAAGTTTAGAATAACATAACTTTCATCTGTTCTGTTAGCGCTTTCAGCCCTCCAGGGCTCATCAGACAGATTGTATAGTTGGTAACTAATAGCAAAGTAACAGTAATATGTATGACGTCACAATGAAAGTAGCGTATGTGGTTGCCGTACAATGCAAAGTTATTTCGCACATTTTAATCTAATTACGGTTTAAAGTTGGTTTAAATATTTTTATAAAATGTTCTTCTTTACTTTTTCTCATATGTTCATTATCGTGAATTATTTTTAAAAAATGGGAAAATAAGAAACTTCCCATTACAACACACACATCGAAATGTTCACTACAAGATGTATTCCTTATTTCCGGATGTTTTATCTGTTGTTTATGTACCCGCACTCGGTCACTCAATTTATTTCCCTATGTAGTTTTCCATGCAATTTGTGCAGGTCGTGCAATACATGAGATTTGTTGTCTTGCAATTCATATTTGCATTAATATTGAATTGCATTCCATTTCGAAACGTAATTTTACATCCTTCTTGAATGTAGGAGCAGGTTCCGCATCTTGGATCTCCACATTTTGTGACGGAAAAAGTTTCCGGTTCTGACGTAAATCTGGCCCGTGTTAAAATCTTTTTGATATTTGGAGCTTGTCGCCTGCTGTTCAATATGTCTGTTTCCTTTATAATGGACCGCATCGTTTCTGATTGGTAGAGGATCGGGAAAAAACGTTTCCCTGAACATAAAATATTTTTATTATTAGGGTTGTGAGTGACTACAAAGAGTATTTTTTCATTATTATTATCCTTCGTAAATTCGGGTGTGTTTGTCCGTCTTAATTCTGTTATTGGTATCTCCTTCGCCCTTTTAATTCCGGCTTTTATCAGTTGTTCTGGGTACATTTTTCTCTTAAGGAAAACAATTATGGTACATATTCTTCTGGCCACATTAAATGGTATATTTCGTTTTGTGTGGGAAGGATGACAAGATCGGAAATTTAAGTACTGGTGTGTGTCTGTATGTTTGTAGTAAAGATCTGTAATAATCTTTTCTCCAGTTTTGATAATTAATATATCTAAAGATGGTAATACGTTTTCGCTAAATTCTTTGGTAAATTTGATAGAGTGGTGTAAACTGTTAATTAGTTCATGGAATTTTTCAAGATCCTTTTTTCCTTTTCGCCAAAAAATAAAACAATCGTCAAGGTATCGTTTCCAGTTATTTTTTTATATAGATTCCGAACTGTTGATCATAATTATTCTCAACCAGCGTATATAGTTTTTCTTCTAAATATCCCATCACTAGTGTTGCGTATGTTGGCGCCACTTTGTACCCATAGCAGTTCCTTTAATCTGTATGTAGTACTTGTTATCGAAAAAGAAATGATTGTTTTCCAGTATTGATTTAAGACTTTCTATAATAAATTCTTGTGAAAAACGTGATGGAACATGTTCTGGGTACCGTTTTATCCAATGGTCTACTGCTTCTAGGCCAAGGTTATGTGGGCTGTTAGTATAGAGGCTCGTAACATCGAAACTGACTAAAACTGTGTTTTCTTCTACATGTTCCGGTATATAGTTTAGAAAGTCCATATCATCTCTAATATAACTTGGTACATGTAAGCATAGATGTTTTAATATAATATCTAACAAATTGCTGAGCCTCTGTGTTGCTGATGCTGGTCCGGCAACTATTGGACGCAGTTCTAAATCGCTTGGGTGTTGAAGTTTAACATATATGTTATTGGTTTTTGTAATTACATTTTGTATTTCTTTTGATTTATGTATTTTTGGTAGTCCATAAAAATTACTAGATTTTACTTCAAAATTGTTCAGATAGTCCCACTCATTTTCGGTTAAACTGTTTTTATATGTATTAGTCAATTTTTGAACCTTTATCATTGTTTTCCGGTCCTCGCATTTTTGTAGTTCTTTGTAAAATTCTTGATCAATGAGTTGTTGAAGAGCCATTGCTTTGTAAATTTCTCTGTTCATTATAACAATTGCCCCACCTTTGTCGGCTTCCTTAATGATTATTGTGGAGTCATATCGTAATCTTTGTAAGGCTTCTCTTTCATTTTTATTTAAGTTGGGTTTGGCCTTTTTCGTTAATACGTTTGAATTTGCTGATTCTTTAAGACAGTAAATGTATTCCTCTAAGTGTTTATCCCGATTAAGATTTGGTTTAAAACCCTTCTTATTTCTCACCAGTGAATCATCTTGATATTCTTTATCGCGAAATAATTCTCTTAATCTTAATTTTCGACAGAATTCCACTGTATCTTTAACTAGTTCCGGTACATTCGATTTTGGAGTGGGGGTAAATTTTAATCCATTTTCTAAAACTTTAATTTCTATTTCATCAAGATCCCTGGTGGATATGTTAATAATTTTAGGCTCCACAGTTTCATTCGTATTTAGAAATGTTTGTAAGACAGTGTTTTCTTCAACTTTGGTTGGAAAATACTGTGGCCTAAAAAAGAATTTTCGTTTTTTGAGTTATCATATTTTTTTGTGTGTTTTCTACATTTCTACGGAATGGTTGGCGTCTCGCGTTTGGTTCTTGATGGTTGTTTCCTCCTCTGTTTATCTGTTGTGCTTGATTTCTATTAAATTTTGAAGTTTTATTTTCCGCAAAACGATTTCGGGTATATGATCTACTGGAGTTAGATTTCTTGGCATTTGTATATCTGCCTCGTTTCAATGCCTCGGCATAAGATTCGTATTTTTTGTCATACTCTCTATTCCGTGAGACAATTCTAGGTTCGAGGTAATAATTACTGGATGTTTTAGCTTTTTGTTTATTGTTTTGATGATTTAACATTTCAGGGTTTGGATTTCTATTTTTTTTTTCCTTTCAATGGTTCTGTTCCATAATTGATTTCAAACTTTTCGAGCCATACCTTTTTGGATTCCAGTATTCCCATAGATTTGTCCTCTTCACGTGAGGTTTCCAGATTCCATATTTCCAACAATTTTTGTCTTGTATTTCCGTTACTCCGCTTAAAAATTTCTTCGTAAATCTTATTATCACATGTTTGAAATACTTTTTGAAATTTTGGTATGCGCATGCGTAACAGGCTAATTTCGGCGTCAAATTTTTGAATCGCCAAGTTGATTCGAATTTTAGTTTCATCCTCATGCTCGGACGGAATAGTATTAGCACGGAATTTCCTAGGGAGAATAACAGGATCTCTCTGTCTCCATTTTTTATAGGTTTCTGCTAAATTTGTGCTCCTGATTGCATTCCAGTATGCTTGTTTCCTTTCATTCAGCATTTTTTCCCAATATATATATTCTAATTTTTAGAGCATCTACAAGAACAAAGTACTTTAAAAACAATTGAACACCTACTCATAAGTGCAATGAATATCAAAATTAGATAAGCACTAAATTTGTTGACGAATTCCTGAAATATTGTTTCTCAGAGATTTTGAAGCCTTTTCAAATTTTCTACATTCGATAAGATGTCTATCAAATGTGGAGAGTTTGTGCTGTAGGCATTTTTCTGTATCAACTAGCTTGTTCAGTGGTGAGAAAGTCGCCTCTAAAGAAGGAAGGGTTTGTATATTAGACTTGAATTCTTTCATTTTGTTACTCATACTAATCATGAAAAATGCTGAATTATATGTATCATCTCATTATTTTCACTCTTATAATTTTTCTATCCTTTCATTATCAACTCATATTAAATCGTCCGTCCCCTAAACAACCATAACAAGTTATGCATTGACAGGTATATTTCACTTGAATTAAAGAATCGTTCAGTAATAACGGACGTAAAGCAATAAATAAATTATTGAAAGTGATATTTTTTTTCCATTTGACATATCTGAAATGAAAGTACACAATAATTTGCGAGTATCTTTCAACTTTCTCTTCGTGGAATTATAAAAGGCATCACACGATTCTAATTTACATGTCTATATGTATCATGAGACTTGCATTTGTAGTTTTTCAGAAACCTTAAAGTTATTTTTTATGTAGAAACGTCACGAGGGATTTATGCATGTCAATTTATACATAAGATTTTCTCTTTTAACGGTATATTGGGTCCCTATTGTGTCAATAAAAATACAATAAATCACTACATTTATAATATTTTTAATAAATAGTACTTATCTTAATGTTATCAAGACACATAGCTAGATAGTCCGAGATTCTCTACCCTTCTCCCACTTTTGATATCGGCCGTTGGTGAGAGAGGGTCAGAGAGAGTTTGTTCATCAAACGTTGGCATTTCAGCTATACCATTCGGTATCGGGATGTACAAGCCTCTGGCGACAAATAAACGCTTGATTCTCCATTTCGTCATTTATGTTTAACATCAGATCTCGCAGAACGCGAATTTGCTCATTCGTGACTAGGTTGCATCATGCTTTTCTTGAGAAAAATGTGTCGGCTGCTAAAATGTCACGAATGCAAAGTCGCGTTCTGCGAGATCTGACGTCATACTGTATACACAAATGGCGAAAGGAGGGCTTTGTCGCGTTTGCAGGTAAAACGGCAGCTAGAAGAAAGTATAGGTCTTATTTGGAAAAGATATCGCTATGATCGAGTAAGTTTTATGTTCATTTATTGGATTATAGGTTGCAATTTCACTGTGAAAACGTTTATTTGTCGCCAGAGGCTTGTACATCCCGATACCGTCTGATATCTCTAAAATTCCAACTTTTGATGAATAAAGTATCTCTGATCCTCTCTCACAAACCGCTGATATCAAAAGTGGGAGAAGGGCAGAGAATATCGGACTAATAGCTAGATTGTTGTGATAAGGTTTGCTGTACTTTAGAAATGTAAAGTTGTGGCTTGATGTCTCGTGGACCATGAGATATCTTTAATCCTTCGGTACTTCTTCGTTCGTTTTTTGCCCTTGAAAAAACCCATATCAAAAACAAAGCAGAGTGTCTTGATTACGAAGTAAATGTTTATCTGAAAAATTATTAAATTCTTATTATAAAATAAATTAAATTCAACAAAACATGTAAGTAAATTATAAATCTATTCTCATCCAGTGCTTGACGCACAAAATCTATTAATGATTTTGAGTTTACAAACCTTTAATATTTTATGCGTTTATTGGCGATTTAGGAAATGAAAGTGTCAGAGGGGAAAAATGTATATCTTCGTCGTAGGTTGCTATGGGCAATTATTCAGCTAAGGTACGCAGCGGATGCGTGCAGTAACAAACAAAGTAAACATTTTGGCGCAATCCGGGAACCAAACCTGAATCTTTTGCACCCCAAAACAAAGCAGTTTTCCTCTAAAAGAAGTCTTACAAAAAACAAAAAAATTGTGGTAAAATAAGGAAATAATCATGTGTCATGATTCATCTTTTTATTTAAACCGCAGTTCACCACCCATGCATTCATTAACAACATGAAACATATATATCACTTACAATGAATGCGATCAGTGATGAATTACTGCTTGTTCTTGAACTTCTTTAATTATTTGACAAGGATTTCATATATTTACATAGTTATATCCTTTTAAATGTAAATGATATACATATAGATGCAATCCTTATTATTTGCCTAATAAATAGATACACACATTTCATTACGAACTAATCCGTAAGGGACTAACGATGTGTTATAGCAAGTGAACATTTTCGGAATACATAAGTTGTGATCGGTATTACATAATAAACACTTTAAGCGTCTCATCTCCATTCATGTTTCCAGAAAAGCAGCATGGGTAAAATAATGAATGAAAATTAATGTCTCCATACCAAACATATAACCCCAACTTGACTGTGCCATTAGCGAAAATTTAAATAAGATACATTTTAACAATCGTAATGAACACAGACAATGGAATCCGAGATACTTGTCACACAAACGCATCAGATTTCCGTTGATCCTTCCGATGTAGTAAGAGAAATGTAGGAATTTCTTCTTTTAAAAAATATGCGCTATCGAAAAGCATTCAATCAGAGAGTGCACCTCCATATATTGGGTGATCATTCGTCTTCATTATAGTCACTCTTTCTGCAAAATGAATTTGCCCTTGTAAGATAACACAATCCATTTAACGTGATTCTAAAATATCAATATCCTGGAGTGATAGAAGACAGGATATTAATACTGTGCACTTAGCAGTTCTTTGTGTATTATCAAAAAGGAAATTATGCCTTGGTAATACAAAGAACATTTCCTCTCAGTTGTGCCCCATCATAACGATGTAACCGAAAACAGTTAAGCTATTATTTTCTCATAAAATAAGGAGGTATGATTATACTACATTAATCCCGAAATTGCCATTATGGCATAAAATAAGGAGGTATGATTATACTACATTAATCCCGAAATTGCCATTATGGCATAAAATAAGGAGGTATGATTATACTACATTAATCCCGAAATTGCCATTATGGCATAAAATAAGGAGGTATGATTATACTACATTAATCCCGAAATTATGGCATAAAATAGATACCATTGAATACCATTTCAGTATGCCAATGTGTAATAATGTTTCAAACGGCTGCATATCCCTTTACAAGAATTAACACGGTTCATTTCCAAGAAGTGAATCATTAAGATAAAGAGGAGAGGTATCAGCTTATAACACTATGAACGGCATAAACTTTCATCAGCATTTCTGACATTTGAAAGTCATATCAATTCAAAATAGTACCTCTGGATTTGTCCGATGTCCCGAATCCATATAAAACATTGCAAATTCAGTGGTGCTAGTTTCAGCACAGACTATTGGGAGTCCCAGATAGGCTAAGATAAGGTGTCTGGGATGAATGAGCTTCATTGCTAGAATGCTACACCCGTCGCTAATGTTCTGTAAAAACCTCTAAACTAGACCGTGCTTAAATTAGCTCCGGAAGTTTTCATTATTACGATGTTTGCATCTCAAATGATAACATGTCTGATATCTCAAATGAAAACATGTCCAATATCTCAGATGATAACATGTCTTATATCTCACATAACATGTCCAATATCCCAAATGATAACATGTCTAATATCTCGAATGGTTACGTGTCTAATATCTTAAATGATAACATGTCTAATATCTCAGATGATAACATGTCTAACATCGCAAATGATAACATGTCTAATATTTTGATGAAGAGCATTAACGCATGATAAGGCTTTGTATAATTAGTTTGATATCACAGCGATATCTTTCTTTGTCGTTAGAAAGTGTGGATGCAATAGTGAAACTGTACCTATACGAATGGCATTGCTTCCTATTATGTTCTAAAACATCGAATATGAACTTAAAAATAAAATGAAAGGAAACAAATGTATCCGATTTCAGCTGATTTCCGTAGTTGTAAATAAATTATAGGAAAATCTATATTGTATTGACATTCATGTAATTGAAAAGCAGAAAAAAATGAAAAGGATAAGGTTTCTTACAAATTGCTATCTAAAATTAGAGAGCTCTTACATAAGCCTGTCAGCATGTACTTCTAGACAATTGAAAAAAAAGAGGAGTTACTGGCTCAGTTATGTGGCAGAAGTCACCATAGAGCTATACAATAACAAAACGGAAAATTAAAGTTCTTGTTTACATTCCCAAAACATGAAAAGAATGAAAAGAATTGCTAGAAGGTCTGGTTGACATATTTTATTGTTTTGTCAAGACCACTAATGCTGATAGTATTTAGGTACGAGATTTTCCAAAATTTACCTCCTAGCTTTAGTTTAGCCTATATAGAGTCAGTCATAAATCGTAAGTTAATGGGCTATTTCTCCATACACCTTTTATCCAGTGAGAATTCCCTATCTCATACTTTCCTATTAACTTAACTAGAATAAAGCACCTTTCATAGTTGTGCTTAAATTGGGCATGTATTACCAGGAAAATTCTTTATAATGGTTCTATCAAAAAGAACCTAATTAGATCCCAATTCTTTATTTTCTAATTCAAATATGACAGAATATATGTGATAATATTGATATATATACCCATAAGAATACAATATATGACATTCGCGTGGTGGTAATATTTAGAACCGTCTTGTGAAAATTTATTTTACACATACTAAGCATTGTCGTCTTTACTTATTTGCTCTGGTTACTTATGTTATAACTGAAATGGAAAGAATGATTTTTTAAAACTTGAAAACTGTTGATTACTATTCATGCCATTGCAAGGCTGTATTTGCATTGTAAAGTTTAATCGCATCCTGGGTTAGCGCCGATCGTACTAGAGGTTAGTATTACATATTTCCTTTTCTTTACGATATGTGCTTTACAAAAGGGTATTTTTCTCAAACAGAATCTGGAAATATAAAAACTAGTTTCGACAACCGTAATCCAATTGAATTCTTGTCTACAAGATCTTGTAAGTTAAAGGCTTCTTTAACAACGTTCATTTCCATACTGTAGAAAAGTGAAAAAAAAAATCTTGAGCTCCCAAAGGTTAAAACTCATGAAATATTTTCTTTCATTTCTGATCACAGTGATATTCAGAATGTCAGGTTCTGAGTAATTCCTAACTCTACTTGAATGCAGCTTTTTTCTTTTTCTTTTCTTTTTTTTTTTCAAATGGCTGATGCATAGGCAAAATAGAATTTAACATTCGCAAACAACATTAAAGACATCCTACAAATAAGATTCCATTTATCATATGACGTATGTATCCTTTAGAATAAAAATAGAAGGCATAATTTTGTAAAATAAAGGGTTTCTTCTCTTCCAAGATACTCTGGGTCTATATCTTTGCTGGTGGACTGTTTGTCGCCAGGGGTATAACCAGCCCAGTTTAGTGCTTCGTTACTGACCCAAATTTTCCTATAATTAAAATTTGTAAATTATTCTAAAATGAGGCAAATCCCCTCTATTCATTACACTTTAAACTGGTGTTTGGTTGTTTTAAGTCAACTTTGTCACTCCTTTGGCCTTGTGAATTTCTTGATTTTCGCATTTTCGGTTTTGATCATTACTGAAAAGACATGATTTGTCGAAATGCGCATATAGTTCAAGGATTTAATACAAATGAAGATGCTTTTATTTTATAGGCATTTGAAGATACAAAATCGCTATGGGAGTTTGAGAAATTATTTTACGCAGATAAGAGATTTTACATTTCTATTTCTTTCGATTTCAGATTCAGGATCATGTAGGAGCTATTAATGCAGTATTGTATAACGTTGATCTTGACATTAACTTATAGGATGCCCTTCAATTCTTGATTGACCTGCCATCATCTTTATTTTCGTTCATGTCATTACCAGAGTTAGACTCATTGTCCTCTTCCGAGCATCTCTGTTATAGACATGACGTAGGATAAAGTAGGAGTCGGTAAATAGAGGTACACTTGGGGTTCAAAAGTTCATTATACATGCGTTGGCTCACATGCATGCAGCATTTACTTGCTTTTAAGTCGCATTTTCACTTTAAACATACATCATGCAATCCCTTAATGTTCCTTTTTTACAATTTTTACAATTATAAGAAGGTCGATAAGCATTACGCGAAAAAGGGAAAAAATAGAATTTGCTCTAAATATATTTCAATGCATTTCAAAAAATCGGATACAGCTATACGGGAATTTTGCTAACGTTTTATCCCCTATCTCTCTCTCTCTCTCTCTCTCTCTCTCTCTCTCTCTCTCTCTGTGTGTGTGTGTATTTGAAGGACATACTCAATTTATATTGATTTGTAAACTTTTGTTACACAAAGTGGGGTTTTTTTTATTTTATACATCAAATACTGTCAATTTAATTTGTCGCCAGGGGTATAACCAGCCTAGTTTACTGCTTCTTTACTGACTGATCTTATTATGTAGGAATTTCAAGATACCAACATCGATGTGAAATCATTTTACGTAGATAAGAGATTCTGCATTTCTATTAATTTCGATTTCATATTCAGGAACACGAAGGAGCTATTATTCCAGTTATATAACCTTGATCTTGACATTAACTTAAAAGCTGGACTTGAATTGTTTATTGACCATCCTTGTCATTACCAGAGTTGAAATCATTGTCCAAATAATGCTGCCCTCTTCCAGGCATCTCTGTTTTAGACAAGAGGTTGGTGTCGGTACACAAAGGCATACATGGAGTTCGAAAGTTTTAATCCACATCCATTAGTAATTGTTTCTTTAACTTAACTTAAATTCGTGATAGCTTCTGCCTATGCTGGGTTTTTCATTTATAGAAATGAATAATTATGTTACTGATTTTATGTATATATGCATTAAATATTATACATGTTCTTTACATACGTGTTGACGTACATATCCACAGTATTTACCTACTTTTGTGTGGCATGTTTACTTTAAACATACATCGCGTTCTTCTCCAGTGTTTCTTTATAACTATTGTAACCCTTTTTAATGGATTAGATTAAAACAGAATGACAAAATGAAGTTTACAACTGAGATATTCAACGGTCTTTTGCATCACTGAAAAGATATAAGTTTTCGTATGAGTATATGAAACAGTAAGCTCAAATATATACATGTCTGCATCATGTTTACAATATTATTTACATTATCAGAACAATATATGAGTTTTTTGACAACTGTGTCTTTTAAATGATGCTCAAGGTCGATATTATGGTAATTTTTGATGAGCATTCTAATGCCCAACTGACCTTAAAGAAACCAATCTAAAAGAGAAAACAGAAGACATCTGTACAAGCTGTATGACACAAATCACCAAGGACCTGCACACAAAACATGATAATCGTAGAAAATACACAGAAGGTAAACTGAAGTAAGGGTGAGGGTGAGGTTAACCGGTTTATGGGTGCCCACATTCCAACTCATAGCAAAAGCAGCATAAACAAAGGACACACATTTAAAATTTATAAATGGTCCTCTACATAGAGTACAAGGATCAACAGGCCTCTCAAGAGGAGAGATCATAAAACTTTATTACTCACGAAACGTTTAAAAATAATATGTTTGTATCAAAAATATATAAGGATACATCAACATAACTAAACCGTGCTCTGTCCGTCTGTAAGCGAGCTCAGATCCTTGATCAATAGGAGCACCAACTAACAGTCAGAGGGGACAATGATTAGGATCTTGTCTAAAAAGCTTTGGGCAAGGCCCGTCATAGAGTCCCCACCGCCTTGTTAGCCAGCGTGCAACGCTCAAATAAAAGACTGCATTGTGTTGTAGAAGGACCCAATACAAGTCATATGGTTTTAGCGATGATTTCGGGATCATATTGTTGATGTCGAAGGTGTTTAATAATTTTACAACCGCTGATATGAAATTATGGAAACCTTTGACCCTTCTTAGTTTGTACATTAGATCACCGTAGAAATTGGGATGGGAAATTCCACTGGATACATATTATTGAAAAGTCACATTATCGAATTTAGATAAAATGTCTGAATAAAATCTATAAAATTTACCAAAAGTTTTTCGAAGTTTATGACATATATAACCCTCAGTAAGAAGTAATCTGCGAATATCGCGTGATAATCCAAAACGTCAGTGCAGCCTCTAGCAAACTGAACCAATCGACTAATATAAATACCATCTAGAAAAGGGAAATTAACAATAGGAAATTCAAAGTCTTCACGTTTATCATATATATTGGTATGAATAAGTATTGTTAATAATTTCCAAAAAAAAAAAAGGTGTTTCCTGGTCGGTAGCATTGGCATTGTTTAATTGAAGTTCAGGGACCAGTCATTGAGAGACAATTAATTCAATTTATAGGATTTTTATATAAAAATCTAAGTTACTTTACAATGTAAAGATGATGTATAAATCCAAACCATAAGTCGGATCATCATGACACCAGAGGACATACAAAATTAGTGAAAACGAAAACCAAATAGAAAACAACGAAAAATGTCTACTTAAAGAGCAAATGTGAACCCCCTTGACGGAGAGAGATCAAGTGCCCGGAAACGAAGGATTATTAATTGAAAGCAAGTCATCTATATATCTGTAAGTAAAATTGAAGCCAAGAGCCAATTGTTTTTTTCCTTGCGAAAGCAAAGACTGAATGAATTCAGCTTCGTATGAGTACAGGAATATGTCAGCCAGAAGCGGAGCATAGTTAGTGCCCATTGGATAGCCGACAATTTGTTGAAAAACCTTTCCTCGAAACACCACAAAAATGTTATCGATAAGAAAGTTCAACATCTGGATAAGAGCTGTTTCAGTGTATTTATTTTTGGAATCAGAATTTTCCCTAACAAACCAATCCTTAAACTCCTTAAGGAAAAGGGAAAAAACAAGTAACTAATAAATGCATTTTGAATAATTTCCGCTAATCTGTCTTTTAATTTCTGATGATGGATCGTTGTGTAAAGAGTCGAAAAGTCAAAAGACTTGATTGAGTGAATTTTAGTAAAATTTTTTGATTTTAGATGTTCGAACAACTCTTTTGAATTTTTAAGGATCCACATTTGATTAATTCCACTTCTGGAATATACTGTTTCGCAATATCTATATTTTTGTGAGTAGTATCGATACAGATTTTGTGGAACACTTCGAGGAACCAGCGATAAAGCGTTGTTTGCAAGGATTTTTGTGAATTTATGGAATGCAGTACAAATATGGAAGTTCTAAATTTAATTTATTTGAGTCAATACCAAACGTATTGAGGACAGATTTATGATTCTCAGGTACTTCCGAAACCGAAAAGTTCGTGAGAGTATAAGTAGGATTTCCTGGAGCTGAATTTAATCCTAATTCTTTCACTAGGCTGTCAAAGTAATATTTCTTACAAGTAAATGTATAATTATTAGATGCTTTATCTGCTAGTGTAATGATACAATGTTCTTGGAGGAAGGTAAGTTTTCTGACAACATCAGGATCTTTAAAAATAGATTCGAATCTGGTGTTTACAGAGCCTTGTAAATTTTTAATTTTTGATCTCAGAAGTACTGCAATAGATTTTATCCATTCGAAAGATTGTCGACCTGTACTTCCTCTCTTTTTGCCCATCGTGTGGCATATTCCTCGCAGCAGTTCATTATATTCTCAAAATTTTGGCTCCATGTGAATGATCTGGGTTCTCTGTATTTTGGAGCTTTAAGTAAAAGTTCTCTTAATTTAGTGTTTTAACAATATCAAGATCACCAGTAATGACATGGCCACTAGGAGAATATACAAAATTAGATGAGAAACATGCACACGGTTGAGGATGGCATGCAGAGTTGTTAAGATCAAGACACTGTAGAATCCCTTTGTAATTATAAATTTTGGATGTAACTGATGGTGTGTAGCTATAGGAAATACATGGCGAATCTTTGTGAAATATGGAGGTATTTTCTCTAAACCAGACTTATGATTTAAAATTTGGCCAAAATTTAAATAATTAATGCCTTTATTTGCAAATTTAATTTTGATGAGAGGGCGATTAGATTTTGCCATAGATATATCTGACTTGACGGGACGAAAAAATCTAGCGGTCGATATGTCCGTAATAATGCCATCTAGTCTATACTCTGCAGAGCTTATATCAGTATATATACGGTGTCTGGACGATACGTACAACTCGTGTAATTTTCTGAGTGAAATAGAATAAAGTTTTGTATGAATGTGATGAAGACCCAAAGGTTTATTTATAAATGGCAAAAGAGCATCAAAGGAAATATTATGTATTTCAGGTTTGTTGTATTTGCGTGTATCATGACTTCGATGCCTCCTCTGACTTTTGTTTAATAAGCCGAGTACGTTAACTGATTGACACGCAGGACTAATTAGGTTACCAATACTACTAATATTGTCATTGCATCCATAGGGCGAAACAGTGCCGAGACGTCTTATCCAGTATTCTTATCTTTTCCGACGAAAAGGAGTGCTCAAATTGGCATTGTTTGTGGGGTGATATATTTTTTCTATAATTCTAATTTTCAATGAGAGAATAGAGTGGCCAGGCTGGTTGAAGTGGCGATAGAGTAATTGGTTTCCGCCACAATTTATTTTGGACCTGTGACCTGATACTCTTGTACGGAGTTGTATACTAACCCACAGAGTGAACAATCAATGCCGTATACAATATTTGAACTTTTACAATTCAAATGGTCAAAACTATGCGTATGAAAGGAATGTTTGGTTAATTTACTCGTAAAAGAATTGTATGTAGTTAAGATGTTGCAAGTTTTGCAATTTTATGTCCCGCATTTAGATATTTTACAATCATAAGGGGAGAATTGGTCATCTTTAATTACGTGAACTAGTTTAACATTACAGGGATTGATGTTTATGAAGCCATCCGCATGTTGATACCAGAGTTCATTATTAGTGCTTACCACAAATGTGTGGTTTCTAACGTCATTTAAGTTAACATCGGGGACACTTAAGTTAACTGCAATGCACGTGTCCTTGTACATTACAGTTTGAGGCCTTTTTATAGTGGGCGACGCCTCAGCCACTATCGTTTTCTTTTTAACATTATCCATATATATATATATATATATATATATATATATATATATATATATATATATATATATATATATATATATATATATATATATATATATATATATATATATTTATATATATATATATATATATATATATATATATATATATATATATACAATTTGGTTTTGATTAAGTTATGAGGTAGAGAGGTATAGAGTGTCGATAGATCAGATGTAGAAACGTTATTATCCTCAAAATTTCTCAAACGGAAATTTTCCATGACTTCGTTAGAATTTTTGTAACTAAAGTTACCATTGCTAAAGACAACATCATAGTACTTGATAACATGGTCTTAAGCTGCAGTAAGAGCGGGGGAAGGTAATATGATAAAAAACGAGATTTATGTGGAATTTTTTGGTAATTTGGAAAAATCATTTTTATAAATTCCTTTTCTTAGTAGGATCTATATAATTTCTATTCATGTACTGTCATGTAAATATTCTTTTACATAAATGTTCTCTCCGTAATACTTGAATGAAAATAACGACAATGAAGTTGTTGCGACGGGTGTTTCAACCAGGGAACGCTTACTCTTCCCGGGCACCTAGTCTCACCTGATTCATTGGAGGTCCACATCTGTCTGAATATTACACTATATATGACATTGTCCATTTATTCTATCGACTGCGAGATACGGTTAACACGTCTTGATTGTTTACTCTTAAATTACAATGCTCTCCTTTATGCATATATCTGCGATACATGCTGAGGGTTGTCTACTGTACAGTTGTGTCGGAGTAATGTGTATTTTCTCTTCCTCGACAGAGAATGTTTTCGAAAGAAAACAAAACAGAAGAAAAAAGCTCAACTACTTTTTGCAATAACACTCCGAAGATTTAATTACTGTGCTTATTTACATAAACTTCCGTGTCTAAAATAGTAACCTCAACCCTCTGACTATCCTTAGATGTCTTCCTCTTGCAGCACATGTTATTGTATAGATCTTTTTACAACAACAATCATGTGAAATATTTTGTCTGTGAGACAACTTTAAAAATAGCTGTCTGTATCTATGTTTATTGAAATGCACTATAATGTATTGATAATCACGTAGTTGGTAGCTTTACTACGTTTGTATGACAATTGAAAAGGCTTCCTCTCTCAGACAACCGGTTTCATTTCACATTTACTGTGATAAGTAAAAGGCCACTAATTTACGTACTATTTTACATACCAGATACTTTTATGTTTTGAGAGGGATTTTAGTTGATTTTATCCAATACCTTTTTTCCCTTGTTTTGTATTTATTCTTCTGCTTTACTATCTTATTTACACATATATATATCAACATAAAATGACGATGGTGATGATAAGATATATATATATATATATACCTTTGAAGTGTGAAAATTCAGAAAGATGTACGAAACTTGATCATCACATTACCAATGACAAACTACACCAAGACGAATCAAAACTAATTACCAAGATAGACACATTCGTTTAAAACGCTTTCAAAATATATATTACCATGCAACATACAAATGAATAATCAGAAAATTGGCGTTCCTAAACACATTACCGATTCTAATTTCCCAATCCTTAAAAACACAATGTCATCAAGTGGAAATACATGTTTAGGAAATTTTATTTAAATGTCATGTATATCGTGTGAAATTAATCAACATCAGGTATTAGTCACTCATCATGAAAATAAAAGATAATGGTTGTTTTCTTAATGAATATATTTAAATGGCATTCAGTAAAATACAAAGAAGAACCGAAGGGTAAACCATATCTTATAGTCCATGGAATAAAAGGACAATATCGTGAATAGTGTCATATACAGACAAATGCGAACCCCAATAAAATCGATGCGAGACCAGATATGAGGGAAATATCTTTTCATAAAAATAAGATATTTTAATGATCGCATAGAATGTTTTACTGGCATTACATTTCATTAAGTTATAAATACTTTCCGGATAGGACCATAACACATCATCATATTTTTATTGGGTAAAGATAGAACATAAAAGAGACGATGATCATTTGGATAGAACGAGTATAGATGCAGTCTGTGCTTTGAACTTTAATATGTTGTCATAAATTATATCCATGTCAGCGAAACCAAGTTGTGGTGCACAATTTGTGTGTGATATATCAGTAGTAGTTATGATATTTTGCAATGCTAATCCGTCCTTCCTCGTGTGTTTGAATAAAATTCTATCAGAGTAGTCATGCATGTCTGCCAATGTTTCTTCTTTATTCTTTTCATTTTCATTCAAACATTGCAAATAATTGTTATAAAATAGATTGGCGGGTATTTTGAATTCTATCATTCACTGTACAACCTGTATACATAACCTGTAATTATATAAACATATTAACCACATCAACTTACCGTCACATGACAGTGTCCTTTGCTGATTTTTTGACGTTCTATAGAGTTTCTTACCTGTTTTCCTTTATAGGATAATAAAGAGTAGTTGATGTAAAAGAAATGAAAACCGACGTCTGACTCAGCTATATGAAAACGTCTCCATGGATATGCATTTTTTTGCATCTTTTTTTTTTTTTTTTTTTATTTTTTTTTTAATAACATTAACAAAAAGGATCGTAGTATTTTATTTGAAAAGTTGTCAGCGGTATTGCTGTTGATGTTTACAAGAGTGTTCCACTACAACATCACTTCCAAACTCTAGGGATATCGAAATTATTCTATTCTGATCTTGATAAGATTTTCACAATTTCAGATAGACCCACGTGATAACTCATAGTCTCTGAGGAGGAGAAATTTGCATAAAATTAATAAAAGGTCGATTGATATGTATACTTTTTCTGTTATCGAATGTTTTTGAAAAGAATAAATTACTTGTTTATGGTAATTTCTTGTGTATGTTATGATTTGAAACTTATGAAGGAGGAAGTAATTTGTGGATGTAATTTACTTGGCTAAGTGCTACCGTATGTTCCTTTCCAGTGTCCAGTGTTTGACAAAGGTTTGAACAATTACGAAGCAATGTATCTAAATAAAATGTATTTGGGGGTCCGTGAATGTCCACTGTGGTACATTATTGTTAGTGCCATAGTCATGTGACACCATTTACTTTCGTATTTTGCTTGAAAACTGGCCACAAACTAATATTTATCTAATGTTATTCATAAATTGATAGCTTCGTTTGTATTTTTGTACATTTTATATTGTTTCCCCTTACCTATTAGAATATCCTAAAAGGGATACTACATAATAAGAATCCAGATAGTGCGGCAATGAAAATGAACATTAATCAAAGAAGATTATGTGTTACGTGGTTAACACTAATCTAACCCACGGCAAGAGTAAACAACGAATAAGTACTGAAGAGTTAAATGTGATCCCCAATTAATTTGAGGAGAGACCATGGGCCCGATAAGAGAAAGCGTTCCCTGTTTGTATCAACACCCGTCACAAAATCCCCTTCAACAAAGTTCATAAAGTAAATACATATACAGACATATGAACACGTGTGTGTACAGATATAAGAGCACATGAGATCAGGCATGGAAAAAGAAAATAATTCATTACAACAAAGAATGTACGAAAAACGATGATAACGTTATCAATTTGTAAATCTTCATATAAAGATGAACACGAACAAATATCTATAAATATGGTATAAATGACTCGCTTTTATTTCCCTTTTTTTAATTTAAATGTTTATCTACGCATTCCTGACCTGCTATTTACATGAATTCATAACATTATTAAAAGGTGCTGATATTTACAAAAGTGTGATTATATTTTATGACGAATCAAAGTAGAGAGTGGAGAACAGAAAGGGTTTTTATTGTGTGTGTTGTGATGTGAGGGGTCTCAAGTTTTGTATGAATGAGTGTTTGACCAGAGATTTTATATCATTTCAGGAAACCAAAGGATTTATTTGCATTAGATGTTATGTTACAATAGTGGATATTCCATATAAAGATTCTAAGTAGTCCTCCAAAGGGAAGTCCTGTACATAAAATAAAAAAAACATAAACACTCTATATTGCAAATTTTTGGTCTCACGTCCTTTATCAAGCAATTTAAGAGATGACTAAGAGATGACAAATATAAAGCTATGTGAAATCCGTGTTTACGTTTCAAAAATACATATTTGAAACGTAAAGCTGAATTTTACATGGCTTTGTATTTGCTATCTCTTGAATTGCTTGATAAAGGTTTGTATTTGCTATCTCTTGAATTGCTTGATAAAGGTTGTGCGGCCGAAAATTTGCATTTTAGATTAGACTGTACTGTGAAACCCAAGTATTTTGCAGATGTGACTGCTGAAAGGATGTTATTGTAAAGTTGGATGTATAGTTTTTGTGTGATATTGTAAATTCTTTACATTTTGAGGGATGGGAAGCCATAAGCCAAGCTGCCTCCCATCATGTAGCTATATGCATGTCAGATTAGAGTTTGTGGCAGTGTTCCTGTGCTTTGATATTTCTATATATGATGCTATCATCTGCGATCTTGGATATACCAGGAAGAAGATCAATTATATGGGTCCAGCATTGTGCCTTGCTACACACCGGAGGTGACTGATACCGTATCGGATGACGTCCCATCTAATACTACTGTTTGAGTTATGTCAGAAAGAAAAGCCAAAACCCAATTTACTGTATTTTGCCTAATGCCAAAAAAGTGAGGTTTATAAAAGAGACGTATTAGGAATATTATCAAATGCTTTTGCAAAATCCATTATAATAAGTACGGTCTGTACGGTGCAATTGTTGGTTTAATTCATGCATGAAGTCTGTTATTTAGGATTTACATAATCAAGATTTTCTAAAGCCCTGTTGCAACTCATAGAATATTTTGGTCCAGGTGTGCCATGCTATTACCTGTCATAATATGTCTCATCAATTTGCAACAAATATAAGATAAGGAAAAAGCTCGGCAATCTATGATGTTTACCTGTTTGTATTTTTTACCTTTCTAATAGGACGACATTTGCATGTTTCCAGTCTTTATCTGTTTTTCCTGTTTCCCCTTTATTGTATAGCTCCATGGTGACTTCTGCCACATAACTGAACCAGTAACTCCTCTTTTTTCTTTCATATCTACACTTATTCTCAGATGCTGTGTGGAGCCTGTTAAAAGGTTCCCCGTGTCTGGGTGTTTCAAGTGTTATTATTCACCCAATAGTTACTGACTTGGTTGTGTGGGAGTTTTCCCCTGAGTTTGTACATTCTTATCCCCCCCTCTTTATTGTATAGCTCCATGGTGACTTCTGCTACATAACTGAGCCAGTAACTCCTCTTTTTCTTTCATATCTACACTTATTCTCAGATGCAGTGTGGAGCCTGTAAAAAGGTTCCCCGTGTCTGGGTGTTTCAAGTGTTATTATTCACCCAATAGTTACTGACTTGGTTGTGTGGGAGCTTTCCCCTGGGTTTCTACATCCTTATCTCCCCCTTTATTGTATAGCTCCATGGTGATTTCTGCCACATAACTGAGCCAGTAACTCCTCTTTTTTCTTTCTGTTTCCCGCAATTTTATATATATAACAGTGAGGATAGGTGCTATGCTATGCTTTGTGATCTTTAGGTTCTGCCATTTATATTGTCTGGTCCACAAGCTTTCAATTCGGATGACGTTCCAGTCACCGAAACCGTTATTTCCCATAGCCAATCAATGACTCGGCTAGGCACGTGCTAGTGGTGCAATATGTAACAAACATTGTTTAAAAAACTACCTTGTAGGTCATGCTTATACTGAAGTGAAACATGCAAACGCTGGGTGATCTTAATTTCATTAACTGGCTGATCAACTGATTCGGTGAAAATTAGAGTTCACAATAACATGACCCCTAACGGGGTTACGCTATCTTTATCCGCAAGCGGAATAAAGATATCGTTTTAATCAGATTGGCAACCTTTATGTGGATTTATGGCTGACAATAATTTAGTGACCCCTTTTTTGTTGACATGTAGGTCTGGCATTTGTGGATGAGAACTAATGAATTTGGGGGGTTTTTTTTAGTTTGTGTTTGACATTGTTGGTTTAATATGTTTGATTTTTTTTTAGTATTTGCAAGTACTGTATCATTGTTTTAATGGATGTAAATCCAATGTTTTCTGTTCTTGTGGTTTTAATATAGGTGAACACGTTTATAGGTTTTGTCTTTGATATTCGTTGTTGGTCTGGTTACTTTACGGGGATGTAACATTTTATACACTCTATATTCTGCCAATAGAATGTTCTGAGCTCTCTCTGAAGTCTGTTTAGCTCTTTGGAATATATTTTCTATTAGTGTGCCCTTTACTTTTCTTATCATTTTTCGGAATTTGGTTTTGACCTATTGTAAAATTGCTGTAGGAACAGTTTGCTAAATAGATGTAACTAGATATACTTTGGATGTATGCAATAGGGTGTCTACATCTTTTGTTTCATTTTCCTGTATTAAGGTATATAGTATTTAGTAAGTCTAATTCAATTATTATTTTTCCTCAGTTTGCTTTATTGAATTAGTATATTTTTCTCGGTGTTTCTCTCACCATATTCAGCCATGTATTTATCCCTGTCGGTGGAAAAGTTGTTAGTTTATTAACATTTGTGAGATTTGACGTCAAAAAAGATAAAATATTTTGTTGTTTCATGTATATTTGTCGGTCGTATGGTGTAAACTATGATAAGAAATGATAGTAAGTAATTGTTGATGGAGTTTATGGCCTGGCTATTCCGGGATTACTAATGAAATAGACGATTCGATATGACCCAGATTAAAGTCATTACCGAGCCATACATAGGATAATGAGGTGTTTTTATCCTATAAAGGGATATGTTCAAGTTTTCAATCGATGGTTAGTCATTGGAGGGGGTCTGTAATAAGTTGCTGCAATGATCTTTTTGGTTCCCAAGGTATTTATTTCAGCCCATACTTAATCACAGTCTGTTTGTAATTCTGTGATTTTAGAGCTGAAAAAATCATTAGATACTGCTAGTAATACACCACCATGACTTTTATTTTTGGCGTTAGTTGGTCTGCCTAATCTATAGACATTATACATTGCAGAAGGGAAATATTACGAGAGTGGAATTGATTTTATTATCTGAAATTGCGTCATTGGAAAAAAGTAAGAACAAAGTTTTCTCAGTAGATAACATAGATATAAACTGATAAAGATGCATAACAATTCGGAACAACCGTTGTTTTATTGTTTAGACAGTACTTATATTAAGAACACTACGTGGGTACAGATTATACTATTCCCCATTCATGAACATGATTGTATCTAGCACTGAGGTTAAATATTTATCTATTTATTAAAATATTGAACTTGAAGTTTTCTACATTTATTCTATTTATTAATCTGGATACTTGACCTAACTACCTACATATATATTCTCGATTTTCTGTCCGATTTCGTTGGGGAATGGTCATATGTCAGGAAAATTACAGTTTACAGTCATCACATCGGACGTCAGTACAGGAGAGAATGTTATGTTAGATCAATCAAATATCGCATCACCCTCCCTCGATCTCCCAATAATATATATACTTTAATAAACAATGACATAAAACAGGATATCTCCATCAACAAGTCATGTTTTGTGAGCCAAAGACTAATAAGATTCAAAATAAGCCTGATGATCTTACATGTCATTCTCATTTAGAATACTTTGCATCAATAGTTGCGTCTTTCTGTGCTAACCTTCTTTTCAAACCGTATGAAAGAAGAAGAACATACCAAATATTTAGAGATATGATAATTCTGATAAATAGTATTTGCATGGATAGCACGCGTCATTTACGTCACTGTTTGAAAGTGAAATACCCAATAGATTGATACATGTTTAACACTATGCCAGAATCACGCAACCTTAATAGATTGATACATTTTTAACACTATGCCAAAATTACGCAACCTTAATAGATTGATACATGTTTAACATTATGCCAGAATCGTGCAACCTTAATAGATTGATACATGTTTAACACTATGCCAGAATCACGCAACCTTAATAGATTGATACACGTTTAACACTATGCCGCAATCACGCAACCTTAATAAGCGAGTTATGCAATAAACGTTAGCCGATATAAGACAGTGAATCAGGTTTCGGGTTCGACTCCTGTGAAAACTGAGATCCCGTGCCACGGTGGGCGTGGCACGTAAAAGATCCCCACTGATTCCAACTGATTTTACACATCTGTTAATTTTTTCCTACGTCGACGCCATGATACCTTCAAGACTCTCAATGTTTTATGTACTTGCTATCTTTGTTTAGATAATACATAATCAGAGAGAGAAATAGAGAGTTTGACGGTTTAAAGGCATATCAATATAGTACTTGTAAACGTTGCAGAATAAATGAATGTACATTGAGTTCAATTGCATACTATTTTTATACTCTATTGCCATTAGACTTCAAATTGATCTGAACACGACATCGAACATTACAGAAATCAGCGCACGTTTCCGGAGAATGGAAATACAATATGTAACTCAGGAGCTGTATGGAAAAATTTAGAGAAGATATCAAATTGATTGATTTTTGTTTCACGTCACACCACGAATATTTCACGTATATGGTGACGGCATCTGCCTGATGCAGGGCATACAAATTTTGACCTTTGCAACGGACCCACCCGAAGCAGTGAGGGATCTTTAACGTGCCATGCATACCACGACACGGGGCCTCGGTTTTTACTGTCTCATCCGAAAGACAGGACACCGGCATGACCAGAGCGGGACTCGAACCCCGGCCTCCCGATCAGGAGTCCGACGCGATATCACTAGGCCACGCCGGCTTAAGAAGACATCACAAAGCTATTGTATTGTAAAGCAGTTGTGGAAGTCAAATGATCAAATAGCCGAATGATGTAGCAGAATTCGGTGTAAAATGTATCGCTATATATCAGGCAAAAGTATGGTTTGAGTCGTACATGCATGTTTCTGTACAAAAGACATCACCAGTGATTCTGCAGCAGCATAAAGTATACACCCAATATTATAGAACGAAACGTCTTTTGTCTTACTGTATACATAGTGTGTTAACTATGAGATGCTCACTCTCCCCGGGCACCTGATCTCACCCCATCACAGGAGTTCACATATGCTCTTCAAGTAGACATATTTTGTTATTTTCCATTTGTTTTTTATTTTCACTGATTTTGTATGTCCTATGGTTTCATGATTTTTGGACTTGTGGTTTGGATTTATCCATCATCTTTACACATCAAAGACTCAAACACGATAAAACGCTGATCCAACTTGTAATTTCGTAGGAACTACTTCTTTTAACAGACATACATTCATGGACATGGATTTGATAGTGTAAAAAATCCATAAAGGTTAACATTAACTATAATAGAAAACATTAGATAATATCTTGAATGTACGAAACGATTAACAGATCTTAACACCACTTCTAGTATAAAATAGAAAAAGACCCAGCAGTGGAATTTTGGACAATCTACTATTATTTCTTCTACCTCAAAATGAACTCTTTGATAGGTTTGATAGGTTATTTTTCCCGTAGTTAATTTTCTCTGAATCATTGCTAAGTATGTTGACTTCGCTATGACTTACATTAAAGGCATTTTACTCAGAACTCCTCTTTTTTCTTTTACTCAGAATTACAATTTTCCGCCGCAGTTAAATATCATTCTGTAATAATATGGATATGGATAGAATTGTAAAATCTGTATGTGAAATATATAACAATCGCTAAGTAATAAGTGTAATATATTCATGATCGTAATATAGATTAAAGATTGTAAAGTGTAGTACTATTAATATACATGATGTGACGTCACATTTTTCAAGAACTGAAACTGTATTTGGAAACAATGAATCTAATAATATCTATTCAGCAATAATGACTCTCAATGTTAACAATGATCACTATATAATAGTATTTTGTGTTATTATTATTATTATTATTATTATTATTATTATTATTATTATTAATTGCATTTGTGTGCAAGGCATACTATTACAATTACCTTATACTTGATAATAACTCAAATACTGGTAATCAATATTGAATACTAAACAGAAAATGTTCTTGTTACCATGCTTATGTTGAATTCCAAAAGTACATTAAACAGTATTCAAATAAAGATGTATTGCAAAATTCAGTAAATTGTCAACCAAACCTCTACCAGGCCATCTTCCTAAAATTCTGTCCACATTATAGAGAAACTTCAGATGTGCTCCCTTAATGTTAATCAGTATTGGATATTAAAAAAAACTGAATGACCTTTTCGATAACTTTAAATATCATAATTTGTCTATTGTTAAATTCATGAAGTCTTACAATTTGTCGACACTTTACGCACTTATCCCTCATGACAAAATGAAAGTGTTTTATAACAGACAGGTATAGAAGATAAAAGTACATAATTTTGGTTTATCTACACACACATTTTGTGGACACAGATTCGAAAGTCAAATACACCGAAGATAATTATCCACATTGCAGAGAAAGCTGAAGACATCTGACAAAGCTGTGTAACAAAAATCACCAACGACATGCAAACATTCTTTTATTATCTGCATATGGAGATTGTTTGTCTCACCTACTCCCATCCTATATGCTAGAAATTCTCCTGACTACTGTTTCTTCATTCACCAAGGCAAATTACTTGGAGAAAAGCTATTATAACCATGATATGAAGTAAAACGTCTTACGTCAACATTTCGCAAGTTTTATGGACTATACAAAGATCTTGTTTAGATTATTTTAGATTCCTATCGTAATAACAAAACTAATCGTGACGTTTCACGAAATGTGAATACCGTCTTCTTAATGTGACCTCGAGTTTATAGCAACTTGATTGATATTATGGCATCACGGCGGGGGATGCTTACTCTTCCGTGGCACTTGATCCCAGATCTGGATTTTTCTAGGAATTCGTTATTACCGTTACTCATTATTGGGGGGGGGTGGGTTATATCGATTTGCCAATACAACATTACTTGGTATCTTATTGTTAGCTGAGTAGCAAAGCTCAGCTCTCTTAATCTCATGTGGGGTGGCGTCAAGTGGTGGGCGTCGGGCGTATGGCGTCGGGCGTCAGTAGCTGGTTTCCGAACTCTAACTCCTACAGCTATTTAGGTATAGTAATGGAAATTCACACACGAGCCGAGGATGTACCCTATTGATTTCGAAATCGAAAGGTCAAAGGTCATAGTAAGAGTGAAAAGGATTTCCAGACTATAATTGTATTCCATCGATTGTTATGAAATGTCCCATATGTAACTCCCCATGAACCAAGGATATAGCGACCCGAACACAAAGTCCAAAAACCCAATATGGACTAACATCGCTTGTTCACGAGAAAACAGATTATCACTCTGGCCATGATCAGATGTACATTCACATAGAAGACGTGCAGACGAATTGTTTTATTGTTTGCTATAAACATATCTTTCTGTAACCAGCGCTGCGGGGAAACGCTACGATATCAATTAATTTAGTCTATCATCTATTTGTCTTACCAACCCTCATGTTTACACATAAAACAAATGACAACTTTCACGTTCATTAACTGTATATTTATGCATTAGGGTATGAAAACATTTGGCAACTTGGCGCGTTGCATCTTTGATGCAGCTTTATTGTTTTACGTATTCAAATTGTTTGCCCAGTTATACGTCTAATTTGCACCGCTTTGTCCAAAAACTAAAAATTAAAATTCGGCATTATTTGTTTAAACGACTATTTACTCGCAATGTTTTCAATAAAAAGGTGCATTCCTCCAAGTTTTAAATATTTCAAACATCAAGATTATGGTATACTCATGCCATTTCTTCCAAACTTCGTAATAAAAATCATCTCAAGTTCATGACCTTCATCTAAATTCAGTTATGCATATAGATCTATTGATATCTTGTAACTGGAGATGTCAACAACCTTAACAATGAATCTTTCCGCCAATTAATCAACAAAGGAGCTCAAAACCTTTAAATGGCGTAACGATTTCGATATTGTGATTAATTCCATTGGAGATGATGACGGAAGAATAGGAAACGTCTTGGGCATTGCCTATAATAGTTAGTTGTTGGATGAAAACACATACTCGTGAACTAAAAACGGAACTTAAAGTTCCGTCGTCTTTTCGTATGACTCAGAATTCATGGCAGAAGGAGATGGAATACCCAAGAAAGTCTAAAAATTTCTCAACTGTGAAATATATTAAGACGTGACTTTTTACATTATTATCTTTCGTGATAAACTAAAAGACAGATTTCTTAGCATCATTAATACACGCTTCTTTACTGGAAAAGGTTTTCACAGATACAATTTATTTTTCTTGGGCCACCTACACACATATTATATCAAAATGATTCGACGCTAAAGATGAAATAAAAAATGCTGGGCTTTATGATTTAAAATATATATCTTGTAATCCTTGATAAAGTATTCAAACAAAACATGAGTGGACAATTTTAATATTTTCATATATGTGTAATAATATACGTTAACTCAACAGATCCGATATACTAGAGCTTTCTCAGACTACGATTCTTTCATTTACCTAAGAAAGTAATTGATTCAAGATACGAATTCTACATTCCGCTAATTTTGTTGTCGCCATGAACACATCCTTTGCGCCAATCAGACATCATTGCCTGAAATGTTGATTTCCTACACTCGGTATTGACAGAGGGACATAATGCATTCTGAAAATAAGTACACGGAATCTGATGTCGTAATGTGTCAAAATTTCTGATTGATACCATTTTTGTAGTATTCGGAGGAAATGCTTTCCAACAAATTGTTAGCATTCAAACGGACACGAACTTTACCCCGCTTCTAGCTGGCAAATTTCTTCACTCATAGTAAGCTGATTTTTTCCATGCTTTGCTCACTTAAGGCAGACGCAATTATACCTTCAACCTGATATATAAATAGATAGCTCACTTACATGTACTTTCAATTAACGATCCTACGCTCACTGATTATCTTAATCTTATGCATGTAGAGATGATGGATAAATCCATACCATAAGTCTAAAAATCATGAAACCAGAGGACATACAAAATCAGTGAAAATGAAAAACAAGTGGAAAATAACAAAAAATGTCTACTTGAAGAGCATATGTGAACCCCTGTGATGGAGTGAGATCAGGTGCCCGGGGAGAGTGAGCATCTCCTGCTTGCTAGCAACACCCGTCACATATACCCAGTAGAAAGAGTCAAATCGTGTAAATTCCATATGTATTTATATATGGAGAACTTTCTGGTATAGAAGGTGTCAAATCTGTGTAAAATGATCGGAATCGGTATCAGTCCAGAATATCATTTAAAAGTCTGGATAACGAGATATCATATCATAATAAGAGTCTCGTAACGACCGTAGAACTTCCTCAATGACGTTGCTAGTCTAGCACATATATAACCCTGGTTCGGCAGCTTAACTGAAAGTCACCTAGCCCTCAGAACAAAGTCAATGTAAATTTGAACATGCTCTGGAATAACGTATTCACTGAGATATGAATACGCCGTATGCGGGCGAGGATGGAATGTTGCTACTTATGAAAGGAAAGTGTGTGATAGCGAAATTGAAATCGTCACGTTTGTCATAGAGTGAAGTGTTCAATTGACCATTAATGTCGAAGAAAACATAATAACTTAATACGAAATAGAATTACTACTTTCTGTGGTTTCTTTGACCTCCAGTTCACTTGGATAGATGATGCTAAGGTAATCCGCGAATGAAGGATTATTAATTGAAAGCAAGTCATCTATACATCTGTAAGTGAAATTGAAGCCAAGAGCCAATTGTTGACAATTTGTTGAAAAACCTTTCCTCCAAACACCACAAAAATGTTATCTATAAGAAAGTTCAACATCTGAATGACAGCTATTTCAGTGTATTCAGTTTTGGAATCAGAATTTAATTTTCCCTAACAAAGTACGTTTTATCATGGCTTATAACTATATATTTGAATTTGCGGCTTCCGTTTTTACTAGTAAATGCATTTTGAAAAATTTCCGCTAATCTGTCTTTTAATTTCTGATGAGGGATCGTTGTGTAAAGAGTCGAAAAGTCAAAAGACTTGATGGAGTGAATTTTAGTAAAACTTTTTGATTTTAGATGTTCTAACGTTAACGTTAACAAGAATTTAAGGGAACCACACATAACAAAAGCTCTATTTCGTATTTTGATATCGTGTTACCTTACGACATTGATGGTCACCATTACACCTCAGTCTTACTTACGCTACGATTCAGCCTCACAAACTATCGTTTGTATGTACCAGAATTCCATCATCTCCCTTCTATGACATATTAGTATCTCAGTTAATACGTTATGACAGAGCGAGTTCAAATTACTGGGCTTTGTGTCGAGGGCAAAGCGACTTTCAGATGTACTGCTCAGACATGGATGCATAAATGGTACATCAACAACGTCACAGGGAAAACGAGGCCCTTATCATATAATGTCCTTATCCAGATAACTATTCCGACCATCTTAAACACCAAATGTGATACTAATGCATGGTATATTTTACTTACGTGACAGGTGCTTCCAGCAAACAGGAGATGCTTACTCTACCCAGGCTTCTGATATCACTATCTTTAGCGATTCATTTATGATCCTTAATTGCTCTTTCCATTTCCATTGTTGTTAATTTGAATGCCTTTCGTTTTGATGATCTTCTGATATGACTTTATCTATCATTTAAACATAGCTTTTTTATTGTTATCTTGTTAAACTATTTGTATTGTAATATATCAATCCATTTGACTTTACATGACTTTTTAATAATTGCGTATTATAGTTGATATGGTTATTTAATTATTATCACTGTGGGTGATCAATTTGATAGTCATTAATACTTCATTCTCTGCTGGGTTTGACAAAAGATTAGATTAGGGATATCGTGTAAAAATGAAACGGCACGATACTACTCATGACATTTTTATTGATTCGATACTTGCTCGTGCTCCGCCTAACAGTGGTATGTCCGCTCTGTATGTCAGAAACATTTATTTTTCACTTTGCAGATTTAGCATACCAATATAATCATTAATAAGATCCATTATGCATTGTACAGAATTTCCGATTTGTTTTCTAATGTTTTGTGCACCTTGTAGTAGGTTTGCTGTACATGTCTTACACTTCATGTCATATGAGATAAGGTGTCCTTAGTACATATAACATTTATAAAACGATTCTATTTTCTAAAACAGAAAGTTACCTGATTTCTCAAAATAAGCCATGATTTTCCCAAGCAATCTTTTCTAAATGAATTGATTTGATGTAATTTGATTACCTTCCTGTTGGAAGTATCTTATTTCATATTCTTTAATTCTGAATGACCAGAAGTATTTACGAATTGTTCACAGACCTGACAACCCTCTAGTCCGAATAAATATTTCATTTCAATGAATTCATGAAGCAACAATTTTAAGTGTTTATAGCATTTTCGTTAATACTACGCTCGATCTCTGGTGAATGGAATTTATATTTTAAATTTTAATTAATAAATTGAAAGAAAATAACTGTAAATAGTCCTGAGCGATCTGTTATAATAAGGACATAAACGTAATTACATATAATTGATTTTACGTATATTACCACTAGGCCGAAAAATCCCTTAGAATCCCGTTTCTCTCCGATAAACTTTGCAAAACTCTGAAAAACACTTGTTTTCCCTGGAAAAACCTGACGGTCTTCATTAACACTGAAAAACTCTGAAGTCTACACTGAAAACCACTGACGATCCTGAAAAACTCTGACGCCACTGAAAAACACTGACACCTACCGCTATGCCCTCCGGCCGGTGAGTGGGAAGTTGGGCGCCCGTAAACCGGCTAACCACACCAACTGAATGACGTCTGTTACTTGAATTGACCGTTCTAAGTCGGTATCGTAGCCGCAGCACAATCGTATATTTTTGTAATGTCGTTTTTCCTTGTATATTCTGCTATTATTATGTTTTGTGTACATGTCCTTGGTGACTTTTGCCTTACAGCTTTTTCAGATGTCTTTAGTTTTCTCTTTTCTTTACGATCCCTTCTATAAGCATTAATGTATAGAAACTGTGATGAGTTAATAAGTGGTAAATTAGGAAGAGAAAACAGAAGACATCTCACAAAGTTGTATGAAAAAAAGAAAAAAGAAAAGAAAACATATTAAACATATTTCTTTGTACATCATGACTCAATTAACATTACCTTCGTATGTATGAGGGAACAGAATATATTTAGTAACAGGTTGAAACATATACAGCGTGTCCAGTTGATACAGTTCAATGTTAATTTTGTATTATTAACAGAATTAAAGCAGCATTTTATCAGTGACTTATAAACTTCAGGACACAAATTGATATTCACACTTCAAAAGTGAAACAATTTGTTCAATACACGATCATTTATTAATTTTTATATCATAAACTTAACTAGATCAATTATTTAAGTTCGATTTCTGCCGCATTTCCTCTAATGATAGTGTAACAAAATACGATCTTAGTCATGTCTCCGTTTGATATAATGCACATGTGTACAGCTAAGCGCCTTAAGACATTGATGCAATTTTTGGAATCGTCCAGCAAGTTTTGATTAATATCGTTGTATGCGGAGGTGAGAGAAGAAGCAAAGTAAAGAGTGCCTTTCGAGTATAAAAAACTGTAATAAATACATTCTCTTACATGGTTAAAGGCCCGAACAGAGATATATTACAATTGTACAAGAGAGGTTGACTTGGTAACCATAAAGTCTAAGGTACTGATATATGACACGTCGATAAAGTGGTAAGTCAGCAAGGCTCGTCACCATGTGACAGGACAATCTAAAGGTCAACAAGTGTGTGGCGCGTCAAATCAATTTGGCACGACAATTCGTAAGGTTCGTCACAACAACATAGGTGTGCCGTGCATTGTCTCGTCAGCTTTCCTTCAGCAATTAATATATATGTTTGTAAACATTTTATTTGATGTATATATATAATTTGATTTTATTACTGTCAATATTTAACCGAGAGATAGTCTGAAGGAAAATTTTTATATCTTTATTCATTGTGTCTATATTCTGTGAAAATTCAGAGACAACCATTGCCCGTGATCCGCTTAGGAACAAAGCTCGGGCAAATACATGTTACATAATTTGGTGGCAGCGGTGGGAATATACAATGGATAGGTCACAAGAACTTACATGTGAGATCTCTAGACTAGAGAGTGGCATTGCAGCAATAGAACTGCAACTTTCTAGACAGTCGACACCTAGACAAAATATTACGTATGTTACACAAGTCACTCCCCGCAGACGGGTACCTACTAGGGAAAGGCGGGTCACTATTAATGACGACGCAAATGATAATGGACGTACATTGAGTGACGGACCAAATGATACGGGTTCAAATAACAATAACAGGAAGAATATCATTGACTCACATAGTGGCGTACGTTCTGCATCACTTTTTTCGTCCTTGCCGATCACTGTCTCTTATACCTTACAGGACAGACGCTAATACCAGTGGTATATCTAGCCGCAAGTAGTGGCCCTAAATGAATGATAGGGCCACAATTCCTTACGTTGCGTAAACTTGCATTTTTTATTAAACGGAATGGCCGGCACGATTCTACGCATTCCGGCATCAAATGGAGCAAATATCTAACATATATAAACATAAAGCAAACGATCGGCAACGTTAACTTACCCCCGATCTGTCGTCTGAAGGCTCTACACACATTTTTCCCAACCAAATTTGCCGGTTTCTGTGTCAGCCATTCGGTCTCGCGAGATCTCGTTAACAGAAACCTCACAAAAAGAGGCGGAGCTGACCAAAAACACGTGGTCATTGTTATTTTTATGTCATTTCTCTGTTTACATTTTATTCATCGGCTAGTTATTTATGAAGAAGAAAACTAAATTGAAATGACCAGAAATGCGATAACTAGCCGATAAATAAAATGTAAACAGAGAAATGACATAAAAATAGCAATGACCACGCACCCATGACTACGTGTTTTCTTCAGCTCCGCCTCTTGTTGTGAGGTTTCTGTTAACGAGATCTCGCGAGACCGAATGGCTGACACAGAAACCGGCAAATTTGAAACAGGTTGGGTAAAAATGCGTGTAGAGCCTTCAGACGACAGATCGGGGGTAAGTTAACGTTGCCGATCGTTTGCTTTATGTTTATATATGTTAGATATTTGCTCCATTTGATGCCGAAATGCTTAGAATCGTGCCGGCCATTCCGTTTATCACAAAAAGTTTACGCAACGTAAGGAATTGTGGCCCTATCATTCATTTAGGGCCACTACTTGCGGCTACGGTATATCTAGTAAGAAAAATGTGGTAAAGCCGGCAACATATGATGGGAAATCTTCGTGGATAGATTTTAAATCTCCCTTGTTTGCAATTGAATGAATGGAGCAAAGACGCAAGGATGGGGTGCAGGCAGTGCTGAGAAACCTGACTGTGGGGTCTCGGAAAAATTGTAATGAACTTCATTCGACCACGAGCATCACTGTGGAGACATAAGTTGTCGAAATGCGCATCTGGTGCACAAAATTAGAAGGTACATATGTTTTATATTTATTATAACCACTAGGCCGGTGTCACTGCTGGTGGACTGATAGTTCCCGAGGGCATCATAAGTCTTGTTTTCAGTGCTTTTGTACTGACGGCCTACATTTAAGTGTTTTTGTACTGACATGAGATATATACTTAATATTTTCCGTCGTGAAATTATACAAATCACTCTAAAACTGAGGAGTATCTCCCTCATGCATAGCTCTGTCCTTAGATTGATTCTTTGGTTCAATTTTTCGGTCATTTTGGTTTTAATACTGCTCTTCAAATATTTATATAATAAGAAAATTTCAACCATTCGGCCACGAGTATCAATGAAGAGACATAAGTTGTCGAAATGCGCATCTGGTGCACAAAAGTAAAAGGTATATATGTAAAGGTGATGGATAAATCCGAACCACAAGTCCAAAAGTCATGAAACCAGAGGGCATACAAAATCAGTGAAAATGAAAAACAAATGGAAAATAACAAATATGTCTACTTGAAGAGCAAATGTGAACCCCTGTGATGGAGTGAGATCAGGTGCCCGGGGAGAGTGAGCATCTCCTGCTTGCTAGCAACACCCGTCACATATACTTAGTAGAAAGAGTCAAATCATGTAAATTCCATATGTATTTATATATGGAGAAGTCAAAGTAGGTAACTTTCTAGTATGGAATGTGTCAAATCTGTGTAAAATGATCGGAATAGGTCTCCGTCCAGAATATCATTTAAAAGTCTGGATAACGAGATATCATATGGAGTAATAGGAGTCTCGTAACGACCGTAGAACTTCCTCAGTGACGTTGCTAGTCTAGCACATATATAACCCTTGTTGAGCAGCTTAACTAAAAGTCGCCTAGCCCTCATAACAAAGTCATTGTAATTTGAACATTCTCTGGAATAACGTATTAACTGAGATATGAATACGCCGTATGCGGGCGATGATGGAATGTTGTTACTTATGAAAGGAAAGTTTGTGGTAGCGAAATTGAAATCGTCACGTTTGTCATAGAGTGAGGTGTTCAATTGACCATTAATGTCGAAAGACAACATAATATCTAAATACGAAGTAGAATTGCTACTTTCTGTGGTTTCTTTGACCTCCAGCGAAAGAAGGATTATTAATTGAAAGCAAGTCATTCATATATCTGTAAGTAAAATTGAAGCCAAGAGCCAATTGTTTTTTTTTTCCCTTGCGAAAACAAAGACTGAATGAATTCAGCTTCGTATTAGTAAAGGAATATGTCAGCCAGAAGCGGAGCACAGTTAGTGCCCATTGGAATGCCGACAATTTGTTGAAAAACCTTTCCTCCAAACACCACAAATATGCTATCGAAAAGAAAGTATAACATATGAGTGACAGCTGTTTCAGTATATTTATTTTTGGAATCAGAATTTTCCCTAACAAAGTAAGTTTTATGGCCTTTAACTATATATTTGAATTTGCAGCTACCGTTTTTACTAGTAAATGTATTTTGAATAATGTCCGCTAATCTGATGTTGGAAGAAACGAGTAAAGTACTGCCAGAAATGCGCCAGAAAATAATAGAATTAAAAGAGAACCAAAGTAAAGGAGCAATATCTAACACACCTTCTACCTCGCAGTTTAGGAAAACAAAGGTGAAATGCTATCATTGCGGAAAAGAGGGACACATCAAAAGAATATGTAGTCAATAGTTATATTATTGTGGATGGGCGCAACATTTTATTGAATGTGGAAGGTTCTATTAGTTGTTATAGAGTAGTGCTTGACATTGACACTCAGTTTACCACTTGTCAGGTACAGACTTCTCAAGGAAAAGTAGTGTCCGCTTTAGGTACCGGAATTATAGAACCTATTTCTAGTTTTATCTATTCTGATCGGGTCTAGCGGCCCGTACATTAACTTACAGTCCTGACAAAGTGTTTGTAAGGATAATAAACTTGAACTTAAATGAGATTGATTGATTGATTTTTGTTTTACGTCACACCACGAATATTTCACGTATATAGTGACGGCATCTGCCTGATGCGGGGCATACAAATTTTGACCTTTGCAACGGACCTACCCGAAGCAGTGAGGGATCTTTAACGTGCCATGCATACCACGACACGGGGCCTCGGTTTTTACTGTCTCATCCAAAAGACATGACACCGGCATGACCAGAGCGGGATTCGAACCCCGGCCTCCCGATCAGGAGTCCGACGCGATACCACTAGGCCACGCCGGCTTAACTTAAAAGAGAGGGACAAATGTTGGTCAATATACACCCTTGGTGAAGGTATATGACGGACAATCAGAACCTACAGAAGGGGATAGGGATGTTCCTGAAGAGAGAACTGAAGACATCTGACAGAGCTGTATGACAAAAATCACCAAGGACATGCACACAAAACATGATATTTAGTAGAATATACTCGGAAAAACGACATTACAAAAATATTCGATTGTGCTGCGGTTACGATACCGACTTAGGACGGTCACTTGAAGTAACAAACGTCATTGAATTGTTGTGGTTAACCGGTTTACGCGCACCCATCTTCCAACTCACCGCAAATGCAGCACAATCAAGGACACACATTTAAAATTTTTAAGGAGAAAACGAAGGTAGACATTTATCAGCACATTATAAAAGTCCAATTCCATTTTTCATTTTTAAAGGTAAGTGTTTAATAAAACCATCCATTTCAGTGACGTTTCTAACATCAGTTTATCATCAGTAATCGGTATAGCAATCGATTAGAATCAAATATTTTTAATATTTTTGTGAAGTCTCTATGTTTAGCAATTTAACTAAGACTCAGATCTCTGATCTTTTATACGACAAAGAGTTGCATACAGTGGCCGACATCACCAAGCCTATTTGACTACGACTGATACTGAGCTTACATGTTATGCTACCCACGTTATTATATTAGTTGGCTGTGACAAGCTATTTATAATGTTTTCAAACTTTCATCTCATACATATTTTTAACGTCTTCATTTTTGTAAGCATTCGTAATAGTTATTTCTAATCTCAGAGGAGATATCATAATACATACTAAAAGGACTATATAAGAAGAATGTATACTATGCAGTTTGCAGACATTCTTTAGTATTAAAATTACTTATACCTACATAAGAAAATATACATGTACAACACAGAGTAATAAATAGCAGAACATATATACATGCCTTAAGTTGGTGTGCTATATGTGCATTTTGACATCTTATGTTTCTTCATTTAAGCTCAAGACTTAAACTGTGGAAATCGAAAGTATAACTAAATAAAGAGCAAGCTCATTTCCAAATTGACGTAAACGCAAGATCCAAAACCAAAAATCCCATCAAAAGATAAATATACAATATATATATTTCACGTCCGTACAAAGCACAGGGACTGGGACGTTTGTCTCGGGTGTAAACAAAATTAAGGAAACTGAATGTCAATTAATGTAATATTTTATTTTTGTGAAATTTTTGCGAAATTAAATGCCTACAGATATCTTTCTATGTGAAATCTTCAAAATTTTAACCCATCTGGTAATATGAACGATTCTACAATATATAGCTTAAATATCGCTGAACATAACGTTAAACCACAATAAGACAAATAAAACTAAACCAAAGTAACAAAGGTCATTGTAGTCAATTTTTGGAGATGTAAACCCCGTTTCCTGATCGGAACTCCCACCTGCATGGCCGAAATAACGAAAACCGGCTGGATTCCTCTTTCAAAATCGCATTAAAACAACGTTTGATAGTACTACAAAATAATTACTCTGTGTTTGCAATTCAGTAAGACGAAATACGAGATTTGCTGTGTCAGTGGCTGATCCAGTGTCTCCTTTCTTCAACAAAAAAAAGGGGGGGGGCAAATTTGGTCGATTTTGACTGAAAATTTTTCAGAATATACGGTATTTGGTTAAATTTTGGGTCATTGCCAGGTCAACCGCGTCCTCCATTAACACCCAATCACCACTTTTTTTTAAATCCGCCAATGTACATGTGATTTGCAAATGACTTCTGCTTGGCTTTCAGCACCAACGATCCGGGTTCGATTCCCGGATAGCGCCACTATGAATTAGAGGTTGCTTACCTTCTAATTCCATGTCGCGATATAACTGAAAAATTGTTGAAAGCTACGTAAAACACTAATCAATCAACCAACCATCAAATATAACAAATAAATCTAACCTAGGTACATATATCAATTCCAGTGCACCATGTGAACATTTCGACAACTAATGCCTCTTCTGTGATGCTGAACTGGAAATCCAAAGCGTAAATATTTGAAGGGCGAACTAAATACAAACTGATATAAACGTACTATCCAAAGAACCTATCTAAGGACAGAGTTTTATTTTTAGAAACATTTACGAACTGTTATATGTTTATAATAATTATTATTATTCTTTTTTATTATTGTTATGATTATTATTATTATTATTATTATCATTATTATTATTATTATTATCATTATTACTTCTACTATTATTATTATTTATTCACGTTTCATATCTTATTCTAGCCACTGCTCTACTACGGTACTATCGAAACATATTACGTCTGCTCTAACTGCTATAAAAGATCATATCAAATATTGTGATGTCGCATTTCATAATAGTAACATCAATTACTTTTGGTCGATTAAAAATTCTCATGAAGTTATAGATAAACTTCTTTCGCTAAATTTCAAAGCGACTCAAATTTCTACATTTGATTTTTCTACACTTTATACATCTCTGCCTCATGATTTGATTAAAAGCAAGTTGCTGTCTCTTATACAATGGTGTTTTCACAGAGAATCTAAAACGTACATATGTACTTCCAATAACTCTGGATTCTTTTCCAACAAACAATATACTTCATATAAATACTGGACTTGCAAGGAATTATGTAAAGCATTAGATTTTTTCATGAATAATATTTTTGTGCAATTTGATGGCAAGATATATCAACAAATAGTTGGGATTCCTATGGGTACTAACTGCGCGCCTCTGATAGCAGATTTATTTCTTTATTGTTATGAGAGAGATTTTATGGTTTCTATTCAAAAATCAAAACGTTTTGACCTCATTGACAAATTTAATAATACTTGCAGATATCTGGATGACATTTTGATTATCGATAACCTTGAATTCAAACAATTTATATCAGAAATATATCCACCAGAGCTCACATTGAATAAAGCTAATACTTGAGATAAATCTACACCTTTCCTAGATTTAAACATCAAAATTATCAACAACCTAATATATACTAATATTTATGATAAACGTGAGGATTTTCGATTTCCTATTGTAAATTTCCCTTACTTGGATGGCGATGTCCCTCGACTCCCATCATATGGTATCTATATATCTCAATTAGTTCGATTTGTCAGAGGCTGCACCGATGTTTTGGACTTTCATAAACGAAATTTACAAATTACTACTAAACTTTTAACTCAGGGTTACAGATATCACAAGCTAAGAAAAACATTCGGCAAATTCTTCAGATCTTATTCAGAACTTCTATCTAAATTTGGAAATAGTTCTTTTCAACAGTATGTATCCAATGGAATTTCCCATCCTAATTTTTACGGCGATCTCGTATATAAACTAAAGAAAGTAAAAGGCTCCGATAACGTTATTTTATCATGTAATAAAATAGTCAAACGTTTCCTAAATAGACAATATGATATTGAGATCATCAAAAAGACTATAGGTCTTGTATTTGGCCCCTCTACAGCCTTATGCAGACTTTTACTTGAACGTTGCACGCTGACTAACAGGGCGGTGGGGACTATATGACGGGCCTTGTCCAAACCTCTTTCAGAGGAGACATGGTCCTGAACCTCGTCCCCTCTGACTGTTAGTCGGGACTCCTACAGATCTAGGGTCTTAGCTCGCTTTCAGACTGGCAGAGCACGGTTTATCATGTTGATGTCGCATATATTTTTATACCATTATGTGTTTTACAATAACTTACGTGTTTATATTTTTATGACCTCTCAATATGCGATACCTGTTGACCCTTGTTCTTTACATGGAGGATTATTTATAAATTTTTAAATGTACGTCTTTTGATTGTTCTGCTGTTACGGTGAGTGGGAAGGTGGGCCCGTAAACCGGTTAACCACACCATTTGTTTGGTTTTTGTCAAATTAAATGACCGTCCTAAGTCGGTATCGTAATTGCACTACAATCAAATATTTTTGTAATGTGTTAAATGTTCTATTATATTATTTATATTCATGTATTGTATAGTTCCATGGTGACTTCTGCCACATAAATGAGCCGGTAACTCCTCTTTTTTCTTTTATATATCTGTTTCAGAAAAACTTAACAACTCAAAGATCATAGAATGAAGTTATATACCACACCATTCAAAGTTTTACTTTGGAGGGAAACTAAAGAGGTTTGCATAGCAAAACAGTTACAATAATAAAACATTTAACGAAGAATTTTCCACCAACACATCACCATGCAACATATTTCTTTGATTAAAGATAGTAATTGGCGAAGCGCAGTCCTTAACATAATAGTTACCGCTATCTATTTTCACAATGATATATTTACTCCAAAACTACATAAAACGTATACAAGTGTATGAAGCGAAGGGAAATTAAAAAATTATTACGAAATAGAAAAATTAGTTGACATAAATAAGGTTAATGGATATACAAATATCAGCTGAAAGGAATAACATATCAGCAATATCTTAATTATTGATTTATGTTTTCTTTAAGTACCTGTATTTCAGACAAGTGATTGGTGCCACGAGGCTCGATTTGTAATCTGGTTCACATTTGTTGACTGTAAGATGAATGCTAAAGTCACAAGCTAAGATACGAAAGTAACTGTTGTCACATGGCTATGGCACTAACAACAATGTACCACAGTGGGCAATAAGGACAATAACCATAAAAATATCATAGCATATACATGTTATGATATCCAAATATAATATACTATTAGATTTTTAAAATTCTGTTATATTGTGTCAAATTATTCCTTTTATATCATTATAACTATGACGATGGCAATGAAAAAAAATGATGATGATGATGATGATGATGATGAATAATTTTCATAGAAGTAATTTCATAGAAAAACAGAATATTTTGTATGTCTTCATCACTTCTTGAATGTAGAAGTGGACGGTTCTATTCACTTTATTGCTACTAGAAGCATTTGCTCAAATGATTTATTCAACAGGGCTTCATCATACGTGGTTCATTGACTTATACTCTAACGTGATCAGAACAAAAAATGAATTCATTACATTATGTATATCAGTTGAATATAAAATCGACAGAATTCCACTCGATGTCCAGTACTCAAATTCCAAGTAAAACATTGCAAATTCGAGGATAATGATCTCAGCATAAAGAATCGAAGCAAATAGAAAAGAAACCCCGAGTAGATGAAATTTGTCGCATTCCTGAGGTTTCATCAATAGAACAACCAGTCTTCTTAAAATTGTATTATCCTTTCATGAATATATTTGTCTAATTAATTGAATTCATTATACCTATATGGCTGACATCTATGCCAGATTGAGTAGATGATAGAGGAGATATTGGCTCAGACTAAAACACAAAAGGAAAAAGACGAGAAGCAGAGAAATACGATTAAATAAAGAGAAATTACCCAATTTTTAGGCCCTAAATTCGCTAAATGGCAGGAGTTATCAGTGAGCTTTGAGGGATCCGTCTTCACCCACCTCATCGTCGAATCCGGGACCATGTTTACAACGGACATCTGCTAACTTCGACTATTTCTAGTATAATAAAACCTATTAAAACATACACATACATTCCAAGATATATACATATTAACATATTTAACATATTTTTAGATAAATGAATTATGGGAATTTATGGAAGAATATTCTTGACGGTACACAGGTTTTTGATAGCTTAAAGACAAAGTATTTTCTATTTACTTCATCTCATCGAATGTTACATCTCTGTTACAATTTCTTGCCTCATGTTTCGAAAAATCTGTCATCTTAAACCGTCAGAAATTAAACTCACAAAGCCAAATAAATGTCCATATAAGTATCACAACACACCGTATACATGTATCGTAAGACATCCAGTTAAGTATTTCTTTTATTTCATGGATCTTATTTCCTGTAAGTTGTAAAATCGTAAACCCAGATCCATTTCCCATCATTGGAACGACGTTAAGCGGACTTACAATTGCTATGATTGTGACGTCATAATGAAATGCCCCATTTTTCCCACTAGAACGACACTATGACAGACACGTTGTTTGCTAAATGGTTTTTCTTAAAAGGAAAATTAATCTGCGTATTCTGACTTTCCTGTAGACAAAGACAATTTGATATGTGAATCAAAATGTGTCTTACTTAAAGTAAATTTAATGACACTATAACACACTATGACAAAATTTCATGTTAATAATCATTCCTTACAATTATTTCATTAAAATAATATCAAGACATTGAAGAAGACTTTGAATCTATTAGTGTTTGAATTGCAAAAGAGAAAATCATAGAAAAGTACTAACAAGATAACATCAGTTGAATATTCATCTATGACATTCAAGGAACTTGAAGGCATTTTTCGTTTAGCTTTTGTTAGAATAAAATCACTTAAAATAAATCTACGGCAAATTTTATTGATTATTTTTTAATCTTGGTTCTGAGGTAAAGATTTTAGAATAATCTTGAATAGCATTCATTAATTACTTTGTTACGTGCGTGTATGTCACAGATTGATTTATCTTAATTTGTAGAGATGTTGTCAAAATTCTAATATTTCAGAAAATTTGCATTCCATGATTTACAATAAAGGTAATGTATCTATAGAAGTATTGCGGGATTGCGTTCTTTATCTGCCCATATTTTGAAGAATTCCGGTTAAATTTGGAAGATCATCAATACGCGTCTTTTATAGAAGATATAATTTCGTCTGGTGTAACAAATTTGAATTTAGCATTGGTTTTGTCACGCGAGAGAAGGTGCAAATTGGCTGTAATGAAAAATAAAATTTATTGCAAAGTAGGATGGCATAGATAAGACTCGATAAATCGACAATATCTATCCCAGACACATAAAACATGGATGCAAGAAGTCAAAAAAAAAAAAAAAACGAAGTACCAATGGGTAAAACATATTTCATAGTCCATGGAATAAAGGGGACAATATCATGTTTAGTGTCATATTCAGACAAATACGAACCCCAACAAAATCGAGGTGAGACCGGGTGCCCGGAAGGAGTAAGCGTCCCCTGGTTGCATACAACACCCATCGCAAAAGTCCTGCAACAATCTTTCAAATAGAGGAGGTAAATACATAAATTTAGATGCATGGACATACGAAGGAGACAGGAACACGAAGTCAAATTTCCTATTCAAGGCAAGAAATGATGCCGGTGTCGGAAACACAGGTTAATAAATATCTGTATATACATGTATTATGTCAAATCAAGTATAGTCAAAATGTTAAGATGGTTATTTAGTATGGTCAGGTCCCAAAATATCGGTTAACATTCTTAAAAGACGAATCTGAAATGCAATAGATCCCTATAACGACCATAGAACTTCCTCGGTGAAAATTTCAAACGTTCCTCAATATATCCTTGTGAGAGTAGTTTCGTGGCAAGAAGCCTTGCTCTCAGGACGAAATTTTTGTAATTAGAGCATGCCCTGGCATAGCGTATAAGTTGTGAAATAAAGACGCCATAAGCGGGAGAGGAAGCTCAGAAAAGGGAAGTTGGTGATAATGAAATTGAAATCGTCATGTTTGTCATAGAGAGAGGTTACTAATAAACCATCGTCACTAATTGATAGCAGTATATCGAGATATGAAGCAGAAGATGCGCTCCCTACAGTATCTTTTATCTCGAGTTCCTTTGGATATATCATGCTGAGGTGATCCTCAAATACAGGGCTGTTAATCGACAAAACATCATCTATGTATCTGTATGTAAAGTTGAACCGAGATGCTAATTGTTTATTGCCTTTAGAGAGCAGAGACTGTATGAATTCTGCCTCGTAAAAGTACAAAAATATGTCGGCCAGAAGAGGCGCGCAATTAGTATCCATAGGAATGCCAACAATCTGTTGGAACACTTTCCCACCAAATATCACAAAAACATTATCTATAAGAAATTCTAACATTTGGATAATCTCTGTTTCTGTATACTTGCTGCTGGAATCAGACTGTGTTTCTTTACAAAATATATGTCGTTGTGAGCTAAAACGAGATGTTTGTATCCTCGAATTCGTTTTTGTTAAAGAAGGCGTTTTGAATAATTGTTGTTATTCTGTTCTTTAGTTTTTGATGAGGAATGGTTGTATAAAGAGTCGAAAAGTCAAAAGACTTGATGCTAGTGACATTATTGAAAATACGAGATTTTAAGTGCTGTAGAAGTTCCTTGGAATTCTTTAGGATCCACATCTGATTAATTCCACTTCTCGAGTAAGCAGAGCAGTATTTCTGAAGACGGTATTTAATTTCTATTAGAATTTTGGTGAGTAACATGGAAAGAGGCTTGGTGGAACACTTGGAAGATCCAGCTATAAATCGATGCTTATATGGAGTTTTCTGCATCTTTGGAATCCAAAAAAAGGTATGGTAGCTCGAGATCAGATTCATTTGCAGTAATACGGAATGAACTGAGAACTGACTTGTGATCATCCAATACCTCTGAAGGAGACAGATTTGTAACTGTATAAGTTGGATTACCAGGCGTTGAATGAAGACCAAGCTATTCTATAAGACATTTAATATAGCATGCCTTACATACGAATATGTAATTGTTAGCTGCCTTGTCAGCAGGAACAATAATGAAATTTTCGTGAAGTCGAGAAAGTTCTCTAACGACACTGGAGTCAGTAAATATAGAACAGTGTTTGTTCTTAACAAACTGACGTAGTCTTCTAACTCTTTTCTTTAGCAGATTTCTGATCGACTTCAGCCATTCAGAAAGAGTGTCTAATTCAACCTTTTCTCTCTTACCCCAACGTCTGGCATACTCTTCACATGAGTTCATAATTATATCAAAATTTTGACGCCATGTAAATGACTGTGGCTCTCTATATTTGGGCCTTTACTAAAAAGTTCTCGAAGTTTTTCATTGCGAAAAATATGGAGATCTGCTGTCACAACATGACCACATGGATTATATTTAAACTCAGAAGAGGAACAAGAACACTCTATAGGGTTAAGAAAGTCTTTTAGGTCTACACATTTCATAGTTTGTTTATAGTTAAAGATTTTGGAAGCAAAGCAACTGTTGGTGTATATAGGAAATACAAGGAGACCCCCTCATTTTGAGGAATATTATCTTTAACAGACTTATGCTTTAAAATAATACTTAAATTAATTGCGTCAATTCCCTTATAAAAAATACTTTAAGAAAGGGGCGTTTTTCGTTACCGTCTACAGAATTGTCTGAACAAGTTTTGAAATCTTCTAATCGAGTAAAATTTAGATAATTAATATGTTTTGTTATAAAACCTTGTAGAATTTTATTACATAAGAATTATTTGAATAACGTCTATAGTGTATTTAATTGTTTCTTTATCTGTAGACAGCAAGGACAGGCTTGGTGTGGTGGTTAAGCGCTTGGGGTGTGAGGCCCACGATCTGGGTTCGATTCCCGGATTGCACCACAACTTGTATGAGGTTGGTAACCTCCTGCTTCCATGTCGCGATATAATTTAAAAATGTTGAAAGCGACTAAAACACCAATCATCCAACCAGTATTCAGACAATAATAATACATGCAAATAAACTATTAATACGAATCCAGTAACCTTAAGACAATAAGTAGAAGTTACTATAATTTAGCTCTTATAGATGACTCGAACCCCACATGGTTTAAGTACACAAAATAATGATTATATTTTATTCTCCAATCGTAAACAGTAAACAAAATACGCCGATTTACTGTTACGAGAAAAGAAAATTTCACCACGTCACAGAGTGATAATAAATTAAGCCCCAGGGGCAGTTAATCCATGATGGCAACTGTCATGTGGTCACGACAGATTCGATTGTGTATAACTCTGCTAACACTGAATTTATACTCTGTTAATGTATTACCAGTCTATAGGAGTATCGCCAACGGAATCCTAAAAGAACAAACAACACATTTAATTCATTTTTTACTTTCTTAGAATTTCATAGAAATAATGGATTCTTTTTTGGAAATTATATTATCTATATTCGGAACTATTTTCTGATCCGGTACAGCGACATCTGTTTTTGCTATAACTCGTTTAAGCATTTTCCCCCTATGCATATATTATTCCAACAAATAATTTAAGATTAAATGAGTTCTGATCATTTGGTAAATGTAAATGACAAATAAGATAACCAGGGGTCGCTTACTCCTCCCGGGCAACTGGTTTCACCTCGATTTTATTGGGGTTTACATTTGTCTAAGTATGACACTACACACGATATTGTCCTTTTACTCCATGGACTACGAGATATACATGTAGTTAACCCTTCGGTACTTTTTCGTTGTTTACATATAAAGGTTAAATTATTGGATAGGATTATGTAAAATCAATGAAGTTGCATAATGGCAAAAATTACGTTAGATAAATCTTTATTTATACATTGGACAATAGACATCCCATCCAACTAATTTAGAAAGATACGATATGATGTACACAATGCAATGTAACGTGAAAAAATGATCATTACAGAAATTCAAAGACTTATTGACTACTGATTTTAACCATATTGATAACACTTTACTGGGCTAAGGGTCATTATGATGGTATGTTAACCTATCGTAAATAAGCACATAATTTCGCATAATTGATTTTCCTTGTCTCAAAACTATAAATATGAACTTGTATGTTAGTGTTGGTGTTTCCTTCTTGTTTTCACGATATGTCACCATTGTTTTGTTTCTATTTATTCTAATCGATACAGAAGCCGGTGTGGCCTAGTGGATAAGGTGCTCGGCTCGTGATCGAGAGGTCGCGGGTTCGACTCCCGCCCGGGGCACACCGGTGTTCTGTCTTTCGGATGAGACAGTAAAAACCGAGGTCCCGTGTCACGGTAGGCGTGGCACGTAAAAGATCCCTCACTGCTTCGGGTGGGTCCGTTGCAAAGGTCTAAATTTGTATGCAATGCATCAGGCAGATGCCGTCACCATATACGTGAAATAATCGTGGAGTGACGTAAAACAATAATCAAACAAACAAACAAAATCTAATCGATACAGAGTTTTGGATCTATGCAACGTCCCAACCCGAAGAAAGGAGCGATCTTTACTTATGTCTACCACAACACGCCCCCTTTGGATTTTACTGTCTTATCCGAGAGACTGGACATCACAGGTGATGAGCGCAGCATCTTAGGGGCTGAGCTATGCTGGATTAAGTGTTAGAGAAGTGCAATTCCATTGATGCTATTTTCCAATTTATTTACAACTTATTTGTTTACTTACATCTCAACGCGGATTTTTAAGATACAAGTTTAAATTTTTTTGTAAAGTTTTAAATGCATATTAATAATGTAGCACTGTACCTCTGAAGTTTCATTCCAGCAATCTATTGCATTTGCTATTCAGCCTTGCCAATTCAGTAATCAAGATAATGAGAATTGACAATGTAAATGTATGTAAAAATGATACAAAACATATCTAGTTAATGCCTTCAAGTTATTGCCAATATCCACTTTAATACAGTGTGGAATACATCTCTTAATTATCGGTAAATTACAAAACCAAAAATATCAGACTTGGTTCTTAGAAACATCACTCCTGGAATAGCGCTTCCTTATTCAGTTTTAGATGAAATTTTATTAGCAAAGTGCCAAGATACCAAGCGGTAATCAATGAGGAAATTCCATTATACTAGAAAACATATAGATTTAGACTTTCAAGAACTCCTGAGAGAACCAGAGGTGGGACCAAGTGTCATGGAGGAGTAAACATCCCCTGCTTGTTGATTACACCCGCTATGTCAGTGGGATCAGGGGCAACGGAGGAGTAGTTATCCCCTGCTTGCTGATAACGCCCGCCGTGTGTCATTGGGATCAAGGGTCATGGAGGAGTAAGTAACCCCTGTTTGCTGATCACGCCCACCGTGTGTCAGTGGAATCAGGTACCATCAATGAGTAGACATTCCCTGCTTACCACATACGCCAAGGTTAAAGAGGAAGAATTGAAGATTCGGACACCAATGAAAAGTGTAAGTGAAAAAATGAGAAAATAGTGACAGATATGACAGGAAATGGAATCTAAGGGATAGGGATATCCCTCTTTCTGTCTTCTAATAATATTACAAAACTGGTCTGAACTAAAACGTACCTGTAAATTCACAGTTTATGATTTAAGAATATTCTACATGAAAGAAAGTACTTACATATAATTCTTGGGTTAAGATGTAATTCGTTATCTTATTATATCGAAGTCTGGTAATTATCAATGGATGAGATTTGCTAATTTTGTTTAGATATGCACCTGCCATTTCAATGTGTCATGTACTCTGACGGGAACAATATATAGGAAACTTTATTTCAATCTATAAATCAACTTCGATATTGCTGTAAAATCCTAGCATCATAACAAGTCTTGCTGGTTATGGAAAGCTGTGTAACCCTCGCCCAGCAACGTGGATTACCTATGAAAACTGTGTAAATGCTGATATATTTGGGGTAAAGAATGCATATCAGAATATATATATATATATATATATATATATATATATATATATATATATATATATATATATATATATATATATGTGTGTGTGTGTGTGTGTGTGTGTGTGTGTGTGTGTGTGTGTGTGTGTGTGTGTGTGTGTGTGTGTGTGTGTGTGTGCTTAGATTTAGTGCAAATGGTGCGTATTTCGACAATTAATGTGTCTTCAGTGTTGCTCAAGGCCGACACTGTGCTAATGTATTTCACAGAATAATGAATTGGTAATGTATATTATGGGTCAATATAGAAGCACATATAACTGAGTCTGCGATTAAGATATAAAGAATATAAATACAGCTAATTTATAGAAAATGATGGAATTCTGTATGGAAGTTTAATCATTTTAGAATGACTACATTATGTACAACATGGATAATCGTGCTTTGACCAACTGCATTGACCTTTTTTTCAAAACTCAGAACATTAATATTCCTTCTTGCGACACAATATATATTATAATAAACATTAACTCTGAACATTAACATTCCTTCTTGCCACACAATAAATATTATAATGAACATTTACTCTGTTTATTTCTTTCGTTATGTTACCTGTATACTCGGAGACTATGTCAATGATGTAGTGCTGAGAGATTACAATTCATATTTGATGTCAATATAGCTCGTAGGCGAAAAAATGTTCTTAGCTTAAACATAAGGGATTGTTCCATGCTTATTGTATTTGGTTTCTCATAAAAAGACGTTGTCATTCTATTTTTCTTTTACGACATGGTACATCTGATATGCATTAGGACTACTAAGTTTTAGATATCTTTACAGAATTGATAAAAGATTTCAGATATTTTTTCTTCAGACTGAAATCTTATTCATTCATAACTTATGAAAATTATAAAAGTTGTCATGTTCATTTGTGTACAATATAACATGAGTGTAGTATTCAATAGAACAGCGCAAGAACAGTTAATCTGTAAAAAAAAAAACCAATATGAAGCACGCCATGTAAATGTACTCGTTCCTTTAAAAGATTTTTTCGCCATTAAAGACGAGGTGAAGCTGAACATTTTTTCAATAAAAATAACTTTTGAAACTGAAAACTTAGATCGAAATACTTAACATCAAAAGACAGATCTAGATGACATTTTACATTTTGATAACCCAAAATTTGAAATATGCATTTAGTGAAAATTATCCTTCTGAAATAAATATTATAATGAACATTTACTCTGTTTATTTCTTTCGTTATGTTACCTGTATACTCGGAGACTATGTCAATGATGTAGTGCTGAGAGATTACAATTCATATTTGATGTCAATATAGCTCGTAGGCGAAAAAACGTTCTTAGCTTAAACATAAGGGATTGTTCCATGCTTATTGTATTTGGTTTCTCATAAAAAGACGTTGTCATTCTATTTTTCTTTTACGACATGGTACATCTGATATGCATTAGGACTACTTAGTTTTAGATATCTTTACAGAATTGATAAAAGATTTCAGATATGTTTTCTTCAGACTGAAATCTTATTCATTCATAACTTATGAAAATTATAAAAGTTGTCATGTTCATTTGTGTACAATATAACATGAGTGTAGTATTCAATAGAACAGCGCAAGAACAGTTAATCTGTAAAAAAAAAAAACCAATATGAAGCACGCCATGTAAATGTACTCGTTCCTTTAAAAGATTTTTTCGCCATTAAAGACGATGTAAAGCTGAACATTTTTTCAATAAAAATAACTTTTGAAACTGAAAACTTAGATCGAAATACTTAACATCAAAAGACAGATCTAGATGACATTTTACATTTTGATAACCCAAAATTTGAAATATGCATTTAGTGAAAATTATCCTTCTGAAATAAATCTAATAAGAGAGAAAACAGAAAACATTTTACCAAGCTGTATGACACAAATCACCACTTGGATATATACTTACAGTTATTGACAACAATGTACACAATAGCCTTTATGATTAACATGGAGACTGTCATTTTCCTATTGTAAGTTTTCTCTTGTCAGATGATTATTAGTCAAGAGTCCTAGATATCAGCGAACCTTAGCTCACTTTCAGACGAGCTGAGCATTGTTAGCTCAAGTTGTTGCCATTATGTATAACTTATATTCAAATTTATTCGATAACAATATTCATGTTTGTATCTTTTTCGTTTTTATGCCTTTATGTCCTCTTAACTGCTTATCATTGATCTCTATACGGATGGTTGGTTGATTGGTGTTTTACGTCGCTTTCAACAATATTTCAGTTATATCGCGACATGGAAGCAGGAGATTACCAACCTCTTAAACATAGTGGTGCAACCCGGGAATCGAACCCGGATCGTCGGCGCCGCAAGCCAAGCGCTTAACCACTACACCACGCCTGCCCCCCTCTATACGGAAGAATATATATATATATATATATATATATATATATATATATATATATATATATATATATATATATATATATATGAAAGCACAGGTAAGCGATAACGATACTAAAACAATTAAAAAATTGCCAAATTTTCGAAGCAATCTGCTTCTTCTTCAGGACACACACACACACACTCACACAAATATAAAGACACGAAAAGAAAGATAGAAAATATATACAAAGCAATAGTCTAATAAAAACTGGTTTCTTCAATTGGCTACATATTGAGCGTTTCTCTATGCGCTATCTAATAGGAATTCCCGATCAGGGGGCGAGCGCGATACCGCTAGACCACGCCCGCTTCAATAACCAATAGAAACTATAAGGTAAGACACATGTACCATAGTGACGTCGATTGATTAATTGATTGATTATTGTTTTACGTCACTCCAAGATTATTTCACGTATATGGTGACGGCATCTGCCTGATGCATTGCATACAAATTTAGACCTTTGCAACGGACCCACCCGAAGATCTTTTATGTGCCACGCCTACCGTGACACGGGACCTCGGTTTTTACTGTCTCATCCAAAAGAGAGAACACCAGTGTGCCCAGGGCGGGAGTCGAACCCAGGACCTCTCCATCACGAGCCGAGTATCTTATCCACTAGGCCACACCGGCTTTAGTGACATCAAACTCGATAACAATATTCATGTTTGTATCTTTTTCGTTTTTATGCCTTTATGTCCTCTTAACTGCTTATCATTGATCTCTATACGGAAGAATATATATATGGATAAAAAAGAAACAAGATAGATAGATAGATAGATAGATAGATACACAGACAGATAGATAGAAAATTTCCAACTGTAGGGAATTTTAAGTAGTTTCCTGCCGGCTTCTTCCATAATAATGCATCGTGTGACTGTCTGACTATTGAATAGGCAGTAATTGATTCCTATGGCACTTTTTAATTTTTTTTTACATAAACATTCCGTTTAAAAAAAAAAAGAAAAGAAAACAACATAGAGATTCCTTTGTGTTCTATCTTTGAATCTTATCTCATTATCTAACATGCATATCGTATTTCATTGAAATGTCATTTCTTTAAATCTAATTTACAAAGATAACGATCTTCCTGACGTATGTTCTTTTGAATTTATATATATCTTATTTCTAGCAGTCTGCTGTTCTTTACATTCAAGATACGCTCAATATGTAGCCAATTGAAGAAACCAGTTTTTATTAGACTAGTGCTTTGTATATATTTTCTATCTTTCTTTTCGTGTCTTTATATTTGTGAGTGTGTGTGTGTGTCCTGAAGAAGAAGCAGATTGCTTCGAAAATTTGGCAATTTTTTAATTGTTTTAGTATCGTTATCGCTTACCTGTGCTTTTATATTGACCCCTTCCTCTCGAGCGATTTGCATTAACCTTCATTGAGGTTGATCCGATACTTATGAATAGTGAATGTTGTTACAATTTCCTTTTTTGTGCTTTTATATATATATATATATATATATATATATATATATATATATATATATATATATATATATATATATATATATATATATACATATATATATTTATATATGGGTTATGGGAGTTCTTCAAGTAATGCTTTTTGTAAACTGGTTAACCAATGCAACTGAGTGTTACGATTGACACATCAATTGACAATCCTAATTCAATATCACAGCAGCATTACACTATATTTTTGTGATGAATTTTATATGTTTATTTCTCTTTGTTCTGCATGCTTTATGACAAGAAGATATTCGTAATACGACTGAGTCAGATGTCTTCTTCTCTTCTAATATGTCGTTCACAGCTAAGACGGGTGTTATCATCTGAGGAAGTTACAAATGTCGATCATTAATACCAGCACGATCTAATGCAATCAATATTGGATTTTGTCACACATAAAAATGACATGGGTGAACGGAAAATAGTTGATCTATATATATTTCATAAACACTAAAAAAGGAGAACTTTCTGCATGGAATACGTGTCTTATTAGTGTATTAAAAAGGCTTTTCTAAATCACATGAAATTATCTTTGTTGATATCCGGATCATATTAGTTTCTCATTATTTAGAATGGTGACTTCTGCCACATAGCTGAGCCAGTAACTCCTCTTTTTTCTTTCATTATTTAGAAAAAAATCTTCAATCTATATTTTTAGCAAGTCAGCAGCAACAACATTAATTTCTGCACATCATTACCATTTGAAGAATGCCTCTTTTTCTTTGCATTTCGTTATATATATTACTATTTTCGATAATGAGACTCTATTCCTTGTTTTCTTTTTTACATATAAGTGCGTATACTTGTATTATGATATTGTGAAATAATTTTGAACAACACTACGTTTTCAATGTTATTTTATGGAAAGCTGTTGCGACAAGCTTCTTGCGTTTTGCTTTTTGCGTTTTGCTTCTTTATTTTTGCATCTTTTAACGTTATTTGTATGTAAATTGACGGATTAGAATTGTACTTCATCTAACTGTTTTAAAAATCTCTCTTTTCACTTGCATTCCAAAATATTGCTATCATCAGAGAAAATGCGGCAGAAATCGAACTTGAATGTTGTTTAGTTAATACTATAAAAATAAATAAATGAACATGCGTAAAACAAATAGTTTCTCTTAGGAAATGTGAAATTCAATTCCTTCGAGTGAACTTTAACCCTTCCTATGAGGTATCTTGCAATGACCAATAGATTGATTGATTGATTTTTGGTTAACGTCACACCACGATTATTTCACGTACATGGTAACGGAATATGCCTGATGCGGGACATACAAATTTTGACCTTTGCAACGGACCCACCCGAAGCAGTGAGGGATCTTTAACGTGCTATGCATACCACGACACGGGGCCTCGGTTTTTACTGTCTCATCCAAAAGACAGGACACCGGCATGATAGAGCGGCAGTCGAAACCCGGCCTCCCGATCAGGGGGCGAGCGCGATACCGCTAGACCACGCCCGCTTCAATAACCAATAGAAACTATAAGGTAAGACACATGTACCATAGTGACGTCGATTGATTAATTGATTGATTATTGTTTTACGTCACTCCAAGATTATTTCACGTATATGGTGACGGCATCTGCCTGATGCATTGCATACAAATTTAAACCTTTGCAACGGACCCACCCGAAGATCTTTTATGTGCCACGCCTACCGTGACACGGGACTTCGGTTTTTACTGTCTCATCCAAAAGAGAGAACACCAGTGTGCCCAGGGCGGGAGTCGAACCCAGGACCTCTCCATCACGAGCCGAGTATCTTATCCACTAGGCCACACCGGCTTTAGTGACATCAAACTTGCCGCGCTTTATAATAATCGCACCTCGTACGTATATCATTTTTGTGGCGTAGCGCCCTTTACGCAAAAACTCTAATGAATACATCAAAAACTTAATAAAATATAGGTCTATTATGATTCATATTTTCATGTAGTTGAATCGATAATTTCTTGTAAAATTTTACCGTTCGCATTGTGTGTGTATGGAATTTCTTTAAATATCAAAATGCTACACGTAATCTCGCTGAGGTTTCGAGGAGTTTCGTCCCTCACTCTGATCCCCTCACCAGGGAGTCACCCTGAACCCCCTTGGGGCTTTTATGGCGGTCCCAGAGAACCTGCCTTTTTGCTTTTTTCTAACACAATTTTAAGCTAGCTGTGTCACTGCATTTAAATGAAAAAGCAACAAGTAAACACATAACAGTAAGTGAAAGAAAGACAATGCGCTCTGAAAACTGAAACTGGTCGATTGTTTTAGTAAAAACAGAAGTTACATTGGTATAATTTAATTTTGTATGTAAATAATTTGTAGGAAGGGGCGTTAAGCCTAAAGGTCGTCACGTGACAATACATATCTGCAGTCTCTATAAAGGCTGCAATAGGTGTGAAATACACAATGTTGTGTTATTTAGAACGATTGACAATCGATGTCCTTTGTCGTCGATTGGTATACCACTTCTGTTGTATAAAATTCGCTTTCCATATCACACTAAAATATGTATTCATTGTTTGTTTATTTATGCATTTATCTATAATAAATTTATTCATGTGTCTATTATTCATTATTCAGTGAATGATTTATTATCTGTCTATTAATTTACGTGTAGGTCCAGAGATTTTATTTTTTACATATCAAAAATGTCTAAAATGCCTTGTTATATAGCATTTTGTTATTTTTCCCTTCATTAGTTTAACACAAGAAGCAAAATGCAAGAACCAAAAAGCAAAACGCAAGAAGCATGTCCCACCGGCTTTCCATATTATTTAAAGTATTGTTCCGGGCATCCACCAATCCTGCTACTTAGTTTACATGATGACAGCGTTTGATTATGCTATACATGCATTTATTAGCACATACCCAACTATACATTATATTGAAATATAGGATACAAGATCGGATTTAAATGTCAAGATTCCTGTTCTGTCTCCTGTTAATCATAACCATGTTGACCATCCTAATGTCCACTGAAGGCCATTTATCATAATCATATTGACCCTTCCAATGTCCACTGAAGGCCATTTATCATGATCCTGTTGACCCTCCCAATGTCCACTGAAGGCCATTTATCATGATCCTGTTGACCCTCCCAATGTCCACTGAAGGCCATTTAAAATAAAAAAATGATTGTTGACTATTTAGGGATAGTGACGAGACAAACTATTAAACCTACACCTGGACATGGGTTCAGTCCCTGGGTTGGGGCATCATAGTCATATGTTGATAATCTTCTTATGTTTGGAAATATTTAAAATTATCATTGGTACTCATGTACATCTAGAAGGAAAACCTTATACATGGTTATGAAGAACCTGAAGTTTTCTGTCCATACAGTGAAATTCCGGGCTGTGGGCTCAGTGCCTAAGTGGAGACAAATATGACTACACAGTTATAATATATTATTTCTGTGAAAGTCTTCTTATCTATCCATATTTCTTGTAAAGTAATACTGAATGCATCATTAGAAAGAGCATGAACCCTTCTACGGGTTGTGAAATTCAAAACACTGAGATAGTGTGTAGACGTCAAACTTTGCGGCAAGATATACTGCTATCATTCAAAGCTAAATTACTTTTAAATTGTATAGATATGATATCGATGGCTTTTCGCCATTTACACACATTCCGTATAGCAGTGTGTGTCGCAGTCCGTGTAGCAGTCCGTATCGCGGTCCGTGTCGCAGTCCGTATCGCACTACATAGCTGATTTCTTGTTATACATGTTGAACATTTGTATACATCAATCAAACTTTAAAACATTCTTGAATAACTTGAAATGTTAACTTATTTCATAACAGAGATTATTATTTCAACCCCATATTAATAAACGTGCATACATTTCTGTATATCAGACTTTGAATAATTCTTCGATAATTTTAAATTATCATCTTTATAAATTAAATAATAACTAGAATTTATTAAAATTGTTCAACTCAAGGAATGATATTAAACCAATGGTTTGCGTACGCAGATGATCTTTCAGCTTGGACAGTCTTGAGTCTATATTGTGGTGCTTCTTTAGTGTGGGCCGAACAGACCCTCCAGTAGATATCTGAATGATTTTTGCCTCGTTTACTATCTGCTCTTTCTGGATCATTTTGATAATGATCATGAGGATCATTTGAGGATGATGACACATGCGGTTCAGTCTGTGATGCCATCCTTCGACAGAATTTGTAGTTCCGGCACCTCTCTTATTCTCCAAGAAATTTACTTCCACTTGAATATTTTCCATCATAAATACAAATGAAATATGTATATGGAAGAAATATACACCAAGTACATACTCACAATTACTGTTCTTATTTTAAATTACATCACATTACATAATTTGTTTCATGATGCCGCCGTAACAATGTTCTCGATACAGGTTTGGATTTTAATTAATTATCTTTATTTTAGAGAACACGCGTTCAATACAACACATATCACATTATTAAAAATGTCCGTTTCCGACTTCACTATTTAATAATTACATTATGTTATTTTGAAGAATTTCTTTTCAAATTTATGTTTATATTTCAAAGTAGAATGAGTAATAAAGGAACACAAACACTCTATATTGTAAATTATCGGCCTCACGACCTTTATCAACCAATTTAAGAGATGACAAATACAAAGCTATGTAAAATCCATGTTTACGTGTCAACGATACATAAGCTTCCGAAGCAAACACGGCATACCTGTCGGAAGCAACCACGGCATACCTGTCGGAAGCAACCACGGCAAACCTGTCGGAAGCAACCACGACAAACCTGTCGGAAGCAACCACAGTATACTTGTCGGAAACAATCAAACACAATACGTTTATCTCCATTCTAATTCACTGTAACACAAACACCGTTTTTTTTTTTTCTTTGAAACTGACGGATAGACTTTGAGAGCATTGGACGAAATTGTTACAGACAGTATTTTTAATAGATAGAGTCAGAGGCAATGTGGACAAAGAGTACGTACAATGTAGTAATACATTTGAAGTCGGTATATCGGGATTATGCATGGCTGAAGGCTAACGTGTGGACCAGTCAGAATTGTCAAAACAAAAGTGGTGGATTAGAATTGCTGTTATATGTAAATCATTGTTCTTGTAGAAGAAGTACTTGTGTTAAAGTATGACAATAACAGAAAGCAAATTACTTTATGTATTATAACGATTTGACAAAAGGTAGCCATTTCAAGAAGCTTTCGTGAATGATATTTTTAAACTTCTAATTTCGTAGAGTAAGTTACTGGAAAACCATTGATTTATTCTGTTATTAATGTATGTATATGTCTTTACATATTAATTTATTCTCATTTATAGATATATTTATATTTACCAAAATCATGTAGTTTAAAGTGTGTAGCTCAAGAACACATTAACCCGTAGGCATAATAACAAAGAGGAGAAACTGAGACTGTCTCACAGACAACCCTATTTGACAAATTGACGAAAAGACATATAAAATGGTGGACAGGCAGTCTGACTGGTAGACATACAAACTGATCGGTAAACAAACATTGAAGAACGGACAAACATGTTGTTGGCAGAATGGCTAATGGACAGACAGATGCATTCGTGGACAGATTGACTGATGGTTGAACAGACATTAGTAAGCAGACATTGATGGATAGACTGATTGTTTGACTGACATGTGAACAGACTTAGTGCTGCTTTGTGGACAGACTGAGTGACTGTATAACGCACTGACCGTGAGACAAATATAGAGGAACGGGCAGACTGATTGCTGGGCAAAGTCATATACATACGGACTGGTTGGTGGACAGATTGATTGATTTTTAGAAAAGACAGATTAATGGACAGAGAGAATGGCAATATTGGTTACACAGCGTGTATATGACCGTGCACGCTATGCAAGAACATGTATATACAATGTACTTATCCCATTTACCACTGCTGTTCATACTGTGTCAGAAAAAAATCTTATCTTACAGACAACCCATATCTATATTAATATATTACAGACTACCCATATCTATATTAATATCTCACAGACTACCCATATCTATATTAATATCTTAGAGACCACCAATATCTATACTAATATCTTACTTACTACCCATATCTATATTAATATCTTACAGTCTACTCATATCTATATTGATATCTTACATACTACTCATATCTATATTAATATCTTACAGACTACTCATATCTATATTAATATCTTACAGACTACCCATATCTATATTGATATCTTACAGACCACCCATATCTATATTAATATCTTACTTACTACCCATATCTATATTAATATCTTACAGACTACTCATATCTATATTGATATCTTACATACTACTCATATCTATATTAATATATTACAGACTACCCATATCTATATTAATATCTTACAGACTACCCATATCTATATCAAAATCTTACAGACCACCCATATCTATATCAATATTTTACTTACTACCCATATCTATATTAATATCTTACATACTACTCATATCTATATTGATATCTTACATACTACCCATATCTATATTGATATCTTACTTACTACCCATATCTATATTAATATCTTACATACTACTCATATCTATATTGATATCTTACATACTACCCATATCTATATTGATATCTTACTTACTACGCATATCTATATTAATATCTTGCAGACTAACCATATCTATATTAATATCTTACAGACTACCCATATCTACATTAATATATTACAGACTACTCATATCTATATCAATATCTTACAGACTACCCATATCTATATTGATATCTTACTTACTACCCATATCTATATTGATATCTTACATACTACCCATATCTATATTAATATCTTACAGACTACCCATATCTATATTAATATCTCACAGACTACCCATATCTATATTAATATCTTACATACTACCCATATCTATATTAATATCTTACAGACTACCCATATCTATATTCATATCTTACAGACTACCCATATCTATATTAATATCTTACATACTACCCATATCTATATTAATATCTTACATACTACCCATATCTATATTAATATCTTACATACTACCCATATCTATATTAATATCTTACAGACTACCCATATCTATATCAATATCTTACAGACTACTCATATCTACATTAATATCCTACAGACTACCCATATCTATATTAACATCTTACAGACTACCCATATCTATATTAATATCTTACAGACTACTCATATCTATATTATATCTTATAGACTACCCATATCTATATTGATATCTTACAGACTACCCATATCTATATTAATATCTTACAGACTACTCATATCTATATTAATATATTACAGACTACCCATATCTACATCAATATCTTACATACAACCCATATCTATATTAATATTATCATAAATTCAAATATAGATCGATATCAGTCACTGAAAATACACTGAATATACCTTGTTTGTCTGACTTTTTTATTTCGCATAATAAAACTTGTTCAAATGAATGTCAATTTTCTTCGTTGTTGTTGGGTTTTTTTTTTTTTTTTTTTTTTTTATTTTTGTTTTGTTTGTTTGTTTGTTTTTTTTTTTTTGATTTTTTTGTTTTCATTCTTTGGGGTTTTTTTCCTTTCAATCATGACACCAGCAATTTCCAGGAAATTACATCATTTCGTCATTTGCTAGCCTAGCCGTCTGTCTGCAGTTAAATGTGAAAGGGTCTTCGTGTCAACAGCGGGAGATTTATAAACTCTATCTTGAGAATGGTGACAGAGAAATGCACTAACCCTTAGTGTCATGTTATCTTAGACTATGCCGAGGCTGTAAAACAACCAAGATGTTCCTGTTTCTACGAGGTGACATACATGATGCACGGAGAACTCGGGTCGAGACTCGTTGGCGTGCTTGTACCAGGTGATGTACATGATGCAGGGAGTGTCGGGATCGAGCGCTCAGTAACCTTGTAACTTGTGAAGTACATGACGCAGAGAATGTCGGGATGGAGCACTCGGTAACGTAGTTGTACCTGGTGACGTAATGATGCAGGGAGGGTCGGGATGGAGCATTCGGTCGCGTGCTTGTACCAGTGACGTACATGACGCAGGGAGGGTCGCGGTTGAGCACACAGTAGCATGGTTGTACCTGGTGACGTACGTGATACTGGGAGGGTCGGGGTTGGCGAATCAAGAAAGAGACCCGGGATAACACTCATGCCATTCCTTCTTTATTTAAATGATTACAAAATAATGATATTATATGAGTAACATTTTGTTAGACCATTTGGGACCCCATATTTGAATAAGATATAAGAGAAAAATAACGTTTTACGTTGTAATTGCAGCACTCGGTCGCGTGCTTGTACCTGACGTACATGATGCAGGGAGGGGCAGGATGGAGCATTCGATAGAGTGGTTGTACCTGCTGACTTACATGATGTAGCGAGGGTCGAGATTAAGCACTCGGTAGCGTGGTTTTACCAGTGACGTACATGATGCAGGGAGGGTCGGGATGGAGCACTCGGTAGAGTGGTTGTACCAGTGACGTACATGATGCAGGGAATGTCGGGAGCACTCGGTAGCGTGGTCGTACATGGTGACGTACATGATGCAGGGAATGTCGGTATGGAGCACTCGGTAGCGTGCTTGACCAGTGACGTACATGATGCAGGGAATGTCGGGATGGAGCACTCGGTAGAGTGGTTGTACCAGTGACGTACATGATGCAGGGAATATCGGGGTTGAGCACTCGGTAGAGTGGTTGTACCTGCTGACGTACATGATGCAGGGAATATCGGAATGGAGCACTCGGTAGCGTGCTTGCACCAGTGACGTACATGATGCAGGGAATGTCGGGATGGAGCACTCGGTAGAGTGGTTGTACCATTGACGTACATGATGCAGGGAATGTCGGGATGGAGCACTCGGTAGCGTGGTCGTACATGGTGACGTACATGATGCAGGGAATGTCGGAATGGAGCACTCGGTAGCGTGCTTGAGGGAATGTCGGGAGCACTCGGTAGCGTGGTCGTACATGGTGACGTACATGATGCAGGGAATGTCGGAATGGAGCACTCGGTAGCGTGCTTGTACCAGTGACGTACATGATGCAGAGAATGTCGGGATGGAGCACTCGGTAGCGTGGTTTTACATGATGACGAACATGATGCAGGGAATGTCGGAATGGAGCACTCGGTAGCGTGCTTGTACCAGTAACGTACATGATGCAGGGACTGTCGGAATGGAGCACTCGGTAGGGTGGTTGTACCAGTGACGTACATGATGCAGGGAATGTCGTGATGGAGCACTCGGTAGAGTGGGTGTACCAGTGACGTACATGATGCAGGGTGGTTCGGGGTTGAGCACTCGGTAGCGTGGTTGTACCTGATGACGTACATGATGCTGGGAGGGTCGGGATTGAGCATTCGGTCGCGTAGTTGTACCTGATTTCGTACATGATGTGTAAGCTGGGGGTGTCTTTTCTACATCATTTCATTACTTATTACCTGCACACGTTCATGCTGTTTTCTTCATTGCTTATTACCTGCACACTTTCATGCTGTTTTCTTTATTACTTATTACCTGCACACTTTCATGCTGTTTTCTTCATTGCTTATTACCTGCATACTTTCATGCTGTTTTCTTCATTGGCATTGCTTATTACCTGCATACTTTCATGCTGTTTTCTTCATTACTTATTACCTGCCCACGTTCATGCCGTTTTCTTCATTGCTTATTACCTGCACATTTTCATGCTGTTTTCTTTATTGCTTATTACCTGTACACTTTCATGCTGTTTTCTTCATTGCTTATTACCTGCACACTTTCATGCTGTTTTCTTCATTACTTATTACCTGCCCACGTTCATGCCGTTTTCTTCATTGCTTATTACCTGCACATTTTCATGCTGTTTTCTTTATTGCTTATTACCTGCACACTTTCATGCTGTTTTCTTCATTGCTTATTACCTGCATACTTTCATGCTGTTTTCTTCATTGGCATTGCTTATTACCTGCACACTTTCATGCTGTTTTCTTCATTGCTTATTACCTGCACACTTTCATGCTGTTTTCTTTATTGCTTATTACCTGCACACTTTCATGCTGTTTTCTTCATTGGGAGAATAAGTATGCTCTACCGCCTTCCTAATACACGAAAAGCTATGCTAGTCAGAAAGGGTCAGAAAAGGATTGGTCTGTATGGGCGTTTGTTACGAGATCATGACGTATGCAAACGGCATTAGCGAATCAAGAAAGAGACCCGGAATAACACTCATACCATTCCTTCTTTATTTAAATGATTACAAAATAATGATATTATATGAGTAACATTTTGTTAGACCATTTGGGACCCCATATTTGTATAAGATATAAGAGAAAAATAACGTTTTCCGTTGTAATTACAGCACTCGGTAGCGTGCTTGTACCTGGTGACGTACATGATGCAGGGAGGGTCGGGGTTGAGCACACTGTAGCGTGGTTGTACCTGGTGACGTACATGATGTAGGGAGGGTCGGGGTTGAGCACTCGGTACTGGGTAAGATTGGAGGCTGTACGTGTGGGTTCAAATAGTCAAACCTTTCGTGACACTCATCAATGTCGCTGTGTATTTTAAACGTATAACATCAAATCAAGTTACGTAAATATACGGATGTTGAATTGCGTTGTGACCTATGAGAATTGAGCGGAGGTGTCTTTTCTACATCAATTCATTGGTTATTACATGCACATTTTCATGCTGTTTTCTTCATTGCTTATTACCTGCACACTTTCATGCTGTTTTCTTCATTGCTTATTACCTGCACACTTTCATGCCGTTTTCTTCATTGCTTATTACCTACACATTTTCATGCTGTTTTCTTCATTGCTTATTACCTGCACACTTTCATGCTGTTTTCTTCATTGCTTATTACCTGCACACTTTCATGCTGTTTTCTTCATTGCTTATTACCTGTACACTTTCATGCTGTTTTCTTCATTGCTTATTACCTGCACACTTTCATGCTGTTTTCTTCATTGGGAGAAGAAGTATGCTCTACCGCCTTCGTAATACACGAAAAGCTATGCTAGTCAGAAAAGATCAGAAAAGGGTAGGTTTGTATGGGCGTTTGTTACGAGATCATGACGTATGCAAACGGCATTAGCGAATTAAGAAAGAGACCCGGAATAACACTCATACCATTCCTTCTTTATTTAAATGATTACAAAATAATGATATTATATGACTGACATTTTGTTAGACCATTTGGGACCCCATATTTGTATAAGATATAAGAGAAAAATAACGTTTTACGTTGTAATTGCAGCACTCGGTAGCGTGCTTGTACCTGGTGACGTACATGATGCAGGGAGGGTCGGGTTTGAGCACACTGTAGCGTGGTTGTACCTGATGACGTACATGATGCTGGGAGGGTCGGGATTGAGCATTCGGTCGCGTAGTTGTACCTGATGACGTACATGATGTAGGGAGGGTCGGGGTTGAGCACTCGGTACTGGGTAAGATTGGAGGCTGTACGTGTGGGTTCAAAATAGTCAAGCCTTTCGTGACACTCATCAATGTCGCTGTGTATTTTAAACGTATAACATAAATCAATCAAATCAAGTTACGTAAATATACGGATGTTGAATTGCGTTGTGACCTATGAGAATTGAGCGGAGGTGTCTTTTCTACATCATTTTATTGCTTATTACCTGCACATTTTCATGCTGTTTTCTTCATTGCTTATTACCTGCACACTTTCATGCTGTTTTCTTCATTGCTTATTACCTGCACACTTTCATGCTGTTTTCTTCATTGCTTATTACCTGCACATTTTCATGCTGTTTTCTTTATTGCTTATTACCTGTACACTTTCATGCTGTTTTCTTCATTGCTTATTACCTGCACATTTTCATGCTGTTTTCTTCATTACTTATTACCTGTACACTTTCATGCTGTTTTCTTTATTGCTTATTACCTGTACACTTTCATACTGTTTTCTTCATTGCTTATTACCTGCACACTTTCATGCTGTTTTCTTCATTGGAAGAATAAGTATGCTCTACCGCCTTCGTAATACACGAAAAGCTATGCTAGTCAGAAAAGGTCAGAAAAGGGTAGGTCTGTATGGGCGTTTGTTACGAGATCATGACGTATGCAAACGGCATTAGCGAATTAAGAAAGAGACCCGGAATAACACTCATACCATTCCTTCTTTATTTAAATGATTACAAAATAATGATATTATATGACTGACATTTTGTTAGACCATTTGGGACCCCATATTTGTATAAGATATAAGAGAAAAATAACGTTTTACGTTGTAATTGCAGCACTCGGTAGCGTGCTTGTACCTGGTGACGTACATGATGCAGGGAGGGTCGGGTTTGAGCACACTGTAGCGTGGTTGTACCTGATGACGTACATGATGCTGGGAGGGTCGGGATTGAGCATTCGGTCGCGTAGTTGTACCTGATGACGTACATGATGTAGGGAGGGTCGGGGTTGAGCACTCGGTACTAGGTAAGATTGGAGGCTGTACGTGTGGGTTCAAAATAGTCAAGCCTTTCGTGACACTCATCAATGTCGCTGTGTATTTTAAACGTATAACATCAATCAATCAAATCAAGTTACGTAAATATACGGATGTTGAATTGCGTTGTGACCTATGAGAATTGAGCGGAGGTGTCTTTTCTACATCATTTTATTGCTTATTACCTGCACATTTTCATGCTGTTTTCTTCATTGCTTATTACCTGCACACTTTCATGCTGTTTTCTTCATTGCTTATTACCTGCACATTTTCATGCTGTTTTCTTTATTGCTTATTACCTGTACACTTTCATGCTGTTTTCTTCATTGCTTATTACCTGCACATTTTCATGCTGTTTTCTTCATTACTTATTACCTGTACACTTTCATGCTGTTTTCTTTATTGCTTATTACCTGTACACTTTCATACTGTTTTCTTCATTGCTTATTACCTGCACACTTTCATGCTGTTTTCTTCATTGGAAGAATAAGTATGCTCTACCGCCTTCGTAATACACGAAAAGCTATGCTAGTCAGAAAAGGTCAGAAAAGGGTAGGTCTGTATGGGCGTTTGTTACGAGATCATGACGTATGCAAACGGCATTAGCGAATTAAGAAAGAGACCCGGAATAACACTCATACCATTCCTTCTTTATTTAAATGATTACAAAATAATGATATTATATGACTGACATTTTGTTAGACCATTTGGGACCCCATATTTGTATAAGATATAAGAGAAAAATAACGTTTTACGTTGTAATTGCAGCACTCGGTAGCGTGCTTGTACCTGGTGACGTACATGATGCAGGGAGTGTCGGTATAGAGCACTCGGTAGAGTGGTTGAACCAGTGACATACATGATGCAGGGAATGTCGAGATGGAGCACTTGGTAGGGTGGTTGTGCAAGTGAGGTACATGATGCAGGGAATGTCGGGATGGAGCACTCGGTAGAGTGGATGTACCAGTGACGTACATGATGCAGGGAATGTCGGGATGGAGCACTCGATAGAGTAGACGTACCAGTGACGTACATGATGCAGGGAATGTCGGGGTTGAGCTCTCGGTAGCGTGCTTGTACCAGTGATGTACATGATGCAGGGAATGTCGGAATGGAGCACTCGGTAGAGTGGATGTACCAGTGACGTACATGATGCAGGGAATGTCGGGATGGAGCACTCGGTAGAGTGGATGTACCAGTGACGTACATGATGCAGGGAATGTCGGGATGGAGCACTCGGTAGAGTAGACGTACCAGTGACGTATATGATGCAGGGAGGGTCGGGGTTGAGCACACTGTAGCGTGGTTGTACCTGGTGACGTATATGACGCAGGGAGGGGCAGGATGGAGCATTCGGTCGCGTAGTTGTATCTGATTTCGTACATGATGTGTAAGCTGGAGGTGTCTTTTCTACATCATTTCATTACTTATTACCTGCACACTTTCATGCTGTTTTCTTCATTGCTTATTACCTGCACACTTTCATGCTGTTTTCTTTATTGGGAGAATAAGTATGCTCTACCGCCTTCGTAATACACGAAAAGCTATGCTAGTCAGAAAAGATTGGTCTGTATGGGCGTTTGTTACGAGATCATGACGTATGCAAACGGCATTAGCGAATCAAGAAAGAGACCCAGAATAACACTCATACCATTCCTTCTTTATTTAAATGATTACGGAATAATGAAATTATATGAGTAACATTTTGTTAGACCATTTGGGACCTCATATTTGTATAAGATGTAAGAGAAAAATAACGTTTTACGTTGTAATCAGTGGCGTAGCTACCGTTACGCCAAATACGCACGTGCGTACACATTATTTTGTCAAAAATATAGTGTCTCATGAGAGAGAGAGAGAGAGAGAGAGAGAGAGAGAGAGAGAGAGAGAGAGAGAGAGGTGGTCGTTTTCCTTTCCCCCAAACTCCCTGCCTTTCTTGTGCGTACACATCATTTGCACTCTGGCTACGCCCCTGGTAATTGCAGCACTCGGTAGCGTGATTGTACCTGGTGACGTACATGATGCAGGGAGGTTTGGAATTCAGCATTTGCTCGCGTGCTTGTACCTGGTGAGGTACATGATGCAGGGAGGGGCATGATTGAGCACTCGGTAGCGTAGTTGTACCTGGTGACGTACATGATGCAGGCGGGGTCGGGATTGAACACTCGGTAGCGTGGTTGTACCTGGTGATGTACATGATTCAGGGAGGGTCGGGGTTGAGCATGCGGTCGCGTGGTTGCACTCGGTACCGGGTAAGATTGGAGGCTGTACGTGTGGGTTCAAATAGTCGAGCCTTTCATGACACTCATCAATGTCGCTGTATATTTTAAACGTATAACATCATTCAATCAAATCAAGGTACGTAAATATACGGATGTTGAATTGCGTTGTGACCTATGGGAATTGAGCGGAGGTGTCTTTTCTACATCAATTCATTGCTTATTACCTGCACACTTTCATGCTGTTTTCTTTATTGGGAGAATAAGTATGCTATACCGCCTTCGTAATACACGAAAAGCTATGCTAGTCAGAAAAAGTCAGAAAAGATTGGTCTGTATGGGCGTTTGTTACGAGATCATGACGTATGCAAACGGCATTAGCGAATCAATAAAAAAGAGACCCGGAATAACACTCATACCATTCCTTCTTTATTTAAATGATTACGAAATAATGATATTATATGAGTAACAATTTGTTAGACCATTTTGGACCCCATATTTAGTCAAAAATATCAGACCCAAGCATCAGACTGAAACTGGGGTCTAATATTTCTGACTACAACATGATTAGTCCAAAATATCAGACCAAGCATCAGACTGAAACTAGGGTCTAGTATTTCTGACTACATCATTAGTCCAAAATATCAGACCCAAGCATCAGACTGAAACTGAGGTCTGATATTTCTGACTACTACATGATTACTCCAAAATATCAGACCCAAGCATCAGACTGAAACTGGGGTCTGGTATTTCTGACTACTACATGATTAGTCCAAAATATCAGACCAAGCATCAGGTTGAAACTGGGGTCTAGTATTTCTGACTACTACATGATTAGTCCAAAATATCAGACCCAAGCATCAGACTGAAACTGAGGTCTGATATTTCTGACTACTACATGATTAGTCCAAAATATCAGACCCAAGCATCAGACTGAAACTGGGGTCTGGTATTTCTGACTACTACATCATTAGTCCAAAATATCAGACCCAAGCATCAGGCTGAAACTGTGGTCTGGTATTTCTGACTACTACATGATTAGTCCAAAATATCAGACCCAAGCATCAGGTTGAAACTGGGGTCTGGTATTTCTGACTACTACATCATTAGTCCAAAATATCATACCCAAGCATCAGACTGAAACTGAGGTCTGATATTTCTGACTACTACATGATTAGTCCAAAATATCAGACCCAAGTATCAGACTGAAACTGGGGTCTGGTATTTCTGACTATTACATGATTAGTCCAAAATATCAGACCCAAGCATCAGGCTGAAACTGGGGTCTGGTATTTCTGACTACTACATGATTAGTCCAAAACATCAGACCCAAGCATCAGGCTGAAACTGGGGTCTGGTATTTCTGACTACTACATGATATAGTCCAGTGGTAGGTGAGTTTACAGTACATCACTGGTATTCTGTGATTGTTTGTTATTGTTTTACGTCACACCCAGAATTTTTCACTCATATGATGGCGGCACCTGCCTGGTTCAGGGCTTCATGATTCAGTCCTTTGCTATGGCCACATCCGAAATTATGAGGGATCCTTTATGTGCTTAAATGTACGTCTATCATGACACGGGACCTCAGTTTATAGTCTTTCATCCGTAGAACAGATAGGCAGGCAAAAGATAAATCATCATAGAAAACCAGACTCGAATCCGGATCATCGAATGAAATACACTGTAATTTCACTGAACCGACGGGTCGGTCATATATGGTATTGCTGAGATACAAGTCTATATTATAGTGTAAAGGAACGCAAACACTCTATATTGCAAATGTTCGGCCTCACGACATTTATCAAGCAATTTAAGAAATGACAAATACATAGCTATGTAAAATCCATGTTTACGTTTCAAAAATACATGTAATATACTAAAAGAGAGATAACTCTTGTATAATACAATGAACATAAATGTGAGTCTGTCCGCCTCAGTGTATACACTATAACTAGTTTATGAAACGAAGAATTAACAACGAGTTTTGAAAAATTAAAATAAAGGTGAATTTTAAGTTTTCACATTGTGAATTTGCCCATAAATCAATAATACTATAAAATTTGATCAAAAGTCCTTCAAAACAAAATATAAAAAGTCGATATCCTATAGTCTTCAAAATAATATCTTTAATACCAAACTTCATTTTACAATTCCATTTTCGCTATAAATGACATATCTACATATATGTTGTTTCATTCGCTAATCAGGGGTAAGAGATCGGAGTTCCAGACCCGTACTTGAATTTGACCAAAAAGTACTTTTTTGAAACCTTCTGTTATACAATGGATGAGTTTACAAATCAGGACAAAGTTGGAACACTTTCCGATGGCTTTCTCTCTCTCTCTCTCTCTCTCTCTATCAATAGGATTTCTGGAACCACGCTTGGTGTTATACAAGAAACAAAGAAATCTATAGTAAATTCAATGTCATGCGCGGTCAGATGGAACGCGAATAAATATGTACACATCGGGAAAATAATCCCCATTAAACGTATACAAGGTAAGAGTTGTTAAATGCTTGAGAGAAGGCCGATTAGAATTACCGCTAGCTGTTACTGACCAATGCCGACGCTACTGTACCCATGTAATGTACCCGTTGTGTCCGACACAACAAAGCCTACTCGAAACAAAGGGCAGTTTGTATCAATATAGTAAATCTATACAATACGATGCTCTCTCTTGTCCCGTAATGTATGTAATGATTAAATATATAATATGGAATGAAAGGGTTTAGAATAAAGCTACATGAAGTATGTTATTCATTTTCAATTTATTTCTAATTTTGGAACAGCCCCTCGTTGTATACATTTGTTGGTACCAATATTTACATTTGAGGGGTAATATAAATAAGTTTTGGGAACGATAGAGATTGGAAATGACATATTACGAACATTGAAAATTTATTGTACAGTGTACAGTTTTATCACTCTACATTGGATGCAATACTAATGTGTCATGGATAAAACGCAATGAACAATGTTAAGGTGAGCTGATTTTGCTATTATTATTTTTCATATTTATATTCATTCAGGATGTGACGTTTGTGAATGAAGGTAGTCGACGGCTTTGTGTTGTATGTACCCCCGATGACCTTTGTCAATTTAGTTTTTGTGTATGTAACTTTCAGTAAGAAGTGCAATTCGTAAACTTCTGTAGAATCTGAAAGCAGAAATTAAAAAAAAAAAGGGGGGGGGGGTGATAAATTTGACCATATCAAAATATTTTAACAAAATTTCTAGAGTATTTGTCATGTTTTCACTTAAAATGAAAAAGAGAGAGATTCATTACTTTATGACCACTGGACATGGCGGCTTCAGTTTCCAATGTAAAAGCCCTTCTGATCAGGATTTCGCCTGGCTAAGGGGAATGGGAGGGGAGGGGGGGAGTTCTGGATTTTGCGCCAAGGGGATCTTATCCTCCAACAAAATAGTTCGACAAGCATAAAAGAAACGAGATGGGGTAGGGCTGGTGTGAGATATAACCGATACCTAATTCCAAGGCGGATGGACAGACTTTCAGGAATGTCTATTGTTGAAGTAGCCAACATTGTTTACATGGGTATGGAAGCGGACAATTAAAAGTAGCAAATACTTGACTATATCACTACTGCTTTCATCACTGGCATGACGAGTGATTGAAGAAACAGATACGGAATATTCTGCAGCTTATGAATAGACTTATCATTTACAATTTATGAATATGATATGAATTTTATTATTATATTAATGAGTTCTCTTTGCTCTTTCTGATGGATAAAAAGAAGGTCAAACAGGTGTAGGACATAATTCATGGGTGGAGAGTTTGCCTGGATCCCTAATTTCCCTCTGTATCATCTCAAGAAAGCAATATCAGAACTTGTTTTAATTTTGCCTTTCCTTCAAACACTACATGTTGATGAATTTAAAAGATAAACAACGTTAAAGCATATTTGAACTAAAACCAAGCACTTATAGCCTAAAAGTCTTTTTTCTGTTTGTTTATACTTTAATCTTCAGCATATGTATGTATACTCTGAATTGGCGGATCCAGAATCTTAAAATCATAAAGTGTTGTGTGGATGGATTTGAGGTGGGAAACCAAGAGAAGACGATTTATTGTGAACTGTCACTTTGATCATTTTTGTGAAGGGAAAGGGGGAATTAAGAGAGTCTTCGCCTACAAGGCCCCTAAATCCACCAGTTTTAACAGCCTGACAGCCATCTGTAAGAATAACAATCATGTAGCATTAATGTACACTTTTCCTATGTAATGTCACACTACTAACATCAGCGGCCATGTTGGATTACAGCTCTCGGAGTTTTTCTATTACAACCATGTAAACTTAATTAAATTCTTAAGAAATTTCTCCAGATTTCGTGATTTCAGTCTCATTTACTCTGGAAAAATAATCAATCGGTTGAAAATTTTCGATAAAGCATACAGATATGCGTCACAGATGTTAATAGCAATACTATAAAAGTTGTCATCTATTGGGAATCGAACTCTTGACCTTTGGATTTACGGTAACGCTCTACAAATTGAGCTTACGGGACTTCCCTCCAGTAGAGTTAGTAACCGATGCTTGGAGAGAGCAAACATCAGTGACATATACGAAGTGATTATATCACAAATTTAAGTTCAAACAAGCAGCAGTTTTTGTATGGGCAATGATGGATAAAGTCGCAGAGTTGTAATCCAGTCAGGGAGATAACTCTACAATGAAGCTAATATGTCTGAAAAATAAGGTTGACAGAGAACACTCTATTCAGAAATTATACACATTGTTGTGTAAGTGTTACCATAAAGTAAACTAACACATGTAGATAGTTGTTATTATTATATCTCACCCCTGACCTCTGCTTCCATCTGTCTATTTAGTACATCTTGGCAGATCCAAAAGTTATACTCCATATGTATCATAATAATAATGATACAAGTTTAAAAAATTACAGAATGTGTTTCAGTTATGTTTATTCCCCTTTTTCACATACAATGATCAGCATACACGGATAATGATGAAATAAGCTTTCATGTAATAGGCATTATCAACGTACAATGATCAGCATACACGGATAATGATGAAATAAGCTTTCATGTAATAAGCATTATCAATACAAAACAGTTACGACTTTGCTAAATATCTTTAGAAATGAGTAAAAGGTCTTTACGTGTGCACCTTCTCTATGGCCACTTACTCTATGATCACCTACTCTATGTTCACCCACTCTATGACCACCTACTCAATGATCATCCACTCTATGATCACCCACTCTATGATCACCCCTAGCCTATGATCACCTACTCTGATCACCCACTCTATGATCACACCTACTCTATGATCACACCTACTCTATGATCACCTACTCTATGATCACCTACTTTATGATCACCCACTCTATGATCACCCACTCTATGATCATCTACTCTGTGATCTCCTACCCTATGACCATTTATTGTATGATCACACCTACTCTACAATCACCTAATCTATGATCACTTACTCTATGATCACTTACTCTATGATCACCTACCCTGTGATCACCACTCTATGATCACCTACTGTATGACCGCCTACTGTATGATCACCCACTCTATGATCACCCCTACTCTATGATCACCTACTCTATGATCACCCACTCTATGATCACACCTACTCTATGATCACTTACCCTGTGATCACCACTCTATGATCACCTACTGTATGACCACCTAATCTATGATCACCTACTCTATGATCACACCTACTCTATGATCACCTACTCTATGATCACCCACTCTATGATCACACCTACTCTTTGATCACCTACTCTATGATCACCTAGTGTATGATCACCTACTCTATGATCACACCTACTCTTTGATCACCTACTCTATGATCACCTAGTGTATGATCACCTACTCTATGATCACACCTACTCTTTGATCACCTACTCTATGATCACCTAGTGTATGATCACCTACTCTATGACCATCTATTCTATGATCACCTACTCTATGATCACACCTACTCTATGATCACCCACTCTATGATCACACTTACTCTATGATCACCTACTCTACGATCACTTACCCTATGACCACCCACTCTATAATCACCTACTCTAAGATCACCCCTACCCTATGATCACCTACTCTATGATCACATACTCTATGATCACCCTTTCTATGATCACCAACTCTATGACCACCTACTCTATAGTCATCCACTCTATGATCACCTACTCTATGATCACCTTTTCTATAGTCACCTGCTCTATGATCAATTACTCCATGATCACCTACTCTATGATCACCTACTCTATGACTACCGTTACCCTATGATCACCTACTCTATAATCACCTACTCTATGATCACCAGCTGCTGCTGGGTGTTCCCCAGGAGAGAAAACGATACTAACATCCGGGTCTGCTATCTTTATCTACTTAGAGGAAGACCTGACTTACTCAGTCTTGTTTCTACTGACATTGTCTGCTATATATTTATCACTTTGCATGGACAAAGTATCAGCCCAATGGCCATCACTTTGCCATGGCAGAATACCTGTCAAAAGGTATGCTGTATGGTCATCATTTGTCCGAATTTTTTTTCATCTATATTTTGATATGATTTCTTGGGTTCTGCAAAATATTTTTTAAAAATTTTTTTGGTACTAATGAATTTTTAAATGGCCATTACGGTATTTGAACCGCTAATCCACATCGTGCAAATACTTATCTCTGTCAGAAATAAAATTAAGAATAAAAAATATTAGGAATATTACAGTCTCACATAAAATATTAAGAATAACTCATGGAATAGATATTTTCTCATAAAAGTGAGATCATAAATAGCTTACTGCTCCTCTATATTAAAAACTCAAGAACGGGACACAAAATATAAGAAAATTGCTCAAACTGCTACCAAATATTAAAATTTTGATTTTGAAATTGTACTTAAAACAACATTTCTTTAAAAAAAAAAACCTTTCACAGATTACCCTAATGCCTAAGTTTGTTGTAGTCGCTTCGAAGACAACATTTGTCCACTTTCGGGCATAAGTCGCTCTAAACTGGATCCATTCTTTCATGCAATTTGCGCCAACCCCTACCCACCCCACAATAAACCCCCAAAAAACCCCAAAACAAACTATTTAGGGAACCCAGCATACTTCATCCCTACCAATAAAATTCCTTCCACTGTTCTGAAGGAAAAGTCGATAGTTAAAGAAGTCTACACGGGACTGACTAACGAACGGACAGACCCCATACGAGGAGTGATCAGAATTGCTTACTTCCGGCTTCCGCTAAAGCGAGCTAAAAACTGAACACCTCATGTGTTTCTTCAATCTCTTCCACGTCAGCATTTCCCTCTCGGTATTTCTTTATTTTCTTGCGTATTACCGTCCTCGTTCCTGAGCCTCCAGTAGTCTGTGTCTCTTTATCTTCGCATTTTCGCTTTTGCACCTGCACATAACCTGGTGGCGTCAATGATGTGCCCTCATTATGCGTCACTAATAAAGATGGTGTCACGATATTTCCGTTGATTCTCCCGGCATATATGTTATCAGCAAAATTGTTATCAGCAAACTCGTTATCAGAATCCTGTTCTGAAGAGAAAAGGGGAAAAGATCTGACTCGGATATATGAAAAAAAAACTTTTACGGACATAGCGATCATAGATGTGTAAGTAAAATTTAAATGTTAAAAACTCATTCACCTATACAGAAATAACGGAACCGATATAAGTTGGTCAATGGGGGTTAAATACAAAAATCTAAAAACATGGTACAAGTCCTGAAACGCCCAATGCCTCTGTTAAAAAATATGTCTTGATCTCAGAGGTCTGGTCAATGCCCCTGGAGAATAAATATCTCTTGATCTCAGAGATCTGGTCAGTGCCGCAGGAAAATATATATGTCTTGGTCTCAGAGGTCTGGTCAATGCCCCTGGAGAATAAATATCTCTTGATTTCAGAGGTCTGGTCAGTGCCTTAGGAGAATAAATATCTCTTGATCTTAGAGATCTGGTCAGTGCCCCAGGAAAATATATATGTTTTGATCTCAGAGGTCTGGTCAATGCTCCTGGAGAATAAATATCTCTTGATCTCAGAGGTCTGGTCAATGCCCCTGGAGAATAAATATCTCTTGATCTCAGAGGTCTGGTCAGTGTCCCAGCAGAATAAATATCTTTTAATCTCAAAGGTCTGGTCAGTGCCCCAGTAGAATAAATATGTCTTGATATCAGAGGTCTGGTCAATGCTCCCGGTGAATAAATATCTCTTGATCTCAAAGGTCTGGTCAGTGCCTTAGGAGAATAAATATCTCTTGATCTCAGATGGCTTATAAGGTGCCTCATTAAAAAGTAAGCGGGTCTTCTACTGTGTTAACACTAACAGCTATGAATGACCACAACAAACAGACAACAAAATAATTTTTAATATTAATATATTTTCAAGCATGGAGATACACGTTTATTGAGGATTCTAATGCACTTTGTTTGTAACACGTGATCTCATTGGCTGTCCGATTTAAAAACTGCAAGGGTAAATTCACGATACCTGTGCAGTTTTTGATATGACGTCACGATACCCTGCAGTTTCTGATTTGTGACGTCACGATACCATGCAGTTTTTATATGACTGAGATTAGCGAATACACCGATCCACTTTCGTCGAATGTCAAGCACTTTAGCGCAAAATACGATTGTGATGACGTCACGCAAGGTTGGACCAGTTGGACATTTGATTATGACGTCATAAGCATAACAATCAAAAGTCCGCAAAACCTCGCTTTCTTTGCTGAAAAGTGGATCGGTGTATTGGCTTAGAAAACCATAATTCTGTGCTTCTAGTTGTAATTATTTTGTCAAATGCATTAGAATGGGGTTACCATGCTTGTGTTTTACAAAAACTGAAAGGGTATCGGCAAATACCCTGTCAGAAATTTCCGTTTCACAGCTCGGCTAATGCCTCACAGTGACACTCAACTTCTGACAGAGTATTCGCCGAATACTATATTTTGTAAAATACAAGCATGGTAATCTTTAAATAAACAATCTTTTCTTTCGCTTGAATGCCTTTATGGTTAAAATGTTAAGAGGCTATTTCAGACATAGTAGAATCTGAGGTAAGGCAGTGAGCATAATACTATGTTTACCTGTATTGTCTGGAGATATTTCCTGTTTACAAGCCTTATATGGAGGTCCGCCGTTTATAATAGATTCCCCACTAATGACTGTAGATGCTGGGTACGTAGAAGGCTTTGATCCCAGGAATTCGTCTAATCTATCATAAAAAGGAAACTTGCTTCTTGACTCTTCGGTGGTAGTTTTCAGATAAATTTGTCTCAGTCCTTTTATTTTTATTCTACACGACTCCCAGCTTCTATCTACACCTCGTCTTTCCAGAGCTAAAAATAGATGTGAACATTGAAAGTTGTTAAAGAAAAAAAGGAACTACTACTGTGATTGTAATATATGAGTGTAGTCTACACAGAATAAAGTATAAGCTTTAATATGTCCCCTTTGTATAATAAACATTATCATAGATAGTATTGTATAGCAGACACTAACATAGATACTATTGTATAGCAGACACTAACATAGATACTCTTGTATAGCAGACACTAACATAGATAGTATTGTATAGCAGACACTAACATAGATACTCTAGTATAGCAGACACTAACATAGATATTATTGTATAGCAGACACTAACATAGATATTATTGTATAGCAGACACTAACATAGATATTATTGTATAGTAGACACTAACATAGATACTATTGTATAGCAGATACTAACATAGATATTATTGTATAGCAGACACTAACATAGATATTATTGTATAGTAGACACTAACATAGATACTATTGTATAGCAGACACTAACATAGATATTATTGTATAGTAGACACTAACATAGATACTATTGTATAGCAGACACTAACATAGATATTATTGTATAGTAGACACTAACATAGATACTATTGTATAGCAGACACTAACATAGATATTATTGTATAGCAGACACTAACATAGATATTATTGTATAGTAGACACTAACATAGATACTATTGTATAGCAGACACTAACATAAATATTATTGTATAGTAGACACTAACATAGATACTATTGTATAGCAGACACTAACATAGATATTATTGTATAGCAGACACTAACATAGATATTATTGTATAGTAGACACTAACATAGATACTATTGTATAGCAGACACTAACATAGATATTATTGTATAGCAGACACTAACATAGATATTATTGTATAGCAGACACTAACATAGATACTCTTGTATAGCAGACACTAACATAGATATTATTGTATAGTAGACACTAACATAGATATTATTGTATAGCAGACACTAACATAGATACTCTAGTATAGCAGACACTAACATAGATATTATTGTATAGCAGACACTAACATAGATATTATTGTATAGCAGACACTAACATAGATATTATAGTATAGTAGACACTAACATAGATATTATTGTATAGTAGACACTAACATAGATATTATTGTATAGCAGACACTAACATAGATACTATTGTATAGCAGACATTAACATAGATATTATTGTATAGTAGACACTAACATAGATATTATAGTATAGTAGACACTAACATAGATACTATTGTATAGCAGACACTAACATAGATATTATTGTATAGCAGACACTAACATATAGATATTATTGTATAGCAGACACTAACATATAGATATTATTGTATAGTAGACACTAACATAGATATCATTGTATAGCAGACACTAACATAGATATTATTGTATAGCAGACACTAACATAGATATTATTGTATAGCAGACACTAACATAGATATTATTGTATAGCAGACACTAACATAGATACTCTAGTATAGCAGACACTAACATAGATATTATTGTATAGCAGACACTAACATAGATATTATTGTATAGCAGACACTAACATAGATATTATTGTATAGCATACACTAACATAGATATTATTGTATAGTAGACACTAACATAGATACTCTAGTATAGCAGACACTAACATAGATATTATTGTATAGCAGACACTAACATAGATATTATTGTATAGCAGACACTAACATAGATATTATTGTATAGCAGACACTAACATAGATATTATTGTATAGCAGACACTAACATAGATACTCTAGTATAGCAGACACTAACATAGATATTATTTGTATAGCAGACACTAACATAGATATTATTGTATAGCAGACACTAACATAGATATTATTGTATAGTAGACACTAACATAGATATTATTGTATAGTAGACACTAACATAGATATTATTGTATAGCAGACACTAACATAGATATTATTGTATAGCAGACACTAACATAGATATTATTGTATAGCAGACACTAACATAGATACTCATGTATAGCAGACACTAACATAGATAGTATTGTATAGCAGACACTAACATAGATACTCTTGTATAGCAGACACTAACATAGATATTATTGTATAGTAGACACTAACATAGATATTATTGTATAGTAGACACTAACATAGATACTCTAGTATAGCAGACACTAACATAGATATTATTGTATAGCAGACACTAACATAGATATTATTGTATAGCAGACACTAACATAGATACTCTAGTATAGCAGACACTAACATAGATATTATTGTATAGCAGACACTAACATAGATATTATTATATAGTAGACACTAACATAGATATTACTGTATAGTAGACACTAACATAGATATTATTGTATAGCAGACACTAACATAGATATTATTGTATAGCAGACACTAACATAGATATTATTGTAAAGCAGACACTAACATAGATATTATTGTATAGCAGACACTAACATAGATACTCTAGTATAGCAGACACTAACATAGATATTATTGTATAGCAGACACTAACATAGATATTATTGTATAGCAGACACTAACATAGATACTCTAGTATAGCAGACACTAACATAGACATTATTGTATAGCAGACACTAACATAGATACTCTAGTATAGCAGACACTAACAGAGATACTATTGTATAGCAGACACTAACATAGATATTATTGTATAGTAGACACTAACATACATAGTATTGTAGAGCAGACACTAACATAGATATTATTGTATAGTAGACACTAACATAGATATTATTGTATAGAAGACACTAACATAGATATTATTGTATAGCAGACACTAACATAGATATTATTGTATAGCAGACACTAACATAGATACTCATGTATAGCAGACACTAACATAGATATTATTGTATAGTAGACACTAACATAGATATTATTGTATAGCAGACACTAACATAGATATTATTGTATAGTAGACACTAACATATAGATATTATTGTATAGCAGACACTAACATAGATATTATTGTATAGCAGACACTAACATAGATACTATTGTATAGCAGACACTAACATAGATATTATTGTATAGTAGACACTAACATAGATATTATTGTATAGCAGACACTAACATAGATACTATTGTATAGCAGACACTAACATAGATATTATTGTATAGCAGACACTAACATAGATAATATTGTATAGTAGACACTAACATATATATTATTGTATAGTAGACACTAACATAGATACTATGTATAGCAGACACTAACATAGATATTATTGTATAGTAGACACTAACATATAGATATTATTGTATAGCAGACACTAACATAGATATTATTGTATAGTAGACACTAACATAGATACTATTGCATAGCAGACACTAACATAGATATTATTGTATAGCATACACTAACATAGATATTATTTGTATAGCAGACACTAACATAGATTTTATTGTATAGTAGACACTAACATAGATATTATTGTATAGTAGACACTAACATAGATATTATTGTATAGTAGACACTAACATAGATATTATTGTATAGCAGACACTAACATAGATACTATTGTATAGCAGACACTAACATAGATATTATTGTATAGTAGACACTAACATAGATATTATTGTATAGCAGACACTAACATAGATATTATTGTATAGTAGACACTAACATAGATATTATTGTATAGCAGACACTAACATAGATATTATTGTATAGCAGACACTAACATAGATATTATTGTATAGCAGACACTAACATAGATACTATTGTATAGCAGACATTAACATAGATATTATTGTATAGTAGACACTAACATAGATATTATTGTATAGCAGACACTAACATAGATATTATTGTATAGTAGACACTAACATAGATATTATTGTATAGCAGACACTAACATAGATATTATAGTATAGTAGACACTAACATAGATACTATTGTATAGCAGACACTAACATAGATATTATTGTATAGCAGACACTAACATATAGATATTATTGTATAGCAGACACTAACATATAGATATTATTGTATAGTAGACACTAACATAGATATTATTGTAACGTAGTCACCAACATAGATATTATTGTATAGCATACACTAACATAGATGTTATTGTATAGCAGACACTAACATATAGATATTATTGTATAGCAGACACTAACATATAGATATTATTGTATAGTAGACACTAACATAGATACTATTGTATAGCAGACACTAACATAGATATTATTGTATAGTAGACACTAACATAGATATTATTGTAACGTAGTCACCAACATAGATATTATTGTATAGCATACACTAACGTAGATGTTATTGTATAGCAGACACTAACATATAGATATTATTGTATAGCAGACACTAACATAGATATTATTGTAACGTAGACACCAACATAGATATTATTGTATAGCAGACACTAACATAGATAGTATTCAGAATTGAACATAAATAATAAAAGATCTAACTCAGTTGAATTCAAGGAAGGCAAAACACAAAAGCAATTGAAATGAAACTGAACAGACAATAAGTTCAAGAGGCAATGAATCGCATTAATTTTATTATTATCATTATTATTATTATTATTATTATTATTATTATTATTATTATTATTATTATTATTATTGCTGTAACTGTAAGGAATGGTACACCTCTCCTAGCTGGTAAGTCGTACCCGCCATAATTCCGATTTATATATACTGCATACAAAAAACAGCGTATACACTGCCATGTTACATATTACGTATCAAGTATCGTGATACGCATCGTATCGTTGTTCAGGTATCGTGATACGTATCGTATCGTTGTTCAGGTATCGTGATACGCATCGTATCGTTGTTCAGGTATCGTGATACGTGTTGTATCGTTGTTCAGGTATCGTGATACGCATCGTATCCTTGTTCAGGTATCTTGATACGTGTCGTATCCTTGTTCAGGTATCATGATACGTGTTGTATCGTTGTTCAGGTATCGTGATACGCATCGTATCGTTGTTCAGGTATCTTGATACGTGTCGTATCCTTGTTCAGGTATCTTGATACGTGTCGTATCCTTGTTCAGGTATCATGATACGTGTTGTATCGTTGTTCAGGTATCTTGATACGTATCGTTGAAATAAATAACTTGAATGAATTCACATCTAATCGCACTTATAATAATATATTATAATTTGAAAACAAATTTTTTCGTGCAATGCTATAAGTATATTGCTTGACCCCATTCCTTGAAGAGTACACATGCCAAATGATGTCACAAAACGACGATCATAAAAGTGATGTATACAGTGTATGGGTATATATATCCCTGATCACGCAGAGAAAATGTGATTATTTAAAATCATTAAATGCAAATTTGTACTGATGATGAATAGTGATAAAAAATAATGCTGCTAAATTGAATATACGTTTTACAAGCATGAACTATTTCAAATTTACCGCTTTTACTTTTGACACTAAGTCTACTTGAATTTATAATTTATAATTAAAATTATTACGTCCCCAGATCGAGCTAGATCGAGTGACCTATATATATTATTTTTCCATTTTCTGTCCGTAACTGTTAACTATGTTATTACCTTTGAGCCATAAGAACTGGTCAAAACAAACGACATTGCTCTCTTCACGTTATCAATTCTCCGGGCAGCCATTGATTGAAACATCAATGTTTTTCTCATGTTTATTTTACAATGCCCTAGAATCACAGATTAAAGCGATAACTGGTGGCGGATCCAGGGTTACATCGGGAGGGTGGTTTACGAAACACGAAACTAGGTGTTTGTGGTGGTGGTGGGGGTGGGGGGGGGGGGTTCTTCCCTCATGTAGGTGGGGGTGGGGGTCACAGGGCTTCCTCCGAGAAAATTTTTTTTAATGTAGCAAAATGGTGCATTCCTACGTGTATTTTTGCCCGTTAAACTAACTTCAACCGTGTGAAGTATCAATGGCAAGTTATAACCAAAACCACTAGGTGTATATTAAGAATGACGAGTTGCAACCGAGTACGACCTCTGAGTGCTTGTACACTAGGTATGTCGATTCTACCCATGCTTCCAATATAGATTGTTGACTTATAATTCTAGTACAATAGTAACTACTGAGAGAAAGATGCATCACTGTAATAAAGATGGAGCTTTTTGTTTGGGGGGGGGGGGGGGGGGGGGGTTAAAAACCGGGGGATTTTTCCGAACCCCAACCCATAAATCCGCCACTGGTTTGTAACGCTGTTTAAAAGTTTTTATTCTGATATTCAGGAGCGGGTTGACAGGCAACATATAACAGAGGGTGAGAGGAGTCGGGAGGAAGAACGATCGAGAGGTATAATTAGGCGGGGCGGGGGGGGGGTGTCAATGAATAGAAATTATGTACAATGACTGTATATAAATTACTACTAGTGAAACCTGCCTTAGCGGCCACCTCTATTGTGAGGTCACCTGTCTATAAAGGTCACATTTTTAATTCCCAATTTCTATGTTTTCCTAGATAATAAACCTCTAAATAAAGACCACCTGCCGAACTATAAAGGCCACTTTTGACTCTTCCCTTAGGTGACCTTTATACACAGGTTTGACTTGCTTATTTTGAATTATAATATCTTGTAAAATTCTATTGATCAATATAACACCTTCGTGTATAGTATGTTATCAGGCTACATACCGTTAGAAATTTTTTCATATACATGTTTATTTCTATGTGTTAAGGAGAGTTCATGTTCTATTGATTCCTCTGACCAACACTCTATCAATGCCATTGTTTCTTCGAAGGTCCAGTTTGGTCCTCTGGATAATTCTTTTGATGTAGATTCCATTACAGCAGTCTTTGTCATGACTTTAATTATGACACCAATCCAATCAAACGACAACGATTACACTCTTGTTGTTGTCGGACACCTGGTAAAAAAAAAACAAAACAAATGAAAAATGAAAAACAGAACATACATTGGAATATATATTGTCGGGTTATATATGAATTAAAATTTTTTTTTCACTTCACATGTGATTTTCACCCAATCCACACGGTACCTTGAAATCCGTTTCCGTTCAATACTGTTTTTGTTTTTCCTGATCGTATGTAATCCGTATCAGTTTCAAGTTTATGTATCCGCGGACACTCTTCAACGGTAATATCCAATTAAATTTTAATTCGCAGTTGGCCTTTCACGGGATCAAACTTACATCCGCTTCCTGTTGATGATTTTGCGAGAATTCTACACATGCATATATGTCAGAAGGAAATGGCGGAATGGGGAAGGTAGAATTTTGTAGTCTGTTGCCGACATTCAAACTTTTTACAGGTTATTTCAATATTTGTATGTAGAATATATCCAAGAGGTCCGTCGAAATCCGTGAAGTCTTCTTATTTGCAACCCTCTATAATACATCCAGAATAATCACACACATTACAATACATTTCCTCCAAGTTTCTAACTCCACACATTCGATACTGAGATTGGAGTCGACAGAACATGTATGTAATACACATGCACAGGTGACAGTGTGAAAACAACGTGGCTTCGGTGTGATAGAGCGTACATTAATTCGGAATTCTATCGCGTGAGATACGAGGTCACACAAGCATCCTCTCAACAGCTTATTACGATTTAAATCACCTCGCTCAAAATAACTATCTAGATCGCACTAGTGTTCTCCACATGACTTCCTCTCGGATTTAATTCGCACTAAACGCCGCGTGCGAACGAGACGGAACGTGACCTAAATTCAGCTTATGATTGTTCACCGTAAGACGGATCGGATTAAACATACTCGTTTAATCATGTGACTTCCACTTAATTTGTAGAATTAATCTTGAGGAAATGAAAATGGTGACAAATTAATGGTTCATTTTCTCCAGGATCTCATATCGAGTCCTTCCTTACATTTAGTTCTCTCTGAATACTTAAATGTTTGTCCTCTCAGAGCACCTTTCACTATAAAATATAGATCCCATTGTTTCTCGGTATTGTTTATGAAATTTTATAAAAATGAAGTGTCCATTGCTATAATGAAATACAAAGCCGGTGTGGCTCAGTGACTGAGCCGCTGGACTAGTGATTGAGAAGAAAACGGTCAAACAAATCTACACCGTGGCGGGACCGGAGAAAAAAATGTGGGGGTGGGGAGGAGCGAAAGAGGCTGGATAGAAAGGGAACCTACAGAGTTACTTGATATGTTCGTACTTTTACAGCTCTATGTTGTTCTTCGCTCCGCTTAGACGAAATATTAAAAGCAAGTTTTAATATCACTATACGTTTCATCTTTGAACAGATCCACTTGCCACAAAAAGTTTATTAGTGTACATACAAAAAATATATGAATTAATTGAAGGGCAACAGATTTCATATATAATAACACATCTGAAAAGAACTGATTGTTTGTTGTATGTTTTCAATGAAACTTAGATATTTTATGATAACTGCTCCATTTAATGTAGAAGACCTTCGTGTTTGGTAAAAAAATCGTCAGGAAGTATGATCATAATAATCTTCGTAGCATTTTTTTTTTCTGGTCAACACCTCTTGGCTTTTACAATATCCATGGAATGGGATTGAAAATCTCTTCTCCGTGAATCTAATGTGCTTAGGTATTGTCAAAAGATAAAATCAAAGTTACCATGGTAACTGGCCAGTCCCATGTTATGAGAGAAACAGACGTAATTCGTTGATTAATGAATAAACGTCACTGCGTTATCTCTCAGTACAAACTAGTGACAGTTGTTATGTAACACATACTGCGTCTTTAAGAGGTTTAAATTAAGTTCCCCATGAAGATAACTTCAAGCCCCCACCCCTTTTCCCGAAAGTGAAAGCTATCTTAATCTCAAATATATATTGCGACGAGTTACAAGAGAGATCATAACCTCAAGAGTTTTGTTTATATCGCCTTATAAAATATCTACAAAAATGAATTGGGATAGGCTTGGTCTACTGGTTAAGCGTTTGGCTTGAGATGCCGACGATCCGGGTTCGATTCCCGGGTTGCGCCACTATGTTTAAGAGGTTGGTAGCCTCCTGTTTCCATGTCGCGATATAACTGAAATATTGTTGAAAGCGACGTTAAATACCAATCAACCAACCAACCAACCAACAAGAATTAATCACTTTCTTACGCATACCTGTTGAAATCAATGAAATATGGAATCAAGTTGTTTTCGTTACTTTTAAAAGTGGGATATTGGGGGGGAGGGGGGGGGGTTATAGAAATATGTGTATTGAAACTTCTTTACAAGTACATTTTCAGAAAATAACTTCAAAATATTATTTGAAGATTTTAAGCAGAGCTTTGTAGAGGTGTCATAATGTTTCTACGATGTTTTAAGAACATCTTATAAAATGTTTCACAAAAAATGTTGTGAAAACATGAAAACAATATGAGATATTACCTTCTCTCGAAATGACATTTGGTTTTTGATTTTTAATGAGGAATTTAATGTGGTAAAAGGTATCCAATGAATAACATTTCAATTTTCGTATATCTTTTTGATATTTAATCAATATGCAAATTTTGCATTCATTTGATTTTAAAACATGTTTAAAACATTTCTGAATAACATTTCATTCCAACTAATTCAATTATTACTTTTTTCACATAAATGAAAAAAAACCATTTCAGTTATGTTTTAGAAATGTTTATCTGAAATATTTCTCTGGAGTATCTTTATCACATTTTAGGCAAATATTTTGAAAACGTTTTATAACAATATTATAACATCATGCTTAAAATGCTTCAGAGAAACCTTTTTGCGACCCTTTGAAATTGTTTTGTGCTACCTGAGAGTAGTATATAAGAATAAAACAAAACAATACAATACAAAACAAGTCCATGCTCCGGGTTCTGTTTTAATTATCATTATATAAACAATAGTTCAATGTAAGTTTTCTGTGTTAATTTTACCAAATTTTATGTGCATGTCCCTGGTGATTGGTGTCATGCAGACTTTTTTGAGTTGGCATAACGCACAGTCGGTGGCGTGCTTGATTCATGACGAAGGCGTCATAGATTCGAATCAGGACAGCGACTAAATTCGAGGTCTTGTTTCAAGGTAAATGTTGACATGTAAAGGAGCATTACTATCTCAGATGGTTCGAACACTTAGGCCAGAAATTCTCTGCAATGTATCAGACAGGGCAGATGGTGTCACTGAGGCCAAAAAGTCTCTGCAATGTATCAGGTATGGCAGATGGTGTCACCGAGGTCAGAAATTCTCTGCAATGTATCAGACATGGCAGATGGTGTCACTGAGGCCAAAAAGTCTCTGCAATATATCAGGTATGGCAGATGGTGTCACTGAAACCAAAAGTTCTCTGCAATGTATCAGGTATGGCAGATGGTGTCACTGAGGCCAAAAGTTCTTTGCAATGTGTCAGACAGGGCAGATGGTGTCACTGGGGCCAAAAGTTCTCTGTAATGTATCAGGCAGGGCAGATGGCGTCACTGAGGCCAAAAATTCTCTGCAATGTATCAGACAGAGCAGATGACGTCACTGAGGCCAAAAGTTTACTGCAATGTATCAAGCAGGGCAGATGGCGTCACTGAGACCAAAAGTTTTCTGCAATGTATCAAGCAGGGCAAATGGCGTCACTGAGGCCAAAAGTTCTCTGCAATGCATCAGACAGGGCAGATAGCGTCACTGAGGCCAAAAATTCTCTGCAATGTATCAGACAGGACAGATGGCGTCACTGAGGCCAAAAGTTCTCTGCAATGTATCAAGCACATAAGGAAATATCTCGGTATGACGGCAAGCGATATACACAAAATCCACCATGCGCGGGATCGTATTTTGATTTCCAACACGCTTCCCCATTTTGAGTCGGCAAACTTTAATAAAACGTCATTGTGAGTTATTTCTGAAGATCAACACCTATTTCCTTAACAAGTCTTTATACTGGATCGGTTGGTTGGTTGGTAAGGTGTTTGATTGGTTGGTTGGTTGGCTGCTTGGTTCAGTCGTTGATTGGTTGGTTGGGTTTTACGTCGCATTCAACAATTTGTTTTTTTTTTCCTGTTAAAACGAGACATGGAAATACGAGGTAACCATCGTTATAAACTAATTGGGGAATCGATCTCAGATTGTCTGCACCGCAAACACAGCACTCATCCACTACAGAAAGTCTGCACCCCCCCCCCCCCTTATCCCTTATGCTGAATCCGCCCCTGTATAACACAAGCACAGCATTCATCCAGTACACTAAGTCTGCTCCTATGCTGAATCCGTCCCTGTAGAACACAAGCACATCACACATCCACTTCACGAACTCTGCCCCCTATTCTGAATCTGCCACTGTATAACACAAGCACAGCACACATCCACTACACCAAGTCTGCCCCTACGCTGAATCCGCCCCTGTATAACACAAGCACAGCACTCATCCACCTCACAAAGTCTGCCCCCCTATGCTGAATCCGTCCCTGTAGAACACAAGCACAGCACTCATCCACTTCACAAAGTCTGCCCCCCTATGCTGAATCCGTCCCTGTAGAACACAAGCACAGCACTCATCCACTTCACGAACTCTGCCCCCTATGCTGAATCCGTCCCTGTAGAACACAAGCACAGCACTCATCCACTTCACAAAGTCTGCCCCCCTATGCTGAATCCGCCCTGTATAACAGATGCACAGCACTCATCCACCTCACAAAGTCTGCCCCCCCTATGCTGAATCCGCCCCTGTATAACACAAGCACAGCACTCATCCACTTCACGAACTCTGCCCCCTATGCTGAATCTGCCACTGTATAACACAAGCACAGCACACATCCACTACACCAAGTCTGCCAATACACTGAATCCGCCCCTGTATAACACAAGCACAGCACTCATCCACTTCACAAAATCTGCCCCCTATGCTGAATCCGCCCCTGTAAAACAGATGCACAGCACTCATCCACTACACCAAGTCTCTCCCCTATGCTGAATCCCCCACTGTACAACACATGCACAGCATCCATCCACTACAACAAGCCTGCCCCTATGCTGAATCCGCCCCTGTATAACAAAAACACAACACTCATCCACTTCACAAAGTCTGCCCCTTATGCTGAATCCACCACTGTATAAGACATGCACAGCACTCATCCACAACAAAAAGTCTGCCCCCTATGCTGAATCCGTCCCTGTAGAACACAAGCACAGCACTGATCCACTACACCAAGTCTGCCCCTATGCTGAATCCGCCCCTGTAAAACACATGCAGTATGTTGACAACGTTCAAACACAAGGCGAAACATTTAAAAGCGTGTAGTTAAGATGTCGTATGCTGCAGATAAGTGCGGCAACCCATGCACTGCACGTTTTTTGTCCTGAAGTTAAGATGTAAAGGAAGTGCGGAGGCATATACATCGTCGGATTCCCTGGTATTTTGCTTTACGTTTAAACGTGAAGGCAAAAGACCGGGGGCATCCGACGATGAGGCATGTACTACTTTTCTCTGATGCATTAAAGTAGACATACGTGGTTAGGAAACTTTGCAAAAATGAATATCATTATTATTATTATTACCATTGTTGTTGTTGTTTTTTTTTTTTTTGCAGTCAGACAGCAGCAGAAATTTATTTTCACTAGTCTTAAATGTACTTATATCTAATTTTATAAATGTTTGACTGTCCTCTATAGGTTATTCTCTGACAGCATTAAAACTGCCATTAATGACACTGAATGCACAGTGATCAAATCTTTACAGGACAAATTGGAACCCGAAACTTCAGGCAGATTAAATTAAATCTTCCACAGTTGAATAGTTGCATAATCCAGAAAAGACAATCGTTTCACAAAATTGTGGTCACTTGGCTTTTATAAAGTGAAATAATCGATATTAATCAAAGTTGTGTAAAATCCATCATAACGTTACATATAATAAGAATTAATTTTATTGTTTGGTGTCAAGTTTAAATGACCACTGATCACTGTTACTTCATTTAGTCTCTCTCTCTCTCTCTCTCTCTCTCTCTCTCTCTCTCTCTCTAAATAACAACAACTTCAACAACTGTCACATATTTAAGGTGTTTTTCCAAAAGTTCCGAGCCTTGTCCCATCTGACTGTCGAAACTCTTACAGATTAAGTATCTGAACTCGCTTACAGACGGGCAGACCGCGTATGACTTATGTTTTTTTTATACTATTGTGTTATTCCATAAAAGTTTCGTGTTAGAATTTTTATAACCTCTCAACTGGAGAAACTTCTTGTTCTTCGTTCTCTATATGGAGGAATATTTATATATGTCCCTTGATTGTGCTGCTGTTGCAATGAGTGGGAAGGTGTGGGCTCGTAAAAAGGTTGACGTTTGTTGCTTAAGTTGACCGGCATCGCCGGCATTCGGTATCGTTTTACAATGGAATAGTTTTGTAATGTCGTTTTCTATTTTATGCGCATACCCTTGGCGATATGTGTCATACAGCTTGGTCAGATGTCTAATCTTTTCTCTTTTGAATCTTGTTTTACGTCACACTAATTTTATTGTCCTTGTATTCTGACAGCATCTGCCTGATGCATTGCATACAGTTTTATACTTTGCAACGGACCCATCCGAAGCAATGTAGGTTCTTTTACTGCTTCACCCTAACCACAGGACACCAATGAACCATCAGTGGGATTCAAACTCGAGACCTTTCGATCACGAGCTAATTAGCTGACCGATTAAGCTACACGGGATCTAATTGTCATTTAGTCTACCAGTCTTAAAATGTGGAACAGAAGTTGTTAAAGGGATGATGAAAATTTGGCTTTTGTTTTGTTTTATTATTGTTATACGCTACTCCACGATTATTGCACTTATATGATGGCGACACCTGTCTGGTGCACTGATTTATAATTGTCTCCCATGTTACAGATCCATCCGAGACAATAAGGGAATTTTTACGTGCCAGCGTATACCATGACAAGGGCCTCGGTTTATACTCTGACACGGGCCTCGGTTTATACTGTGACATGGGCCTCGGTTTATGCTGCGACATAGTCCTCAGTTTATACCGTGACACGGGTCTCGGTTATACTGTGACATGGTCCTCAGTTTACACCGTGACACGAGGCCTCGGTTTATACTGGAACACGGGCCTCGGTTATACCGTGACATGGTCCTCAGTCTATACCGTGACACGAGACCTCGGTTCATAGTGTGGTATGGGCCTCGTTTTCTACTGTGACACGGGTCTCGGTTTATACTGCGATACGGGCCTCGGTTTATGCTTAGACGCGGGCCTCGGTTTATACTGGACCACGAGCCTCGGTTATACTGTGACATGGACCTCACTTTATACTGTGACACGATGCCTTGGTTTATACTATGACACGGGCCTCGGTTGATATCGTGGCATGGTCCTCGGTTCATACTCTCTCATTTCAACGATAAATATATAGGGATTCAAAACCTGATAAATTAAAAGAGAAACTTCGTACGTAATGATATGAACCGTGCGGCTATAACGAGGTATATGATATCATTTTCACTTAAATATAATCAATGAATATTATTTCTATAAATATATATATCAAAACATAAAATGTTTGTGTATATTACAGAAGAAGGCATATTTACTATTGAATGCGAAATGCAGAAGTAAATGAGTATGTTTTTGGCTAAGTCCAGGTAAGGTCATTGGTATGGTTTCACAATTTGCCTTGTATATGACTGGGTAGGGTGCAAATGACTCCAATCACACTCAAAAGCATTGCAAGTATGAACCATCCCACACCCTCCCCATTAATGTATACTCACTCTTGTCCGATTGTATTATCTACAGTCTAAAGACAATCTAAAGACAATTAAACACGAACAATCCGAAAAATCAATAATGCGAAAAACTTCACCAAAAGTCCAACCTTGAAATTACTCCTGTCCTCCGTTTTCTGTTTGTATTGTAAATTCTAAAGATTTTGAAGAGGAATTGCAGTTCTTGATATCGATCAAATATGTAAATAAAATAAGGAATAAGTCAAAATAGCGAACACGGCGTAATTTTCAACTTGTAATGGAAATATGCAGGAGTCCATTTCACTAAATTTCTTAGGTAATTTTACTGTTTAACTTTTAACCCCAGATTTTACATATTGGAAAAAACCTAACTGGAAATGGTTGAATTTATGATGATATTTTTCATCCCATGATACAGCAAAGTATTTCATATGCTACACACTGAAATCAAATTCTACACACTGAAATCAAATTCTACACAATGAAATCCTATTCTGTCTACGTAAAATTTACAAGAAGTCCTTAAGTATTTTCTAAGAACTTTTGTAAAATGGACCCCTGGATAAGTAGTCATCACTTTGTTACATCATTCATGATCGTAGACCAAGAACATCTCTACTTGTCTGCTTATTTTAAATATGAGTACTCTTGATCTCGTAGACATTTGTATCATTATTCCTTGAAAGAGAAGACAGAACACATCTGACCAGACTGTATGACAAACATCATCAAAGGACATACATAATAGCCAAGTCTAGTCTAGTTTTCAGTTTTTTGCAGTGACGTGAAAAATATGCTTAAAATTTTGTAAATCACTTTTAAACTAAGGAGTAGTTATCTCGTGCGTAGAGCTGTCCTCAGATTGATTCTTTGGTTCACCTTTTCAGCCAATTTAGTTTTAACTCTGCCTTTCAAATATTAAGCATCATTAGAATTCTAATCATTCTGCTATGAGTATTACTGACGAGACATAAGTAATCGAAATGGGCAATTGGTCCACAAAATTATAAAGTATATTTGCTCCAATATTTATTCAAATAAAATACGAAAGTAACTGGTGTCACATGACTATGGCATTAACAACAATGTACCAATGTGGATATTCGCGGACCCCTGAAATTTAACATTACAAAAAATTTCATTGTACTGCAGTTACTATATTGACTAAGGACGGTCAATCAAATTATACACGTTACTAAATTGGGGTGGTTAAAGCACCCTTCCTAACACAGATTAATCATTTATAAAATAGAGTCGTACGTGAAGCACTAAACAGACATTATTTCTGGCTGTATGTATTTGTATATTCACTTTTTGCGGTCGCAGCTAGTCGAACAGAAAAGCCTACTGTCAGGTATCTTATCTCGCCTTAGTCTGAATGATCTGACCACATACCACTTTGACAACTATTTAAACGACTGATGATTAGCTTTTGTTTAACCTGTATGAAACGTGGAATTTCTCCTACTTTCTCATGGATGCGGCGTCAATAACTTTCCTACATGAGCATTGTAATATATACGTGCAGCTACATTATGTGACAATTCAACGGACTTTATATAAGGAATTCATAAAATCTTCAACTATTCATACTTTGGATCTCCACAGTTTAGGCCTGGGGCATCACTGAAGAGACATGTTATTCGAAATGCGCATATGATACATTAGATTTATACACGTACACATGTTCTGATATTATACGAACAACATAAACACACACAATGTCGTACCTCAAATCGATGTCTGAAGATATTTGAGAGATAATCTTGGAAAAATATGATTATATCAGGTCAGTAAATTATCACTCATTTCAATAAGATATTGGTCGAAAGTTCGCTGTGAAATTGACTTCTATCATACGGCTGAGTCAATCACGTTGATTTCTTATTCATTATTGTAAGTATGGTGCCGTTACACGTTGATTTCCAATTATTCACGATTGTAAGTACGGTGTCGTTGTACAGTGATTTCTGATTATTCATTATTGTAAGTACGATGTCGTTGCACGTTGATTTCTGATAATTCATTGTTGTAAGTATAGTGACGTTGAAAGTTGATTTCTGATTAATCACCGTTGTAGTATTAGATTTGTCTTCCATTTAATTCATGCTTATTTCTGATTATTCACTAGTTTACTTAATTTTTGAGTTGTATGTTGATTTCTAAATTTTCACCGATGTACGTTGTACGTTGTCGTTGTACATTGATTTCTGATCATTCACCGTTGTACGTTGTTGTTGTACATTGATTTCTAATTATTCATTGTTGTACGTTAGTGTTGTACATTGATGTCTAATTACTCATTGTTGTACGTTGTTATTGTACATTGATTTCTAATTATTTATTGTTGTACGTTGTTGTTGTTGTAACAGATTAATCTGACTTCTGATGAATTAGGACTCTTTTTGTCTGAGTAATGTAACACCTCTTATTTTCTTTTCCTTTTGATGAAATTGTATGTTTAAAATTCAGCAAAGGGATAAACAAGATAAATGTAAACTACACGCAAGAGAGTATGAGTATCAGGTATTAAATTTCCTTGATATACGGATTGTTCATTTCTGTTTACCTTTAACTTAATATCAAGGTCTTAATGCTAGTTATCACATATAACCAAGGCTGCGGTGACATTGGAAGCCCTTACCATTAGATTACTATCTGCAGTTGATATAGAGAAGACCATGGAAACATTATCCTGGTAAAAAAAAGATTTAATTCCGATGCCAAAATGCAGAAGTAAAATACGAAAACAATAACACAAGTGTAACATGAATATGGTACTAACAACAATATACCACAGTGAACATTCACGGACCCCCGAAATTCAGAGGTGAGACCAGGCACCAGGGAGTAATGAGCGCCTCCTGTTTGGCTAGCCATATCCGCCGTTAATGCCCTCAAATACAATCGAAACAAATATAATTCAGCACTGCATACATGAATATGAATAAACAATGTGTAGAAAGTGTCACAGCCACACAACAAAAGGAAAAAGGGTATAATAGCACTTAAGTCAAACACTTTGCGGGGAACTTTTTTGCGAGCTCCACGCTGCAAAGGGAATAATTGTGACGTTAATGTAAAATACGAAAGTAACTGATGTCAAATGATTATGAAACTAACAACAATGCACCACAACAGACATTCACGGACCCCTAAAAGTCAGAGGTGAGACCAACACTCACGCAAGGAGTCAGTGTTTGGCTAGCTACACCCACCATGAATGCCCTTAACTCCAGACGAAACAAACATAATTCAGCACTGCATACATACATGAATATTAACACTGTGTAAAAAGTGTCACAGCTGCACAACATCAGGAAAAATGATATCAAAGTATTCAACTTCATTTTTTTCTCATCTTACACAATAAAGTGAGGATGTCCATGGAGGAAACCATCTCAAACAATGTCTGGAGGATTTTTATGTGCATGTCCTTGTTGACTTTCTTCATACAGTTTTGTCAGATGTCTTCAGTTTTCCCTCTTATTTCATATAGTATCAATCTATGACCTACTATCCTATCTCTATTAATAAGAACTACTAAGTGAAGGAACAGGTGTAAAATGTTCACCATCTGTCTGCTGTGTTTAGACATACATAATGGGAAAGCATACATGATGGGGAAAGGTAGAAGGTTCTTCCGGAGCTTTCAAAAGGTAGGTGATTTTCGCTGGTTCCGCCATGTGCCCGATACTGAACAAATAAGGTATATCTTATGCTGCTTTAAGCATCAATACAGCAAGCAAGAGAAAACAGAAGATATCTGACAAAGCTGTATGGCACAAATCACCAAAGACATGCACACAAATCATGAAAAAAAAATTTGAATATACACCGTACAATATTACAAAAATATTCGATTGTGCTGCGGTTACGATACCGACTTAGGACGGTCAATTGTAGTAACAAACGTCACTCAATTGGTGTGGTTAACCGGTTTACAAATTTAATCTTGATAACTTGCGATTTGGCAGTAAGCGATGGTATTCGTGGGTAAAGTTTGTTATATGAAAATGCTATAATCATTTGAAGTCTGAATCAATTCATGTAAAGTGAACTTCTTAAAAGTTGTATACTCTACAATTCGGTATAATTTCAAAAATAAGGGCATGTAAAAGAAAAACTATTTTTCTCGTATGGCTGAATTTATTAACTTTGCGTTAATAACATTATTTGTTGCTTCAACCCTTCGGAGATATCAAAATAAAAAGAAAATACTTCGTAAATAAAGAAGGTATTCCATAAATACAACCATAACTTGACTTCATGCGCAGTTTGATCAAAACAAATATTGAATGAAGGGAGACTTCAAAAGAAAACAATTTCAGTAAATACTAACATTAGCAGACTTGAATGCAGATTTTAAAAGTTACTCGTCAAGTTTATTTACCTCGCCCTCTATGACGCGGCTTTCGAATTAGATCACGTGATAAGTTGGTTGTAAACATTCTATTTACAAACATCGCGATTTAGACAGCCATATCTCACTTAATACGACGAATTTGATCACAACATTTGCAAAGATGCTTTTTTAAATATTTTTTATGCAAAACAATTCAGAATTAATTTACCTATAATATGCGAACATAGGGTATACAGCTTTTAATCAGCCCCACCCAGGATAGGTTTTAATCTGATTACCGGAATAGATGATAATGCATGTAGAAGTTCGTGGCGACCGTTATTTCTGGCTATCCGCAGTAGATCGTCCAATGATCTACTACAGTGTCTTCTGCGGTTACCATTACGGCTATTATCGTGCGACCTGTATTTCCTTTTAACGTCTGGTCTTAGTGAAAAAAAAATGATACTGCTATGGTAAGAGGAAATGTTGCCTTGTATGTTGCCTTGTTGAAATAATTTAGTCATTGAGGCCAAAGGGGTTTGGGGTTTGTAGAATTTTAATTCAATAAAGTTAAGCAAATAAACGTCGTTTTTCACTTCAGATTTAGTTTCTCCAGATAATTTTGTAATGTTTTCAATAGGGGTAATAATAACGTTATCAATATTGTGATTATATTTGATGAAGAAGTTCTAGTATTTAAGTTTAGAATTATATCTGAATTTAAATGAATGATTCCGAAAACGGCTTTTCAATGTTTGGGAAGTTTCACCTACATACTGAGCCCCACATCCGCTTGCTACTCAGGTTATAACGTATATTAATTTGGGGGTATTTCAGTTGATGTCTTCTTTTATTTTAATATTATGTATTATGTATGAGTTAGTATAAAATTGAGTGATGTTTTCTTTATTTTCAACATATTACAAGTCATGGTGTAGTGGTGTACAATATATAAAGTATGTACAGTCCTAAGGGAAAACCCCTATAATAACACTTGAAACACCCGACCGCGAGGAATCTTGTTACAGACTTCACACTGCAACCGAGAATAAGTGTAAATATAAAAAAGACAACAGAAGACATCTGACAAAGCTGTATGACACAAATCACGAAGGACATGCACAAAAACATTATATTAGTAGTAGAATATACATAGAAAAAGACATTACAAAAATATTCGATTGTGCTGCAGTTACGATACCGATTTAGGACGGTCAATTGAAGTAACAAACGTCACTCAATTGGTGTGGCTATCCGGTTTACGGGCGACAACTTTCCCACTCACCGAAAACGCAGCACAATTAAAGGACACACGTTTAACATTTCATAAATAATTCTCCATATAGAGAACAAGGATCAACAAATTTTTCAGGAAGAGAGGTCATAACACGGAACCTTTATAGAATAATATGTTGCTATCAAACATATGTAGGGTGACCAGCTCATATCCTTGATCAATAGGAGTCCCGACTAATATTTAGAGGGGACGAAGATCAGGACTTTGTCTCCTTTGAAAAGATTTAAGCAAGGCCCGTCATAGAGTCCCCACCGCCCTGTTAGTCAGCGTGCAATAGATAATTTCATATCAAAGTCTGCAATGGGCTGTAGAGGGACCCAATAAAAGTCCTATTGTCTTAACGATGATCTCGGGGTCATACTGTCGATGTCGAAGGCGTTTAATAATTTTAGAACTCACCGATATGAAATTATCGGAACCTTTGATCCTCCTAAGTTTGTACACTAGATCACCATAGAAATTGGCATTTGGCATTGAAATTTCGCTGGATACATATTGATGAAAAGTCACATTTCCGAATTTAGATAAAATGTCTGAATAAGATCTGTAAAATTTACCAAAAGCTTTTCGAAGTTTATGATATCTATAACGCTGAGTAAGACGTTTAAAATAAATCTGAGAATTGTTTGCGTGAAAATCCCAAAACGTTAGTGCAGGCTCTAGCTAACCGAACCAATTGACTAATATCAATACCACATGATGGGAGTCTGGGGACACCACCATCTAGATATGGGGAATTTACAATAGGAAAGCCAAAGTCCTCAGTTTTATCATATATGTTGGTATGAATATTGTTGTTAATAATGTTAAGATTTAAGTCAAAAAAATTTGTTCTCTGGTCGGAAGTATTAGCTTTGTTTAATTAAGTTCTGATGTCAGTAATATAATTTTCAAACTTAGGGTTATCGATAACTAAAATATCATCGAGATATCTAGAGGTGTCACTGAACTTATCAATAAGGTCAAAACGTTTAGAGGTTTGAATAGAATGCATAAAATCTCTCTCATAACAGTATAAAAAGAGAGTTGCTATAAGGGGAGCGCAGTTAGTGCCCATAGGAATTCCAATAATGTCTTGATAAGTATTGTCATTAAATTGTACATAAATATTATCCATCAAAAATGTGATGGCATTACACAACTCAGTACAAGTCCAATATTTATGACTATCATATTGTTTGTTATAGAAAAATCCAGATGTAACTGAAGTACAGAGGTATGATTTGGACTCTCTGTTGAAACACCAGCGTATGAGAGACAATAATTTGGTTTTGATTAAGTCATGAGGTAGAGAGGTATATAGCGAGCACTAAATGCCAATGTTATATCAAAAGGATAGTGTGGTATTAATCTTTTAAGTGAAAGGAATTTTCATATAGTGTTGCTTTTGTTATTATCCAATACAGCTCTGTTCTGTTTCCTGAAGTTGATATAAAATGATGATTCATGCAGGTAATCGATACACTTACAGCACTAACACCTCTATATGTATATACGAAAATTGTCTATTATTCATGCTAACTCATTTGACACTCGCTTCGTCTTTGCCTACCTGGTAATATCATTCTTTTTTATATATAAATATGTAAAAAAAATTAGATATACGAGAATCATCAATCACACGGTTTGGAAAGAGGAGATATATGTATATATGGAGTTTCATCTGTTTGGGTTTATTTTTGTAATAAATAATAACGAGACGCTTACAATATCGTATAACCCAGTGTGATGTATAAACATAGTACGAAAGTTGTGTGTTGAATAAATGTTCAGCGTCAGTGGCCCCTTGTTCTTAACAACACTTTCAAATTTTAACTGAAGTAGTGAATTCGAGTGATCTTTAGTGTGCCACGTCTATTGTGACACCATTCGGAACTCCTCGCCCTTTACTTGTACATGCAAAAAGGACTCGGGCGTCACTCAGCGCAATGATTTATATTGAATCAATGAAAATGTTATGCAGTGTTTCTTTGATATGAAATATCTAAGACTAAGTAATTAACTATTACTTACAACAGCTTTTAATTTTTGAACAGTTTATGTCCCTTAAAAGATGACAATCGCCTTTCCGTATATTATCTCATTATGATAAATATTACACAAAATTTTAAAACCTTAATTTTCAACTTTAATATAGCAATCTATATTGTTATAATAAAGTTTAAACATAATAAATCTTTTAAACTTTTATGAACTATAAATTTTATGTGAAGATGTCATCCAATACCGCCGCTCTATGTCCACCACAGTATCAAATGTCCAACAAACTAATTGATTGATTATTGTTTTACGCCACTCCATGGCTATCTCACGTATATGGTGACAGTACCTGCCTGATTCATTGCATAGAAATTTCTACCTTTGCAACAGACCCATCCGAAGCAGTGAGGGATCGTTTACTTGCCACGCCTACTGTTACACTGGACCTCGGTTTTTACTGTCTCATCTGAAAGACAGAACGCCGGTGCACCCAGTGCGGGAATCGAACCCGGGACCTCTAGGTCACAAACCGAGCGCCTCCTTCAGAAGGCCACACCGGCTTCCAACAAACAGGATAGGTACAAAAGTTAATTAGAAATGAAATATAAGAAAATATTTTAATGACGGATTTTTACATAAGCTATGATGACTTTGCCCTATAAAATGAAATATTCTTCGGTTCTGGGTAGATTTATTGTGCAAACATGAAAATACCACATAAAACATTACTTACACAGCATTGCAGTCTCATTTAAAAGTGAAGATAAGCAACTATTTCACGACTGTAATGGTATATAAATATATATATAATTGTGTCAGATGGGGTTGAGATGTTTCCAACGTAAACTAATCTATCGACAACATAAAAACATGTAACACCATTGTATCATTGTGGAATGTTATAATGTCAAATTCTGAAGTATGTATTTTCTGTCTTATATATCATTAACACAGTTTTAATAATTTGCTTCATGGAATAATTGCGATTAATTATTCATTTTACCTGAATTAGAGCGCATGCGAAGGTCACTGAAATGGTTAGTTCGCATGTACTTGATTCATCATAATTTCGTAAGTGGTGTTTCTTATGTCCGTCCTTTTCATCTTTATTGTAAAAGGTATTGTTCGAAACAGGTATGTTATCACTATATTTACATGTGCATCAATCAATTAGAAATCTTAAACGTCTTAGAGATATTTTGTAATGTTTTGTTTGTTTTAGTTTACTGCAGTACAATCGAATATTTTTGTAGTGTTGATTCCTCCGTAAATTTTACGATTATCATGTTGTATGTACATGTCCCTGGTGATTTGTGTCATACAGCCTGGTCAAATGTCTTTTCTCTTCTTTTTGAAGTTAAAAGTGAATGAATCTTTTAAAGGACAGAATCCACTCTCGTTTTGTCGAAAGTGGAATCTGCCATTTAATGTATTCTCTTACCACCATTCTGTGAATTAAATGCTACAGAAATAGTAATGTGTAAATGGTTACATTGCGATTGTTTCGTTCTCATTTGATTGCGCTGTTTTGTCATAAAACTGTGTCAGATTTCTTTCTGTCAGTATCTGTCCTTATGTAAGGGCAGTTATGGAGGGTTTGGCTAGCCAAACAAGAGACGTTCACTCATCCAGGGCACCCGGTATCACCTCTGAATTTCAGGGATCCGTGAATGTCCATTGTGTTAATTGTTGTTAGTCCCATAGTCACGTGACACCAGTTACTTTCGTATTTTACATTATGTCCTGGGCCTTTTGGTAACCTTAGCAGGTACTGATTTATTTGATAGGCCAAGTGTGAGTTTAAGTATTCCACCAAGGAAATCTCATTGGATTTAAATCTCTGAGTTCTTCTTGTTGTCTGTGCATTGTATGGTCATTGATTGGCTTTCGATTTCGAGAAAATTGCGAATATGGTATCTTATGTCAGTTTATTTGAAAATAATGGAGGGAAACTTTACATAAGTTTTAATATAAGGAGAGAAAACAGAGGTAAATCATGCTCTTCTCAAATACTGAAGCTTTCTGCTTTTTCTAGGTAAAAGTCCATTCTTCATAAAATAATAAGATTTATTCCTGGAATCGCGGATGCATAGAATAAATAGATTTAAAAGACCTCGAATCCTTATATCAATAGAAGGTATTAATGAGTCGGCTCCGAATTCCAGAGACCACAATATGAATAATACATAATTTCTAAAATAATTTTCATGGAATACATGAATAATCCTTTTAACTCAAATGTTTGTATAATCCAATGTAGTAATGTTGGTAACCATTACAGGAGAAATAAGTTCATGATGAATTCAATATATTACTGTACTTCTACTTCATAACTTGAGTGTTACTTTACCTTTGTTACATTGTTGTATTTGTGGTACAATTTTTGTACAGTTATAACAATTTGTAACAATTATGTAATGTTGAAGTGTTTTTATCGTCTCTTTGGCACCTGATCTCACCTTTGCTTTCTCCAAGTGTTCGTCGTAGCAAATATGTTTATTTTTTGTTTTGTATCATAGACAATTATATACTCACAATCAATGAAAACGCAACACGGAATAAGATGTGAATAAATTTTATAAATTTTATATTTGCATCATGTCCCATTGTCAACTTAACATGGTTTTGAGAAAGGAACATCTTGTGTTTGAAATTAATTAACTTGATTGTACAGTGTATAACAACAATGAGAATCACGACAATAATTGAAATAAAAATTCTAAAATCAGTACCTAATGTGTCCTCCACCTGCTGCAATACAAGCACAGCATCTTCTAGGCATGTAACGTATTAGATCTGCGGAATGTTCTTCCATTCTGCCTGAAATGCTGCTTCCAGCTGCCGACGTGTCTGTGGCTACTGATGACGGTGCCTTCCTAAATACTAAATTGGACTCGGATCTTGTGAAAACGCCCGCCTTGGAAGCGTGTTGATGCTTTGTTGACGTTAGAGGGCAGTCGTTAGACGGGCAGAGTGAGGTCGCGCATCATCCCTCTGAAAATGAGTGACATCACGACGGGCAACAAAGAACAGGACAACTACTAGCCGTAGAACCTCATTGATGTAACACTGTGCAATGAGTGTGCAATCAATATTAATGACGTTAAGAGATGCGATGACGAAAGGAAATGCCACCCCATACAATTACGCTCCCGCCTCCTGAACACAACGATTTTGCATAGCGTTCACCTCGTCGACATATACGGGTACGCCCATACACCGCTTAGACAAAAATGGGACTCATTCGTGAAAAGAACTTCCGCCTATTGGATTTGCAATCATCGTTGACGCCGTTTTGGTCCACTGCAGCCGATTCTGTCGCCTGATTGCCGTCAAATCATTGCCTCTAAAGTGTCGTCTTGAGTGCAAGCACATACAACGAGGCCGACGTCCCACAGATGACGCAGACAGACGTCTTGTATATTTGTGCCTCCGTAAGGAATCGGTCACGGAGATAACGTAATTGAATGAGACGGTCCTGGTGGCGACGTCACTCTAGTTCTGCCTGGGCGTGGTCTGTCATTAACGGTACCCGTCAGTGCAATCCTCTGGGCCAGTCTAGTGATATGCAGTGCCATCAACGTGCACCAATAAAACAACTAAAGATCGTTCATGAACAGTATTTTGTACGTTATAGATCAATTTTCCACAAGCATGCAAAGCAAACAAGAATAAGAACGTAAACAGACATCATAATATATTCGATTGTAATCCTCTTGTGGTACTGACCAAGCCTATTAAGTTGAAAGATAAAACAGCAATCTAACCTTATCATTTGAGAGAATCCGCCCATTAAATACAATTTACAAAAGAAAATTAAAAACAGTTAAAGACATCTGACAAAGCTGTATGACACAAATCACCAAAGACATGCACACAAATCATGAAAACAGCAGAATATACACGGAACGACATTACACAAATATCTGATTGTGCTGCGGTTACGATACCGACTTAGGACGGCTAATTGAAGTAACTGGTTTACGGGTGCCCACCTTCCCACTCACCACAAAAGCAGCACAATCAAAGGACACACCTTTAAAAATTTATAAATAATCCTCCATATACAAAACAAAGATCAACAGGTTTCTCAAGGCGAGAGGTCATAAAAACTTAAATTTAAAAAAGAACGACACAAAATATTCGAATACTTTATATACTATAAACTGAATAATTTAATAAACATTTACGGTACTCTTGTTTGCGTCCGGAGGCAGTGGTGTCGAATAGGATTTGTGATTTAAGTACCCGGATGTGATTCTGACTGTTGGATGGGATTTTCCTAAGGTGATATATCGTCCTCTATCTCCAATTTGTTCTGCGAATATGACAATATAATCCGAGGTCACATGTCACGGAAATGTCGGTATCTGAAAGATTTCAATCAGCTTCTGGTGGGTTTGTAGTATCTCATTATTATAATCATTTTTCTTTTTCTATCATTATTATTATTATCTTTGTTGTTCATTTTTGTATTATTATTGTTGTTGTTGTTGTTGTTGTTGGTAGTAGTAGTAGTAGTAGTAGTAGTAGTAGTAGTAGTAGTAGTAGTAGTAGTAGTAGTAGTAGTAGTAGTAGTAGTAGTAGTAGTGGTAGTAGTAGTAGTATAATGAAGCAGATGCAGCGGCATCAGCATTTTTATTAATACTAAAATTATAATGAAGCAACTCACCAGGTGTATGACGCTTTGTATAATTTTCCTTTACGATGACTGATGACTTGTTTCTTGTTCTTAAGTCAGATCTCTTACTTACTTTTTTGCGTTTGCAGGCTATATATGTGAAATTTTAATCAGTAAATGAATTCGATGTGGAAATGCATCACAAGCAGTCTTGACGTTCCTTATTCTGTGTTCAAACATATCCGTAATGTAGTCAAGATCATAACAACGCAGTCAAGATCATAAAACGAAAATTGGAGCAGGAGGAAAGAATTATAAGTATGTATTTCATTCAGTTCTCTGCTATCATTTATTACTTAATCTTGATCTCAAAAGCCGGCATGGCCTAGTGGTATCGCGTCGGACTCCTGATCGAGAGGCCGGGGTTCGAGTCCCGCTCTGGTCATGCCGGTGACATGTCTTTCGGATGAGACAGTAAAAACCGAGGCCCCGTGTCGTGGTATGCATGGCACGTCACAGATCCCTCACTGCTTCGGGTGGGTCCGTTGCACAGGTCAAAATTTGTATGCCCCGCATCAGGCAGATGCCGTCACCATATACGTGAAATATTCATGGTGTAACGTAAAACAAAAAAATCAATCAATCAATCTTGATCTCAAAATCAATATCTGATATCAACAAATTCTTGAGATTAGACTGCTTTGTGAAAGACAGAGCTTTTGTTGATGTTGCTTGATATTGTTTATGCCTACCTTACATTTCACGATACTATACATGTTAATTGTAATTTCATCTTTAGTTCATGTGGTTCCTGTTCTCTGAATTGAGAATTTATTTATAGATTTTATGTATATAAGACCTGAAATGAATTTTCATTTTATATTTTTATATGGTATTTATGAAACCAGTTTTTTGTTTTATATCCCCGAGCCTTGGTAAGGGGATATAAAACACACAGCGAGTTTCATAAATACCATATGAAATGAAAATTGATTCCAGATTTTTTTTTTCATCACATGTTTACACTCAGTTGAAAGGTGTTTATTTCATCAAAGATCGGCTTGACATATTTTATTTCCACGCTGTGACGTCAAATATGCCAAAAATTAATTTATGACGAAGCGATATTTCATTGCATAAACAGCAAAACATGTGATAGATATCGTTCTTCATGAAATTGGTTACACAACCATATTTATCACACAAGTTTAGAGAGTATTTAAATATCAATTGACTGGCAAAAGTCGGTGCCGAACTTGCTGTATAATCATATATATGCACAACCACTATAAATGCCTTAGATAAAGCTTTCAAAACCTATGTATTTTATAGTTGTATAAAATACATTGATCCGTGACGTCATAACGCCCCATATTTCATCCACTCTTCAGCACAGAAAGCGATGTTTGGCAGACTTTTGATTGTTATGCTAATGACGTCATAATGAAATGTTCGACTTTTCCAACCTTGCGTGACGTCATTAGAGTAGTATTTTCGCTAAAGTGCTTGACATTCGACGAAAGTATGTCATTACGGATAAACGTTACGTTGTCATGGGACTGCGGCTGTTTCTTTCAATTTATAACTTCCCTCAGGAATGATTTAATGATACAGTTTATGAATAGGAAATGGAAGTTTCCAGTATGATATATTGGCGTTAAAAGCGCATATATATAAAATAAATGGCCTTTTTGTGTTTTCATGCAAGAATAAAGTACAATGTCTGATGCATTTATGAGATATAGTGCGCTAACGCATCAGCCATTGTACTTAATTCCTACATGAAAACACCAAATAAGACAGTTATTCTATATATATTTACGTGATGCCCAGAATGCTTTTATTCCACTCTCTTTTATTCATGACATTCGCTGCTGAGTCAGACCCCAATTCCTTTCTACAATTCGTTGTCATTAGCAGATGTCGTTTCTACATTATACTCTGTATGTTTGTGATCTCTTCCGTGTGCATTTTTGAAATTTATGGAAATCCACTTCTCTTTGCAGTCGGCTTCAATTTCGGAAAAACCTTTTTTCTACAATGTTCATTAGATTCATTCAGATTACACATGACTAAACAGGTGCAAAAATTTTGTCAAATATATGAACTAAGGTCACATGATGAATAATCAGTTTTGAAAATCATGACGACTTTGAATTTACTAGATCTAATGCAAACTTCCGATTAGATGGCAGTGTCATAAGATTACCATTATAAGATATACGTTGTTTGTATGATTTCCTAGAACTTGCACCAACACATTTAATAATAACATCACTGCTATCAACTCGGCCTAGCCATTTGTATAGCAACAATATTCTCAACGTATACCTAAATGAACACTGTACATTTATCCTGTTGTTGCAGTTTTCATTGACTTGATCGATTTACCGTCTTAAGTCGGCATTGTTGTCTTTTTTGTACTTTTTTCTGATTTTTCCTTAGTTTGATTCCATAAATTGATTGTTTACCTGCAATCTTAGACAATGCAATTAATTCATAGTAACAATTTCAAAGCCCCTGCCACACTACGCGAATTTGCTCGGGCTAAATTCTTTACATATCGAAGTGTATAGTACTCTCCGCAAACTATTTATAATGATTTAGGTCCAATATTTTCAAGAGGCTTGTAGTCGCCGCACCCGTCAGGTATCTTACGAAGCTCAAATTGATGTCTTTATATATCGTTAAACTGTTTCGTCGTATCACAGGTATTGTTAATGATCAACCATCGGCGAGAACATTAAACGGTTTAAACCAGTTGCGTGAGTGTGTCGTTTTAGGTTCATTTTTATGTCGACTTGTGTCGAATGGGTATAGCCCAGAACTCGATAACGCATGTATTATAGACATGTTTACATGATCTGAGTACAACAATCGTATTGGTACATTTATTTTTAACTCTTTATAATGTGGTGTCCTTTGTCACAACTCCACTTGTTGAGATCGTGTCGTGGAAGGTGATAAAATGCTTTAAGAATGCCAGGGACAATCCTAATCGAATTATTATAAATTGATAAAAATTAACGCTCCTCATACACTGGTATTTCTCTGATAGATAACTAAACATACCCACTTGCCTGTATTACGGGAAAACCCGAGCAAAAAGGCTTCATGTTCAACTTGCACAACTTTTAACGTCATTTTACTTTGACGTCACAATACGAACATCATCGCCATAATTAAAACCGAGGGAAAAGTAGCATTTGTACAACTTTCGACGTCACATATTACGGAAAGTAACGATATATATCGTGTGATTGGAGTCACGCACAAGCGTCATTTTTGTCATCGAGTCGTAGATTCACACATGACATAAAAAAAATTCTGAACACTCTTGTAAACTTTGAATCTCGATCCTAACTTGACATTGTGTTAGGTATCGAGTCTCAGTATCGAAAACAACTTGAATAATGTTGAAGCGAACTTGAGCAATGTGGTAGACAGCTTGAGCAGGAGTCCAAAACATTTCCCAAAATTGAAGACAAACCGCGATTTATCAGCGATTTGAAGACATCGGCTGTCGTAGTAAATCGTAGCTGAACTTTTAGCAATTGACCAGGGATTTTACCTTCCAGGACGGTGACAAATACACAGAACTAAACAAAACAATTTACTTAAAGACTTCTCTTTTGCCACATATTAAATAAATTATCATAGACATGTTTTCTTTGCGCAATATTCTAAAAAGAAAATTGCTCGTGGATGAGTAAGTCCGATATATACTTGTAGATAGCATACAGTAGAACAATCCATTATTCATTGAGTTTCATTTTCCTTAAGTGCAGTAAGATTTAATTTAAAGATATCAGTTTCAAATTTCTGTTAAAATGCAAATACATACTCAGTTATATATTTTTGCCATTGGTGCAGAACAAAAATTCACTTCTGGTTTATTTTGATATTAGCATTTTTATTAAGTATTGAAGGAAACAAATGAGAGCTTCCACACTCAATATTTTCATTGGTACAAATACAAAAATATATTGAGTACGCGACGGATATTGTCATATAATCAAGCTTACCTGATTGCCCCCTCTTTCATATTGATTGGAATTCCCATGGATACTAATTGCACTCATCTTATCGCAGATTTATATTTTTTTATGGTTATGAGAGGGATTCTGTGCAGTATATGCAGTACATTCAAAACTCCAGACGTTTTGTCCTTATTAATATTTTTAATGACACCTGTAGGTATTTAGATGACATTTTGGTAATACATAACCCTCAGTTTGAAAATTATATATCTAGTATGTATCCATCTCAACTTCAACTGAATAAAGCCAAATATTGGTGATAAAGAAACACCTTTTTTGGATTTAAACAATAAAATTATTGATAATAATATTCACATCTCCATATATGGTAACCGTGACGATTTTGGATTTTCTATCGCAAATTTCCCTTATCTGGATGGAGAGTTTTATGGATTAAGAGTTTAATATGATTTCCATTAAACCTTGAAGAATTTCTATACGGAAATGCCAGACCCAAGAGTACAATTTGGATCTAATTTTTTTAGATAATGGGAATAGACGAAAATTATAGAATCAAACCTTTTTATCCATATGTCTATTCTTCTCTATCCTTTTTCTTTTTCTTGCCCTTCTTTTCATTCAATCAATAAATCGCCCGTGTAAAGTATGGTTTTCAAGATTTGTCAGAAATTTGTTATCGAAATTATTGATATGGATCCATTATATTTTTGATATAATTAAGTTTATGATAATTGTGACTTTAAGTTGTAATAAATGTGATAGCTACATGTTCGTAGCAGGTGTGACCGGTCAGCAGGGGATGATCTTTCTAATCCTTTTACTAAATATTTAATATTATATTTATTATGAATTGCAATTCCTTGAAAATGTGTAGAATTATTTTACAATGATATTGTCAAAAACGATAAGTATGGTTTCATGATTTTTGGATTTGTGGTTTGGATTTATCCATCATCTTTACATTCATTCCTAATTTATATATTCATACAAGCCTATTATGACTACGCAGTTGTGTTAAGGCAATACACAATAGACCATATTCCGATTTTGATAATTGCTGTCTTTTTGTCCGAGCTGATACATTTTGGCGTTGTTTTTCATAGTGACGTCATAACGCATGACATAGATTCCTTATAACGTCACTATGAAAAACAACGCCAAAAGGTATTAGCACGGACAAAAAGACAGCAATTATCAAAATCGGAATATGGTCTATTATATAATGTTGCAGAAAACCCGCAAAAACATAATATGACGTCATTGTGACGTCACTATGGCCCAGTGCATTATATGAAGCGAGAGACTCTGCAACAATCAACATGCTAAGAAAAACGCCGTAGTGCAACCCTTTCCTCAACTCTGTTTGTTGTGTAATTTCACATAAAGACTGTTCTATATCTATTTGAAATGCGTCTTGCTGGGCCTAACTTTTAGGTTATAAAATATCAGCAGAATTTGAATTTAATTAGACAATGCCTCATGAGAATACACCATACAACAATTTTATCGCAGTTTTTATATGCAATTACGCCTCTTATAAGTTGGGCACAGCTATAAATATTATTGATGGGTTTCCATTTATTATTTACAACAAAATTTTATTACCAAATTGGATAATATGCCCTTGCACTTGTTGAATGTTATATATAGCAGTCACGTGATTGCAAACAACTAGGGATAAAATTTACATGTGTGAAAAATTAAACTTGTTAAACAATTTGCATTTTTACCATTTTTGCAGAAATAATCTATTCTATTTCTTATCCGGTTTTCAATATAGACTATATAATGTCAATAACGTCATGAAGTGCTTTAACGTTACTGCGTAGCGCAGGGTTCATTATGAGAAATACAGTCTATGAGATATAGCCGCGAATTTACTGAGCCTTGTCTAGCAAACAGGAAATACCAAATCACCGATGATCATGGCACCAGAAAACCCAACACTGATACGGTTACACCATTTCATAGGTCGTATTTTCTGCGAATGAAATAATCATGCCGTTATGTTAAAATAGGTTCATGTTTTATGGGCCAGGTCGTACTTTGAATAATGCCATTGCTTATCATCTGTCTCGTTAAGTATCCAGCTACCTAACCCTAAAACAGCATACATAACAGGATTACATATCCCGACCTCATTCATCATTAAGCCAAGGAAGGCTACCCACTTATCGCATCGGCAGGCACATCCCATGAACCTGTGATTGTCCTTTGTGAGTGTCGTTTTACAGGGTCATTAATTTTGTGATAGTGCCTCTCGCGTCGTAAACACACTCTTGTAAATGTAATATTCACATTTAGGGATATCGCGGAATAGTGTTTGGTTGTCAATTACAGCAAAATAAAGGTAATTATGCAAGATTATTTTGTAAAGTTTGTGACATATACGAAATAACCAAACAGCAGTCAGAATCGATGTATTTCATATAAGATTTTATTAAATATGTATATGAATTATTCAGATTTACTTTTTTGCTAAATTTCATTAATATTTTGAAACTTTAGTATCCTTCTTGTGTGTCTATATTGGAATGAATTTATACATATATTGAATTTTTCTATTTTTAAGTCTTTCTGGCCCAAACATGTAGCTTTGTGTCTTGTGTGGTCGGTTGGTACAGGATGATTACACCTCGATGGCAATTGATCCAACCTGTAGTTCTTCCAGAGACCATGTGTTTTATTTTGTCCTGATTAATAGATGTTCGTGTATGAATGTTCCTCGTCTAAGAAAACTAAGAGATTTACATTTAATTTCTGAATTTTATGCTATTAAGAATTGTTAAACCAATATTTCTCAACTTCACAAGTTTAGTGAGAATCGTAATTCCAGCTGACTGTCATATATCGGTACCATAACTGCCGTAAAATCGAATGTTTTTGATGCCTTATGTCAGTATATGATAACGCCTTGTATTGCAGCGATTGTCATTTTCATTTCTGCATTTTATGCTTTTAAAAGTTGTCGCAACAGTAAGTGTTAACCGCACTATTTGAGTGACAGTTGTCATTTCAACCCTTTATCGGTACCGTGCCTGCGTTTGAATGGAATATTTTCGTGATATCTTCTTATGCTCTTATACTTTTATCATCTGCATGCCAGTGGTGACTTTCCACATTCAACTGAGTCGAGTCAGAAGTCTTCTTTCTTTTCCTTTATATTCAATGGTTAGTATGAGTATATGTGGAGAACCCCATGCTACAGGAAACTTGACCGTTTCCTAACCGAAACATTACGTCAGTCCTGTACAGGGATGTGTCTGTTGGAGAGAAGAGAAAACAGAAGACTATATATACGGAAAAACGACTTTACAAAAATATTCGATTGTGCTGCGGTTACGATACCGATTTAGGACGGTCAATTAAAGTAACAAACGTCATTCAATTGGTGTGGTTAACCGGTTTACGGGCGCCACCCCAAAAAACAAATATAAACCATACATACGTCAGTATAAACACTATATATTGCACAAGACGGTATATCTTCTCCATATTATAAATTCTAATTATGAAGATATAACATGAGAAACGTTGCATAAATTATTCATTTAGAAAAGGGAAAAAGACTGTGACTAACGTCTCACTGGTCAGACAGAATAAACAAGAACAAGCAAAATAAAAAGACATCATCCCAAACTTCTGCAGTTGTAATGCAGTAACTGTACTTGATAAGGACGGTCAAGTGAGATGACAATCATTATTTAATTGGTATGATTAACCGGTTTACGGGCATACCTTACCATCCATCACAAAAGTAGTACAATTACGGAACACCTTTCGAGATTTTTATAAATTCTTCCGTATAGAGATAAGAAAATTTAATGTAAATTATGCTATATAAACAATTATAAGGCATTCAATCGGTATATTTATTGTTTTGTGATTATAACGCTACATATGAAAGTTAAGCAATCAAAACGAGGAGTACATAAAATGCATAGCTTTATATTTATTTATGTGTGCATCCATTTTCTTCATATTACTTTAATCAAATATAACATGAACTATCAACCGTGATGTAATACACGAAAGTGAGAACAAAAATGCGTTTCTATTCTATAAAATTGTTATGCGTTACGACACGACTTTATACCGCAAAATGTATATGCATATTATTGCCTCTGAAGTCGTCAACTGGAGCAGTGAAATAATGAACCGAGAAAAGGTACTTTTAAAAGAGCACACTGTAGATTCAAGGGATAAAATCCTCATTTTCAAAAAATAAATTTGAAAGTAGATGACTGATTACGCCTTCTCATTACCACGGATGTCAATGTTATGAATGACTAAATCTACCTTTTATACTTTGTACAGGTTAACAATCTACAAATGTTTCGAAGATGATCAAGTTACTTCGCAAGTGTTTTCGGACATCTAATCAGATTGTCCGAGACTTTCTGTCCGAGTTCATAGCAACATTTTTTCTTGTGGTATGTATTTAATATTCATATTATTTTTACCTACTGCTTCGGATGAGTTTTCGATAAAATGCATTTTTGTCAAGGGTTGTGTTATTTACTAGCGTCTTTATGTGCACCTTAGACATATGAGAACGGAAAACTGTGTCACCAACTGTAATAAATTGCTTTCAGTAAAAATATGTCTTCCAACGGGAAATATTATATAAAATTAATCAATTACAATAATAATAATAATAATAATAATAATAATAATTATTATTATTATTATTATTATTGTTGTTGTTGTTGTTGTTGTTGTTGTTGTTGTTGTTGTTGTTGTTTTTATTATTATTATTATTATTATTATTATTATTATTATCATTATTATTATTATTGAATAAATACATAAATAATAATAACACAACACTTTTCATCACAAATTTTTAACTGCTCGGTCTTTATCAAGTTTTATAGTTTTCATTTATGTTGATTTCCTACCTTTCTATTCCTCTTCTAAATTGATTTAATAAATACATTGACATTATGGTAGTGTTCAGCATATACATGTGACTGATAGCACATACACAGAAAGCAACATGAATTTAAATAATTATTGTGTAAAAGTTAATTTTCTTTGTCCAAAAGAATATTTAACATGTAGGAAGGAAACAATGCTACCATATTTGTGATTAAGCAATGATAAATTTATCTTAGAGAATATTCTGATACAGAATTTCAAACAGATTTATGTCAATATATCTTTCCTAAGTGAGAAAAGTAACATTTTCGTGTTCATATTAAAGGTGTTTGCAGTAGGTTCCGGTGCTCAGTATGTCCTGAGTCGTCAGACTCTCAGCAGTTTTTTGACTGTTAACTTTGCTGGTGGTATGGGATTGGCCCTAGGGATCTACTTCGGAGGCGGTGTATCAGGTATGTACGTGTTTCACGTCTACTGGTGGCTTCATATAGCAGTTATTTTATTTTATTTCCATATAAGGATCTCAATGTGAATTTATTAAGTAACATATTTTCTCCCAAAAAAAGCCTTCTGCACATTCTACATATTGTGTTATATTAAAGCGAAAATTGCATCAGTGGTGGAGATTTCATTTTCGAGCCTTACTATGCTGACGGATTTACAAGAAAATAAAAAAAATATCTCTAACGAATGATTTATCAAAAGGCGGTAAGTGATAAACATTGGTCTGAATGGGCAAGTAGGATACATAATGGACGCCATCAAGTTGCCGACTTAGAACGGTCAATATGATTTCTTCATATTAAACTTATCGATCTCTCATTAAATGCCCACCATATAATGTTTTGCGGTTCAGTTTAGTGTCATTCTACTGTGAAGTCACAGTTTAAATGTCATAATGAAATTTTGGCAAAAAGTAGTATGTCAAACACTTGGCCCCATATGCCTTGTAAAAGATGGAATTCTAATAAAATGGTGTCAGTCTTTGTGGTTTGATAGATCATAACTTCTGACCTTGGTACAGCTTAACCAGTAATTGGTGCTTGTATTCGAATGCTAAATATCATTTTCGGAATTTACTCAGTAAGCGACATTAAGATTTTAAAGTGCTACCGTCTTCTGATTAACAATTGATTATACAAAGAAACAAGACTTCAGAATACACTTCATGAAATAAAGATATAATTTGTATTTAAGACAGTGCCTGTAACAAAGCTGTCTTAATACAAACAAAGCATTAACCAATTATTGTCTTACATTAGACCGAGATTCTCTGCCCTTCTCCAACTTTTGATTTCGGCGATTTGTGAGAGAGGGTCAGAGAAACTTTGTTCACCAAAAGTTGGAATTTCAGCGATACCAACGGGTATCGGGATTTACAAGCCCCCTCGCTTACCCAGCGAACTTGCAACCTATAATCCAGTAAATGAACTTACTCGATCATAGCAATATCTTTTCCAGATAAGATTTATATCTTCTACTAGCTCCAGCTTTATCTGAAAACACGACCAGATTCTCCATTTCTCTTCCTATTTGTGTATAAGAGTATGACGTCAGATCTCGCCGAACGCGACTTTGCATTCGTGACGAGGTTGCATCGTGTTTTTCTTTCCAAAAATGTCTCTGCTGCTGAAGTCTTTCATCTGAATAATTTTAGATTTATTTCTTCTTCAATGCAGCTTAATATTTTTCAGGTGGCTATGTTAATCCCGCAGTAGCACTAGGCTTTTGCCTCAGTGGATGAATCCCATGGTCAAAATATCCAGTGTTTGTTCCGGCGCAGTTCCTTGGCGCTTTTACAGCGGCAGCTGTCAATTATGGACTATATATAGGTAAAAGTACATTTACATTTATATTAACAACTATGTTATGCACTCTGATTGTATCAGATATTTTAAAGTTGTAAAGTTACTACCGGATATTTTATGCCATAAATATAAATGATACCAAAACAATGTTTCACACAGATGCCATTAATCATTATGACGGCGGAAACCGATCCGTCACTGGTCCAGAGGGAACTGCCGGTATATTTGTGACATTTCCACAAGAATATGTGTCTACAACAACTGCATTCTTTGATGAGGTAAGGATTATATAATCTATGTAGTTTGTAAGTACGATACAATACAAAGTACGACAATAACACTGTGGCGTCAAATATGATAGGCACGCACTCCTTTTTAATATGTCACTTTAGCATTGAATATGATAAAGCTGTCAATGTTTTATAATATATCATTATGTCACTTAATATAACAGATGTGTCAATCTTTTATAATATATTACTTAAGCACAAAATACAGTAGACCATGTCTTTGTAGCACTAAATAAAATAGGCCTGTCGATGTGTCATAATATATCATTGTGTAATATAATAGATGTATAATATACGTGAAATAATCGTGGAGTGACGTAAAACAGTAATCAATCAATCAATCAAAAGTTAAAAGATAAATCAACATCTGGATCTGCAATTACTTAGTGTTTGATATGTGAAAGGGTTTTGGGGTTTTTTGGGGGGAGGGGGGTTGCATGACATATCACAGTGGAGCACTAGATGCCAAACTCAAACAAAATAACTGATGTCCAGACAGCATTCACAGTACAGTGGGTCAGTAGATACCACAGATGCTTTGAAATAGTGGGCATCTCCTGTGTGGCTGACCACACCAGTGCACACAAGATACTAGATGAACAAAGATGTAAATCATCTAAATAAGTCGTTTTCTAGATTCGAATTCTAACTTATCTTTTTTTCAAACTGGAATGGAAAAGGTGCTAAGACTTTTAAAATCCCTAGCCTTTTACAGGTGTTTTGCACGTTTGTATTGGTCGGTGCAAGCCTCGCAATAACTGATCCAAGGAACATGCTACCAAACAACGGTTTCCTGCCTGTAGCTCTCGGGTCTGTTGTCTTTGCCATAGGTACATCTTTCGGAATGAATTCCGGATATGCTATTAACCCTGCACGTGACCTTTCACCCAGGATATTTATTGCCCTTGCTGGATGGGGGAAAGAAGTTTTCACGTAAGTATATGTATCATTTATCGCTTTAACCTTATTAATAATCATCTGACAATATAACACAGTGAAAACATTTAGATCATATTCCAAACTCTCTAGCGTTCCTGTAATTCACACGATAAACAGCAATAAAGAAACATAGCAGTAATCGGGGAATCGTTGACGATTTCTGTACGCATCTCCTGTTTAGCTCGCTGCACGTATGTCAGATGCGTACAAACACAATAATACATAAGTACAGGACATGTATATTGACTTATTGACCAAGTGAATATTCGGTCGTTTGTTATACAGAGTTACTTCCCATTTGGGACGGTACATGACGTAAAACAAGTATGATGTCATCTAATTCTATGGAAACCGATCTAAAACTCAAGAAAATGATACTCTACAAATGATTTTTTCATAGGTAATTGATGACGTCATTATTGCCTTACGTCAGATACCGTCTAAATGGGAAATAACCCTGTTTAACGAAAATACTCAATAGCTTAGTTGTAGTACCACGTGACAAAAACAGCTACAATTTTTGGATCGTACATGTAGTTTTTTAGATCCATAAGTGTATCAAGATACTTACATGAGGGTACTTATTTCTACTCAATATTAAAACTGCACTTACAGCGTTTACTTTAAGTGGAAAATAATCATCGATTAACATCAAAATATACATATACATTTACGCGTATAGAATAAGACAATAACTAGACTTATGATAATGAGGCATTCACTAGAATTTATTACAGTAGACATTTATGGATGGAATGATCATTTCTCTTACCTTTCACCTCCTTTTCAGGTACAGAGATTACTATTTTTGGGTTCCGATAGTGGGACCTCTAACTGGCGGCATTTTAGCGTCCCTTCTGTACTCACTCTTTATTGAAATACACTGGCCAGACGAATCTAAGGATGAGGAAATTCTGTCGAATCAAAAGGAAGAGAAAGTACAGATTGAAGAACAGAACGGTAAAGATAATCCAGTATTTCTGAGTGGTACGTATCATGTATACATTAATTGTATATTGTGGATTCATACAGAGTGCAGTACGATAGAGCCTGAAGGTGTTACATGTATAGCCCTGTAGAAGTTAATACAATAAGAATTACTGTGGCACGCACCACAGTGGTGGACAATCATGGACCCAAGTGCCAGACAGGAGAAAGCGTCTCCTGTTTCCAAAGCACAAAGACGTCACAGTAAATATTAATGGTCTTATATCTTACTGATAAACGCAGGGGACTGTCTTGTGTGTTGCAGCAGTAAATAAGTTGGTTGGTTGTATTCCACGATGCTTTCAATACTGTAGCGGTATAAATACAGGAGGAAATCGACTTCTTCAACAGTGGCGCATTTGAGTTTTTTCAAAAACGCTGAGATGATTCAGATTTTTGATGGAGTTTGCCCCTCGGAATTTATCTTAAGTTTGCCCCTCGGGATTTATCTTCAGTTTCTAAGTAATTTTTATCAATCTTTTGTTTTACTGTGACGATTGCCTGATGTGGGAAAGTTAGTGAGAATGTTTCATTTGTGTATGCATCTCTAATGAATTCAAATGCTGATATTTATAATATGTACAGTACATGTATATTAGTAACATATATGACTGAAACTTTGCATTTTCTTATACGATAAATCCAACGTCATACCCCATAATACATTGGGAATGTGTCTTATTAAAGAGTCGGGCATCATATTAAACTCGAAACGAACGCGTATAGCCGCGAACCCCTTCTGCAATCGAATCTGCATCACCCTACTCTGCCACTACAAAAAACGCCAAGGATTAAGTTAGAAATTTAATTTCGATATCCACTATACATTTCAGGTTCCAATATGAAATCTTCATCAGCAAATGACCAGTCCCAAACAAAATTGTGAGCTAAATTCACATAAAGAAAGATGTACACGGAGAACGTCAACAAACCAGGTTGAGAAGACAATGATGTCATCACAACCCTAATGCTTACAACATTAGTTCAATTTAGACATGTTCTATTTGCGATGTTCTTCCCAGAACCCATGCTTAATTCCATGTATTCTTTTTTATATTGTTCGTTTTACATTTATACTACATTATCAAAATATATAGATTAAGTTGTATACTGGTATTAAATTATGTTATGCGCCAATAAAGACATACATGTACATAGAATGTTTTAACACACATTTTCATTCCGGAACATCGATGGTCAAGTATATAGACAGTGTATATGAAATATCTGTGAATCCCAAAACCACACGATAGAAATGTTTAAACGAAATAATGAAATAGCATCATACAACACTGAGAGATATATACTCTATACGCTGATGATATGCTCAATGATACAACTCTCTCTTAGACTTCCAGAGGGTAAGCGCACTGGTTATAACTATAAGAACATTCTGTCACGAGTTTTCGGCTACCAAGCCTTTATCAAGTTAAAAAACGATTAACCAAGGAAGTTTACCTGCCCGAGTGTGTGTGCCCACCTGCACAAAAACAGTTAAGCAAGAAGGCTTACCTGCCCCAGTGTATATGCCCACCTGCACAAAAACGGTTAAACAAGGAAGCTCACCTGCCCCAGTGGCAGTGTGTATGCCCACCTGCACAAAAACGATTAACCAAGGACACTTACCTGCCCCAGTGTGTATGCCCACCTGCACAAGAAACGATTAACCAAGGAGGCTTACCTGTCCCAGTGTGTATGCCCACCTGCACAAAAATGGTTAACCAAGGAGGCTTACCTGTCCCAGTGTGTTTGCCGACCTACACAAAAACGATTATCAAGGAAACTTACCTGCCCCAGTGTATATGCCCACCTAAACAGTAACGGTTAACCAAGGAAGTTTACCTGCCCGAGTGTGTATGCCAACCCGCACAAAAACGGCTAACCAAGGAGGCTTACCTGCCCCAGTGTGTATGCCCACCTGCACAAAAACGATTAAACAAGGAAGCTTACCTGTCCCAGTGCGTATGCCCACCTACACAGTAGCGATTAACCAAGGAAGTTTACCTGCCCGAGTGTGTATGCCAACCCGCACAAAAACGATTAACCAAGGAGGTTTACCTGTCCCAGTGTGTATGCTCACCTGCACAAAAACGATTAAACAAGGAAGTTTACCTGCCGCAGTGTGTATGCCCACCTGCACAAAAACGATTAACCAAGGACACTTACCTGCCCCAGTGTGTATGCCCACCTGCACAAAAACGGTTAACCAAGGAATCTTACCTGCCCCAGTGTGTATGCCCACCTGCACAAAAACGGTTAACCAAGGAAGCTTACCTGCCCCAGTGTGTATGCCCACCTGCACAAAAACGGTTAACCAAGGAGGCTTACCTGTCCCAGTGTGTATGCCCACCTGCACAAAAACGGTTAACCAAGGAGGCTTACCTGTCCCAGTGTGTATGCCCACCTGCACAAAAACGGTTAACCACGGAATCTTACCTGCTCCAGTGTGTATGCCCACCTGCACAAAAACGGTTAACCAAGGAGGCTTACCTGCCCCAGTGTGTATGCCCACCTGCACAAAAACGGTTAACTAAGGAATCTTACCTGCCCCAGTGTGTATGCCCACCTGTACAAAAACGATTAACCAATGAGGCTTACCTGCCCCAGTGTATATGCCCACCTGCACAAAAACGGGTAACTAAGGAACCTTACCTGCCCCAGTGTGTATGCCCACCTGCACAAAAACGGTTAACTAAGGAATCTTACCTGTCCCAGTGTGTATGCCCACCTGCACAAAAACGGTTAACCAAGGAGGCTTACCTGTCCCAGTATGTATGCCCACCTGCACAAAAACGATGACGGTGTGGGGGCTGTAGTAGTTTTTATGATGTAGTTACACTTTGTACCGTGGAAAGAAATATAAATGCTCAAAAATATTTTAATATTCTTGAAGAATGATGTGTTGTGGCCAGTTATAGCCCGTCATTTCAATGACAAAACATGTCGTTTTTAAGATGACAGTGCCCGTGTAACTTGTAAATACAAGGTTTAGAACAATATCCAAAGCATAGTATGGATTTTCACGAATACTTTTGGCATGGCACTGTAAATTGATCAAAGCTAAGTTACGGAAAATTCGTGAAAGAGTGTTCTTCTTCTTATTATTATTATGTTCAATGACATGTACTATCAGCGGGAAGAGCGAAGAGAATTTCGGAGAGACGTGTTAGTCTTTCCATCCTTCTGTGCAACCATTTCCGAGAGTTGTAGTGGTGACATTTCATATACGTTGCAATTTTAATTTTAGACACAAACAAAATTATATTAGAATTAAATTAAAATTATTTTTTATCTAATCTAATTTCAATTTGATCCAAATCTATTTCAAAAAGTCATCCCTTGATTTGATACCGTTCAGGAAGCATCCATCAGTTTACCGATTTTCTTGTTTATATAGAAAAATCAACATTACCAAATCAAAGTCAATCAAACAAAATTCGGTTAAATGTCAGTTTGTAGGAGACCTAGAATGAACAAATTGTATCAATGTTTTACTGAACGTGCACGATCGTTTTTCATACATTAGATCCGTGTGAGCTTATTTTTTAAGTAGACCAATATCTTCTCATCATGCTAGTTTGACTGTAATTATATGTATGTAAACATTTATGCAATTTTTTCATGTTATAGTCTCTTTTCAAAATTGTTTCTTTTATATTATATGAATCAATAACGATTTTCTTTTCCAATTTTGGAGGGGAGATCCAAATAAGGTAATCAGGCTAGATTATGAAGGCATGCAGTTCCAATGATAAAGCTTATTCACTGAGAATGGATCTGTAATCGTACCATATGAATAAAACTTTGTATCATTTTTCCTTTGATAGAAGAAAGAAATTCAGAAATCATATCATTCAAATATATTACATGTCAGAGGCGAATCCAGTAGTTTTCGAAAAGGGATCTCCCCCCTCCATGGTAAAGATATCTCAAGGCAAGGAGGTGGTTGGGGTTTGAACTTTCAGAAAAATGAGCTTGTTTCAGTAGTCCGTAGTAAGACACGATTTTAAGCCCATCAACCCCTTCCCCCATTTTCAATCTACATCCGCCAATGTATGTAGATGGAAATTGATAATATTTGCTATATCATCTAACTGCGATTTATACACAAACGACGATCACATGGTTCAAATTACGACACAATGACCCCTCTGTAGGCCTAGAGATTAAACCCTCTCTACTTAAAAAAAGCAGGTGGCGGTAAGTTACCGGATTGAATAAGATGACGGTGTCCAACACAATTAAAGAAAAAACAAAACAACCTAAGGTGATATTGAAACATACATAACGTTGTACAAATATTTGATTGGTTACGTAAAATCCAAAACTAACCTTTACTTTGTCATATAATAACATATCACAAACATAGGTACTCGAAATGTGTATTTTCAGAAGATCCCTCGCATTCAGCACGCATTATACTTAATGTACATTGGAGGCGAGAGAACATCTCAAAATTCACATTTCGAGTACCTATGATCACAATGAACATCCTACGACAAATCGTAAACATTTAAAAACATATCGAACATAAAAATTTTGTAGAAGACTCGTTCTCGGCTTGAGACATGTCAGCCTGGCTGGATAAATTTACATCTCATTTATATTGCCGATCATAAAGGCCCCATTGATGGAGGAGGGTATAAAAATATTCAAAGAGGTTACACATTTTGGTAATACAATTTACCAAAATGAAGGATTGTAGTCTTCTAATTGCTGGTATGGTTCAGAGGATGAGAACCTCGGCTCGAGATTTGATTTGACTCCAGGTGTGGGCACACTGGGGTCGTCTTTCGGATGAGACAGTGAAAACCGAGGTCCTGACTCGATGTAGGTATGGCACGTAAAGATCCCTCACAATGGTGTATCTGTTGCAAAGGTATGAATTTGTATGCAATGCATCAGGTAGATGCCTTCACCATACACATGAAATAATCGTGGAGTGACATAACATAATAATCAATCCATTCTCCTTCAAAAATAATTCAGGAAAAAGAAAGACTTTCCCTGATAGAATTTTTCATCTAAATGGCAGTAACTCTTCCTATTCTAGGTCTCCAATATGTGATATATGAATCTTCATTTCCAACTTATTTCGACTCAAAACAAGAGCTGTCAGAAGGCAATAGAGCTCGCCGAAGGCAACCAAATTTAAATAGCAATTTTTTAAGTGGGTCATAGTCATAGTCAAAATGCAAAAATAAAAAACAAATTGAAACAAACCAAACCAAAACTTTTGATACGTAATAAAATGTTTTGTCATAAGAAATACACACATGACATATGTAAGTCTTACCTCTTACTGTTCATCACTTATAACCAAGATTGATTTCTTTTATGTATGTCAAACTTTAGGAAAAGGTCACAAGGTAAAAAAAATGGTATCCAATGAAAGGTCTTGGCACAAGGAATACTTATGTGAAACATTAAAGCCCTGTCTCTTTCTAATTTTTTTTTTTTTTTTTTTTTTTTTTTTTTTGTCTACGGACGACGACAACGACGCCGGGTTATGACGACATTTGTACCGGCGAGCTGAAAATGTGACAAGAGAAATTCAAGGAAGAAAGAGCTAACCATGTATATCTACTCAGTCTGCAACCGACTTCGGACTATCCGCACATTGTCGAAAACCCCAAAGAGACTGCAGATCTCAAGGAGATACTTTTTAAATGAGTGTTTCATTGAAGTTGGCGTTCATGCGCGAATCCAGAGGGGTGGACCAGGGATCTGGATCCACCCTCAGATTGGAAACTACTTTTCTTGTTATTTTTCGATGTAAAATAAAGCAATAAACATACAAAACTATGGTGGACCCTTCGTGGAATTTCCATTGGGGGTGGATTCCGTCAAAAGTAACGCCAGGCGCGGATCCAGAAATTTTGCCGAGAGTGTTTCTTCCTGTCCGTACATTAATGCCAAGCGGAGCCTTCAAGTTACTTGACCTTCCAAGTCACACCTGGGCCTTCACATTTAACGTTACAGGGCTGACAATGGACATACACAGATTATCAGAGATAATCCAATCCGAGACCTTCTGTTCAGAAATCTGATGCAAGTAAACTACTCATTCGCGACGGAGATCATCTTGTTTATGAATAGAAAGTCAAGCAAGTCAAGCAAATTTCTACAAAGGGCAAAAATAATACGAAAGGGTAATAACATTTGTAAACAAAGGTTAATTGCAACAAAAATTTAACGTCACCTGTTTCAATCATGGTACATTGTAAAAATAGAAACATTGAGAACGATACGATTATTTCAAACCACAGTATTAATTTTGAAAAATATATATAGTACTGTATCTCATCAATGTGTACGAACTCTTGTAAAATGGTGTAAACTGCTCAAAAGTTTCCGAAATATTGAATATTGATTTTAATCAAGGGACAATAACTGTTGTAAAATGGGGACAATTGTGACCAAGGTCAAAGTTCATGCGTAGAATTTTACAAGTTAATATATTTCTCAATATTTAAAAAGATGACTTAAAAATACATCGAATTCAATTTTTATCAAAGGGATTTAACTCTTATTTTTAAAAATGTTGAATTTCATGTGTAGGACTTTACACTAGGTATATGGGCCAAGATACCCTTCAATATCGCAAAACACACATAAAGACTTTCTCGAATAACCTAACTTTGGACAAATGGATGAACGGCCGAATAGACTCTTTACATATCAAGTTCCATCTTACCACGTGCATATTAAAAGTTTTGAAAGCGACATTAATGGGCGAATCTTACAGAAGAACTTCCCATTAATCATAGTCACAGTCACAGTTCTCTATTCTTTTAAGACTGAGTTAAAATCCTTAGCTCAGATGTGCAAATGCTGACAACATTCTTTAATCATTTATTTATTTATTTATTTATCTCTATCTGTTTATTTATTTATTTTAGTACGTACATGATTGTGATTATGATCACTTTTTTACCAAGACTAATCGTTTATTCTTGACCCTTCACCATTATCAAATCATTCTATCAATTATCATAAATTTCACTAATCATAAGGATTATGCTAATCGGTTGGTTGGTTGATTGATTGACTGATTGGTTAGTTCATTAGCCTACTGGTTGGTTGGTTTATTAGCTAACTATTTGGTTGGAACATTAGCTGACTGACTGGTTGGTACATTAGCTGACTGATTGGTTTGTTCATTCGCTGAATAGTTAGTTGGTTCATTAGTTGACTGGTTAGTTTGATTAGCTGACTATCTGGTTGGTTCATTAACTAATTGGTTGGTTGGTACATTTGCTGATTGGTTGGTTGATACATTTGCTGATTGGTTGGTTTGTTAACTGACTGGTTGGTTCATTAGCTGACTGGTTGGTTTGTTCATTCTCTGACCATCTGGTTGGTTCATTAACTAATTGGTTGTTTGGTACTGATTGGTTGGTGTTAACTGACTGGTTGCTTCATTAGCTGATTGGTTGTTTCATTAGCTGACTAGTTGAGTTGGTTGGTTGATTGATTGTTAGGGGGTTCATTAGCTGATTGGTTGGTTAAGTGGAGTTTTACTTGGCTCCAAGCAATCATTATGGTACACCATGATATGGATACAGGACAAGGGTATAAAACTATTATGCCTTTGGTACAATCCAGAAATCTATCCTGATTGTCTACATGCACAGAAAGCCCAAAACTTAACTGCTGATCATCCCTGCTCAAACAGTAATCAACATGACAGGGACTTAGTTGGAAAAATACATAACAATCTGTATTTATATAAAATATAGATTTTAATTTCCATTTCCAAATAAATATAAAACTCCAGAATCTGGAATACAAATGATGACAATACAATGGAAACAAAATAACTTGTTTCAAATCTGTCACATGAACAATATAAAATTGGCTGAAATTATGTTTTAACATGTTAATAATGTCAAGCAGTGATACCAGTAAAAATATCACATATTTGCACTCAATTAAACTGATCAATAGAATTTTTTTTTCTTTTATTTAATATTTTTTACAATATTGCAGTTGGTTGTAGACAAAAACACTCCAGTACATCATTTTTCGGGAGTGGAATAACCTTATTCAGTTTACTCAAACATAATTTTACGCTGCTGTAAGATTAATTTTCCTAAGAAACTTAAACATTTTCAATAAAAAATTTTCTCCCAAGAGACAATTTGACAGAATATTTGGCAAAATATAGGATTTGGGTAAAATTTTGGTTGGATTAGGATAAAAGTGAGAAAACCTTCATCACTTTCTCCCATCAAAATTAAAAAGGAATTCCTAACCTGCATAATCTTAACTTAAAATCATTCTAGCAAATCAGGAGTTATCTTTCTTACTTGCGTTTACTAAATATTGTATATATTTAGACATAGTGATATATGTGTATTATGATCTCTTGTGATAGATGTGCATACCAATAACCAATCATATTAAATCCAAAACCATATCTATCTACAGTGAATGAACTTCAGCATACCCTGAACATGGAACGTATAGGGATTCATAAGGTAAGTTATCTGCCCTTGTTTAAAAATTTTTCTGGAGGTAAAAAATCACATTTACTTAGTTCAGCTACCTTTTCTTATTTTGATGGTTGACTGCCCATGATAAGAAAGGGCCATTCAGAAGCGTTCACTTCTGTATCACTTATCATGAGAAAGGGCTATTTAGTAGTAGCATTCACTTCTGTATAGGGCCACTCAGTTGCATTCACTTCTGTATAGGGCCCTTCCATAGCGTTCACTTCTGTATAGAGCCATTCAATAGCATTCACTTCTGTATAGGGCCATTCAGTAGCGTTAACTTCTGTATCACTTATTATGATATTCAGAAAGTGAGATTTTCAAGCCAAGGGCGGATAAATCAATTCAGTGGATTCTCCTACGACTAAATATATCTATATACATCCCTGTCTGAACACAATATTATAAATGTTGACATTATGCTTTAAAATATGATCCATCCCCATTGCTTGAAATTACAATATTTTGTTGGATATTGCATTCAAAAGTATCAGCATCATAATCGACTAAAAATCGCTTCAACATAAAACCAGGAACGTCACAAAAATAGGAACATGAAACATAAAACAAACAAGAGATCAGTGGAAGGAGAAAAATCCTATGTTAATCAAACCATCACCAGAACTCATTATAAAAGACTTTTCAAAAATGAAAGATGAATAATTTTCATTATAATAACTGATGCGCTGAAACATTCTTTTTTTAAATCATATTTCAAAAATATTCGCTGTAAACTTTACCATATAACTAATATGGTACATAAACCAAAGAAAAACCTACGTTATCAAAATCTGGTATCTTCAGTTGGTTGGTTGGGATTTTATGTAACTTTCAAACAAGTCTGTAGTCATATGATGACATCATCATTCTGACTTGAAAATACAAGGCTATCATTCTTTTAAATATCAAGGCTAAATCTGGGAATCGAACACAGATCACCTGCACTGCAAATTATAAACTAAGCTGAGTGCATAAATACTACACTTAGCCTTCCCCATACTTACTTGCATTCCTTACAAGTCCTGCTTATTGAGATGTAACATTATTAATTTAATGAAATTAATCTTACGTGAAAATAAACATTAAAACATTAAATTCATACCCATAATATGTCAACAATATTTTTCATTTAACTTCAAAAAAAGGCAAAAATATTTTGGTACAATCGGCTCAAGAAAAAGAAATTAAATGATCGATCATTGAAAGACCTAAGCGTATCCTGCCTATACAACAAGAATCACTAATATTTCATTAAGTGTCTTACTATACACCACTGACTATAACAATACATCATACACAATGACTAGGAGAGTAGTAAGGCAAGATTACAACGAGTATATCAGATAACAATTGTGGAACTCCACATATTTCATTTGGTATTATATAGTTTGAAAGAAGTATAAATGTTCGAATGGTTTTGTTTCTTTCAAAAAACTTATAAAAATAGCCACACAAGCAAATTCTTCCAGAGGAAACTCAATACATATTGAATAAAAAGAATGAACACTCTTTTCGCCAATTTTCACTAGTGGGTGAAAATTCGTTTTAAAATCAAGTTTTTCTTCATGTCGTGCAACTATGTACCCACCACTGCAAAATACATTAAAAAAATGAAAATGAGAAGGACTTCTTCCTATAAAATATCATTCTAATCCTTCTGTTTTTCCTGGCAGCCAAAATGACTTTACAAGATAGCAGGATTCATGATTTATGAACAGATATTGTGAAATTTCTATACGGTAGGGGTGAATTAAACGATTACTCAAAGGGGAGATTCCATGGTTTGGTGATAAAATTATGTCAAAGAAAGGGGGAAATCTACTGCTTGATGATGAAATTATTGCCACTGATATAGTGAATTCTAGTAGTCTACCTAACATGCTTGCCTCCCGCGACACAGATCTGGAGTAATTCTCTACAAGAAACGGAAGCAGAAAATGAAGGTAACACAAAGAAGCCTATGAACATCAAAAGATTATGAATCTGATGACATTATACAGTGGATGAACTCACAACTACAGTTAACACAGACAGAAACTGTACTGTAATGGTATAATAACAGGTCCACCAAACAAAAAATCAAATGTCTGCAAAATAAAGTCGTAATGGAACAAGACTAGAAATTTGTCTATAGACTATGAATGCCCCAACTGTAGGTTATGGTTAAAAGCACAGTCAAGAAATCCCAGGTAAATGGCAAATAGAAGAGGTATTGCATATAAGAATTAGCACAACTAAAACACTTTTACCTAAATGAAAATGTATGTATTTTTTAAAGCAGACTATTGCCCATATCAGGAGATATTTTTTGTATATACTTCAAGGTCATAATGTCACTGACCTTGACCTTGTTTGTTACAGACTTACTAGAGATGTATGCATGAAAAGTAAAAGATCGTATCACTTATAGTCCACAGTTGTTAACTATTGATAAACAGCAAAATAAGATAGAATCTCAAAGTAACAAAACTTTGTGTGTTTTGTGACAACAACTTCACCAAGAAGAGTGTTTGCGAAGGTGACGTTTGTATGCTATGTTTCACCCAGTTATCAATTAGTTTCTGGGAATCAAGTTTAATGCAAAATGAAACAGAATGATAAAAGATCAACAGTGCATGTCCAAATGTGAGCAAAAGAGTTTAATATATCACTCTTTATATCAACCGTATGTAACAGTTTGTAACAGTTAACAAAAAATATTCTTCCTGATCATAACATCAAAATAAAAAAACTCGAAAGTCAAAGTCACCTAAAAGTGGAAGCACCAGATACAACTCAGGTCAACAATTCAAAATATAAAGATATTTACACCCATATCAGCTATATAATTGATATACCTGTATGTAATCCAACAAATGAAACATATATATATATATATATACACACACAGATTTTCTATTCTTCTCCTTAAGAGCTCAGTTGCATGACGATATATATTGCCGATTATGATATCATAATAACGTCTCTGATATAACACTATGGATAATTCATACGATAGATGATCTATATTGTAATACATTTACATCACATAAATATTATATATGATAGTATATACTGAAGATAGTTTTCAACTATAGATATCCCAAGTCTTGAATCTGTACAGTACAAATGTCCAAACATGAATTTTCATATTTCTGATTGAATTGCGATTAAGTATGAACTAATAAAATACACATGTATTTATTATTGAATATGCCTCATGTCATGTAATTAGGAAGATTATAAATGGTTACAAGTTCTCAATTTATGGTCGTAAAGACAAATTTCGGATATCTCAAATGACCAATATCTCAAAGTTCTTTCCATTGGCTCTTCAACTTCAAGATATCGAAGTTTGACTATATCATGTTGATATTTGATATAGGAGAATTTATACAATATTCATTTTGGATATAAATATAAACAATAAATAAATCTATATGTTGAATCAGTTATAAATTATGTTATGATAAATATATTTTTATACATAATGAGCAGCATTGGCAATTACAATATACAACAAATGATTCATTGTATGAAAGATATAATTATAAACATGACTGTAGTTTGTACAAGTACTCATTTTTGTAAGGTTGATATTTCAGCAGAATATCATGCCCCTAATGGTGTGCTGATTCATGAATAAAGGACCATGGGTAATCGGAAATGCATAAATAAAGGATCATGGGTAATCAGAAACGCATGAATAAAAGACAGTGGAAAGCCGAACACCCATGAATAAAGGATCATGGAAAGTCTGACTACATCAAGTCAAAACTAACAGACCTCTACCATTGTATATGTGGATAAATTAGTACAACTATATTTTTTTGCAAAACGGCAAAAAGAGGGAATGGTGAATAATTAACGCCACCATATTTTAGTGCATTCTTGGTATTCTTACTGAGGTTCTATTGCATTCAAGCTCATGTATGTAATATTAGCTTAGTCTTCAATTAGCACACTTGTAGCAGCGCTAATACCGCTGAAATAGGAATCCGTCTAAAAATAAGTACATGTATAGTAAATGTGGTTGTACTGAAATAAGTATATTATACAATGTTATAGGTCCTTCAAAGATATGTAGGTGTACATACATATCACTTGAAGGAAATTTTCACTATAGCATATTAATCATGATAAAGAGTCATCAGTTTACAAAATCAACTCCAAGCTTTATCAAGACCGGAGTGACAAGTAAGGCGTGGATACATACTCTGACGATTTGAATCTGAGTCAGACGAAATCTTGTACCTGACTGTATTCTCCTATTATGTAATAAGAGATATCGTAGTTTTTGCTGATGACAAGACAAAACGCTGACATGCCCCTTTTTTCTTGAACACTCTAGATAATGTTTATTCAGAGATTGTTTATATAAATGTTGTGTTATTTTTTAAGATGACATTAGTAGATATTATGATGACATTAGTAGATATTATGATGACATTAGTAGATATTAAGATGACATTAGTAGATATTAAGATGACATTAGTAGATATTATGATGACATTAGTAGATATTAAGATGACATTAGTAGATATTATTGACATTAGTAGATATTATGATGACATTAGTAGATATTATGACTTACATGAAAACAGAGCTATGGTATCTGAATTATTATGCAATTCTGATTTCAAAGGAAATACATCTCATGTCAAATCACTCGGAAACCCCCTACATTTATTCATGCTTTCAAACGAAAATGAAGAGGTAGTCTAAATAAACCACAAATAATATGTAAAATCAAAGCCTTGTTTGTGAAGCATCACACTTCAGATGTCACACAAGTTGTATCTTCTATATAACCTTCCATGAGAAAGTTTTGTCACTACTGGATATCGTTTATGTAATCAATTTCCTGCACCCCCCCCCCCCCTCTTAAAGAAATGTGGATTATATCTTATGTCCTTTTTAATTTGAAAATTTATTCCTCTAAATAAAAGTGTTTTCCAACAAGTATCTTTTTGTACAGATATGAAAATTTAGAAATTTTTAAATTTTGTTAAAAGTGATCAACTTATCAATTTGTAACAAAAAACATACACAAATTTAAAAACTCAATTCTGTTCGTACTGTTCCCATTTCTTTGTACCTTTGTACTTTTATATAAGATAACAAAGATCTGGTAATGCCTTCTACAGAATACAAAATCCTCTAAAACTAAATTAATCTTTGTAAAACCATTATATGGATAAAAATATGGAAATCAGGATCTCTGAGATCTAAAAAAAGGTCTCTGAAAATTATAACTCTAAAGCAAGCTAAAGGCATGTCTTCAATCATAACGACTAAGTCTGAACAAGGTAAAGGTGTATCTACAATCATAGTTTGGATAGAGTTCGGACGTTAAGAGCATCACCATTCTGACTGAGTTTCGCTGCCAGGTTAACTCCCTTACAGATTTGATCGAGGACATGGAATGGCACAGATTTGTTGACAGGTAGGTACACCACATGGTCTATCAGATATCGCGCCTCGTGTGGATAACTATGTGTCAGTGGTGCAAAGAAGTCCAGATGTGGGTTCCACTTCTCTGGTTCTATGATGTTTAACTGAGTGGCACCTCTGTAGGCATCAATTCCCATGGCATTCAGGATCTTCACAACATTATCTGGATTTTCCTGGAAAAGGCAATAAATATTAGAAGTACGAAACATCATGATCACTTCACCTTATCTCTATAACATAGTAGCATCTGTCAGACCCACTGCTTAAAATTATCAACCTACAACAGCATTGAAGAATCTTTTATGTACCAAAATCTATCTTTTAAACATGGGATTTCATATTTTTACTTTCTCATCTGGACTATGAGTGTCTTACCCGTTTCATCCAGATCTCATATTTTTACTGTTTCATCCGAATTGTCACATAAGCATCTCAAATTTTTACTGTCTCATCCAGACGGACTGTCATTGATTCATTTTCCATTCTATGATAAAACAATTAACACTAATCATGGTGCCATAGTATCAAAACCTTGTGAAATGAAATTCATGCACTTACCAACTTGATGGAAACAAAACTTTTAAGAATTAAATATCTTGATTTCATTTATCATATATCAAATGCAAGAAATTTTAAGGATTTTTTTTTGCCTTTTTTTGTACATATGTCGATTCAAGATTATTTCACTTATAAATTGCTATGTAAAGCACAGAAATTTATAACTTATAGAACGGAGTCATCCTAAGCATAGCTAAGTTGGGATCTTCTACAAGACAACATCCATCATGAGATGTTTTTACTGCTGGCTGACTCTCTCAGCCAAGATAACACTTGAGCTATTCCAGCTCAGCTGAGATACCACCTGAACTATTCCAGCTCCGCTGAAATACCACCTGAGCTATGCCAGCTCAGTCGATATATCACATTAGTATGCCAACTCTGCCAAGATACCATCTGAGCTATGCCAGCTCAGTCGAGATATTACATTAGTATGCCAACTCTGCCAAGATACCATCTGAGCTATGCCAGCTCAGTCGAGATATCACATTAATATGCCAACTCTGCCAAGATACCATCTGAGCTATGCCAGCTCAGTCGAGATATCACATTAATATGCCAACTCTGCCAAGATACCATCTGAGCTATGCCAGCTCAGTCGGGATACCACATGAAGTATGCCAACTCAGTCGAGATACTACCTGAAGTATGCCAGTACAGCCGAGATACCACCTGAGCTTATACCATCTCAGAATAGGTTATTGCCAAGTTTGGTTTCTTTTATAATAATATCATAAATTTAAGTGGAAGTATCTGTATATATGTATACGGTATGAATGAAATACTTTAAGCATGTAAAGATTATGCTTATCAGTGAAAAAGCCATATAAGGAAAATAGTGACATCCACTTAAACATGACCACACAAATTAATTCTTCAATTTGTAATGAGTGAAATTCTATACTAGAAACATCTAGTATGTTTGTCCGTAATCACATATGTAATATTTAAGAATTTCAAAATGTAAATGAAAACTCAGAAACAGTCTATTATTAAAACGTTTTTTCCAGTAATATGAAGTGATAACTTGGTAAGCATCACAAACTATTGTTGTATTTAAATAGCTCTTAGGATTATTTAAGCCTATACTGTCCCAAACTAAATTATCACTACTTGTAATGAAACAAGAAGCCTACAGAGGCCTATATCAATCTGCCCTGGACCTATGCCTCAACAGAACTTGCTGATAAACAAGGAGATCTTGAGTACTTCTTCCATACAAAGTTTCATCTAATCCCTTTGTTAGTTTTGAAGAAGCTGAAAATATGAAAAGTTTAGAGACAAATGGACAGACGGATGACAGACAACAGACACCTGACAGTGTGCTAGGTCAAAATCTCACTTAAGCCTTAATGGAACTTCCATCTGGGTCAAAATAAATCAGTTATGTTTTAGTCATGAGTAGATATAACATTGATGAAAACTTCAGAATCAATGCATCCTTTACAGACTTGCCAAATTTCAAAATCTAGGAAATGGAAGGTTATACCAAGCAAAGCGAGTCAACAAAATGTTTGGTCACTTTCTGTAAGGAAACTGGCATGTATATAGTATTACGTAATTATAATTATATATGGCTGGTTTTTAGTTGGGAAAAAATGAAATTATGAATACTGACAATGTATTTCTTTTATTCTACATGTACAAATGTAGTAGAGAATAAAACCATATAATATATATATATATATATATATATATATATATATATATATATATATATATGCTTCATTTGGAAGCCATTTTGAAACCGTACTACACAGTAAATGGGTCTTAAAAATACTTGACAACAGATCAATTCAGTCTTTCTTGCATTATAATACTAATATATGCACTGAAACAGAAATGGTAAAAAAAGTTCCCTAAATTCAGGACTTTTTAAAAAACATAAGGATTATTAACTAAAAACGTACAGGCTGAAAGTACAGGGTTAAAAACGTACAGGCTGGAAGTACAGGGTTAAAAACGTACAGGCTGAAAGTACAGGGTTAAAAATGGAAAGATCTTGATCTCTCAATACGTGTCAATATTGTTTTATTCTCTACTACATTTGTACGTGTAGAATAAAAGAAATACATTGTCAGTATTCATATTTTCATTTTTTCCCAACTAAAAACAAGCCAGTCATTTTCATATAGAAATGTAGCTCTATTAAAAACGAGCATTTATACTGTATGGTAGTCATGGAGACGACACATCAATATCTGTGACAACGTCCTCAATATTCATGAGATATTGATACAGTGATAATACCATACATTCTTATCTCCACCTGTGCATGGCAATTAAGACATATGTGAAGGTCATTATAAAAATGAATTTGTAAGTTTGTTATATGTGTTTTTTCAACAGCTGTTGTGTTTTTACCTTCATTCACAGCTATCATCAGCCTATACTTTTACTAACATGAATCAAATTTTGGAAAATAGAGGGGGGGGGGATCTGAGAAATTAAATATTTCTCTAGAGGGGGCGCAAGTATGTTGTGGAGTATAAATTTACCTATTGTAATATCTATGTTACAACAAACAGTACCAAGAAAAGTTCTTTTTGCAGATTCCAGGACATCTTCCACCTCTGTACTACATCAGACCATAAATCACTTTCCTGTCCTATGTATTTGGATAATTTACATTTGTTACACTGTCAGAACTTAAGATTGTATTACATTATATCTAATCAAACTAAGACAAATCTAAGAATTTGTCAGATATACTGAGGGAAGTGTCAAATAAAGTTCAATGACAATCTTCAGTCAAGCTTTAGCACAAAACTGAGGACAATTTTAATCCCGGAATTTTAACTCCAAGATCTGGGATTTGGTACTCTAAATGGTGAATAAAAAGGATACAGCTGACCAAGTTTATCAGAGTGTAGTGTGAAGCAGCAATATTACATGTCAAGTTTCATCTATATGCTGGAGAATTTTTCAACAATGCTTTAGAATACACTGTAAACGTCCATACATACCACTAGTATTGGATACAGCCAATAGTTGTTGACTTTTGTTTCTGATCCGACCAGTGTCACACTTTCAAGTAAACGTTCCTTAACATAGTCTCCCTTTATTTGACTCGTTCCAAAATCGACTGTATTAAAAGAGGAGAGTCTCTTCCACATGGTTTGGAGCAGAGGGGTGGAAGGTTGGCAGCGGATTCTCTGAATCATTTGATCCGGAAATCCTCTAAGCATTTTTATCACTACCCGTTTATGGTCTATATTCAGTGTCTTTGTTAACATCATGCTGGGCTTGATTATTCCAGGACAGTCCAAAAAGATGTAGACAAAAAAATACTTCAAAATTTTCTTCAAATACTCTCTCCGCTTTTGCACAGGATACTGGGAATACTTTTGGCACATAGTCTGGTATAATTCTCTATCACACACTTTGGCTATAGCACCTCCAAATGCTGTACAGTATTTGATCACTCCAAAACTAAACAATGCTAAGTCACTTCGAGGATTTCCCAAGTTCTCAAACCCACAAAAGGACTCGGCACAGTCCTCTATCACAGAAATATCATACTTTTTGGCTATGTCTATAATTGGGTCAATGTCTACCCACTTCCCATATAAGTGAGCAATTACGATGGCAACTGTTTTATCTGTAATTAATGCTTCCAGTAATTCTAACTTAGGTGATGTTTTTTCAATGTCTACATCCCATGGAATGACCTAGAAAAAATTTACATAAATTATGTTAATTTTTCATTCAAATTCAAAATTGCTTGTCATAGTAATTTTCTTGACCTTAGGAAATTTTTCAGAAATACATGTGTATGTGTTACTTAAGTCATCCGGGTTCAAACATATCAAACTTGATGTAATTTTTTGTGAAATGAAGTCTTTTAAGATCTGGATTCATTGGCTGGCATCAGTTTTCACAACTTCACACTGAGAAAGAAACCATTTTCAGAAGATATGACAAATAAAACATTAAAAAAAATGGGACATTAACTAAGGAAGAATTTAATTCAAAATGAGGAGGGAAAACAACTATGATAGCATCATTTAATCCTGAATTACTTCTGTGGAGATACTGTCATAAAAATATTCTATTTACACAGTAAGTGAGAATGGTGATGAACTCACACAGAAAATTACCTGTCTTGGGCAAATGAGTGAAAGCCAAGTGTAAACCCTGACACTGAGTCACTGAACCTTGCTTGTAACTTAATTTAATCTACAAAACCTCACTGAACTGTTTTCAGCAATGTTACAGATAGTGCTAAAACTTATTGTTGTTCATGAAAGATTCTGCAACAATTCAACATTACTGATACACTGCTTACAACTTCACATATTTCCGAATATTGCAGAATTACTTATGACATCTTAGTGCTTTTTTTCACTAATGTCTTACAATACACCAAGATTATTTCACTTACATGCTTTGGACACATGCATGGTATTTTTCTCATAATTTCTACGTTTGGAACAAGCTAACCTGAAGCAGTGAGTGATCTTCTACTTGCAAACATAAACATTGACACTGGACCTACCTGATCTGGTACCACTGGACCTACCTGATCTGGTACCACTGGACCTACCTGATCTGGTGCCACTGGACCTACCTGATCTTGTACTACTGAACCTACCTGATCTGGCACTACCTGATCTTGCACCACTGGACCTACCTGATCTTGCACCACTGGACCTACCTGCTCTGGCACCAAGCATCCTATCTGATACATACACAAAATTACGAAATAAAACTGAACAAGTACCTTCAACTTATGATGTCTGACAATATGCACCATATCTGGAATGTTTATAGCTGACATAATGACCTCTGACCCTGAAGGATAACCTTTGACCTGTAAGAAAAGGTCAAATCCAGTCCTGACTGACAGGCAAGGGAGTACATAATTTTGATTGGACGGATTCATCCACATCTCCTTCAAGTTGTTTGTTAATTTCTCCCTGTTCTGTACACATTTTACGCACTGATAAGCTGCCTTGAAGAATTCCTTGGCTGTCGCATCTGTAAAGAAATTTTCCCATGAACAAGAGGCAAAGTTTGAAAATTGCTCTAATGAGTTCTTTGAACCCATGTTAATGAAAACAATGAGTTCCAAATAACTTAAATATAAAACTAAAATATCTCATTTAAGATCTCTTGTTTTACTGAAACAGCAAATCTGATATCAAAGATGAATAGATTATTAAACATAATACCCATATGGACAAACTCAATGCATACTAGAGCATGTTTTTAAAACAATACAAACCAACTTTGGAGCTAATTTTGTAGCACCAACAAAGTTTTCCTGGCTAACACATTTCAATTACATGTTTTATGGGCCATGTTTCCTATAAATATTACCAATAGTCACCTCGACTTTTGACCTATAGGCCCCCAAATCAAGACATTCTTCCCTTTTGATAAGATTTAAAACACCTTAATATGGTGTGTATAGGATACGTAGTGCTTGATTTATAATCTGAAGACCAATAATTTCAATCTATCCTTACCAGTGATGACCTTGACTTTTGACATTGACCCCAAAATCAATAGAAACCTACCTCTTTATTACAAGTATCCATACATCACATTTTGTTTGGATACGATGCAAGAGACTTTGGCTATCACAGAATAACCAATAATCGCAATCTTCTTTTACTAGAAGTTACCTTAGTATTTTACCTATTGACCCAAAACTCTACAGACATTTTCCACTTTTAATAAGTGTCCATTTATTCAAATTTCGTTTGGATAGGATGCAATTGTATGACAGAAGGACTGAATGATACGACAGAGAAGGTAAAAACATAATGCCCTCAAACATGTCTGGTGGGGCATAAAATGGCAAAATGCAAAATAATTCTCTCTTGCTCAGTTTGTGTGGACTGAGCCTACATTTTGTTACTTTCATATAATGGTAAACTAATGGTCAATGATTATAACGCTAAACAAGACTGAAATACGAAAACCAAGAGACTCTAACACACCCTTCATGGATCTGGCTGAAAAACAACACCATTTACTGGGAACCCCAAGTACTTCATCCTTACCATGTGACATTTCAAGATCCCTTCAGAAGTTTTAAAAACTAAATTGAAAATGTGAAAAGTATATGGGCCATCCAGATGGCAGATGTGGACAGTGCACTATGTCACTTGCTAACACCTGATTATTATTAAATACATCTGGGTATCACTACTCACCTATATACACACATGTGTATGGCAATATAGAATAATTTGATTTCAGGGACATGATTCAATTTATTGGGTACTCTATGCGTGTACTTCTCTTCTATTAATGCAGTTGAACATGATCTGAAAAAAGAGAGAAATGCTGTGATCTGGCATATTTATGCAACAACTCTCAATTCAGTAAAGGTAAATCTGTATACATCTCAATGCAGTCAAATTGTGATACACAGTATCCATTCAATGTTTGATAAATTCCTGGTCATATTTGATTTGAATCAGCATAAAAATTATATTCAAATCTGCATAAAAATTAGTACTGTATACAGATCACCTTAACTTTCTAATAAGCTTAATTTTCACACTGACAACAATCTTTCATCACATGTATTCACTTAAGATTCCTGTAAATGTGCATTTTAATCCAACACATTGAATCTAGTCATCCTTTTAAATGATTTTGTCTATGGATAATAATTTTAAGTAACAAAAACCAAAATTAAAATTATTGCCATCCTACATTTTTCATGCATTACTAAAGTCTGTATATTACTGTATCAAATCAAAAATTCATGTGAAATAAAAACTTTTGTACCATAATTTGGTATTTTTATTATTAAGAGTTAATTTCCATATGAGCAGGTATACATCTGACATCAAACTATTGTGACGTCAACGGGTCCTACGGAAACTGATGAAAAATCATGGGAAATGATATAGAAACTGTATGACATCATAACTGTATGACATCAGATACCTACTCGTCTGGAAAATAACTCTGTAAAATGAAAAGACCCAACTCACATCAAGGTGTTGTATTGTTTCACTACTACGATGTAATGATATGAGTGTCGTTTATTTCAGTCATATATCAATATCATTAACATTCTGTCAACTATTGAGCTTGGAAGGGGACAGCATTCCTTACTATATAAAATATTTTAGCAACAAATGTAAAGCATAATAAAAGCATGTTTTATTCCTGAGGCCCAGATTCTAGACAAAATTATAACTGCACATAAACAACTATAGGCTTCATACCTGACAAATTCAGACTAAAGTTCTTATAGATGAATGGTGTTAAAGAAGAATCAGAAACAGTTAGCTGTCTACAACCAGCCAGGAGGTAACGCCCTATAGAGCTGGTCATCTACATGTACATCAAAGTTTCTCCATACAGCAAGGTATAAATAATAAAAGAACTTTTAACCCCACATCGACCCTCACTATACTTACCTGTTCAAGATTCCAATACAGAAAGTGATACAAATGATGTATTCATATCAGAAAACACCTAGCATAACAAAAGTTCATCAAGAAATACAGATGTCACTGTCAAATGCTTCCATGATCACATTCATGGATAGGATGTCCAAGAATAATATTATTCAGCTTTGATAATCCTTGGGCACTGACGCATGAAGATTACCACTAAACAACCAATATACATCATCTGACTGTTAATAACAACTGGTATGACAATCCCTCTGTAGCTTTTTATTCATGTGAAGTACACACTTACAATGTACATCATCAACATAGACTCAAGCACAGTAATTGACAATTGACTATTTCCTTAGGCCACCATTAAAAAAATATATGTTTAATGTTCCAAGACTACAATTCAGAAAGTTGGGTAAAAAATTTTAATTTCAAATCCTTCTTTGTACTATGTTTACATTTATTTCCATGTAATTGGTTTTTTCATTTATTAATAGGAGAGGGAAAGAGTAGGTCTATTTGAAACTTTAATGCATATGGTATATAGATAGGTCATTTGGGGAAAAGACCTTTTTAAACTTTGGCTAAGATATAAGTACAATTTGATGTAACATATGATTAATTGATTGATGACAGTACTATTTTATGTCACTCCATAATTATTTCATGTATACCGTGTTGCCATCTGCCTGATGCATTACAGAGAAATTTATACCTTAATTTGCAACAGACCCACCCAAAGCAGTAAAGGATCATGTCATGCCTACCTCAGCATGGGACCTCAATTTTCACTGTCTCATAGATCTGAAAGACAGGGCAGCGGCGTACCCACAGCGTGAATCGAACCCAGGACCTTTGGTCAGAATCAAAGCACCTCATCCACTGATTCACATTTTCTTACAAGTAAGAAATACATGTGGGTAAAGTTTCATTTGGTAAGAAAATAAGAAACTAGATAGCCCCTACCTGAACTCCACATTGGGAGATATAGCTGAATGAAATATTTCTCATACCAAATACATAAATGGTGTACCACAGTACCACCCTTGAAGTTATTTTGAGAGCACTGGGTGAATCCATCCAGGGAGAGACCTGACTCTCATCAACACAGCACCATAGAAACTGGATATCAGATCCAATCTTATAGGCCTTCATGGCTTGGAGAAGAGCTGGTATCCCATCCAGAGAGAGATCTGACTCTCATCCACACAGCACCATAGAAACTGGATATCAACTCCAGTCTTATAGGCCTTCATGACTTGGAGAAGAGCTGGTATCCCATCCAGGGAGAGATCTGACTCTCATCCACACAGCTCCATAGAAACTGGATATCAACTCCAGTCTTATAGGCCTTCATGACTTGGAGAAGAGCTGGTATCCCATCCAGGGAGAGATCTGACTCTCATCCACACAACACCATAGAAACTGGATATCAACTCCAGTCTTATAGACCTTCATGACTTAGAGAAGAGCTGATATACCATCCAGGGAGAGACCTGGCCCTCATCCACACAGCACCATAGAAACTGGATATAAACTCCAGTCTTATAGGCCTTCATGGCTGGGACATGCTGGAGATGGATATAATATTTAATTTCTAAAGAAGAAATGCAACATACAAATTTTAACCTGTAGCCTTGCTCTAAGAAAATGGATTTCAGTAAGATACACTTACACATTTGACATTACAAGTGTAACCCTACACAACAAACCTTGGACTTTAGCACCATGACCAAAGAACCAGAGTTCCTATTATTTTGCAATACAATAAATCACTAAATGTACATTTAGTTTATATTTCATTCATTTCTTTCTTATATTTCTTAATATAATTTTTATTACATCAGTAAAGACTGTATTAAGAACCAATTTTGACGTCCTGACGTCAAGTTAAGATATTTTTACAAATACCTAATCATAATTGTTTCTAGGTCTAAGTAGCTTGCTCTCTAATATGTACCATGATTTCATGAGAGATTATTTTTGATTTTTCATGATACATTAAATTTTAAATGACTGAATATCAATTTGCATAACACTTACCATCCTTTAGAAAAATTTATACATGCACTTAAAATATCAGGATTGTGTATCAATTAATACAGTGTAAGTATATTTACTGCCATCTGCACCCAAAACTGGACTTTCTTGATAACCCTAATACGATTACTTGTCCACCCCCATTTCACTTAAAAATCAAATATGGATCCTATGTATCATAAATCATATTTTACAACAGTAGATATATTGTTGCACATTCTGGTAACAAGGTGTGTCAACCATAAGTGTTATTATATATGAAATATTCCAATTTATTTCGAAATTCAATTTTTTCTTGGCCACCTACATCCACCCACACAGATTTCAATTCCATTCTTTACTGACTTCTTCATATGCATGTTCTTTAACCAAAAACTAGCATGTTTCAATGAATATTGAATTTTGTGAAAAATTTAAGATCATCAGATATTCAGATAGTGGCAGACTTAGGAAGGCTAGGTCCCCCCCCCACCTTTTTTAAAACGCAAACTTACAAGACATATATTTAATATAGATGATAAATTTGAAAACGCTCAAGCCCAGGGACTAAAATTAACTGTTTTGTCATTGTAGCCACCTGGGCCCCTAGATTTCAAAAATTAGGAGCCCGGAGTAGTGTTTGGTGTCCATAAATAAATGCAGACTTTCGTAACTTTTTCAAACTTTATTCAATTCCTCAGATATAAAGTTTGTATACTCATATAAATTTAATTCCAATTACTTTAACCATAAACAATTTTCTATTTTTCTTTCAATGTTAAAAATATGCTCAATCACATCGACCCTTTCGATGGTGCACATCAATCACTTTCATCCTCTGACACCTCTATAAATCTTTTTCCTCTTGCTTTTCTCTTAGTCTCTAACTCTCTCTTCCCATTACTTCTCTCTGTCTGCTCTTTTTCTATATCTTGCACACCAGACTCGCATATCTCCTGGGCATCTTCCCCTTTATTCCGCTTCTCATAATTGTCATTCTTGTCTTTTTGCACTCTGCCTTTCACTAAACATGGACTAAAATTTGCAGTCACCCGGCGAGTCGTCAGACACGACCACTTAAAAAAGCCTAGCAAATCATTAACCTTGATATTATGATGAAGAAATATTTCAAACTTTTACAGAAATCAATAGTTTTGTTTTCCTAGTCTGCGTCCATGTACTACTGACTACTATAGATATAGTGTAGGGCCTCTGCGATTTCAAAAAATTAATTGAAAGAGATGACATGAGCACCCAAAAACATTGATATCAACAAAAGAAGCGCTCAAAATAACAACTAAAATATGATTGTACAATCAAGAAGGAGGATTTCAGGGGCCGGGAAGTAAAAGTGGTTGTCTCAGGTGACCCATGCGACTGCTAATTTTAGTCCCTGAAGGCCCCTCATGCACAGAAATTTTGAATAGACTGAATCAGAAATAATAAGAGTAAAACGCCAGATTTGGCACCAAAAATAGCTGAGCATTTTGGCTAATACTTGACGTTCAACCCCCCCCCCCCCCCCCCCACCCCTTAGGAAATCCTGGATCTGCCACTGACCAACTACATGTATACATGTAGGTGTCGCTTAAAGGGTGTTCCCGCTTAAAGTACATTTTCAGAAATAAAGGATAACATACTATACATCTATCTCAGTTTCTGAGTAGAATCTCCTTTTTCTTCCATAACGAAGTTTCCGAAAAGAAAGTGTCTATCTAAATTCTGGATCCGCCTCTGTGATATACCCGGCTCAGATACCTATATTGTCAGAGACACTGACTTGGAAACAAAAAATGCCCCGTAAATTCAGATTTAAGTAGTTACACAACTTCTTACCTTCTAACCGTGTATAGTCCATTACATGGTACATCCTATTCAGAAAGATGTACACAGCTTATTCATGAACGTTATGCGACTGTTACGCAACAAGTCCGTGTATCACCCATGATTATCAATCCATTTACATTACAATGTAAACTGTATTCTATGTGCAAACATCATGTTATATATCGAATTAGCATTCTTTAAGTTGTGCCCGAGAAGGAAAGTAGTTATGCAAATATATCAAAAGTTAATAGGATTAAGACTTTCCGAAATTCCTCTGATAATTTTATTTATTTTTAATATCGATCCCGATTTTTTTCCTGTCGATGAGCAGTGCTGTATAAATAGATATGTCTCAAGATACAAATAATCAAACGTATCTTTATGTAACGCAGGGATCCAGGCGACAACATTTGTGTATATTTGTCGGTTGTATAGAAATTATTTGTCGGTCAAATTTTAGATCGAATTACTCACTATCCCGACCACTAGCACTAAAGCCTTCTTGATTCAATTATTTTTTTTATACTGAACTCTGCCCTTGTCTTTCTACCACGGGATGTGTCTATTTGGATTAATAGGAAAAGACGGACAAGATATGTGACAAAGCTGCATGACCAAGGTTCTGTTTATGTATAAGTCCTTGTGCATGACAAATGTGTAAAATATTATCATCATGTTACTGCGGCAACTAATAAGGACAATCAGTTAAAGTGATAGACACGTGTTAGAAAAAAATATTGAAGGCAAACTTTCTTGTTCAAATTTTTATCGCATGCCATATCTATACGGCATACGTATACGTAATTCTCAGGAAAATAATTATATAGGCTTGTGATGGAAAACTGAGGGTTCTGGCGCAGATATCTTAACATGACCCAACCATTACCCAACTCTGACGAGTGAAGAAGATGGCGTCATACATGACCCTGTCACTTTACCCACTGACCTCTCTACTGACCCCTCGACCTCTGTCATGATCCCAGGTTGGGGTTGGTGCAAAATAAAAAATGGTTATTATCTTGTAATATATATATATCAAAACAAAGGACTCGAGTAAAGTCCAGCCCGGGGTCGTTTGAAGAATACTGAAAAAAAAAACCAACCCAAAGCACATTACTATTAGGATTGTATCTTGTGATAATATCAAAACAAAGGTCACGGAGAGAATAGTCAGTACCGCCCGGGGGTCGATTGGGATCATTGGATGAAAATAAGAAAGTTAAACAAAGGGTATCGATCGTGTGACGTTTCAAAGCAAAGGCAATCAGTGGCGTAGCAGGGTAAAGAATAGTCTCAGGGGGCACACAGAATATTGAAAAAAAGGTAAAAAGAAAACAAAAACCCACATTTTCGTATATACTATAAGTGTAGGTCATTTCAGTTAGTCCTTATCGAATGCACAATTGATGATTGATGCAGAATTATATAGACAATTTCCATTTTCCCGTCCTTTTTAGGGCGTAAGGTTCATTCATATTGATGGAAATTGGGATGAGAACATCTGCAAAGGGATCCGCCTTAATTTGTGCGTTATTAAGTCTACAGAAAATCTTTTGATTCCCAGGTTGCACCAATATGTTTAAGTGGTTGGTTACCTCCTGCTTCCATGTCGCGATATAACTGAAAAATTGTTGAAATTAAGCGACGTAAAACACCAATCAACCAACAACCAACCAACAATCTTTTGACGCAACAACTGACAAATGTTTCGCTTCTATTGACGTCACTGCCTCATTGTCAATGGCTTTAATGGCCGACTTCAAAAATTTTACATGCGCGGATACAGAGGGGGGGGGGGGGTTAGGGGAGTCTGGACCCCCCTGGAATCCGAAAATTTTACCAAAAAAGGTAATATTTGGGCATTTCTGGGGTTGGACCCCCCTCGTCTAAGAGAAAAATTTACCTTTTTTGGTTGGACCCCCTCTGACAAAAATTTCTGGATCCGCGCATGTTTTAGGTCCTGGATATACTAGTATCACTCATTCTGAAATTACAATTAAACAACAACTTTAAGTACCATTTCTGTAATACCCAAGTCTTTAGAGAGTCCGAGTACATGTCAGATGCGAAGCATTTGACCTTTAAAATGACACTGAGCATGACTTTTGGCCTTCACTTTGTAATACCATTCATCAAAATTAAGTTTCCTGGTAAGTTTCAGGAGGGTAAGTCATTTAATAAGAACATTATTTACGTAGAAGTGTGACCTCTACTAAAGAGACAGACGATGCACATGCGCGCTCGCATGTCTGTCATGTGGAGACGGAGAGACAACGGAAATAGTTATACCTATCTCGTAGGCAACACAAAACCATATCCCCTACCTCATATAATCAAGAACTCCTTTGCAAAAATATCATCAAAATCGGCTTATATTTTACTACAATATCCATGGTCCTGAAGTAAAGTTATGGTGCCCGTTTTACTAAGCAACTTGCGAAAATTCTTTAATATATATGTGCCCCTTGAAATTCGTGTTTATATGCATAACATTCTCAGATATTATGATTACATTTTGGAACGTTTATAGTTTGATGTCTATTTCAATCAAGTTATTGAGTAAAGCTGTCATCGTTTAATACAGGAAAAAGGAGCTCGAAAAAAAAACTTAAGAATTCATTTTAGATATATAAACATAAAGTAGTAAGTGATGCATCAGGCAGATACCGTCACCGTATACTGCTAAGTGATACATTAGGCAGATACCGTCACCGTACACTAGTGATACATTACGCAGATACCGTCACCGTATACAAGTAAGTGATGAACCGGCAGATACCGTCACTGTATACTAGTAAGTAACCATCAGGCAGATACCGTCACGTTATACTAGTAAGTGATGCAACAGGCAGATACCGTCACCGTATACTAGTGAGTAATGCATCAGGCAGATACCGTCACCGTATACTAGTAAGTGATACATCAGGCAGATACCGTCACCATATACTAGTCAGTGATACATCCGGCACATACCGTCACCGTATACTAGTAAGTAATGCATCAGGCAGATACCGTCACCGTACCCAAGTAAGTAATCCATCAGGCAGATACCGTCACTGTAAACTGGTAAGTGATAATGTCACCGTATACTAGTAAGTGATGCATCAGGCAGATACCGTCAAGGTAAACTAGTAAGTGATGCAACCGGCAGATACCGTCACCATATAATAGTAAGTGATGCATCAGGCAGATACCGTCACCGTATACTAGTAATTCAAGCATATACCGTCATCGTATATCAATAATTCAGAAAGATACTGTCACTATATACTAGTGAGTGATGCAATGCAACAGTCAGATACAGTCACCGTATGCTAGTAGGTGATACATCAGGCAGATACCGTCACCGTATACTAGTCAGTGATACATCCGGCACATACCGTCACCGTATACTAGTAAGTAATGCAACAGTCAGATACAGTCACCGTATGCTAGTAGGTGATACATCCGGCACATACCGTCACCGTATACTTGTAAGTGATGCAACAGTCAGATACCGTCACCGTATACTAGTCAGTGATACATCCGGCACATACCGTCACCGTATACTAGTAAGTAATACAACAGTCAGATACAGTCACCGTATGCTAGTAGGTGATACATCCGGCACATACCGTCACCGTATACTTGTAAGTGATGCAACAGTCAGATACCGTCACCGTATACTAGTCAGTGATACATCCGGCACATACCGTCACCGTATACTAGTAAGTAATGCAACAGGCAGATACCGTCACCGTATACTAGTAAGTAATCCATCAGGCAGATACCGTCACCGTATAGTAGTAAGTAATGCATCAGGCAGATACCGTCACCGTTTACAAGTAAGTGATGCATCCAGCAGATACCGTCACCGTATATTGGTAATTCAGGCAGATACCGTCATGGTATACTAGTAATTCAGCCAGATACCGTCACCGTATACTAGTCAGTGATGTTCAGGCAGATACCATACCGTCACTGTATGCTGGTAAGTGATATTACACGCATATACCGTCACCATGTACTAGTAAGTGATGCATCAGGCAGATACCGTCACCGTATAGTAGTAATTCAAGCATATACCGTCATCGTATATCAATAATTCAGAAAGATACTGTCACTATACACTAGTAAGTGATGCAACAGTTAGATACAGTCACCGTATGCTAGTAGGTGATACATCAGGCAGATACCGTCACCGTATACTAGTAAGTAATACATCAGGCAAATACCGTCACCGTATACTAGTAAGTAATGCATCAGGCAGACACCGTCACCGTATAATAGTAAATGATACATCAGGCAGATACCGTCACTGTATACTAGTAAGTAACCATCAGGCAGACACCGTCACCGTATTATAGTAAGTGATGCAACAGTCAGATACCGTCACCGTATACTAGTAAGTAATGTATCAGGCAGATACCGTCACCGTATACTAGTAAGTGATACATGCAGGCGTGTACCGTCACCATGTACTAGTAAGTGATGCATCAGGCAGATACCGTCACCGTATGCTAGTAAATGATGCGTCCGGCAGTTACCGTCACTATACACTAGTGAGTGATGCATCAGGCAGTTACCGTCAGTATACACTAGTGAGTGATGCATCAGGCAGTTACCGTCACTATACACTGGTGAGTGATGCATCAGGCTTTTACCGTTACTATACACTAGTGAGTGATGCATCAGGCAGATACCGTCACCCCACCAGATTCCGTCAATGAATTAATTCTATTGTGATGTAAATCAAGAACCAAATAAAGACAAATTATTCTAGTTACCATAACGGCCGTCAAAATCTAACAACAAAACAGACAAATCAGATTGTAGATCCATTAATTTTAAGGATATACCCCGCTCGCAAAACTTATATTTCCGTACTAGAGTTCCTCCTATCAAATGCAGTCTATGACAAGAAAGATAACTCCAATTTAGTCATGAATCAAGCTGCATGATTGCCAGGAATACACAGATTTTCTCTGTCTTTTCACCTGAAAGGTTTTAATTTCTTTACTTCATTCAAGGGATTATGTATCCAATATATTCTATTTCAAATATGAAGAGATAATGTCTGCCATAAAAGAAAACATTGAGTGATTTTTGCATTTGCCTATACATGACAATGAAAAAAATGTTTGAATCAGTCAATCAAGGAAGTTAAAAAAACCAAAAATTTTTATTTTTTAACCACATCAAACGTCACTATGAGTCTCTATGACTGACCACAAGAAGAAACTGGTTCAGTTTTGAAGCAAATCTATCCTAAAACTGAAATAAGTAGGATATGACATTAAAGATGGTTTCGCCTTTAGGTTGTTTTTCAATGAAAATGGAGCTTCCACCCTTTAGTAGTAAAACTTACAAGGCAGTGACAAGGTGTTTACATGTAAGGTGGTCCAAACTGATCGGTTTTGATGTTTAGATGTCTCGACCAAAAGGCTAGGTCCGGCCAGGATTCATACCCTCCCCAAAAGTTATGTTTCACTATTATCGCATTGATATTCCGTACCAGGTGATAATCTTACATAGGACCATGAAATGGTAAGGGTTCCAGTATGCTTACTCTACATTTGCGCGCTCTCTCTCTCTCTCTCTCTCTCTCTCTCTCTCTCTCTGTATACATACATTTATATATGTATCAAACATACGTACATAATATCACACATTCCGTGTACATGTGTGGCTTTGTCATGTTATTGATTTTATATATAGAAATTAAGAGAATTGCGTTTTAATAAGATTGACAGAAGATGGAACTCGGATTCCGATTTTTTGTTTTTTGTTTGTTTGTTTGTTTGTTTGTTTTTTTTTTTTGTGTTTTCTGTTGTTTTTGTTTTTAGGTTTTTTAATTTGTTTGTTTTTTTTTTAATTCATAATCTCAGAACGGTCTTCCCGTTTGTTATTATGATAAGGCAGTACCGGTATTCAAACCTAGGTCCCCTACCATGCAGAGATAGACGTTGGCATGTTGAACCTAGGTCCTGTACCATGCGGAGATAGACGTCGACATGTTAAATCTAGGTCCCGTACCATGCGGAGGTAGACGTCGGCAAGTTTAAACCTAGAGTCCCGTACCATGCGGAGGTAGACGTCGACATGTTAAAGCTAGGTCCCGTACCATGCGGAGGTAGACGTCGATATGGTAAACCTAGGTCCCGTATCATGCGGAGGTAGACGTCGATATGGTAAACCTAGGTCCCGTACCATGCGGAGGTAGACGTCGATATGGTAAACCTAGGTCCCATACCATGCGGAGGTAGACGTCGATGTTTTAAACCTAGACCCCGTACCATGCGGCAGTAGACGTCGGTCCATGTTAAACCTAGGTCCCGTACCATGCGGCCATAGACGTCGACATATTAAAGATCCAGTCGAGCTGCTTCACGTGGAGTTGTTACATTGAGTAAACTATATCAAGAGGCTATGCACAAGACATGTGTCGCCACCATCAACACCCTTTGTCGACCACTGATGATCGATTTTTAAACAGAATAAAAACGAGTGTTTAATTTTTAGTTCGCGGAGTGAAATGCCCCTATCGTCGGTGTTGTCGTTGGACAATTTTGAACATTCACCTTGGTCATAACTTCTCAACTGCATGAAGTGACACTTTTACATACTCAATGTTTAAGCCTTGTGACAAGACATTTCCATTGGCACCATAAAGTTTGACCTAGTAACTTTGACCTTCAACTTTGACATAATTTTTGTCCTAACTGTTTGACGGTCCTTATTCGCACTGACCTTTTGTCCTACTCGACAAGCTATGTTTTAATTGTCTTCTGAAAATTCTGCCTAGCTTTTATCTGTTTCAGATCATGGAGCAGACAAGTATTTTTCCCCATAGGCGGATCTAGAAATTTTTGAAAGGGGGATCGATGCAGTTTCCCATTACAAATATAATTACACTGTCTGGAAAGGGGGGGGGGGTGGCAGCCCTAAAACTGGTCGAAAATGACCTTTTTGGTAAAATTTTCCGACCAAAAGGGGGAAGGGGAAGGGGTTGTAACCCTCCCCCTTTTCCCCCTCTAAATCCGCCAATGTCTCCTGTTATGGCGTTAGATAATGGACGAACAATGATTTAAAATCAGGAGAAATGGACGAACAATGATTTAAAATCAGGAGCAAGATAATTATGATAATTATTGAAATTGAGTCATACTAGGCTTAAATATCTTCAGGTAATGTGTGTCCACCTACAATTTCAGGCTAAATTAGCCCCCCCCCCCCCCCCCGAGATTCGATGAACGAATGATTTTACTTTGTATGTATGTATGTATGTATGTATGTATGTATGTATGTATGTATTCTCTGTTTAAAAAATTGAAAAGAACAGAAAAAAGAAAGTAGAAAATTCTACCTTTGACGCAATTTGGTACAAATTGTAGAAAAAATGTCCGATGTCTGACACTGAGTGGATCCATAGATCTCGTCTCAGGTAAATTTCTGATCCGCCCGTAGGCCCATGTTGGTCAATAAATGTTTTAGTGGTGTACATACATGTATGTTTGTATAATAAACACAATACAAATTTGGGCAACGGTCATTAATTCGGACCCTGAAATCAACTTGACAAGGAAATGGTTTTTTTCTGAGGTGAAAGGTTTCTTGATCAATTTGTGAAAATATCTGAGGGGTTTATTGAAACAGTTCAACCCCTCATGGATCCACCAATGGATCGTAAAACGTAAATAATGAACTACAATTTGACAGCTACTACGTAATTAGCCCCTACTAGTCTTACTGGTATTTCAGCCAATCGAATTTAAGTAAATATTAACTGCGGTCACAGGCAGGTGCGCACATATTGATCTATTTTTACCTGTGTTACTCCAGGACCAGCCCAGAATAAGTTCGACAACTTTGATTATTCTCTGAATAGACCGGTTTGGCAGATAGGTAAGTGAAAAATTATTGATCGTCTGTATCTGTTAAAGAACTTTTTACTTATCTGAAACGAACAACGTTGCTACAAATTACACGTGTGAATGTTGAATGACAAAACTGTAATAATAGTGCTTGAAGAGTGGAAATTGGTGTGATAACGGACGGTCCACTTGTTTTAGCTCATTTTCATCAAGGATGGGTTGACTCAAGGATATCATGTAGAAGTAGTGTGTTTTATTGCGAAATTATCTCGACTAGTAGTGCACAGGGGTGTAAACCCTTGACTAGACAAGGACTGGGACACATTCTCAGTGGAGTAAATACCGAATTCCAAAACTACCTCAACGCCCGGCGACGAAATTATGTCACTTATAAGGCATTCCATCGGGTTTACTGTGTGTTTCTCACGGTTCACTAGGCAATGTACTAATGGTTTAAATAATACCATAACTTGAATAAGTCGGACCTTTTAGGCCTAATCTTCAATTTTCTATACTAGAGAGAATGAAAGTGTTGGGGGGGGGGGGGGTGTATTACAGTCTGTGAGGATATGTTTTATGTGGCCTTTCTTGATATGATTCACTGAACAATGATAATAGAGTTCTGAATATATGTTTCATCAATTGTATTAACATCAATACTGACTAACTTCCATTCAGCCAAGATGGAGTGAAATAAAGAAATTGGGGTTAGTTATAGAGGAAGGAGGGTTAAAAACAAGAACACCTATGCACTGTTTATAACAAAAGACCCTTTTTTTTATACAGATTATGAAATGCAATACAATAATTGGTAAAGGGCCCACTCTGACAATAGTACATATACTACTACTGAGTGCTACTGCACCAATGAGTGGCAAAATTCCTACCTCCTGTTTTTGGGAAAGTGGTGGAGGGGGGGGGGGAGTAGACAATCGGAAGTACACATTTTGCTATTACCAAAAATTAAGAAATTATTGGGTTTTGGGTAAAATTGTACATTCATTGGATATCGTACTGAATCTGTCACTGAATTGAATATCATATTATTATACCAATATTCAGTGATTCAGTGAGAAATTCAGAGGAGTGGACAGTGCAGAGATCAGTCAAACCAAATTTTTGCTTCAAGCCCTTATATTTTTGACAAATTTCAGCAATAATAGACAAAATGCTCCACCTCCTCCCCAACTTCTGTACAAGAGGCATTACTAAATGTAGATGTCCTTCTGTTTCAGAACTTTAATGTTAGAACTGTAAAGAGGAGGTAAAGTGGGGAGAATTTGTAATTACACCTGTGAACTCTGATGGACTCACTTTAGTGCAGTTGAAGATCCAAGGGTTTTAGCATGGTCTTTAAACTCTTGGTTGGTTGGTTGGTTGATTGGTGTTTTACGTTACTTTCAACAACATTTCAGTTATATTGCGACATGGTTACCAACTTCTTAAACCCGGGAATCGAACCCTGAGCGTCGATACTGCAAGCCAAGCACTTAACCACTACACCGAACCTGCTCCTTAAATTCTTGGATATAACAAAATATGTACATATTGGTTACATCACAATAGTTAAGCTGTTTTAATGGATGTAAAAGCCAGAAAATTTTCAATCAGGTCTTTGTGAGGTGGATGGGGGTTTCTTTTCTAGGATGAGGGAGGCATGATATAGTGTTATTAAAATAATTACCTTGACAAAATGGTATTGACTATTGTGCAAATCAAGGGTTTACTAAGATACTTTGTAGATTCATTGAAAGGACCTTTTTCATGAAAAGAAATCATGTGATACATCTTGTCATTCTCTTATTTGTCCCTTTGAATCTTAGTGTGGAAATAAAAAAAAAAGAACATACAATATAAAGTCCACCTGATTATCAAGTGTTTCTAGTTTAAACAGCATAGAGCCAATTAGATTGTTTAGTTTGAATAAAACAGCCTAAAAACATATATACATAGCTGATATTGTTTTTTTTAAATTCCTGAATTTGTTATGTGAGTTGATTTTTTCCTAGTTTTCACTGATCTGATCCCCAACACTCCTAGACAATCCCAGGTGTTCACAGATCTGATCCCCAACACTCTTAGACAGTCCCAGGTGTTCATGGATCTGATCCCCAACACTCCTAGACAATCCCAGGTGTTCACGGATTTGATCCCCAACACTCCTAGACAATCCAAGGTGTTCATGGATCTGATCCCCAACACTCCTAGAAAATCCCAGGATCTGATCCCCAATACTCCTAGAAAATCCCAGGATCTGATCCCCAACACTCCTAGACAATCCCAGGTGTTCATAGATCTGTCCCCCAACACTCCTAGACAATCCCAGGTGTTCATGGATTTGATCCCCAACACTCCTAGAGAATTTCAGGTGTTCATGGATCTGTCCTCCAACACTCCTAGAAAATCCCAGGTGTTCATGGATCTGTTCCACAAAACTCCCAGACAATCCCAGGTGTTCACGGATCTGTCCCCCAACACTCCTAGACAATCCCAGGTGTTCACGGATCTGATCCCCAACACTCCTAGACAATCCCAGGTGTTCATGGATCTGATCCCCAACACTCCTAGACAATCCCAGGTGTTCATGGATCTGATCCCCAACACTCCCAGACAATCCCAGGTGTTCACGGATCTGATCCCCAACACTCCCAGACGATCCCAGGTGTTCATGGATCTGATCCCCAACACTCCCAGCTGCAGGTGTTCACAGATCTGATCCCCAACACTCCCAGGTGTTCATGGATCTGATCCCCAACACTCCTAGAAAATCCCAGGATCTGATCCCCAACACTCCTAGACAATCCCAGGTGTTCATGGATCTGATCCCCAACACTCCTAAACAATCCCAGGTGTTCATGGAACTGATCCCCAACACTCCTAGAAAATCCCAGGTGTTCATGGATCTGTCCCTCAACACTCCTAGAAAATCCCAGGTGTGACTTTACTGCGTGTGTATAATACATGTAGATGTTTGGCGTTTAAGGCTGCTTAGAGTATGATGAGTACAGAAAGACCTGTATCTGCCGCTGTATAACTTCACTAAGAGCTTCTTTTTATTTTTCTTGGTATTGTACATACATGTAATAATTAAGTTCTGGTAGTTATACATTAATAACCATGAAAAGCTATTATATTCTCTTTAAACTTTTCCCACAAGCTCGATGACTATGCAATTCCAAGTAGTCATAGCCCATAAAGTATTATTATTACCATTATTGGTCTTTTTTATATGAGGAAAGCTTTTTGACCATATAAGGAAATTACTCAACCACAAGTGCATTGCATGTCCATTACGACAAAGGGAGGGATACTTAAGGTGACTGTTAGTGTTAAGTGTTGACAGTGATTCACACCCTGCGGTCAATGATAGATGCATGGAAACCTGATGATATAAAAACTAGTGTAATATATTATATAGGTACATTGTAAATAAGTATATATCTTTGTTTACATAGGGTCAACAATTTGAATAAGAAGGTGTAATTCAGATCTACAAAACAATGGGTTATTATAGCTATTCCTGGATCATTGGTGTAATAGGAATCCTGAAACAAACATATATATACACCTAAGTACTCTGTCATCTTGAAATATGTCATTCAGTGATTCATCATGTTTTTTTCCTCCATTTTTTTAGATTAATTATAAGTTTTAATAATAAGTGTTGCATGTGGTATTTTATGTGCCCCATGAATTGACAATTTGGGGGAAAGTAATACATGGTTTAATAAAAAGTAGGGCTTTGATATATGTAACATAAGCGGGCAAGAGTGTTGCTCTTTGTAAAAATACCTTTCCACATGTACCAAAGTTTTCATCAATCAACCTTGACTCTCGTCTTTAAACTATTTCTGTATTACAATTATGGTTCCATAACAAAACTCTCACACATTCTGTGACCCTCAGTTACTAGTAATCTTAACTTGAATAATAGAGGTGGTAAAGGGTAAAATGTTGATTCAGTAATATATTAAAGCTGTACTTGTGTCCTGAGCATGCAGCTTGTAATCTACCTGTACATGTGTCCTGAGCAGCTTGTAATCTACCTGTACATTGTGTCCTGGGCAACTTGTAATCTACCTGTATATGTGTGCTTGGCAACTTGTAATCTACCTGTACATATGTCCTGAGCAGCTTGTAATCTACCTGTACATATGTCCTGGGCAGCTTGTAATCTACCTGTACAGATGTCCTGAGCAGCTTGTAATCTACCTGTACCTGTGTCCTGAGCAGCTTGTAATCTATCTGTACCTGTGTCCTGAGCATGCAGCTTGCAATCTACCTGTACCTGTGTCCTGGGCAACTTGTAATCTACCTGTACCTGTGTCCTGAGCAGCTTGTAATCTACTTGTACATGTGTCCTGAGCAGCTTGTAATCTACCTATACATATGTCCTGAGCAGCTTGTAATCTACCTGTACATATGTCCTGGGCAACTTGTAATCTACCTGTACATATGTCCTGAGCAGCTTGTAATCTACCTGTACCTGTGTCCTGAGCAGCTTGTAATCTATCTGTACCTGTGTCCTGAGCATGCAGCTTGCAATCTACCTGTACCTGTGTCCTGGGCAACTTGTAATCTACCTGTATATGTGTCCAGGATTTTGTAACCTACCTGTACCTGTGTCCAGTATTTTGTAATATACCTGTACATGTGTCCTGAGCAGCTTGTAATCTACCTGTACATGTGTCCTGGATTTTGTAATCTACCTGTACATGTGTCCAGCATTTTGTAATCTACCTGTACCTGTGTCCAGTATTTTGTAATCTACCTGTACATGTGTCCTGAGCAGCTTGTAATCTACCTGTACATGTGTCCAGCATTTTGTAATCTACCTGTACCTGTGTCCAGTATTTTGTAATCTACCTGTACATGTGTCCTGAGCAGCTTGTAATCTACCTGTACATGTGTCCTGGGCAGCATGTAATCTGCCTGTTTTATGTGAAATCAAACAATGTTGATATATATATAAGGTATTACACTATGTACTGATAATTATCAGTTATTAAGGGATGCTGAAGTGTGAAATCCACAAATATACCAACACTTCTTTCAAATTCAAATGCGTAGTAAATGTGGATACTTTGTCATACATTTGGATGCAGTTCTAAGCTTACCTGCAGTGCACTTTAAATTAATTTTAAAACTGTTTTTCTAATTTTCTTGTTTACTTCATGATACAAAACAAACTACTCATTTCTCCGCAGGCATGCTAGTTAGTTACTAACCTTGATTCCAAGTGCATTTGAAAACTTTTGCGTTATACACTGCCTTACTTTATTTGATTTGATAGGACAGTACATGTGCCTTGATACTTAATTATTGAATTGGAATTACCTATTGTAAAATCTATCAGTGTAGAAGCTATTTTAGTTTTTGCTGTGGAATGACAAGAAGAATTAAAATTGGTATTACATGACAGCTATCACAGCCAATTAATTGTTTTGTGTCGAAATGAAACCAGAAATAGCTAAAATAAGGAGGCAGTGTGATATAACAAAAGAGTTTTTAAATACTTCTTTCCACTATGAAGTGTACTGAAAAGTCGAGTGTTATACTTCATATGGCAGTCAAGCTTCACAGGGCAGTATGATACAGATAAAAAGTTAAAATCCTTGCTCCTCACTGTACCAGTACGCTGATGGAAGTCTCAGCGCTAGCCCCTGCCGGTACCTGGGAAGAAGGAGAACACAAGACTGATAATAACAACTAGGCATTTTTTCACATCAAATATATATGTCATTCATTATTCAACGCACAAAATTTATAAATTGAATAGTGTTTGTGTTGTCCCTGATTATCTATTTAAAAAACATTTGTAAAATCATAATGAATCCTATCATGTTATATGAGATTGTATAATGTTTAAACACTGAAGGAGAAGAGTATAAATTAAGTTGATGTCAGTTAGGTGCTCTAGATTTCGGAATTACTTCAGACATAGGCCACGTAAAATTGCTATTCAAGTGCACTTGACTAAACTTTATTATAGGTATTTTGGCCAAAAAAAGCAGACATGAACTGCACTGGAGTGTGAGGTTAGGACTACACCCTGCTGTACATGTACAAGCATATCTGAAACGATAGCTATACCCTCAGGTGTGTGGGTTGAAAAAGGGTCTTCATATTTTGATGATGTTGACATAAACATGATAAATTTATAGCAAATAGGGAGATTTGACTGTAGTTTTGCCCCACACTGTGCTACAAGTTGGATCTCATATGTTTTTCCCATTGAAGGAGACACAATTGAATTCAAATATTCATGTATGCAAAATTAACAAGAACTCATTTGGATGATTTGAATTATAATTTTCTTATCTTAGTTTTGAGTAATAATATGACAGTGTGCTGTAAACTTTAATAAGGCACAGATGCAGAATATTGAATTATGATTTGGGATTTTGGGATGATACCGGGTAATTAAGTGTTTAACAAAATGCAAATAAATTTTTGCTAATTCTCAGCTACCTAGGCCGTATGGATTTAGACCTTGATCCAATCAACTGGATCCACGAACACGACATTCATTTTTGTATTGAGAGTAGGTATCGATGTTTTGAAATGAAAAAAGGTCGAATAAACGAAAATAATTCAGATCATGTACCCATCTGCCACTACATATATCTTAACCAAGTGACAGCCAATGACCGGTAATTTCTCCACCACCTCAGACATGAATGTCCAGCAATACTGGCAGCAATCTGGACATTGTACCTCCTTACAACAGAAAAAATTCATGTAAACAATCATCTGTGTAAATCCTCATTGTAATGGGCAGACGAAGTGTTAAGTTGTCAGTCACGCTTGATTGATCAGGAGATATTTACATACAGGTAAGCGTATAGGTATTGATCAGTGGGATCAGGTTACAGTGGCAGTCAGGTAATCTCGCTAGGTAATTACTCCGAGCGAGGTGTAAGTAGGAGGGAGGGTGATGGATCGGTCTGCCCAGACATACATTATAATATCTACAGTGTACATGCATGTTCACACTCTGCATGTGTTCTTGTGTACTGTAGGAATAATTGTTGTTTTGTGGGTCACGGTATTGAATTACAGCCAATACAGGTATAGGATTACATGCGTTATGAGTTTGTTATTTGTGGAGTATCGTAAACATTTCTCATAATTACTCAGAGAATAAGAAAAAAACCCAAACAAACTCGGGGTGGCTAGGTTGGTTCCTTCTGCACGCTTTAAACCCCAATTTGTTCTTATTTTCTAAAATCATTGGTTTGCACAAAGACATATATGTGTATGTCTCTGGTTTGCAGCTGATTTTTAAAAAGATTCTCTTTGTGGTTAGTTGGTTGGTTGGTTGATTTGTGTTTTACGTCGCTTTCAACAATTTTTCAGTTATGTCGCGACATGGAAGTAGAAGGTGGACAAGCTAAATCCTAGTACTGAATCCGGTCATAGTTGATATACACGGACTTATAATTTTTAAGTATTTCATTATAATTTTTGTTTCCTTATTGCGTCACGCCAAAACTACCGTGACATTGGACCTCGGTTTTTATTTTCTCACCCGAAACGTAGGGCACTTAATAACCATCGATGGGACTTCAGCTCGGGACCTCTCGGCCATGAACCCGGAACCTCTCGGTCACTAGCCATGATCCTATCGACTGAGTTACCTGGGCTGCATTTAAATATCATTACAGATATTACAATTTCTCAAACTAATATTTTTGAAGGGGGTAGGCAAGGGTAATAAACCTTCCTCTCCCGGTCTGCCTCCTTCATCTCTCTTTCTCTCCCCTATACCATCCCTTCTCCCCTACCTCTCTTTTCTTTCATTTAGCGCTTCCACTCCCACCCTCCTATACTGGTCGCTACTTCTCGTCTATCCTACTCGCCGCCTCATCTGTGTAAATTGATTTTCATCAAACATTGCTGTGTGTATGAACACAGGTAGGGAAATATTAATATGCACGAAAGTAGGAAATGCAGATGCAAATGCGAACTGTTGAAATTCTTAGGTTATTGATAAAAGTTTAGCACGGAACTTTAAAACAAGGTCATCTTTGTGCAATACCTAGTGGTGTCAGCTATATATACAAAAGCTCTGTAGTAGACTGCGGTACACATGGTACAGTTTGTTTGTTTGATTATTGTTTTACGTCACTCCACGATTATTTCACGTATATGGTGACGGCATCTGCCTGATGCATTGCATACAAATTTAGACCTTTGCAACGGACCCACCCGAAGCAGTGAGGGATCTTTTACGTGCCACGCCTACCGTGACACGGGACCTCGGTTTTTACTGTCTCATCCGAAAGACAGAACACCGGTGTGCCCCGGGCGGGAGTCGAACCCGCGACCTCTCGATCACGAGTCGAGCACCTTATCCACTAGGCCACACCGGCTTCACATGGTACAGATAACTGCAAAGTGATACCAATGATTGGCAGGAGTAAATGGAAAAGTCGATGTATATCCATTCTCAATGTATGTATATGCCCAAGTGCCTAATTCAATTTTCAAAACATCGCAATGTTTTAGATTGTTGTGTCGCCTGCAGGGCATAGTGACATTTAAGGATCACATTGTCTATCGGCGGTCTGTCTGTTGTGCATCCATGTTTAACTATCTTCCCAGATTAGGCGACACGTGGACTTAGAAACATTATGGTGACACTTTTTGAAAGGTCATTGTCATTGTACCCGCTGGAGGTCCCTGCCAGTGTACCTGCTGGTGGACCCTGACTGTGTACTTGTTTGAGATCCCTACCCATGTACCATGTGCCAGTGTACCTGCTGGTGGACCTTGGCTGTGTACTTGTATCAGATCCCTGCCCATGTACCTACTGATGGTCCCTGCCAGTGTACCTGCTGGTGGACCCTGGATGTGTACTTGTATCAGATCCCTGCCCATGTACCTACTGGAGGTCTCTGCCAGTGTACCTGCTGGTGGACCCTGGATGTGTACTTATATCAGATCCCTGCCCATGTACCTACTGGAGGTCTCTGCCAGTGTACCAGTTGGAAGACCCAGGCTATGTACTTGTTTTAGATCCCTGCCCATGTACTTACGGAGTTCCCTGCCAGTGTACATGTACCTGCTGGAGGACCCCGTCTGTACCTGTTTGCGATCCTTGTTCATATACCCTCTGGAGGTTGCTGAAGGTTCCTGTCAGTGTACCTGCTAGAGGTCCCTTTCAGTGTACCTGCTGAAGGACCATGTCCGTGTACCTGCTAGAGGACCCTGTCAGTGTACCTGCTGGAGGTCCCTGCCAGTGTATCTGCAGGCAGTCCCTCAGACCTGTCAGTGTACCTGCTGGGGGTCCCTGCCAGTGTATCTGCTGGGGGTCCATGCCAGAATACCTGCTTGTAGTTCCCGTCAGTACACATGCTGGATGACAATGCTTCTGATCGGGTATTTTTTTTTCACAGTTAAACGACGACCCCCCACATTACCACATGGCCACATCCGTCGTAATAATCTAATCCATATGTACGTAAAATCGGTCAATAAGTTTAATACCGAAACGATACATAAATAAATATATATATATATAAGTATCATTGTAATGATTATGGTAAGTCGTGTTAATCATTAAGGACAGTAATTAAAACATTAAGGAGTATAATTATCTGCCACTGTATACAGACGGTTGTATTTCTAGACTCGGCGAGAAAACGAAATGTCAACAAATTTACTTTTAAATAACAACGTTTCGATATGAACTGCTTAAAACCAAAACTGGTTTTAAATAAATTTAATTCACTCTTTTTGATAACGATCGCGTCTCCCAGGTGTAACGAGCGCTTATGGAAACCCGCGTCCTTGATCCCGGATGATTAAAAGAAGGTACCTCCCCTACTAGAGGGGAGTGTTGAGGATGTCCATTATAACGGTTTTCTTTTACATTTTTTCAACTCGGCTTGTCACATTGTTGTTTTTTTTCATATTCCTTACAGAATTGTCCTCTCGATTTTGAGAAATCCCGAAATAGTTGATTTGGATGATGTCCTTAACTAGCTTGATCATGACCATAACCATTTTTGTTTCTTCTCAGAGAGTGGGGCATATTTAAAAGGTCGACGTCCGTATGTGACAATGAAAAAAAAATATATATGTTGATCTAGATTTAAAGATCGCTGTCTTTAAATCCCAGTCTGGCAGGAGTTTGGTGAGGGGAAACTGGGTTTTTGTAGCTGAGATTTACGCACAAGAGATTGGTGTACAGGTACATCAGACATGCATACTTGGTGGATCCAGGTGTTTAGTTCAAGGGAGGAGCAATCGGAGCATATCGTCTGTTTCCTTGAACACAAACGATCAAGATAGATTTGTGGGAAGTTGGGGGTGGAGCGTGACTGATTCAATACAAAGAAGGAATTGCACCCGATATGCACCTCGTAAAATTAAAAGGAAAAAAAAGAACGAATGAAAATGACGCAAAAATACGCCCTCAGATATGGCAGTTTTATTTAATGGTCTTTAATTAAATCTGCCTGGAGTCTCTGAGTCAATCTAACGGAAAATAATAGTTCTCCATGATCGATGTTTGGTAAGAATTTCTCACATTTTTTGGGTCGCTTTCGGCTTATTATCAATCCATTTTGCAATATGGAAACAGATGGCAAGCAAGTCGCTTGAATATTTGTAAGTGTTAATCAGTATTAGCACGTTTAATTATTAAGGGCGAAAGATTACGGAGACTTTCAGGACGACTAAGTCTCGACTGGTTCATGTACAATGTAGTAGTAGCGGTAATTGTCGGTACCGAATCCCGACAAGAACAAATTGAGAACAAATTTCCATCGAAATGGACAAAATGCGTACTGGACCCTCGGCAAAACAGCAATGTGGAAGTATTGACAATGGTTAATGAAGGGAAAATGAAAAAAAAAAGGGGGGGGGGGGAAGACTACACCAATATGTGTTATATATGTGTTACATAGACTCCTTAGTTAGTAGTGTTTGTGGATTGAACTTACTTTTATTACAAGTCCATAGTTTAACTTATTTTGTTGTCATACCTTTTTAATCCTGAATAAGTTTTGCCTTTTCCGCTTTAAAGGACGCGGGGGGGGGGGGGCAGACTTGGTGTAGTTGTTTAGAGCTCTCTCGACTTGCGGTGAAGGCGTTCCGGATACCATTCCTGGATTGTGACAGTGTTTAAGAGGTTGGCAATCTCCTAATCCCATGTCGTAATATAACTGAAAAGAAAAATCGGAGACTAGTCAACCAACCAAACTCTCTCCCTGTGTAAGCGAGTTGTGTACCTTACCGTATATGGCAGTAATAAACTTAAGGTGCATCACAGTGAATGAGACATTAACTGTATACGCCATGATATGCCATAATGGGCAGGGCATTATATCGGAATTTGCAATAACATAAGGAAACAAAAATAAACATGTGAATTACTGCAGACATTGTCCTGTTCCACCCTCCTTATGACTCGGTGATTGTAGTAGAATACATTTAAATGTTCTTTGGTAGGTGAACCCATGATATGAGGGGAAGGGTGGGGTGCTCATGGGGTTGGACTTCCTTCCTTTGGTAGGAAAATGAACTTCATTCCCAGAGTTGCTGTATTTCTCCTCGACTTGATTAAGTTTAACCATTTTTTAAACCAGTTACTGGTAGTTATATAAAGAAAATTCAAAATGTCTTCTGTCGATTTCTGATTAATGAGAGGTCTCCAGATTGTCAGGATTAAGGTGAAATTATCTTTGAAATGGACATTAAGATGAATACACATATGTTATTAGTGACCTTTTGGATTTCTGTTTTTTTGTTTTAAATATATGCAGAGTATGGGACATTAGGAATAAGGGTTGTGGGAAGGGAGGGTAGAAGAGAAAAAGGGTGAAATGATGTGCATTTTAGAAATAAAAGCTTTACCATTATTGACCTTATCTATGCATTGTAAATCAATACTGTTAATAATAATAATGATAATAATTTCAATTCAATTCAAAGATTTATTGATCACCAGATTTGGCATACATGGATGTACAAATACTGACAAAATAAACAAAACATATTACTACATGATGCTGATATATGCTTCAATGATAAATATGACTTTATCATTTCATACATATAAGGAAGGATGAGATTTATATAGAAGTGAAGCTACCAAGTTGTTACATCGATTGATTGATTGATTGATTTTTGTGTTACGTCACACCATGAATATTTCATGTATATGGTGACGGCATCTGCCTGATGCGAAGCATACAAATTTTGACCTTTGGAACGGACCCACCCGAAGTAATGAGGGATCTTTAACGTGCCATGCATACCACGACACGGTGACTTGGTTTACTGTCTCATCCGAAAGACATGACACCGCCATGACCAGAGAGGGACTCGAACCCCGGCCTCCCGATTAGGAGTCCGATGCGATACCACTAGGCCACGCCGGCTTCCAAGTTGTTACAAAACACCTTAACACATCTATATAGTGTCATTGATGGATTCATATAAAGGATACACCTACTCATCTTGATATTTTGTGTTTAACAAAGCGCTATTGTCTATTTGAAATTGCATGTATTAAAAGTGAGCTTGGGAGTTTGGGAAGGGGTATGGTTCTTTAAAACATGAGTTAATGAATTAACACCAATGTCTAATTTCAGTTATGCTTTTCTGAATTTTTTGGTTATGATTTTCAAGATTATTTACTGGACTGCAAATCTCAGAGCAATGTTTTACTTCTAAAGATTGGTAAAATGGACAGAATATATATAAATAAGAAGTAGTTCATTTTAACATGAGAATCACACTAAAAGTAACAATTATCTCGATTTAACGTTTTTAAAAGTGGTCATGAATATCTACTAGTTTGTAATATATGCAAACTTATTCTCAATTTTGTTAATGCTGAACTTAGTGACTTTCTGGTAGGAAATTTAAAGTAACCTTGCAATTTATATTTTGTTTTTAATTTGACTGTAGAAATAAAGTTTTCCACATTTCTTGAGCACAATTTGCTGAAGTTCTGCATTCACATTTCTTCAGTAAAAGGATGTTAAAATATTGGAAAATGTATGAATAGAAATATTAAATGTGGGTAATTTTTAGCTTTCCTTTAAATAAATTTAAATGTATTTGGTAACAAGAATTTGAACCAAAAATTTGGAGAAAATAATTTTCTAGTTAGGTAGCAAAGAGAATTTTGATTTGGATGCTGTTTTTTGGGGTTTTTTTTCATTGCTGTAGACATGAAGCCAGTTATTTTATTTAAGCTGAGCAGTAATAACATTTAATTTAATACAAATTAGATGTATGTACCTAGTTCATGCTTACTGCCATATTTAATGTTTTATTATTGTATACCCCTAAACATATCTTTAAAAATAAGGTATTGCATCTGCTCAAATTGTAACTTACATCAGTTAAAGATATTATATAATTGTAATTAGTCTTCAAAAGTATTAGTTAAATATTGCAATTTTGTATCAATATTTTCAAGAAATACAAATGTATATTGTTATGAATTCAAAACATTTTGCTATACCAAATAATATAAATGACCTAAATGATACATCTTCATTTAATTTAATGTTTTTCTTTAATTTGACAGAAAGCAGACATGTCTGGGACAGTAGATCCAGCTTTCAGAAGCATTCAGAGGAACAAAGCTTGTTTCCATATATGGAGAATAGAAGTAAGATTATCCTCATGATAACATTGGAAATGATTTGTTATGATTTAATACTTTGTCAGCCATGAGCAGTCTTGCAACACGTGATATTATAGTGGGATAGGGTAACACTATACATTTATTGCCCAGTTGGGAGGGAGACATGAAGATTTGTTCAACTCAGAAAAATCATGTCGCCCGAGGGCTAAGCCCGTTTGGGGGCGGGAGACACGACGTCAAACCATGAGATACGACGTTTGGTCTCCCTCTCACGTAACTTCTCTAGACCAATCACATTTATTTATTTGTCATATAAATTATATGAGGTATAATAATATCTTTTGTCTGGATGTACATGTATGTATGTCGTATTGTCTGATGTGGTACAATCCTCAGCGATTTGCCGTCAGACCTGAAACTTTGTCTTCGGTACAGGGAGGAATCATAACAGATTAGGTATCGAGGTGATTTTTTGAGGGGATACTTCTTTTTCCTGAAGCCTTGGAGCACTGGTTAATTTGAAAGTTCATATAGAGCTTAAATGATTAACAAATACATGTACAATTGGTAAATCATAACTTTACTGTGTAGTTGACAGCATGTTTTCCTCTTGTTTTTTTTTTAGAATTTAAATGTAGTAGCAGTGCCTAGAGAACAGTATGGCAATTTCTTCAAAGGGGATTCATACATCGTCTTATCGGTGAGTTATTCATTTATGTTTTTCATACGATTCATGCACATTTATAACCATGTATTCAATTTTGCTTACTCAGTTTCTTGTGCACAGACAGAGATATTTTAATCTCTCTCTTGTAGAAAAATGCAGGGTTCAAAATTAGCAGTCGTCTGATCATCAAAAATAACCGTCCTAAAATCTCTTTGGGCAACCTAAAATATCAGTAGATATAAAGGAGATCGTCCAAATTTTCTTTAAATTTAGCTAATTTGACAACCAAAACTGTTTGCCAATTTAGAGCCCTGAAATGTAAATAAATGTAAAATTCGAATTGTTTCAGTACTAATAAGCTGTAATAACACACAAAGAAACTATAATATATATCATATTTACAAAAATACTTACTTTTCAAATCATTATCTATAATTTATATAACTGTTTCCCTAAACCTTACCTGATCTAACTACATGTAAAATGTCTTTGCTTATTCTGTTTTCTAGAAATGAAGGCATAGAAAGTGTTTTCAGTTGTTGATTTTACAATAAAACCATCACTTCTGTGTGCTTTTAATAAGCAAAGACACCTAGTTATTGATGCTATTTCATGGCTTATTTTCAGATTTCTTGTTTTCTTTTAGTTTTTTTTTCTTGAGCCATAAGGATCCAAACTGCCAAAAAAAAAATGCAGAGACCATGCACTTCCAAGTGTTTTACCACATCATATAACAACACATGTCAATTGTAAATTAATATGACGGCCGTGCATACAGATTCGTCTGCCTTGCAATTGATTTAATCTAAAATATACCTGCTGTTTCAAAATTTCCATCGCCATTATTGTGCTTACGGTAGATTGAAACAGCAACATTTCTTGATATTTAGTCCATAACCTTTGAGTATTGTGTATATTGCCATATAATACAGTGATTGCCTTTCTCAGATTAGCCAGGAAGGTAGCATTCGAGGTGTCAATGTAAAGGTATCAGTATGAAATGAGGGATTTCGCTTGCCATTGCTCTGTATTCACATTGTGTATTGTCAATCTTGCTTGTTAACATTTCTTTTACAGCTAGGACCAATTTTTATGGTGTTTTCCTTTCTGAAATTCACCTGACATGGTTATACTTGTGGAATGTTTACATAGTAGAGTGTTAAAACAATCTTTTGGTTTTGTTTTGTGTACTCATCCTTTAAATGTTTACCAATCACCAATCATTGAATACATATTGTACTTTGAAATCAGGAAGTTGTCTTTAGCTTGACATACTGTGGTGAAATTTCATGTGTACATATATTGTGACAGCATCTGCCTGATGCAATTGCTTAGAGATTTATACCTTTGCAATGGACCCATCCAAAGCAGTGAGGGGTCTTTTATGTTCCATGCCTACCATGACACAGGACCTGAGTTTTTACTGTCTTATCTGAGAGGCACTGGTATGACCATGGTGGGAGTTGAACCCAAGACCTTTCGGTCATGAGCTGATCACTTTGTCCACTGAATTACTAAACAGAGTTTTCTATTAGGATGAGTTTCACAGAGTACATACTTCAGTAATGTGAGACTTGTAATGTTACGACTAGTGTTACAAAATGTGAACTTTATTTGAAGAATGTAGCCGATAAAACTCTAGTTGATTTCACTTTGAACTTCTTCTTCCTGTTAAAGTCAAGATGATGACTTGATAATAATGATTGCATAAAAAATCAGTGGTACATGTGATAAAAAGTTTAACATCATTTAGAACCTGAAATTGATGGAGCATACTGTTAAAACGAAAGTTAGCAGAAGTTCTTAATAGAATTGGCCTATACCTTACTGTTTGCCTTCGTATATAATTCACAGGTAAAGTTGATCATCTTACAATTTGACTTTTCTGGCAAATCAAGTTTTCATTGAAAATACCCTTCACCTTTAAGATAACAATATAAGAAAGAAAAAAGAGGAGTTACTGGCTCAGTTATGTGGCAGAAGTCACCATGGAGCTATACAATACATGAATATAAATAATATACTAGAACATATAACACATTACAAAAATATTTGATTGTAGTGCAATTACGATACCGACTTAGGACGGTCATTTAATTTGATAAAAGCCAAACAAATGGTGTGGTTAACCGGTTTACGGGCCCACCTTCCCACTCACCGTAACAGCAGAACAATCAAAGGACTGTACATTTAAAAATTTATAAATAATCCTCCATGTAAAGAACAAGGGTCAACAGGTATCGCATATTGAGAGGTCATGAAAATATAAACACATAATGTATTGTAAAACACATAATAGTATAAAAATATATGCGACATGAACATGATAAACCGTGCTCTGCCAGTCTGAAAGCGAGCTAAGAACCTAGATCTGTTGGAGTCCCGACTAACAGTCAGAGGGGACAAGGTTCAGGACCATGTCTCCTCTGAAAGAGGTTTGGACAAGGCCCGTCATATAGTCCCCACCGCCCTGTTAGTCAGCGTGCAACGTTCAAGTAAAAGTCTGCATAAGGCTGTAGAGGGGCCAAATACAAGACCTATAGTCTTTTTGATGATCTCAATATCATATTGTCTATTTAGAAGACGTTTGACTATTCTATTACATGATAAAATAACGTTATCGGAGCCTTTTACTTTCCTTAGTCTATATACGAGATCACCGTAAAAATTAGGATGGGAAATACCATTGGATACATAATGTTGAAAAGAAATATTTCCAAATTTAGATAGAAGTTCTGAATAAGATCTGAAGAATTTGCCAAATGTTTTTCTTAGCTTGTGATATCTGTAACCCTGAGTTAAAAGTTTAGTAGTAATTTGTAAATTTCATTTATGAAAGTCCAAAACATTGGTGCAGCCTCTGACAAATCGAACTAATTGAGATATATAGATACCATATGATGGGAGTTGAGGGACATTGCCATCCAAGTAAGGGAAATTTACAATTATAGGAAATCCAAAATCCTCAAGTTTATCATAAATATTAGTATATATTAGGTGGTTGATAATTTTGATGTTTAAATCTAAGAAAGGTGTAGATTTATCTCAAGTATTAGCTTTTTTCAATGTGAGCTCTGGTGGATATATTTCTGATATAAATTGTTCGAATTCAGGGTTGTCGATAACCAAAATGTCATCCAGATATCTGCAAGTATTATTAAATTTGTCAGTGAGGTCAAAACGTTTTGATTTTTTAATAGAAACCATAAAATCCCTTTCATAACAATAAAGAAATAAATCTGCTATCAGAGGCACGCAGTTAGTACCCATAGGAATCCCAACTATTTGTTGATATATCTTGTCATCAAATTGCACAACAGTATTATTCATGAGAAAGTCTAGTGCTTTACACAATTCCTTGCAAGTCCAGTATTTATATGAAGTATATTGTTTGTTGGAATGAATCCAGAGTTATTGGAAGTACAGTACAACAATGTACTAAACTAAGTGTGATTTGTAAATCAGCCTGAAAGTCACTGATTTATTTTTAGTGATTTTGCAATTATTGTATCTCTGTAATTGAAAACCAGGTTTATGAGATGAAAGAGGTTTTATTAGTAAGTGATTTTGGTCTGATTTAATAATATAGATGTAACTGTAAGGGTTGAATGAAGTCCTTGAGAAACACATGTTTCCATCTGCATTGTGCTACACCAGCATGTGATCTGTTATTGTACATTGTATCATTCGATCCACACTAAGAGATGTATAGTACCCACAATGCATCATTTCTAGCATGTCATGTGATTGTTAATCTCGTAAACAGTGACTGTTGATGCTCATTGTGAAATCTGAATTTCTGTTCATCGTAAAACTTCTTATCATGAAGTAATTCAACTTTGTGACATGTCCTGGTTTCTGAGTCCTCCCATGCTTTCCCGAGCATGAGCAAACCTGGATACGACGGATTTGTACCTATTTGCACTAAAAGTACCATGGCCATTATTCTCATGTCTTAATGAAATAGCTTTGTTTTGCAAATGGCTTATTTTTTTGGGTGATAATAAAATATTGCCAAAATGCATTTTATTTTGCTTGCAGAAGGTGCTCATTCCCCTTTATTTATCTTCCTCAGTCATATAATTTATAATGTAAATCTTGTATTAAGATAGTGACTACTCCTCAGTTTATAATTTAATGAATTTATTATGTGAGATAGTGATTTCTGTTGAACTGCGACTTGTTGAACGCGACTTGGAAAGAGAAACATATTAATTATTTCTTTGTTATATAGGATTTTCACACCTTTATTTCACTTTAGAAATTTGCTGCTTTTAAATATCAAAAGTACAGGGCTTGTATTTGACAACAAACCCTATATAGATGTCAGATTTTACTAATGTTAGATTACTAAGCTTAGAAAGGCATTAGAATAGGGACATACCATATAAGTATTTTCCAAAAGCTGAGATAGTATTGTTAAATAGTCTCTGCCAGCAATATTTGTTTCCACACAAGGTACAGTTTGGAAAATCTCAACAGTGTAACCCCTTATTATAGCTATTTGCTTCAAATAAACCAGTTGGTAGTAAAACTCTTTTCCTTGTGATAATCTTTATCAAGTTATAACGGGTATAACTTGTTTATAATAGTACAATTATTGTGTATTTTTGTACTTATTCCTATGTCTGCAGTGCATGAGAAGGGAATTATTTTTTATAGAATGTTGTAAATTTTTAACTTCTGATTTCAGATCAAGGAAGTGAAGGGGTCTATGGACATACACATTCACTTCTGGCTTGGAGATGACACTACTCAGGTAAGTAAAGTGTGGGAGATGACACTGCCCGGGTAGGTTTGGTGTGGGAGATGACACTACACAGATAGGTTTAGTGTGGGAGATGACGCTACTCAGGTAGGTTTAGTGTGGGAGATGACACTACTCAGGTAGGTTTAGTCTGGGTGATGACACTACTCAGGTAGGTTTAGTGTGGGAGACGACACTACTCAGGTAGGTTTAGTGTGGGAGATGACACTACTCAGGTAGGTTTAGTGTGGGAGATGACACTACTCAGGTAGGTTTAGTGTGGGAGATGACACTACTCAGATAGGTTTAGTGTGGGAGATGACACTACTCAGGTAGGTTTAGTGTTGGAGATGACACTACTCAGGTAGGTTAGGTGTGGGAGATGACGCTACTCAGGTAGGTTTAGTGTGGGAGATGACGCTACTCAGGTAGGTTAATATTGGGAGGTGTGCATTTAGTAAATACTATCACTGTGGAAGAGAATAAATATTGGTGCGAAGTAAAAAAAAAGACAAAAAACCCCCCAAAAAACCCAAATAAAAGCAATGTAAAATACAAAGGTATTTCAATATTGTGTGCATAATAAATGGAACAACATTGTGTTGAAATGCATATTGTTCAAAATACTGAAAACAGGGATAAGGTACATTGATTTGCATAGTTGACTTTGTCTGCATTTAACAGGTATACCTTTATATTCATCTTTAATCATTCAAAATAAAACAGTATTATCAAGTATTTATATCAGTTTTCATTCTTAAATCAAACATAGAACTATCAGACAACTTGTCACAATTTTCCTGTATTAAATATATTTAGGAAGATCACATTGGTGTTAAAGAAAATGATTTTTTTGTATATAATTTATGTTACAAGTAAATGATAAAAATGACAACTTTTTAAATCAAGGACGAGGCTGGAGTAGCAGCATTTAAGACTGTGGAACTTGACGATTACCTAGGTGGTGCTCCAGTACAACATCGTGAAGTTCAAGGTCATGAATCTAAGCTGTTCCTAAATTACTTCAAACCAAAAGGTTTAAGGTAGGTAGCAAAGGAATAGCGAATATACAGATGAATTCTTCAATTTCTTTAAGTTTGTATCCACTTTAGTTGGTCAAAATTTTGTCAATAGAAGCAGAGGGATCTGTCTTCAAAAGTGTTCCAAATGTCCTGTTGTAGTGAAATCTATACAACCCTTATGTTACCAGTTGAGAAAACATGGTTTTGATTAGATTAATGTAAATATATGACATTGTGTTAAATTTAATGGTATGGCTTTGAATTACAGGTCCTTTAACAATCTTAAAAAGTAACATAAACAACTACCAAACAGGAAGGGGAAGGGGTAATGTAGTGGTTCAGCACTTGACTTGTGGCACTGATGAAATGGGTTCAGTTCTCGGATTGTGCCTGAATGTTTAAGAGTTTGGTTACTTCCTGCTTCCATGTCGTAATATGACTGAATAATCATTCATAGCAGCGTAAAGTAGAAATCGACCAACCAACGTAAGACAGCTAACCCATCAAAACAAATATAGTATTACCCTTTAAGGATATGCTATTTATTTTCAGTTCCCACCAGTAAAACTGGAGGGGACTATAGGTTTTCCACTCGGTCTGTCTGTCTGTCTTAGACACTTTCTGGTTTTCCTGACTTTTTTGCAGCCACTGAAGTTATTGGTTGAAATTTGGTATGTAGATTTGTATCAATGAGTTACAGATTGAGTTCAAGTTTAAACATGATTGACCTATTCTTGGAAGAGTTACTGCCCTTGGATTTACGAAAACTGGTGGGGGACATGTATTGTTTCAACAATACTTAGTATGCTTGTTCTTTTTAAATGTTGTCTCCTTTGATTTTTAGATACTCGGATGGTGGAGTAAAGTCTGGATTTAACCATGTAGAGAAGAAATTTGAACCAAGACTTCTACATGTGAAAGGAAAGCATCATGTCAGAGTGTCAGAAGTGAGTATTTTAGAAAGACAAAGGGATTTGACTAAGGTTTGATGCCTAATGAAATACTGCTACTTCTTAGGACGAGTTCTGGGCATATACAGGTAGTGGGTTCCTCTGACCTGAAGTACCACTATAAAATGATATGTCCCAATTTGTCACTTATATTTTGATATATTCTGAGTAATTATCTCAGTCCAGTGTACTAAGGTTTTAGTGTTAGACATTAAATGTTATTATCTCAGTCCATTGTACTAAGGTTTTAGTGTTAGTCATTGTTAGTAATTATCTCAGTCCAGTATAGTAAGGTTTTAGTGTTAGACATTAAGAGTTATTATCTCAGTCCAGTGTACTAAGGTTTTAGTGTTAGTCATTGTTAGTAATTATCTCAGTCCAGTATAGTAAGGTTTTAGTGTTTGTCATTGTTAGAAATTATCTCAGTCCAGTATAGTAAGGTTTTAGTGTTAGTCATTGTTAGAAATTATCTCAGTCCAGTATAGTAAGGTTTTAGTGTTAGTCATTGTTAGAAATTATCTCAGTCCAGTATAGTAACGTTTTAGTGTTAGTCATTAATAGTAATTATTCCTGTCTAGTGTACTAAGATTTTGATATTGAGGCATTCTGCGTAATTGTTTCAATTCAGTATACTAAAGTTTCAATTTTGACTAATTGAACTCTTTCTAGTGTTTTCTTGAAGTTCCTTGAAGTCTGACTTACCTAGTGGACTATTGTTATGACGTTGTGCCTTATACCACATATTACTATGATAAAATATTACTATGATATTACTATAATAACATATTACTATGATAACATATTACTATGATAACATATTACTATGATAACGTATTACTATAATAACATATTACTATGATAACGTATTACTGTGGTAACATATTACTGTGATAATATATCACTATGGTAAAATATTACTATGTTAACATATTATAGGTACCTACAAGTTGGTCCTCAATGAACAATGGAGATGTATTCGTAATGGACACAGGTCTTATTCTATTTGTGTGGTGTGGAGGGGAAGCCAGTCGAACGGAGAGATGCAAGGTGAGATTAAAAAAGTCAAAATATAGGACAGTAGGATGAGTTACTGCCCTTGGTGAATTAGGTATTTCTTACATGTGACAATTTATGTGTTTGTTATTGTATTCCCTTCAGAAACAAATTTAAGAAGTATGTTATTTTCATCTACACAGTGAACCAATGAGGTTTTTGGGATTTTCAGTGTAAAGAGTTATAAATAAGATATCTTGCTGTGTTACAGGGATTGGAGCATGCTCGCCAGCTTCGAGACGAGAGGAAACAAGCTAATATAGTGGCCATAGAAGCTAATGAGGAGGATAAAATGCACGCAGACGAAAAGAAGGTATGCTTCTGTCAGTGGGACTAGTTGGTTAGTGGTATTGTACTTGACTTCTCGTGTGAAGATCGATACTTAAACCTGATTGTTTAATTCATTGAGGTTTATAGTGTGTCTGCCTCTCAAATTTTCCTTTGGGTGAGAGAGTGTAAACTAAGACCCATGAGTCACTGTTTATGATTGTGCATAAGAAGTCCCTCATTTCCTTTTGGTGTTCTGTTTTGTTGGTTAAATTTATAAGGCATTACATCTGGCAGGTGTAGCCACAATTTAAGGGAAATATTTTTGGGTGTTAATGTGTTGCTAAATTTGGACAATTTACCTGAAGTTCTTTAGGATTATACAGGCATGTGAAATTGCTGCCATTTAGTGGAATTCCAACTCCCCCCTCCAAAAAAAATCTTTTTTTTTCTAGTCTTTGCCGACTTCTCCAGTCTATCATTAACAGAAAAAAAATCCGGAATATCTGGAATTTACGGACTTGTTTGCCATTTAGACAGACCAATATTCGGTATCATCAGAACGCTTTAAAATAAAGTAGACTGCAAAGGGTGCCAGAATGCACCATTTCATTCTAGAATCTCAAAATTTTCTGGGAGGGGGGCATGCCCCCAGACCCCCCTAGCCTGTTCCCTCACTTCGCTCGGTCAATAGTCAGTCAATTCATTTTCAGACTTTTTTTACAATTCTTCACTCACATGCCTGATTATAGGCTCCAGATGTTATGATAATGAATTCATATCCTTACACTTTATAATTATAGATTTTTGAGAAATACTTACCACTGTCTGAAAAGGGCGCATTGAAGACAAAGGAGGAAGGAGGTTCTGATGAAGTGTCCGAAAGGAAAGGAGCGTCAGAAATCAAACTCTATGTGTAAGTCACAGAGTCCAAAATTGCGTTTAATATCCAGTAAATATCTGTCAGTTTTCGTATATGGACCAAATTCTTGTTTTATGAGAAAGGGTCCATTATGCCCCAGGATCAATAGATAGTGGGCATATTGTTTTTGTCCTGTCTTTCTGTCTATTTGTTTGTTTGTTTGTCTGTTGTCAACTTTAACCTTAGCTATAACTTTTGAACCATGAGGGATAGAGACTTCATATTTGACATGCGTACTCAATTAATGAAGCACTTTCAAATGAAACTTAGTTCGATGACTTTTTGACCTTGACAATGACCTTCACACTAAATTGTTTGTTTGTTTGTTTGTCTGTTGTCAACTTTAACCTTGGCCATAAATTTTGAGCTGTGAAGGATAGAGACTTCATATTTCACATGCGTACTCAACGAATGAAGCCTTTTCATTAGATAAAATTAGATGGGTAAAGGTCCTTGAGTTAGTTGATGGGGCTCGAACCCCTGGAATATGTCCCTTTGTCTTGAAAATATCTCTAACTGTTTCAGGTGAGTTTGTTACTCAAGGCAGAATCTATGCAAAAAATATTTACTGCTATAATATAATGGAAATAGTGTCAGGCCCATTCATAAAATATTTCATTTAAGATAAGATTTTTATTATTTCTTGTAGGTGTTCTGAGGAAGATGGAACCTTGAAAGTATCAGAAGTCAAATCTGGACCGCTCCTCAAGAAAGACCTGGACTCTTCTGTATGTATTATAATATTCCCTACAAATGAAGGTTTTTGGGTATATAAGAATGACCCAACAATTCCATTCATCTGTTTGTCTGATGAAGAGGTTTTTAAAAGCTACTTTCTTATTTAAAGACATCTGATATATATTTTTGATAAGGTTGATATTTCTCACAATTTTACCCATGATGCATAGCTTTGTTATGATCTTTATGTAAGGTCAAGACCAAAAGAAAAACTGTATTTGGTTGATAAAACTGAAGCTGTAACATGATCTGCTGGATACTGTTGTTACACATGACAAAAGGCTGTGTCATACATTCAACCCAAGGTCCTGTCTCCAAGGTCAAGGTCACAGGGATAATTTTTTGTGTAATTTTGCTGCTGCTTGAGGAATTTGTCCCACAAATATAATTTTAATTATGTTGTCTATACACATTGTCGTATTGTGTTGAGATTTGTTTTAGTAGCACTTGGCGTTTCTCTCAGTAGATAGGTGAAAGGTACAGTCAAACTTGCTATAAAGACTACCTGTATGAAGCAATCACCTGTCTATAGCAATCACCTGCCTATAACAACCATCTGTCTATACCAACCACCTTTCTCAGTTCCTTTCTGCTTATTTCTATAGAAAAAATCAATCTGTATTAACAGGTCACTTGTCTTAAGGGACCATTTCACTTTTTGGTGGTCACTTTTAACAGGCTTGCCTGTGAAATAGTGAAATAGTGAAATAGTCTTGTAATAAAGAATTTCTGAATGAATTGCTCAGCTAAATTTACAATATGTAGTCTCGTTGCATTTTCAAAGACTCTCAATGTGATATATGTTTGTCCTCAGTGCTTCAGTTTGGTCAGTGGCCAAGATTGAAAGATTTTTGAAGTGTAGCGTGCAGATGTCATCACCATACAAATGTGTATATATAATCGCCAAACATCTTGTTTATTTCAGGAGTCCTACATCATAGACAATGGAGTGTCTGGAATCTGGGCTTGGATTGGAAAGAACTCTTCTGCAAAGGAGAGAAAAGAAGCCATGAGGAATGCCCTAGTAGGTTCTTTATGACAATTCATTTGTACAATGAAATAAAGTAAAAAAGAAAAGAGAGCAACTGAAATAGTGCATGTCTTGTCCAGGAGAAGTTATTCAATGTCCAAGTATTAGAATTGGTTTAGTGTCTGCAAAAAACAAAAATTGACCATTGGCCAGTCACATATCAATCAGTAACAGTGACTAAAACTTATGTTTTACTGACTGTCTGTAATTCAGTATCGTGGGTTCATTGTTATAAACAATGTAAAACAAAAAAACCAAAACTTATGTGTATAGTATGTACATGTACTTGAATTTCTCTGTGTTGTGTAATGTGTAGGGATTTATCAAGAAGAAGAACCTACCAACAAGCACTAGTGTCACACGCGTGGTAGAAAATGGAGAACCCTCAGATTTTAAATGCTTGTTCCGAGACTGGCCTCAGCCTCCTGTCACAGGGAAAGTCTACAGCAAAAATAGAATTGGTAAGAACAATAAAATAATGTAAGTACTAGTGTCACACGTGTGGTAGAGAATGTAGAACCCTCAGATTTAAAGTGCTTTGCTGCTTGTTCCGAGACTGGCCTCAGCCTCCTGTCATAGGGAAAGTGTACAGCAAGAATAGAATTGGTAAGAACAATGAAAATGTGAAGCGAAGGAAGATGGTAATGGAAATAAACTCCGTGATAAAAAATGAACAAGGTGATCTATAGACAGTGGACATGATGAAGTAGTTAAGCATGAGCTTGTATTACAGAAGATGTAAGTCTGATCTGTGTATGTATACGTTCAAAGGAGTGATGACCTGGAAAAAAATCAAACCCTAATAAACCAAGCAGTATAGTCTATAGACGTGAAATTGGCACAGAAGTGACATAGGCCTTTTTGTCTTCATATGATGGAAAAGTGTGTCAGAATATTTTTGACTGAAAGATTTTCACTGTATATTTCTTGTATTTTCTGCTACATTTCTGTTTATTTTAAATGTTTTCAAATATGAAAATGTAATTAAAATGAACACTCTTTTCAGCAAAAACTATTCAGACCAAATTTGATGCCTCAACACTTCATTCCAATAGTCAACTAGCAGCCGAAACTCAGATGTTTGACGATGGTTCCGGCCGAGTAGAGGTAGGTCAGCTTATCTTCACATCCTCCGATGAAAGAATTTTTAGATGAAGAAGTAATTTAAAAGTCTAATAGCAATAAACAGCATTATTTCTAAGATTTCTAAAGGAATGTACAGGTATAATATTTCCCCTGTCACCATAACATTTGGGGTCATTGTGTAGATAAAAATGTCCCACTTTATTTAGATTGGCCAGTAAACATACTACATTGCACTAACAGATGTATAATTATTCTTTATCTTTCAGGTATGGAGAGTCAAGGACTTTGATCTGGAACCAATACAGAGCCAGTATATGGGACAGTTCTTTGCTGGAGATTGCTATGTCATTCAGTATACGTACAAAGCTGGTGGTAAAGAGAACCACATCATCTATTACTGGCAGGTAAGCTGATTCAAACGTCAGTCAGAGATTATTAAATTTTCTGAGTTATTGTTTACACTTTAAAACTTATATCTAACGATAAGGAAATTGATTGATTATTGTTTTACGTCGCTCCAGGATTATTTCACATATATGATGACAGCATCTACCGTATGCATTGCACAGACAGATAAACATTTACAAAGGACCCATCTTAAGCAGTGAGGGATCATTTACATGCCATTGCTACAGTGACACGAGATCTCAGTTTTCACTGTCTCATTTTAAAGACAGGACAATGGTGTGCTCACAGCCAGATTCGAACCTGGTACCTTTGTGGTATAAGCCAAGCACCTCATCCATTGAGCCACACCGGCTCAGCAACAATGAAGTGATCATGCTTATGTCATAATAAAATAATATCCCAGTATGTTACATTTATTGTCAATGTGATGCAATATACTATGGATTTAAGGTAGCTCACTCAGTGAGGTGCATGGCTGCGTTAGAGACCTGCCAGTGACGGTGGGGCGGGGGCAGGCTTGGTGTAGTGGTTTAGCGCTTGGCTTGCGGCGCCGACGATCCGACTCGATTCCCGGGTTGCGCCACTATGTTTAAGAGGTTGGTAACCTGCTTCCATGTCGCAATATAACTGAAAAATTGTTGAAAGCGACGTAAAACACCAATCAACCAACCAACCAACCAGTGACGGTTATATGTCTTGTTGACAATACAGTAAAAACTGAGGTCCTCTGTTATGATACATTGCAAGTCCTTTGTCATGGTACAATGATAGATAAGACAGTAAAAACAGAGGCCCTCTGTCATGGTACAATGATAGATAAGACAGTAAAAACAGAGGTCCTCTGTCATAATACAATGATAGATAAGACAGTAAAAACAGAGGTCCTCTGTCATGGTACATTGGTAGTTTAAGACCCCATGCTACTTTAGGTATAGATTGTTGGCATATAATGTAAGAAAAGAATTTGCGATGTACGACCAAATTATGCTATCACAGTTTTAAAGTATGAGGCTGGGAGATTTGATCATATTGTTGATGTATAAATAAAATTTGGTAGCAAAGTGGCAGCAAGATCAAGGAGAAATTTCATCTTGCTTATCACAAGGTATAATTTGCAAAATTATTCAGTAATGGAAATATAGGGAATGAATGGCTTATTGTATGAACACATGGAAAATGAAACCACAATATTGTTAAATGCAAATTCTCCAAGAACTCTTTTGCAGCTCATGAAATTTACAGTTAACATACTGACCTCATCTTCAGTGAACACCAACAATAAAACATTTATTCCTTATACTTTCCCAAATCTTGACATAAAAGACCTGATATTGAATAACATTACACTTTCCATTTGCAAGCAACTTACCGCTCAAGCATTTAAAATATTTGTATTATTGTAGGGATTAAAGTCAACAAGTGATGAGAAGGGAACATCAGCTTTAAAGGCTGTAGAACTTGATGACAAACTAGGGGGAGCTGCTGTCCAGGTTTGTAGACATCTTGTAAAGTGAACCCTTTAAGTTTTCATGCACCCTTAATTTTTCAAAAAAATTGTGAATGATAAAATTTGAGAAATTGAAAAGCAGCGAAACATATTATCTGGATTTGAGAATGATTTGTTGACTTTTTTTTTGTGTGTTTTGAATCCAATTTGACTTACATTAAAATTGTTCAAAACTAATGTGAACTATTACCTTATTTTACCTTATTACCTAGACTCTATATGCTGATGAGATGATATACTACTTGTATTACTAGTATTGTGTTGAATAATCATAAAACCATGAAAATAAAGGGCAGTGAAATATGGAAAATTGAAAATTCGTGCAAATATAAGCAGCGAAATTAAAGGGGTTTACAATAGTTAAATTATCAAACACCTTAGAATTTATGCTGTTTATGTCAGATGGAATGCAGTTGGAGCTGTATATTATACAGTTGATTTTCATTTACTCAAAGTTAGATAAGTCAAACCTTGTAAAACTCCTTTCTCAAGTTCCTGTTCGTTAAATCTTTGGTATTTACCAAAAATATGTTATGAATATATGATATTTGAATCTATTAACCAAAGTAGTATTGTTTGATAAGCATGTATCAATTTTATAGCAATACATTAGTAGTGCTATCCTTTATAAAATTTTAATTCGATATTGAAATGAAGTGTTGGCAGGAACTCACAGTTGGACACTCTGGGTCATGAAGTTGTTTTGCCATGTCTCACTATGGATAGGATAGAGCATCACTCAGTTATAAACCTGCTTACCCAAACCAATCTCAACACTTTGTCGAAACATTAACATAGCCCATAGACAATATTGAAAACTTAATGCTTAATCTGTTACAGAGTTGTTAGTATATTTAAAGGTATTATGCTAAAAATATTTGCTACCCTACTCATTACAAAACTATACCAATTAAATGACACTGTTCAAATAGGTGTTGGCAAGCGACATTAGATATTGATATTGAGCTACATTAGACCACTGGGTAGCATACTGTGGTTTGAACTACATTGGCAAATCATTGTGTTTTGGCATCTTTGCTGTGTAAGGGTTTTCGATCCGCTATATGCTACTCTACTATTTTTTTTTTTTTTTTTAGATATCTGTTTTTAGGCAAAATTTAACATACATGACAAACATCAGTGTTGGCACCAGTTCTTCTTAATTTTCTATAAACATGTACTTTTCTTCTCTTTTCGCAGTTTTATTTGGTCGATCGGATTCTAAATAATGAAATGTTGTTTAAAAATATCTGTATATCCGACTAATGATAATAAAAAATGATAAAAACTAGGACTTGTATCAAAATACATGTTGACATATAAGCATTTCCTTGCTGTGTCATGTGGGATGTCATCACCATAGCAACGAAATAATCTTGACATGATTTAGACCAAGAATCAATTTATTTTGTAGGTCCGAGTGGTGCAAGGAAAAGAGCCCCCTCATTTTATGTCCATGTTTGACGGAAAAATGGTGATCTTTTCTGTAAGTACATTATTTATCTGTATGGTGTAAGCAATTTCATGTTCAAATGAATCATGTCTACAAATTGAGCTACTAAACTTATGTTGTAAAAAATACCACATTAATAACATTAGGTTAATATTCACTTCAAGGTTCAAGGTTAATATTTTATTCCCTCTTCAAATTCAAGCTCCATTGTCAGTATTTAGTACAATGTTCAAATTCAGTTTTTAATTCATAGTTAATTCATATGATCTCTGTGTGGGCTCAGTGATGAAGCCTTTGGGTTTATGATTGCAAGGCAGTTCACACTCCACCAGAGTCTGATCGTCATCCTGTCTGACTAGACAAGGATAATGTGTTGAAATAAACTTTGGCATGTATAACATCTTTTCATGCTTCGAGTGGGTCTGTTGTAAAAGTCAAAGTTTTATTGTCCATTTCATCGGCAAGTGGCATCAAATACATCTTCCTCCAAATTAAGATGCTGTAGGGGCAATATCCGACATATGATATTTTGCTGCTCAAATTTGCATTCAGTTATTGTAATGTCTTAATCAAAGCTATATTTTATTTGTGTCATAATAAAAATTCCTGCAAAAAGTGGTTTGTAGGACATTGGGCTGCTAACATGGTGTAAAATAGTGTCTGCGAACATCGTGTAAAATTGGACAAAGGTAGATTGAAGACAGGATATTCTTGGTATTGCATTAAACAATCTATCAAAAATTTCATGTGTATGCCTAGAAGAGAGTCTCATTAGAATAAACCATAAGCAGAGATCAGTACTCACTTAATACAGAACATTGTATTGAGTCTTTTCGTTAAACAGAGTTATTTCCCATTTGGGACAGTATCTGACGTAAAACAATTATGACGTCATCAAATTCCTCTGAAAACGTCAGTTGTGAACTATCATTTCCCTGAGTTTTAAATCAGTAACAGTTTCCATAGAATTTGATGACGTCATAAAGACCGAATACTGTGGCTTGAACATAGATAAATATGTAGACCTAAGTATTTTGCATTGTTTTTAGTTTACAATATCTATAGTGTAGATTTAGTGCACTGAAGAGATATATAAATTGTTAAATGTGCATATGGTGTACTAAATTTATGCATTAAATTTATACATGTGTATATGTTTTAATATTTATATTGTTAATTGAATGAATGATATACAATATGTGTTAAGGGTGGCCATGCTGGTTGGGGTGGAGCCAACAACAATAACGCAGAGGGACCTGGTGATAGCTATATGTTACAAGTCCGAGGAACAAACCCACTCAACACAAAGGCTGTGCAGGTATTTATTGACTATTTCAAGGTCACTGACTGAATGTTGTGAAGTATCCCACCTAAACTGCATGCCTGTTAGAGGACCAAACTTGTGATAGGTTTCATTGTACTTTACATTAACAAGAGAAAATATTATAGTTAAACTTTTCATTTCCTATTGGATTAAGCAAGGTAAGTCTTTTTGTTGAAAAAAGATTAAATCTTTTGAAATCCAGACAAAAAATATTTTTGAAAATTGTTTGTTTTTATGCCCCAGGTTTGATAGATCGGGTGCATATTGTTTTTGTCCTGTCTGTTTGCCTGTTTGTTTGTCTGTTGTCAACTTTAACCTTGCCTATAACTTCATATTTCACATGCGTACTCAACTAATAAAGTCCGTTCAATTTACAACAAGGTCTATGACCTTTTGACCTTGTCAATGACCTTCAAGCTAAATATAATTTTTTTATCCACTTATGAATACTCAAATTTGCATATTCTAGTCTTCTATGTAATTTTTGTCTGTTCTTTGTGTGTATGTTTGTATGTGTCTTTTATGTTTTGTCTCTTAATTTATGTTCGAAAAATTGTATTCAGTATGGTATTGAGCTGTTATCTGTCAGTGTAAATGTATAATTGTTGGTATTGAATACAATGAAAAAAAAATATATATATAGAGAATTTTTTAGACTTTGGTGCCACAAATACAGCTTGTTATTCTAAAAGTCAGTATAGATTAAAATTAAAATGTGAAATCAGTATAAAACAGAATGTTATTTGTTTTGATATATACTATATATATACATATATAGGTGTATGTACACATATAAGTCAGAAGTGTTTGTTCCTTGTATTCATTAATACAAGTCTTAAAATTAATTTTATTTTTTTCTAGGTGGAGTTGGATGCTACTTCTCTCAATACGAATGATGTGTTTTGTATATTTACCAAGAAAGCCGTCTATGTATGGTCTGGGAAGGTATTTTAATTTATAATTTATAATTTTTCATTTTTCCCCGTTTAGTGATGTGATCGAAAGTTAATGATCCTTTACACTCTTTACCACTGCCCTGTATAATTTTCCACCAGAATAGATCACAAGGAATGTGGCTTTTGTGATTTAAGGAAAATGATAAGGCAAATGTTAAGGTTTCACTGCTTTGAATTTTCTATCTGAAGTCTTCATGAAGATGAGCATTTGGTGTCTGTGGTATTTGGTGACAGTGGCACATCTGGTCTCTTGAAATGTGGAGCTCATAAAGAAAATCCTTGCGGAGGGTTTCTTATGTGATATATTTATACTTCTGTCCAGATTTTATGTGATTATTACACTGTCTATACAGTTCTAGTCATAATTCTTGTCGTGTGCATTTTTCAAAAATTTTTGTAGATTGTCTCTGTTGTGGACATTCAGTAATCTGATTTAGATTATGCTGTCTTGGTTGTTCTATATTATTAACCATCCTTTGAAAGGTCTGGCATTAAACAAATACATGTATTACTTGCTCCTTAAGTAATATATTGGAAAGTCATACTATACTAATAGTACTTTTATCATTTATGCATGAAATAACAAATATTTACTGTTCATCATTGTAGGGAAGTACAGGTGATGAAAGAGAAATGGCAAAGAAAGTGACAAGTAGATCACCAAGGTAAATCATTGTTTAGATCACTTCGGCATACATCTGTCTGTTTGTATAATAGGAGTAAAATGGATGGCAGACAATGTGCTTCTATGATCACTCTAGTGTATATATTATATCTCTCAAATAATACCACCTTCTCCAAGTCCGTAGCAAGCGGAAGTTCGTAATTTGTCTGTAGTAAATATATACCGTATCGGTTTAACGGTTTAAATGACGTTTGATTATATGAATATGAAACCAGAGTTTCTGTAGTTAATGCTTTTCAGTTCTGATAGAAAACCAGATTCTCTGGATTTGATGCATTTGACTTACTGCAATTCTTTTATGGCCGTGGTTCATGCATCTGTTACAGAGGTTGCTATTTCTGTATGATATAACATGCAGATGTTGATAATAGGGTCTAATTCCTTATTTTTTTGTCCACATGTACTGGTGTTAATGAAGCAGATGAAATTCATTCAGAGATATGTGATGATTGGGTTAGATTTTAAAAAAAATATCATGGTTTCATGTAACCCGACAGACCCCTCAAAAATGATTTTTTTTACAAGCGCCGCCATTTCTTCAATGGAAATTCCGGAATCGGTTTTCTGAAACTTCATGTTGTTATTTCCAGTGTTTTGAAAACAAATATGGCGACCCCCATGGCATCGAGTCTTGTCGTACATGATGAATTATGTTGAACAATACCTTTTATCATACATTATGTATGTCCATCTGAATGTCAAGACATTTTCCATAGAAAAGAAAAAGAAGAAAAGCCTACCTACTGACAATATCTTTTTAGGTCTTGTTACAGGAAACGGACATTTTTTAGCTCACCTGAGCCGAAGGCTCAAGTGAGCTATTGTGATCAATCACCGTCCGTCGTCCGTCGTTAACTTTTCACATTTTCGACTTCTTCTCCAGAACCACTGAACAGAATTTGATGAAACTTGATAAGCATGTAGTACTCATGGTCCCCTTCAAGTGTTGTTGTTTTTCGTCCGGATTCATCAACAGGTGGCGCCACCACAGGCAAAAGTAGGTCAAAGAGGGTACCCTCCTTTGACAAACTTCATTTTCAGACCGGGGGCATACAGAGACAAACCGAATGCATAGGAATGATCTAGAGGGATGTGTGAAGAAGTGTTGTTATTTTTGGTTCCGTTCCGAAATCAAATTTTTGACGTTTTTTTGACGTTTTTTTGTACTTGTTAGTTTTAATGCAGAAAAGAGGTATTTTTTTCTTTTAGTAAACATTGATGCATTAATTTGGTTTAATTTGATCATTTTGATGGTAAGAAATACTACTGCGAAGAAAATTTTTCAATATTTTATGTTTTGGATTTTTTATGAATTTTTTAAGACTTTCAAGAAAAAGGGGGGTGGGATAATTGGTGTAAACATTTCACAGTTTGAACTTTTTCTTCGGAACCACCTGCTGGAATTCAATGAAACTTGGCATGCATCAAATACTCAAGGTCCCCGACAAATGTGGTCATCTTTGTCAGGATCCATGAACAGGTGGCACCACCACAGACAAAAGTAGGTCACAGAGGGTACCCTCCTTTGACAAACTTCTTATTCAGATTGGGTGCATACAGAGACAAACTGACTGCATAGGAATGATTTAAAGGCATATGGGAAGAAGTGTTGATATTTTTGGTTCCATTCCGAAATCAAATTTTTGACGTTATTTCATTTTCATTTTGGACTTTGTTATTTTAATGCATTAAAGAGTTATTATTTTCTTTTAGTAAACATTGATGCATTCATTTGGTTTCATTTAATCATTTCTATGGTAAGGAATGCTGGTGCGAAGGAATTTTTTCAATATCTCGATTTTTGAATTTTTTATGAATTTTTTAAGACTTCCAAGAAAAGGGGGGGGGGACAATTTTTCATATCTTCAACTTGATCTACAGAACAACTTGAAGGATTGTGATAAAACTGGGTGGGATGCAAGTACTCATAGTCCTTTTCAAAGGTTTTGTTATTTGTGCGGATCATCCAAATTGGTTAACAGATAATGCCACCATGTCTAAAAGTAGGTCTCACAATGGTACATATACCAATTGGTAATTGAAATATGGAGAGTAGCGGTTCAAATCCAGCTGTGGTCAAAAAATTTTTTTTTTTTTTTTTACACATCTAAATAAGTTTTTAGATGTTTCTCAACACTCAACATATGAAATTAGGAATTTTACGTTTAAGACTTCCAAAAAAAGGGGGGGGGAGGGGGGGGGTTTGGCCATTTTTCACATTTTCAACTTTTTCTACAAAACTGTTTGAAGGATTTTAATAAATCTTGTTAGAAATAAGTCACTTATGATCCTCTTCAAATTCTGTTGTTTTCGTCCAGACCTCTTTACAGGTGGCGCCACCATAGTCAAGAGTAGGTCACAAAAGAGTTCCCTCGTTTAACAATATTCTTTTTCATACGGGCTGTATACAGAGACAAACAGAATGCATAGAAATGATCTAGAGGGATGAGTGAAGACGTATTGTCATTTTGGTTCCCTTCCAAAATCAAATTTTAGAATTTTTTTTGACATTTCTTTGGACTTGGTGATTCAATGCAGAAAAAAGTGTCATATTTCCTAGTTAATTGATAATGATGATTTCTTATGGACTATTGTGATCATAATTATGGTAAGGATTGTTACTTTGAAAGAATTTTGTCAATATCTCAATTTTTGGATTTTCTATGAATTTTTTAAGACTTCCAAATGAGGGTGTATAGGAACAATTCAATCACATTTTTCACTTCTGCTGTTATACCACATGAAAGATTTTAATGAAACATGGAATACATGAAGTACTAAAAGTCCTCTATCAATTTGGTAAATTTCATCCAAATTGGTTAACAGATAATGCCACCATGTCTAAAAAGCAGTTCTCACAATAGTACATATACCACTTGGTAATTGAAATATGGAGAGTAGCGGTTCAAATCCAGCTGTGGTCAAAATTTTTTTTTCATTTCTTTACACATCTAAATAAGTTTTTAGATGTTTCTCAACACTCAACATATGAAATTAGGCAATTTTAAGTTAGATCTGGACAATATTTGAAACAATTGTTGTTCATGACCCAGACTTGAAATCAGTCAACAAAAGGCCCCACCTAAAGAAAATGACTAACTTGTTGCCCTGAATGACTTCTTGCAGAGACAAAGGAAATGCTTAATATCAAAATCACCTGAATGGATGTGCAAAAAAGTGTTGTTTTTTATTCTAGCCTGAAATAAAATTTGACATATTTTCAACATCTGTGTTGATATAGTCACATTAATGCAAAAATAAATGAATTCTTCCTTCATGCATGACTGATAATCTAGGTACTCAGGTGAGCGATATAGGCCCACTTGGGCCTCTTGTTTTTTTTTGGCCTTAATTATTGAAATCAGGAAGCATTCAGTAATAGACCAATATTCCGGTTTTGATAAATGACGACTTTTTGTCCAAGCTCCTTTTGGCGTTGTTTTTCATAGTGACGTTACAATGAATCTATGCGTTATGATGTCACTATGAAAAACAATGCCAAAATGTATTAGCTCAGACAGAAAGTCAGCAATTTTCAAAACCGAAATATGGTCTATTGACATTTGATTGTAAAAGATAACTGATGAAAATCTGTTTCATTTCAATTGCACGCACCATGTTGTTCATTGTGACATCACCGTGAAATCAGTACTTTATGGGCCATACTGATGAAAAAATATGCAAGTAGGTCCCAAGTGGGACATTAGTGATTATTCCAGTGTGTCAACTCTAAAATGTGTAGTGTGCATTCATTACAAGAATTGTTAAGATAACTTACGCCATGTTATTGTGAAAATTTGATTAAACATCGATGATTTTCTTTTTGTTTTGTAGGGAAGCACAAATGGTATTTGAGGGTCAAGAGAAGCCTGCCTTCTGGGAGGTCCTGGGTGGGAAAAAAGAGTATGTCAATGACAAAAGACTACAGGTATGTCACCTCCACATCTCTGTCATACCCCTTTTATATATTTGTTTGTATTACTCCCAGGGTATAGTTGCCATGGTGTCCCTCATTGGAATCACCAGTAAGGCATTGTTCACTCTTGTTTCGTCACATATGATTTGATTTCTGATTAATTTAGAAGAATATTATTATAATATTATTAATATATTATTGTTGGAACTTTCTGAAGTCTATTGACAGTTGCAGATCAGGATTAGTTTGAAGTGCATTATAAGATTCAGTGGACTTTAATATTAGACTACTTCTTTATTACTGAACCAAAAATAACACATAACTTTTTCTATATGTCCCTCTTTATGTCTTTCAGGAGCCGGAGACAAACCACCCAGCTCGTTTGTTTCAGTTATCAAACGCATCTGGCAAGATCTCCGTCAATGAAATACCCGACTTCCAGCAGGGCGATCTTGTAGAGGACGACATTATGATCCTAGATGTGTGGGATACAGTCTACGTCTGGGTTGGATCCGGAGCAAACAAACAAGAAAAGGAGGCAGCATTTACATGTGCAATTGTATGATATATACAATTTCTATGTTGCTTGTGAATCACTTAAGGTTCATCCTTGCAGACCTTCATCTGTCTGTCCATCTGTATGTTTCTCTATCTGTTCATTTGTCTGACATTGGCCATCGCTGGGTTTCCAACTGTTTCTCTCTGTCTTTCAGTACACTGTCTGTCTTTCTGTGTCTGTCTGTCTGTGTGGCTATCCGATTACGTCTCTCGCTGTCTGACTCTTCTCCTGTCTTACCTCTTCTGTTCACTATTATAGCAGACATTATGTGGAATGCAGAACTCTAGCCTAATACAAACATACTTCAATAACAAAATGAAAGTGGCTATATAGTACTTGATATTTAATTAGTTCTAGTAATCAAAGGTGGATGGTTATTGATATTTAGGTAGAAAAATGTCATATACCAATATAAATATTCACTTTCTAATGGTCTTACAAATTAAAAAGAAATTTCAAGTCCAAATTCAAATTTGTTTACATATTCAAACAAAACTATGAAAAGATTTGCAAACTGAAGTCTGGGACTTAACTTCATTCTTTTATAATCATAAATTAAAGAACAAAGATAAAATAGAGTTGACTTTTACATAAGGAAATCTTAATTGTGTCATTTCCTATATCTTAATAAGAAAAAATTGGTTTAAAACCTGTCATAGATGTGTGGTGTATGACATATTTGTGTTGATTTCAGGAGTATGTTAAGACTGATCCAGCTGGGCGAGACGAGGACACGCCTGTATGTCAGATCAAACAGGGACTGGAACCTCCTACATTTACGGGCTTCTTCGGTACTTGGGATAGAGATATATGGAGTGTAAGTAATATTGTTATTTAATTGTAGAAATCTGTCACAATTTATCTCTCGATATGGTCTTGAGAGGGTTAATTCTTAGTGTTGTTTTCATTTATTTTGAAATATCTTTAGTAAGTATTGGAGATTTCTTTGACATTGTTGACAGCAGAATGACTCCTGTTGAGTAAAATTATATATTGTAGCTAAAGCAGTGCAGTTCATTTCTAAAGTAATGAACTAAACGCTTTTTAAGCTCTGAGCTGAGACAAATGGTCTGGGGAGCTATTGTCATGTCTCTGCACGTCGGTGTCTGCATCCTTGTGCACAAAAAACTTTAACCTTGGCTATATCTTTTGAAACGTTAGTAGAAGATCTTTGATACATATTGGTCCCTCATATATGTCATGAGCTTTCATTTGATATCATAATATTTGGCTTTGTGACCTTGATATTGGACTGACCAACTTTTCAAAAGCTTTAACCTGGGCTATATCTTTTGAACTAATATGAGTATGGCTTTGATACATCACACCTAGGTTCCTCATAACAAGAGCTTTCATTTGATACCATGACATTTGACCTTGTAACCTTGATCTTTGACTTTGACCTACTTTTTAAAATACTTTAATCTGAGTTACATATTTTGAACCAATAAAATTAATATTTTTCACTGAGTAAAAATTGGTAGGAGTTATGTGGGTCAGAGTATGAAGTTTTGTGCTTAATCAATTAAAATACACACTGAATTATTTCTTTAAAATCTTCTTTGAAAGTAAAAATTGCTTACAAACCAATAAATATTGAAATATAATTTATTTCGAAACTGTTGATTTCATCGCGAATTATAAAATCCTTTTCCAAACAAAGGTCTTAAAATTGGTGATACTGTGAATAAAGATTTCTTGTTTGACCCCAAATATGGCTAACCATGGGAGGTAACTCCAATAAATAAAGACTCAGTAGAGTAGGGCGCTAATATTTCACACATAGGTCCCTCATGTCAAGAACTTTCATTTGATTACTGACCCTTGACATTGAACTTTGACCTTCTTTTCAAAAACATTAACATGGGCTCTATCTTTTGAACTAATAAGGTTAGGGCTTTGATACTTCACATGTAGGTCCCTCATGTAAAGAACTCTCATTTGATACCATGACTTTTGACCTTGTTACCTTGTCCTTGGAATTTGATCTACTTTTCAAAAACATTTACCTGGACTTTTCTTTTGAAATATTTGAGATAGGGATTTCACATGCAGATTCATTGTGACCAGAGTTTTCATTTGGTTAATTTTTGATTTTTACCTTTGACTTCACCTTGAATGGAGAAAACATTGAATATACATGCTTCCCTCTGACAATGCCCCACTGGCGAGCTATGTTGTCATCAACAAGTGTTATTATTACAGCTCTTTCAGTATATAATCCCCATTACATAGACATACCATTTTATTCTTGTCTGACCAAGCCAAGGTTCTGATCTGCCTATACCGGCGCCATTCCCAACTTAAAATTGTATCTTTTTTCCACAATTTCCCTTTAATTTTTCCTAATTTTGCCGAGAGAAAAATTCAGATTGAAATCAAGAAAACATTCTCAGTTTAAGAAAAAAATTGATATTAAAGGATTGATAAATTGTTATATATACCGTTCAAAGATGTATTTTATCTAAGTGTGTGTTATACTGTTATATTGATTATATCTAGTTTAAGAATTACCGGTATACAAAAAAAAAAGGATCTCGTCTAGTATTGATGATTAAGGTCTACAGATCCATTGTACAATCTGTTGAATGTATGATTTGGCTTTTGTTAAAAAAAAATGTCTCGCAACTCAAATCATTATCAGAAAAACCTATATCTCGATAACAGTGGTAGAATTGATATTTTGTTTAATCAAGAAAAGCTTCCTGAGAGCGACCAGGATGCCAGTACTAACAGTGAGATTATTGTCCTCATGTCCATATGTACACCAGTTAGATTAGGTTTAAAACAAGAGACTAATATTAGTGTGGTGGGTAGTCCTGACACCTGCACACCTTGAAAAATCCCTTCTTCATTTCATAAATATAAAAAAGGAATTCTTGACTTTTAAATTTCTCTTAGTCTTGATGTAAAATTGCTTGTATGTGTTATATTACAATAAAAGAATGGAATAATGAAATCTGTGTTTAGTATTTAAATTTTTCCCAATTTTATGAAAGACACTGATGAGTTTCCAAATTCCAGGGGCTCCAGCCCCAGTCCCAAAAGGAGGGCGAGAACCTTGCAAGCATTTACAGTCAATACGTACATCTAGCTTCAAAAGAAAGAGTGCAGATGGATTCTGATTCATTTATTTTTAAAGCGGTTGTAACAAGTGCAAGCTGACTATCGAATATAAATAGGCCTTGGTGTTAGATCGCCTATAATGTAGAGAATTCTTTCTTAATCTTTTAGTATTAGGTTTTAAAGGTCACTCCAGTACTCAATGTCACTTCCCTTTTCAGCAACCTTGGGGAAAAAAAAACACACCTTGATACATATACTTCACCAAATTCATTATACCGGTACTGCACAATTTTAAGAAATACAAAAGGTGGCGATGTAATAGCAACAGTCACCGAAATAGCACCTAAGAGTCATCTTGTGCTGCTGACTTAAGTGCATGCATCCTGTAATTCATCTGACCTACATTTTCTGCTCCAGTGATTTGGTTAAGTAGTTTGGGGTAATTCAGTATTAAAGAACGTATAAGTGCTACAGTTACCAAACTTCAGTTCATCTTTGGATGCTTGCTTAAACGCATCTGACCTTGATATCGCTCTTTAGTGACTCAGTTCAGGATTACAATATATACAGGACTATCTACTTTTCTCTTTTGTTTTAATAAATACTGTATCAAGTTGAGCATGGTAATCTTTAATTACACTATGTTTTTTTCTGTGTTCACAATGTTTCCCGCCAATGACTGACAATAAGTCTGAAGTCAGAGAATTGACTGTAATAATGTTTGTTTTGCAGAAAGGAAAGTCATATAAGCAGTTAATAGAAGAACTTGGAGAATCAAATGAAGCAATAACACTGGTCAAAGAGGTAGGTACACATATATTATCTAGGCACGAAAAACATGGTATGGTATATTTTCTGTAGGAACAATTGTATTCATTGTTTTTGGTGTCACAGTACAGTTTTTTCTCTTTGGCAACTCATGCTTTAGATATTCACTTATTGTTGTTATACCTCTATCCAGATCTGATAATGTTAATGATACCTTGCATAGTACATAGAACCAACTTGGTGTTTATGCAAAAGTGTTGTAGGTTAAAATCCAGTAATGAATTTTGAATCTGTTACTCTAGACTGTTGAGAATGGTTCAATGGATTTCCAAGACGTTTCCAAGTTTCCTCTTGCACAGCTTCAAGGACCTGCTGATCAGCTGCCCTCGGGAGTCGATCCTTCATGTAGAGAGGTGAGTGCTTTTCATATGAAAAAGTCGGAACAAATTCTCATTTCTGTATTAAAAGGAGCTTAACTAGCATAATTAGGTGAAGATTTGGTTTAAGCATATCTCATTTTCTGAAAGTAGTGAGACTGTATGGAGTATTTTTTTTCTAGCTAGTATGAAAAAGTGGTCAGTCAGATTAGGACAAAATCCGAAGGTCGTATGTTTTAATTCTTAAAGCTAGTGTTACATTGAATATACACAAACTTGAAAAATGGAGCCTTTATATCTATAGTCTATAGTGGGAATGGGAGGTAGATTGATTGGTTCAATAGTATTGTATTAGTACTGACTGTCAGAGTTTGAATCCTGGCATTTAAAGTGATTAATCCTGAGCCTTCTTTTTGTCATTCATGTGAGACATTGTGGAATCCAGCCCTGTCATATAGTCCTGTCATATAGGCATATACAATATTTCTAACTGACTCGGTGGGGCCTTGTTGCATAGGAAAAATTTTTAGATCATATATCAGCCACATTTCATCACAATAAAAGTAAAATTATCTTAGAGTGGCATGAAGTAGTAAACCAATCAAAAACATTACTAGACCTACTCTTGTACTTAACGGTGGCTGCTCAGTGATTCTCAAACACATCTTGATTCCTGTCACCTCCACCAGTCTACATTATTTTAGGCTGCTGTTATACATTAAAATGATTCTCAAGTGCCATTCAATGACTAAAAAATAAATTAAATATTTTCAGATTCACTTGAGTGCTGATGATTTTAAGGCCGTTTTCAACATGGTATATGCAGACTTTGTGAACAAGCCGCAGTGGAAACAGCAAGATTTGAAGAAGAAAAATGGATTATTTTAAAGTATTACACATTCTATAGGAAATGACATCATCAAATTCAAATTATAGACTCCTTGTCTCTCATTGGATAAAAGCAATCATGTGACATTGTTTTATTTTTCTTAGGACTGGCACTTTTCATTACATCTTTAGATGTGCTCACCTTAGCATGTATTTCTAAATGACTAATTGTATAACAAAGTAACTATCAGTCTTACAAGATCCCAGGGAATGGTTTTGTTTTTGATGTGATCTGTAGATTAATGAAAAACGTATCACATGTAAGCAGTGTATGGATGTTAAAATTAATCAGAGTCAAATACTTTATCTCAAATTATTACAATTGATCCTTTTTCCTTAGAAAACAAGTTCCACAGAGATAAGGTTGCATAAAACATAATATACCATGACAGGGGTATCAGATTGTAGTAAACACACCTTTGATATATCAGTAAATCAGTATCTTACACCTCTCCTAGCTTACGTATTATAAAACAGTAGAACTGGTGTTTTTGCAGATCACAGTAATGTCTTTAGGACTTTAGGTATCTTTTGACTGCATATGCATATGAATGACACCCCTTCTTTTTTATTGCTTTATCTTCAGACATGCCAAGAATATCAAAGAGAAATAACTCTTATAATCACATACTAGTTTTGTAAGTTTTTGTTTGGTAAAATTATCATTTACATTTGTGAATGTTGAGACTGCTAGCATTTTGATTGATATGTGTCAGTGCTAGTGTTTCTATTTATACCTGTTAGTCTTTTGAAAATGACTATTGTTGTAAAGAAGGCATTTTAGCATGTTGAAGGTTGTTCTGTGTAGAGAATGTTAATACATCATTGTACTCCTCTCACTTAAAATTACACTGACCTACTTATCTAGGTGTAATTTCTGAGACTTAAATTGAATTTCCTGTCTCATTACGATAAAATGTGATTGGGTTTTTTTTTTTTTTTTGGTTGAATATATAAAAAAAAGTGATTACATTATAGTAAACCAAATATTAAGTGGCTTTAGTTGTTGGCTCATTCAGTGTATAGTTAAGAAACAAATCATGTAAATATTTTTGTGTGTAACTCAAGTTCATATTCAGTTTGACCAGACCCTATGTAGTTAAATTTATTATTATTATTTATTATTCACATACATTATTTTTGATTGGAAGTTTTCATTGAAGTTTTTATTTTTCTTTACATTCCAAGATGTGTACCTTTTACACAGGTATACTTTCCAGAATGCAGGACAGCTGAACACATTTTATATTATTTTTTATATGCTTGTATATATCATCATTGATAAAAATGCTTTTGTGAACTTATATTGTATTTGTCAGCAGGGTATGCATAGAGGGTAATAGAGACTGCAATGTTTTATGAAGATATGGTTTTCAATGAATATCTGTTATTACAAAAAAAATCTTAAGAAGGACAATGTAGTTTATTTTCAAAGTTTTATTTTGATAACAGTTGTCAGGAACACAAATGTATAATCAGTCAGCCTAATTTCTCAAGAATAAATAAGGCCCGGCAGCTTGTTGTATAGTATAGTAGTGATCTAGTAATCTAGTAATGAAAGCTGTTGTCATGGAATCCTAATATCATAGTGTTTTAGAACTGTTTATAACTGTTGTCATGGAGACATCATAGAAATTAAAGTGACTTAATATTTATTGACAGTTGTTGTCCTGTTTAATTGCAATATACAAATACTGTTCCCTTTTTTGAAGATTCGAGTGAAATGATTTTTTGTTTCAGAAGTAGAACTAAAATGGAATGTTTTTTTTTCTTTGAAATGCACAGTTAAATTATTGCAGTCTTTTTCACTCTTAATCTCCTAAGTGAAGACTAAAGCAGATCCCGTTGTTTTTGTGTTACTGTTGATCCCGTAGTGGTGGAATTCTGTTCTTTATTAATTCATGATACTATTTTTAGAATGATATTTAAAACCAGTGCCCTTGGCTGCCCAAAATGACAAATGTGATACTCCCCAAAGAATGATTGATAATAGCATTGGCAGCCTAAAATTTTGTGCTTTATTACATATCGTGTTTTGTTATTTATTACAGTTTATTGACGTTGAATCACAATAGATTGTTTATTCATCTTTATAAAGAAAAAGATTTCACATTTATTTACAAAATTATGAATCAAATTTACTGCTTCTCAATATTTACTTTGTGTGCTTAATCCTTTTATTTCATCAGAGATATGATATGTTGACATGTCATTAGAGATATGTTGACATGTCATCAAATATGTTGACATGTCATCAGAGATATATTGACATATCGTTAGAAATTTGTTGACATCTCACTAGAGATATGTTTAAAATTCATCAGAGATATGTTAACATGTCGTTAGAGATATGTTGACATGTCATTAGAGATCTGTTCACATGCCATCAGAGATATGTTTGCATGTCATTAGAGATATGTTGACATGTCATTAGAGATCTGTTCACATCATCAGAGATATGTTGACATGTCATCAGATATGTTGACATGTCATCAGAGATATGTTAACATGTCATTAGAGATATGTTGACATGTCATTAGAGATCTGTTCACATATCATCAGAGATATGCAGACATGTCATCAGATATGTTGACATGTCATTAGAGATATGTTGACATGTCATTAGAGATCTGTTCACTTGTCATCAGAGATATGTTGACATGTCATTAGAGATATGTTGGCATGTCATTAGAGATCTGTTCACATGTCATCAGAGATATGTTGACATGTCATCAGATATGTTGACATGTCATCAGAGATATGTTGACATGTCATTAGAGATATGTTAACATGTCATCAGATATGTTCACATTTCATCAGAGATATGTTGACATGTAATCAGATATGTTGACATATCATCAGAGATATGTTGACATGTCATTAGAGACATGTTGACATGTCATCAGAGATATGTTTGAATCTTTACTAGTAGTTAACACACAATGTTTTTAATCTATGCTTATAAAATTGCTTCTTTTCTCTGCATGGATGTCATATGGTGAAATGCAGTATAATTAGGGGTCTTTAGTAGTGTTTGCTTTTTGATCAAATTATAGATATATAAAAAAGATGTGCAGAAGTTATACATGATTTGATGAATACTTTGTTTAAACAGTTTTACTTCATAGGCGCAGTTGTCAACTAGAATAACAGCATTTTCTAATTTCATTGAAATACCATTCTGTTCATTACCTTCCCAAGGGCATAGAAATCACCATATTAAAATGACATATATTTACAGGTAGTCTGCAATAAGAAAAAATGTCTCTCTTATTCTTCCATGAAAGTGGAGATTACATATCCTTGAATATAAGTTGTGCTGTTAAAAGACTATTTTTTCTAAATTTTATATTTACTTGAAGTTGTCTCCAGCATAATCGACAGATAATAGATCTGATAGTACTGTCATGTGTTTTGGATTATATCCTTATAAGTCTTGAAGCATTTATTGTTTAATTATTTTTTACAAAATATTTTGTTTCTGGAATATCTGCATTTTGACTCCAGAGGTCTAGCATCAATGTGGTTTGTTTTGATATAAGTTATATTTTTTATTGTGCAATTATGAAATATAGTGCAAATATATAGAATTCAGTAAGACATTACTACTAATAGAAGTGTGACTAACTTACAGAATTGATTATGCATATCATTTATACGCTGGTGTGAATATGAAATTGTTCGTCACAAGAGTTATAAATTCTAGCTTCAAAATTATTTTTGGTGTGGATAAAGAAAATAAATTCTAAAATTTTCAACACAACAGATATGTTAACCAGAGTTAGATGAGAAATGGGGTTCCCTGGTCTGTTTATAGTGCCGAGGAGGGAAATTCCCTGCTCTTTATATAGAAATGAGATGGGAAGTTGTGGTGTATATTCATGTATGTAGAATTCAGTATATATTATAGGTAAGGAATTATCATGATGCCAATACGTATTGAACTTAGTTAATAAAATTCACATATTGAAGAGCTTTATTTTATTGATCCTTTCCAATAGGAAGGAAACTTGGTATGGAACTGATTTGTTCTGTGGTATTACACTAACCTTCCAATCTGAGGGCCCAAGCCGGTGTGGCCTAGTATATAAGGGGCTCCGCTTGTGATCGAGAGGTCCTGGGTTCGACTCCCGCCCTGGGCACACTGGTGTTCAGTCTTTCGGATGAGACAGTAAAAACCAAGGTCCCGTGTCGTGGTAGGCATGGCATGTAAAAGATCCCTCACTGCTTTGGATGGGTCCGTTGCAAAGTTCTAAATTTGTATGCAATGCATCAGGCAGATGCCGTCACCATATACGTGAAATAAACGTGGAGTGATGTAAAATAATAATCAATCAATCTGAGGGCCCAGGTTTGATTGTAGCTGTTCAGGTGTTTTATTTTCGTCTACCTCACTTTCTGTACTCCCAGCTTATCAGTATACATTCAAATATTTATAAATAATCCTCCATATAGAGGGCAAGGATCAAGAAGTTGAGAGGTCAAAACATGTATAAAAACGTATTGTATGTTCTGCTGATCGATCTGGAAGCGGGCTCAGCCCTTTGCTCTGCAGGGATCCTTACGAACAGTAAGAGAGACTAGGTTCAGGTTAAGTTTAATAATCTTGAATTGACATAAAAAGGAGGCTTGTGTTGATAGAATGCTAGGCTTGTAGTGTCGTCAATATCGGGATTGTGTCACTACAGATGTACATTAATGTAGCAAAGAGAGGACGGATGACATCTGACCGGGCTGTATGGCACTAATTACCAAAGACATGCACAGGAAACATTATAATAGTCAAATAAACACATAGATATTCGAAAGCCGGCGTGACCTAGTGGTATCGCGCTGGACTCCTGATCGGGAGGCCGGGGTTCGAATCCCGCTCTTGTCATGCCGGTGTCCTGTCTTCCGGATGAGACAGTAAAATCCGAGTCCCCGTGTCGTGGTATGCGTGTCAGGTTAAAGATCCCTCACTGCTTCGGGTGGATCCGTTGCAAATGTCAAAATTTTTATGCCCTGCATCAGGCAGATGCCGTCACCATATACGTGAAATATTCGTGGTGTGACGTTAAACAAAATCAATCAATCGATCAATCATAGATATTTGATTATATGACAGTTATGATGCCGATTTACGGCAGTCAAAGTAGCAAACGTCACTCAATTTGGGTAATAAAGCGGCGCCCACATTTCTATTAACAGAAAAAAGCAGCACAATCAAAAGACACACATTTAAAAATCTATGGATAAATTTTCATATAGAGAACGAGGATCAACATCTCTTCCAAGACTCGAGAGGTCATAGATTTTTAAACTTTTAACACGAAACAGTTTACTATGCAAGTACCAAAAATATATTGAGAGACATCATCCCGTCGGTAAGCGAGCTCAAAACCCAGCCCATCGGGCGTCTCGTTAATTACCATTCGTTCAACTATAAAGATCATGGGTTTCATGATGTTTAGCCATCATTGATTTATAGGTCTAGACCTTGTACAAGTGTAACATGTGCAAAGTACACAGTTGATATACTTTGTGTGTAATTCAGTTTGTTGAAATTAACGTCCGTCCATGTTTGTCTGTCTGCACTTTGTACCGTGGGAAAATGGATCATTAAAATTACCGTAGCATATATAGATGTTTCCCATGGTAAGAAGTCTATACCTATTTTTTTCGGAGTCCAATGCAAGTTTACAGCTAACGGGAAATCCTGAAGACAAGATAAATTATGTTGTTGAGTCTAGGATCATATAATCTTGTTATAAAGATACAAACTAAACTTTTAAAGCTAGGGTCATCAAGGTTGGGTCATGTGTTCAACATACTTAGAAGCCTAATGTTTTTTCAAGGTCATAAGTCAATGGTCAGTGTCTTATTCCTGAGAATTGTTGTCAGCAAGATACTGTTGAGCCAGTGTAACTAAAGTTGGCAAAATATGCTCTATTGTGAGATATTTTGTCATAAGTATTTTGTCAAGGCCAAAAGTCAAGGTCACAGTTAAATAATGGCGGAACAACTTAAAGGTGCAAATTATGCTGGATATGTTAACCGTACGTTGTCGCAAGTTCGTGTCTTGTTTTTCAGGGTGATAGATCAAAAGTCAGGGTCACAGATATTGTTGGGAGACTTTGTCCTGTGTTATATAGTTGTTTCCCTCTAGATAATACTAGATTATATTCCCTCCCCCACCCTGAAAAATAGTTTGTAGTAGATTGTTTTGCCATAAATAATGGTCGATTAATCGATTTATCCATCAAATTATATCTTTTTTCGGGCACTTGATTTCATCTCTGATTGTCAGGACTTCATGAAGGTCCATCATTCTATATTGTTATTATTGCCACATTTAGATTACACAAGTTTCTAACTAATATCCTCCTGTACAGGATTGATTTAATGACATCAGCATCTGCCGCAATAAACTGATTAGATGTATACATGTATTATAGTTGTACGTTCTATCATTCTCCCTTATTGCAATATAATTTACGGCAGCATCTGTTACAAAGTCAATATGACACAAAAACAACGTACCAAAGTGGATATTCATGGAAACATAAAAACTAGAAGTGAAGCTAGAATAAATATAGAACATATATACCTTTTAATTTAGTGCACCATATGCGCATTTCGACAACTTATGTCTCTTCAGTGATGCTTGTGGCCAAATGATTGGAATTCTCAAAATATATAAATACTTGAAGAGCAGTGTTGAAACCAAAATGACTGAAAAGTGAATTAAAAAATCTATCTAAGGACAGAGCTATGCATGAGGGAGATATACCTATTAGAGTGATTTACTAAATTTGATGACTGACAATTTGAAATATATATTTTCATGTCAGTACAAAAGTACTGAAAACTAAACTTATGATGCCCTCGGGAACTATCAGTCCACCAGCAGTGACACCGGCCTAGTGGTTATAATAAATATAGAACATATATACCTTTCATATGCGCATTTCGACAACTTATGTCTCTTCAGTGATGCTCGTGGCCAAATGATTGGAATTCTCAAAATATATAAATACTTGAAGGGCAGTGTTGAAACCAAAATGACCGAAGCTAGTATGACTACTAATAAGTGTTATGATTAGTAATTAATTAATGAATATTAATTCTTACTTATTCTCAGTTCTAAATATCCTAAAATGTATTTTGGACTCGCATACATTTTTAAACAAACGGCCAAACTACATGTATAGACGTCCATCAATGATATCTTTCATCAGCTGCCGAATATTGCTGATACGTGTACTGTAAGCGATGGTGTAATACAGAATTATTCAATATACATGCCTTTCGTCACTTGAAAAGGAGACAATAAAACTAATAGGCATTTGCATTGATAATTCTACTTTGATAGTTCTACATTGATCAGTTTAGATTGATAATTCTGCACTATATTCGTATTTATTCAAACAGTCACATAATGAGCCAGTCAAGGTTTGCGAAGAAAATAACTGATTTCCAAACTAATAATGTCTTTGTACCTGCTGACAAAAACTAATAAACTAGTACATACATGTACCCCAAAACTCTAGTGCTGAAAGACAACATTCATCGTGGCCACCACAAGTCGGTCATTGATGAATGTGACCTTCCCATCACATATAGCTCCTAAAATTACACAAAAGTCCAAATATCCAACAGACAATCTTCATATCTTACATATATTAGTGGCCCAAGATCTACTATCCTTTCGAAAATATGTGTCCTGGTCTCTGCAGCTAAGGACCTTATTATAAAGTAATATAATGTAGCGTGTGATTCTAGTCACATCAATTAATTTTGGTCAATTAAATATTCATCTCCATTCACAAAACTTCGGTTACCGAAGTCTGTACATTTAATTTTCCAACTTTCTTTACCCCTCTACCACATGGTTTAATTAATACTGAATTGTTGTCTCATGCGCTAGTGTTTCAACAGCGCGTCAAAGACATGCCTCTGCTGTTCGGATACTTCTGGATTATTCTCACCTCATGCCTGAAATGGGATAATTTGACTTTGTGTTCTTGTCTACTTCTTGTGTTCATATGTGTATATTTATGTATTTACTTCATCGACTTGAAAAGTTGTTGCAAGACTTTTGTAACAGGTGTTGTATGCAACCAAGTGACGCTTACTCCTCCCACGCACCTGGTCTCACCTCCATTTTATGATTTTTGTATTTGTCCGAATATGACACTATACACGTTATTGTTCTTTTATTCCATGGACTGTGAGATATGGTTTATCCTCAGTTAGTTCTTCGTGTTTTACCTTACAGATATTGGACCTGCAGTAAGTTGTGACATGTCATTTCATTTCTGATGGACAATTTGTATGTGAAATACAACGGCAAGTTCAATATCTCATCTAGATATAAGGTATAAACAATTGACAACGCTGCATTTCAAAACTATGAAAATAACTGGTGACATGTGACAGAGACACTCACAACAATGTTCCATATTTGACATCAATGGGCCCCTTTAAGCCAGACATACATACACACATACACATGCACACATACACATACACAAATGCACATACATACATACATACATACATACATACATACATACATATTTTCAATTTAACTGTTCATTTTTTCAACACGTCTTAGCTATCGTTATAATCTATTAATTTAGTCATACAAGTACAGCCGTGTTGTAACTTATAGATTTCTCAGTAGATCTCCATTGAATAATCGATGTTTCATTATGGAATTTCATCCACATTTCTGATTAAAACTTAACAGCAAGGGTAAAGATCAGACTGTTGCTTACGTAACAATATGCGCCGACATTGCTGTGTTCTTTACATAAAATCTAAAGTATATTGAAACAGTTTATTTCCTAGACAGACAATTCCTCCTTTTTACCATTCAGATTATAAAACTCTATAAAATGAATTCATTCTTAAAGGCCGAGCTTGACCTACATGAAAACACACAGCATGTTTCGGCCGAGTACAAACACGTGCTTCACATATGGGTTACTTAACAAAGTGAAGGCTAAATACGCATCACAGAAAACAATAAATATTAATTACACCTCGTGCTTGAAAATACCTAAGATTAGTTTTATGCTATAACAATCGTTCGAATATGTATCGAAATGCAATAGCTCCCTCCTCCACCCTTATAGAAAACTCAGTGGTAATTGCATCCTTTATCAATTAGCAAAACAAAGTGACATGTGTCAGTATACAGTATTTTTATGATAGGCATTAAATTAACTTTAAATGTTACGGAGTTGAAATTAAAAGCTATGAAAATATTTATTTATGCTAAACAATTGGGATTTACACCTCCTTGACCCAACACAACACACTGGAATTGGCGGGAGTTCGTACGCGCTATTCCAGGGAGTGGACAAAGTGACTCAGACACTTTGGTGAAAATACTATTATATGCGATGGATACGAACATAATGCCGAGGAGACATTTGTAATATCGCAAGACCCAAACAGTGGAGAGCGTCCGCTTTTGTTTAAGCAGACCTTGTATAACGGACAAAAGTAATACTCAGTTGCGGTGGGAATCCGAACCCAGTGTAACTTATCAACGGAACTGTAAGATAAGAAAAGACAAATATAAAAGGTTTTGGATAATATTATTGCATTGCGGTATGTGGAACGATCAAAGATACATTGACAGAAAATCTAAAAGCACTCGAACATGACATGCAAGGTCAAGAATGGCACAGACGCGAGATGCCTTCGTGTGTAGTGAATTTGTTGAGGTCATGGCTTCCCAATCCAAAGGATAAACCGTACATGGGACATATGCGGGAATAAAACTTACTCTTCATGCAGTCTAATTAAAACCAAAAAAGTATAAGTACAAACTATTCTGATTTTCGGTTTTTGTATCATCCAACATCGGAATGCACAAATTGTCGTCATACAATAGAATAAATACACCAGCAAACAATGCTTTAACGTATTATGTGTACTATAAATTCTTGGATGTACTTGGATAATCAGAGACAGACCAGTAAGTCAACTTATTATTCTGTACAATTATAGATCTTTTGTTATTACTTTAGTGAGGCACTCTTGCTATCACAGTTGGTGCTAAATTTCTTATCAGACCGTCAACATGTGCTGCTACTCGCACTGCATCCGGTGTAAACAATAACACACGATAACACGCCCACTAACGAACGAAATTGAATTTGAAATTAGATAATGAGGTCTGCTTCAGAACTTTGATGAATAAATATATAATTATAGAATGATGTTTTAATCCACTACCCAGCCTCCATATGAAAATGGACATTGTTTTAGCAGTACTGTATGATTTCTTACAACAATGGTAGGCTTTTGTGGAATTTAGAACATTATTTCATGACCGGGATCAAGTATTCAAGCGAGGAAAGCTTCCCTTATTTGACTACACATACCCACCATGAATGTCCACAACACAGACAATCTAAAAATATTTAAACAATATACAGGACAAGAATTATGACTAGAACAAGTGCAATAATCACATAACATCTGGACAGAAGTAGAATTATATCAGATAAGAAACCCTCCGCAAGGATTTTCTTTATGAGCTCCAAATTGTAAAGAGAACCAGATGTGCCACTGTCACCAAATACCACAGTCACCAAATGCTCACCTGCACGAAAGACATCAGCTAGAAACTTGGAATTTTAATTTTAATCTATACTGACTTTTAGAAAAACAAGTTGTATTTGTGAAACAGTATTGCCCCTGGTGGCACGAAAGTCTGTATAGATTTTTCATTGTATTCATTACCAACAATTATACATTTACACTGACAGATAACAGCTCAATACCATACTGAATACAATTTTTAGAACATAAATTAAAAGATAAAACACACAAGACACATACAAACATACATACAAAGAACAGACAAAAATTAAATAGAAGACTAGAAAATGCAAATTTGAGTATCCATAAGTGGATAAAAAAATATATTTAGAGTGAAGGTCATTGACGTCAAAAGGTCATAGAACTTGGTGTAAATTAAAAGGACTTTATTAGTTGACTATGCATGTGAAATATGAAGTTATAGGCAAGGTTAAAGATGACAACAGACAAACAAACAGGCAAACAGACAGGACAAAAACAATATGTCCCCGATCGATCCTGGTGCATAAAAACAAACAATTTTCAAAAATATTTTTTGTCTGGATTTCTAAAGATTTAATCTTTTTTCAACAAAAAGACTTAGCTTGCTTAATTCAATAGGAAATGAAAAGTTTAACTATATTTTCTCTTGTTAATGTAAAGTACAATGAAACCTATCACAAGTTTGGTCCTCTAACAGGCATGTGTTTTAGGTGGGATATTTCACAACATTCAGTCAGTGACCTTGAAATAGTCAATAAATACCTGTACAGCCTTTGTGTTGAGTGGGTTTGTTCCTCGGACTTGTAACATATAGCTATCACCAGGTCCCTCTGCGTTATTGTTGTTGGCTCCACCCCAACCAGCATGGTCACCCTAAACACATGTTATATATCATTCATTCACTTAACAATATAAATATTAAAACATATACATATGTATAAATTTAATGTATAAATTTAGTACACCATATGCACATTTAACAATTTATATATCTCTTCAGTGCACTATATCTACACTATGGTTATTGTAAACTAAAAACAATGCAAAATACTTAGGTCTACATATTTATCTATGTTCAAGCCACAGTATTCGGTCTTTATGACGTCATCAAATTCTATGGAAACTGTTACTGATCTAAAACTCAGGGAAATGATAGTCCACAAATGACGTTTTCAGAGGAATTGGATGACGTCATAATTGTTTTACGTCAGATACTGTCCCAAATGGGAAATTACTCTGTTTAACGAAAAGACTCAATACAATGTTCTGTATTAAGTGAGTACTGATCTCTGCTTGTAGTTTATTCGAATGAGACTCTCTTCTAGGCATACATATGAAATTTCTGATAGATTATTTAATGCAATACCAAGAATATCCTGTCTTCAATCTACCTTTGTCCAATTTTACACGATGTTCGTAGACACTATTTTACATGATGTTAGCAGCGTAATGTCCTACTGACCACTTTTTGCAGGAATTTTCATTATAACACAAATAAAATATAGCTTTGATTAAGACATCACAATAACTGAATGCAAATTTGAGCAGAAAAATATCATATGTCAGATATTGCCCCTACAGCATGTTAATTTGGAAGAAGGTGTATTTGATTCATTTATAAATTTTTAAATGTACGTCTTCTGATTGTTCTGCTGTTACGGTGAGTGGGAAGGTGGGCCCGTAAACCGGTTAACCACACCATTTGTTTGGCTTTTGTCAAATTAAATGACCGTCCTAAGTCGGTATCGTAATTGCACTACAATCAAATATTTTTGTAATGTGTTAAATGTTCTATTATATTATTTATATTCATGTATTGTATAGCTCCATGGTGACTTCTGCCACATAACTGAGCCGGTAACTCCTCTTTTTTCTTTGATTCCACTTGCCGATGAAATGGGCAATAAAACTTTGACTTTTACAACAGACCTACTCGAAGCATAAAAAGATGTCATACATGCTAAAGTTTATTTCAACACAGTATTCTTGTCTCATCAGACAGGATGACGATCAGACTCTGGTGGAGTGTGAACCGCCTTGCAATCATAAGCCCAAAGGCCTCATCACTGAGCCCACACAGATCATATGAATTAACTCTGAATTAAAAACTGAACTTGAACCTTGTATTAAATACTGACAATGGAGCTTGAATTTTGAGAGGGAATTAAATATTAACCTTGAACCTTGAAGTGAATATTAACCTAATGTTATTAATGTGGTAGTTTTTACAACATAAGTTTAGTAGCTCAATTTGTAGACATGATTCATTTGAACATAAAATTGCTTACACCATACAGATAAATTTTGTACTTACAGAAAAGATCACCATTTTCCAGTCAAACATGGACATAAAATGAGGTGGCTCTTTTCCTTGCACCACTCGGACCTAAACAAATAAATTGATTCTTGGTTTAAATCATGTCAAGATTATTTTGTTGCTATGGTGATGACATCCCACATGACACAGCAAGGAAATGCTTATATGTCAACATGTATTGTGATACATGTCCTAGTTTTGATCATTTTTTATTATCATTAGCTGGATATACAGATATTTTTTAAACAACATTTCATTATTCAGAATCAGATTGACCAAATAAAACTGCGAAAAGAGCTGAAAAGCACATGTTTATAGAAAGCAACAACTGGTGCCAACATTGATGTTTGTCATGTATGTTAAATTTTGAATAAAACCGAGAAGAGTGATATCTAAAAAAAAAAAACACCTAGTAGAGTAACATGCAGGATCAAAAACCCTTACACAGCAAAGATGCCAAAACACAATGATTTGCCATTGTGGTTAAAACCACAGTATGCTACCCAGTGATTTAATGTAGCTCAACATCAATATCTAATGTCGCTTCCAACACCTATTTGAACAGTGTCATTAAATTGGTATCGTTTTGTAATGAGTAGGGTAGCAAAACTGTTTAGCATAATACCTTTAAATATACCAACAACTCTGTAACAGCTTAAACATTAAGTTTTCAAAATTGTTTATGGGAAACGTTAATGTATTGACAAAGTGTTGAGATTGGTTTGGGTTAGCAGGTTTACCACTGAATGATACTCTATCCTATTCGTAGTGAGACATGGCAAAGCACCTTCATGACCCAGGCTGTGTCCAACTGTGAGTTTCTGCCAACACTTCGTTTCAATATCGAATTAAAGTTTTATAAAGGATAGCACTACTAATGTATTGCTATAGAATTGATACATGCTTATCAATCAATACTACTTTGGTTAATAGATTCAAATATCATATATTCATAACATATTTTGGTAAATACCAAAGTCTTAACGAACAGGAACTTGAGAAAGGAGTTTTACAAGGTTTGAAATATCTAACTTTGAGTAAATGAAAATCAACTGTATAATATACAGCTCCAAACTAGATTCCATCTGATATACACAGCATAATTTCTAAAATGTTTGATAATTTAACTATTGTAAACTCCTTTAATTTCACTGCCTTAAAATTGCAAGAATTTTCAATTTTCCATATTTCACTGCCCTTTATTTTCATGGTTTTATGATTATTCAACACAATACTAGTAATACAAGTATCAATAAATCATCTCATCAGCATATAGAGTCTAGGTAATAAAATAAGGTAATGGTTCACATTGTAATTATGCAGAGATAAAATTATCTCATGAATTTTGAACAATTTTAATGTAAGTCTAATTGGCTTCACAACACACACAAAAAAGTCAACAAAACAAAATCCAAATCCAGCTAATATATTTCGCTGCTTTTAAATTTTGCAAATTTTATCATTCACGAAATTTTTGAAAAATTAAGGGTGCATGAAAACATAAGCTAGGTTCACTTTACAATATGTCTACAAACCTGGACAGCAGCTCCCCTAGTTTGTCACCAAGTTCTACAGCCTTTAAAGCTGATGTTCCCTTCTCATCACTTGTTGACTTTAATCCCTACAATAATACAAATATTTTAAATGCTTGAGTGGTAAGTTGCTTGCAAATGAAAAGTGAAACGTTATTCAATATCAGGTCTTTTATGTCAAGATTTGGGAAAGTATAAGGAATAAATGTTTTATTGTTGGTGTTCATTGAAAATGAGGTCAGTATGTTAACTGTAAATTTCATGAGCTGCAAAAGAGTTCTTGGAGAATTTGCATTTAACAATATTGTGGTTTCATTTTCCATGTGTTCATACAATAAGCCATTTATTCCCTATATTTCCATTACTGAATAATTTTGCAAATTATACCTTGTGATAAGCAAGATGAAATTTCTCCTTGATCTTGCTGCCACTTTGCTACCAAATTTTATTTATACATCAACAATTTGATCAATTCTCCCAGCCTCATACTTTAAAATTGTGATAGCATAATTTGGTCGTACATAGCAATTTCTTTTCCTACGCTATATGCCAACAATCTATACCTAAAGTAGCAAGGGGTCTTAAACTACCATGACAAACGATTATCGATGTACCATGACAGAGAACCTTCGTTTTAATTGTCTTATCTATCATTGCACCATGACAGAGGATAATCACTGTACCATGACATAGGACCTCCGATTTAACTTTCTTATCTATCATTGTACGATGACAGAGGAGTATCACTGTACCATGACAGAGGACCTCCGTTTTTACTGTCTTATCTATCACTGTACCATGACAGAGGACTATCACTGTACCATGACATAGGACCTCCGATTTAACTTTCTTATCTATCATTGTACCATGAGAGAGGACTTCCGTTTGAACTGTCTTATCTATCATTGTACCATGACGGAGGACAGTCACTGTACCATGACAGAGGACCTCCGTTTTAATTGTCTTATGTGTCATTGTACCATGACAGAGGACCTCCGTTTTTACTGTCTCATCTGTCATTGTACCATGACAGAGGACCTCCGTTTTAACTGTCTTATCTATCATTGTACCATGAGAGAGGACTATCACTGTACCATGACAGAAAACCTCTGTTTTTACTGTCTTATCTATCATTGTACCATGGCAGAGGACTATCACTGTACCATGACAGAGGACCTCCGTTTTAACTGTCTTATCTATCATTGTACCATGAGAGAGGACTATCACTGTACCATGACAGAGAACCTCCGTTTTTATTGTCTTATCTATCATTGTACCATGACAGAGGACTATCACTGTACCATGACAGAGGACCTCCGTTTTTACTGTCTTATCTATCATTGTACCATGACAGAGGACCTCCGTTTAACTGTCTCATCTATCATTGTACCATGACAGAGGACAATCACTGCACCATGACAGAGGACCTCGGTTTTTGCTGTCTTATCTATCATTGTACCCTGACAGAGGACAATCAATGTACCATGACAGAGGACATCCATTTTTACTGTTTTATTTATCATTGTTCCAAGACAGAGGACTATCACTGTACAATGACAGAGGACCTCCGTTTTTACTTTCTTATCTATCATTGCACCATGACAAAGGACCTCAGTTTTTACTGTCTAAACTATCATTGTACCATGACTGAGGACTATCACTGTACCATGACAGAGGGCTTCCGATTTAACTGTCTTATCTATCATTGTACCATGACAGAGGACTATCACTGTACCATGACAGAGGACCTCCGTTTTAACTGTCTTATCTATCATTGTACCTTGACAGAGGACTATCACTGTACCATGACAGAAGATCTCCGTTTTAATTGTCTTATCTGTTATTGTACCCTGACAGAGGACCTTCGTTTTTACTGTCTCATCTGTCGTTGTACCATGACAGAGGACTATCACTGTACCATGACAGAGGACCCCCGTTTTAACTGTCTTATGTATCATTGTACCATGAGAGAGGATTATCAATGTACCATGACAGAGAACCTACGTTTTAATTGTCTTATCTGTCATTGTACCATGACAGAGGACCTCCGCTTTTACTGTCTTATCTATCATTGTACCATGACAGAGGACGATCACTGAACCATGACAGAGGACTTCCGCTTTAACTGTTTTATCTATCATTGTACCGTGACAGAGGACTATCATTGTACGATGACAGAGGACCTCCGTTTTAACTGTCTTATCTATCTTTGTACCATGACAGAGGACAATCACTGTACCATGACAGAGGACCTCCGTTTTAATTGTCTTATCTCTCATTGTACCATGACAGAAGACCTCCGTTTTTACTGTCTCATCTGTCATTGTACCATAACAGAGGACTATCATTGTACCATGACAGAGGAGCTCCGCTTTAACTGTCTTATCTATCATTGTACCATGAGAGAGGACTATCACTGTTCCATGACAGAGAACCACCGTTTTTACTGTCTTATCTATCATTATACCATGACAGAGGACCTCCGTTTTAACTGTCTTATCTATCATTGTACCATGACAGAGGACTATCACTGTACCATGACAGAGGACCTCCGTTTTAATTGTCTTATCTGACATTGTAGCGTGACAGAGGACCTCCGTTTTTACTGTCTAATCTGTCATTGTACCATGACAGAGGACCTCCGTTTTAACTGTCTTATCTATCATTGAACGATGACAGAGGAATATCACTGAACCATGACAGAGGACCTCCGTTTTAACTGTCTTATCTATCATTGTACCATGAGAGAGGACAGAGAACCTCTGTTTTTAATGTCTAACCTATCATTGTACCATGGCAGAGGACTATCACTGTACCATGACAGAGGACCTCCGTTTTAACTGTCTTATCTATCATTGTACCATGAGAAAGAACTATCACTGTACCATGACAGAGAACCTCCGTTTTTATTGTCTTATTTATCATTGTTCCAAGACAGAGGACTATCACTGTACCATGACAGAGGACCTCCGTTTATACTTTCTTATCTGTCATTGTACCATGACAAAGGACCTCAGTTTTTACTGTCTAAACTATCATTGTACCATGACTGAGGACTATCACTGTGCCATAACAGAGGACTTCCGCTTTAACTGTCTTATCTATCATTGTACCATGACAGAGGACTATCACTGTACCATGACAGAGGACCTCCGTTTTAACTGTCTTATCTATCATTGTACCTTGACAGAGGACTATCACTGTACCATGACAGAAGATCTCCGTTTTAATTGTCTTATCTGTCATTGTACCATGACAGAGGACCTTCGTTTTTACTGTCTCATCTGTCGTTGTACCATGACAGAGGACTATCACTGTACCATGATACAGGACCTCTGTTTTAACTGTCTTATCTATCATAGTACCATGACAGAGGACTGTCACTGTACCATGAGAGAGAACCTCCTTTTTTACTGTCTTATCTATCATTGTACCGTGACAGAATACCTCCGTTTTTACTGTCTTATCAATCATTGTACCATGACAAAGGAGAATCACGGTACGATGACAGAGGACCTCGGTTTTTGCTGTCTTATCTAACATTTGACCATGACAGAGAACTATCACTGTACCATGACAGAGGACTTCCGATTTAACTGTCTTATCTATCATTGTACCATGACAGAGGACTATCACTGTACCATGACAGAGGACCTCCGTTTTAACTGTCTTATCTATCATTGTACCTTGACAGAGGAGTATCACTGTACCATGACAGAAGATCTCCGTTTTAATTGTCTTATCTGTCATTGTCCCATGACAGAGGACCTTCGTTTTTACTGTCTCATCTGTCGTTGTACCATGACAGAGGACTATCACTGTACCATGACAGAGGACCCCCGTTCTAACTGTCTTATGTATCAGTGTACCATGAGAGATGACTATCAATGTACCATGACAGAGAACCTCCGTTTTAATTGTCTTATCTACCATTGTACCATGACAGAGGACTATCACTGTACCATGATAGGGGACCTCCGTTTTAACTGTCTTATTTATCATTGTACCATGACAGAGGACTGTCACTGTACCATGACAGAGAACCTGCATTTTTACTGTCTTATCTATCATTGTACCGTGACAGAGGACCTCCGTTTTTACTGTCTTATCCATCATTGTACCATGACAGAGGACTATCACGGTACCATGACAGAGGACCTCGGTTTTTGCTGTCTTTTCTAACATTCTACCATGACAGAGGACTATCACTGTACCATGACAGAGGACCTCCTTTTTTACTTTCTTATCTATCATTGTACGATGACAGAGGACTATCACTGTACCATGAAAGAGGACCTCCGTTTTAACTGTCTTATCTATCATTGTACCGTGACGGAAGACAATCACTGTGACATGACAGAGGACCTCCGTTTAAACTTTCTTATCTATCATTTCACGATGACAGAGGACCTCTGTTTCAACTGTCTTATCTATCTTTTTACCATGACAGAGGACTATCACTGCACCATGACAGAGGCCCTCCGTTTTAATTGTCTTATCTGTCATTGTACCATGACAGAGGACCTCCGCTTTTACTGTCTTATCTATCATTGTACCATGACAGAGGACGATCACTGTACCATGACAGAGGACTTCCGCTTTAACTGTTTTATCTATCATTGTAGCGTGACAGAGGATTATCACTGTACCATGACAGAGGACCTCCGTTTTAACTGTCTTATCTATCATTGTACCATGACAGAGGATTATCACTCTACCATGACAGAGGATCTCCGTTTTAATTGTCTTATCTGTTATTGTACCATGACAGAGGACCTCCGTTTTTACTGTCTCATCTGTCGTTGTACCATGACAGAGGACTATCACTGTACCATGACAGAGAACCTCCATTTTAACTGTCTTATCTATCATTGTACAATGAGAGAGGACTATCAATGCACCATGACAGAGAATCTCCGTTTTAATTGTCTTATCTATCATTGTACCATGAGAGAGGACTGTCACTGTACCATGACAGAAGACTTACATTTTAACTGTCTTATCTATCATTGTACCAAGACAGAGGACAATCACTGTACCATGATAGAGGACCTCCGTTTTAACTGTCTTATCTATCATTGTACCACGACAGAGGACTATCACTGTGACATGACAGAGGACCTCCGTTTACACTTTCTTATCTATCATTGTACGATGACAGAGGACCTCCGTTTTAACTGTCTTATCTATCTTTGTACCATGACAGAGGACTATCACTGTACCATGACAGAGGACCTCCGTTTTAATTGTCTTATCTCTCATTGTACCATGACAGAAGACCTCCGTTTTTACTGTCTCATCTGTCATTGTACAATGACAGAGGACCTCCGTTTTTACTGTCTCATCTGTCATTGTACCATAACAGAGGACTATCACTGTACCATGATAGAGGACCTCCGTTTTAACTGTCTTATCTATCATTGTACCATGACAAAGGACTGCCACTGTACCATGACAGAGAACCTCCGTTTTTACTGTCTTATCTATCATTGTACCATGAAAGAGGACCTCCGTTTTAACTGTCTTATCTATCATTGTACCATGACAGAGGACTATCACTGTACCATGACAGAGGATCTCCGTTTTAATTGTCTTATCTGTTATTGTACCATGACAGAGGACCTCCGTTTTTACTGTCTCATCTGTCGTTGTACCATGACAGAGGACTATCACTGTACCATGACAGAGGACCTCCATTTTAACTGTCTTATCTATCATTGTACAATGAGAGAGGACTATCAATGCACCATGACAGACAATCTCCGTTTTAATTGTCTTTTCTATCATTGTACCATGAGAGAGGACTGTCACTGTACCATGACAGAAGACTTACATTTGAACTGTCTTATCTATCATTGTACCAAGACAGAGGACTATCACTGTACCATGATAGAGGACCTCCGTTTTAACTGTCTTATCTATCATTGTACCACGACAGAGGACTATCACTGTGACACGACAGAGGACCACCGTTTACACTTTCTTATCTATCATTGTACGATGACAGAGGACCTCCGTTTTAGCTGTCTTATCTATCTTTGTACCATGAAAGAGGACTATCACTGTACCATGACAGAGGACCTCCGTTTTAATTGTCTTATCTCTCATTGTACCATGACAGAAGACCTCCGTTTTTACTGTCTCATCTGTCATTGTACCATAACAGAGGACTATCACTGTACCATGATAGAGGACCTCCGTTTTAACTGTCTTATATTCCATTGTACCATGACAAAGGACTGCCACTGTACCATGACAGAGAACCTCCGTTTTTACTGTCTTATCTATCATTGTACCATGACAGAGGACCTCCGTTTTAACTGTCTTATCTATCATTGTACCATGACAGAGGACTATCACTGTACCATGACAGAGGATCTCCGTTTTAATTGTCTTATCTGTTATTGTACCATGACAGAGGACCTCCGTTTTTACTGTCTCATCTGTCGTTGTACCATGACAGAGGACTATCACTGTACCATGACAGAGGACCTCCGTTTTAACTTTCTTATCTATCATTGTACCATGACAGAGGACTATCAATGCACCATGACAGAGAATCTCCGTTTTAATTGTCTTATCTATCATTGTACCATGACAGAGGACTGTCACTGTACCATGACAGAAGACTTACATTTTAACTGTCTTATCTATCATTGTACCATGACAGAGGACTATCACTGTACCATGATAGAGGACCTCCGTTTTAACTGACTTATCCATCATTGTACCACGACAGAGGACTATCACTGTGACATGACAGAGGGCCTCCGTTTACACTTTCTTATCTATCATTGTACGATGACAGAGGACCTCCGTTTACACTTTCTTATCTATCATTGTACGATGACAGAGGACCTCCGTTTTAACTGTCTTATCTATCTTTGTACCATGACAGAGGACTATCACTGTACCATGACAGAGGACCTCCGTTTTAATTGTCTTATCTCCCATTGTAGCATGACAGAAGTCCTCCGTTTTTACTGTCTTATCTGTCATTGTACCATGACAGAGGACCTCCGTTTTAACTGTCTTATCTATCATTGAACGATGACAGAGGACTATCATTGAACCATGACAGAGGACCTCCGTTTTAACTGTTTTATCTATCATTGTACCATGATAGAGGACTATCACTGTACCATGACAGAGGAACTCATTTTTGACTTTCTTATCTATCATTGTACGAAGACAGAAGACCTCCGTTTTAACTGTCTTATCTACATTTGTACCATGACAGAGGACTATCACTGTACCATGACAGAGGACCTTTGTTTTAATTGTCTTATCTGTCATTGTACCATGACAGAGGACCTCCGTTTTTACAGTCTCATCTGTCATTGTAGCATGACAGAGGACCTCCGTTTTAACTTTTATCTATCATTGTACCATGACAGAGGACTATCACTACCACGACAGAGGACCTCCGTTTCAACTGTCTTATCTAACATTGTACCATGACAGAAGACTATCACTGTACCGTGACAGAGGACTTCCGTTTTAACTCTCTTATCTATCATTGTACCATGACAGAGGACTATTACTGTACCATGACAGAGGACATCCGTTTTAACTGTTTCATCTATCATTGTACCATGACGGAGGACTATCACTGCACCATGATAGAGGACCTCCGTTTTAACTGTCTTATCTGTCATTGTACCATGGCAGAGGACTATCATTGTACCATGACAGAGGACCTCCTTTTTAATTTTGTTATCTATCATTGTACCATGATAGAGGACCTCCGTTTGAACTGTCTTATCTATCATTGTACCATGACAGAGGACTATCACTGTACCATGACAGAGGACCTCCGTTTTAATTTTCTTATCTATCATTGTACCATGACAGAGGACCTCCGTTTTAACTGTCTTATCTATCAATGTACCATTACAGAGGATTATCTCTGTACCATGACAGAGGACCTCCGTTTTAATTGTCTTATCTGTCATTGTACCATGACAGAGGACTATCACTGTACCATGACAGAGGACATCCAGTTTTACTGTCTTATCTATTATTGCACTATGACAGAGGAGTATCACTGTACCTTGAGAGAGGATCTCCGTTTTTACTGTCTTATCGAACATTGTACCATGACAGAGGACTATCACTGTACCATGACAGAGGACCTCCGTTTTTACCTCCTTATACACCATTGTACCATGGCAGAGGACCTCAGATTTTCCTGTCTTATCTAACATTGTACCATGACAGAGGACTATCACTACCATGACAGAGGACCTGTGTTTTAACTGTCCTATCGATCATTGTACCATGACAGAGGACTATCACTGTACCATGACAGTGGACCTCCGTTTAATTGTCTTATCTGTCATTGTACCATGACAGAGGACCTCCGTTTTTACTGTCTAATCTGTCATTGTACCATGACAGAGGACCTCCGTTTTAACTGTCTTATCTATCATTGTACCATGACAGAGGACTATCACTGTACCATGAGAGAGGACCTCCGTTTTAACAGTCTTATCTATCATTGTACCATGATAGAGGACTATTACTGTACCATGACAGAGGACCTCCGTTTTAACTTTCTTATCTATAATTGTACCATGACACAGGACCTCCGTTTTAACTGTCTTATCTACCTTTGTACTATGACAGAGGACTATCACTGTACCATGACAGAGGACCTCCGTTTTAATTGTCTTATCTGTCATTTTACCATGACAGAGGACCTCCGTTTTTATTGTCTCATCTGTCATTGTACCATGACAGAGGACCTCCGTTTTAACTCTTATCCATCATTGTACCATGACAGAGGACTATCACTGTACCATGAAAGAGAACCTCCGTTTTAACTTTCTTATGTAGCATTGTAGTATGACAGAGGACTATCACTGTACCATGACAGCGGACTTCCGTTTTAACTGTCTTATCTATCATTGTACCATGATAGAGGACTATAACCGTACCATGACAGAGGACTTCCAATTTAAATGTCTTATCTATCATTGTACCATGACAGAGGACTATCACTGTACCATGACATTGGACCTCCGTTTCAACTGTCTTATCTATCCTTGTACCATTACAGAGGACTATCACTGTACCATGACAGAGGACCTCCGTTTTAACTTTCTTATCTATCATTGTACGATGACAGAGGACCTCCGTTTTAACTGTCTTATCTAACTTTGTACTATGACAGAGGACTATCACTGTACCATGACAGAGGACCTCCGTTTTTACTGTCTTATCTATCATTGTACCATGACAGAGGACTATCACTGTACCATGGCAGAGGACCTCCGATTTAACTTTCTTATCTATCATTGTACCATGAGAGAGGACTTCCGTTTGAACTGTCTTATCTATCATTGTACCATGACGGAGGACAGTCACTGTACCATGACAGAGGACCTCCGTTTTAATTGTCTTATTTGTCATTGTACCATGACAGAGGACCTCCGTTTTTACTGTCTCATCTGTCATTGTACCATGACAGAGGACCTCCGTCTTAACTGTCTTATCTATCATTGTATCATGAAAGAGGACTATCACTGTACCATGACAGTGGACCTCCGTTTTAATTGTCTTATCTGTCATTGTATCATGACAGAGGACCTCCGTTTTAACTGTCTTATCTATCATTGTATCATGACAGAGGACTATCACTGTACCAAGACATACGACCTCCGTTTTAACTCTCTTATCTATCATTATACCATGACAGAGGACTATCACTGCACCATGACAGTGGACTATCACTGTACGATGAAAGAGGACCTCCGCTTTTACTGTCTTATCTATCATTGTACCATGACAGAGGACCTCCGTTTTAACTGTCTTATCTATCATTGTACCATGACACAGGACCTCCGTTTTTACTATTCTATCTATCATTGTACCATGACATAGGACTATCACTGTACCATGACAGAGGACTTCCGTTATAACTGTCTTATCTATCATTGTACCATGACAGAGGACTATCACTGTACCATGACAGAGGACTTCCGTTTTAATTGCCTTATCTGTCATTGTACCATGACAGAGGACCTCTGTTTTTACAGTCTCATCTGCCATTGTACCATGACAGAGGACCTCCGTTTTAACTGTCTTATCTATCATTGTACCATGACAAAGGACTATCTCTGTACAATGACAGAGGACCTCCGTTTTAACTGTCTTATCTATCAGTGTATCATGACACAGGACCTCCGTTTTTACTATTTTATTTATCATTGTACCATGACAGAGGTCTATCACTGTACGATGACAGAGGACCTACGTTTTAATTGTCTTATCCATCATTGTACCATGACAGAGGAGTATCACTGTACCATGATAAAGGACCTCCGTCTGAACTGTCTTATCCATCATTGTACCATGACAGAGTACTATCACTGTACCATGACAGAGGATGTCCGTTTTAACTGTCTTATGTATCATTGTACTATGATGGAGGACTATCACTGTACCATGACATAGGACTTCCGTTTTCAATGTCTTATCTATCATTGTACTATGACAGAGGACTATCACTGTACCATGACAGAGGACCTCCGTTTTAACTGTCTTATCTATCATTGTACCGTGACAGAGGACCTCCGTTTTTATTGTCTTATCTATCATTGTACCATGAAAGAGGACTATCACTGTACCATGACATAGGACTTCCGTTTTCAATGTCTTATCTATCATTGTACTACGACAGAGGACTATCACTGTACCATGACAGAGGACCTCCGTTTTAACAGTCTTATCTATCATTGTACCGTGACAGAGGACCTCCGTTTTTATTGTCTTATCTATCATTGTACCATGACAGAGGACTATCATTGTACCAGGACAGAGGACCTCCGTTTTAACTGTCTTATCTATCATTGTACTATGACAGAGGACTATCACTGTACCATGACTGAGGACGTCCGTTTTTACTGTCTTATCAATTATTGTACCATGACAGAGGACCTCCGTTTTAAGTGTCTTATTTATCATTGTACCATGACAGAGGACAATCTCTGTACCATGACAGAGGACTATCACGGCACCATGACAGAGGACCTCCGTTTTTACTGTCTTATCGATCATTGTACCATGACAGAGGACCTCCGTTTTAACTGTCTTATCGATCATTGTACCATGACAGAGGACTATCACTGTACCATGAGAGAGGACTTCCGTTCTAACTGTCTTATTCAACATTGTACCATGACAGAGGACTATCACTGTACCTTGACAGAGGACCTCCGTTTTAACTGTCTTATCTATCATTGTACCATGACAGAGGACTATCACTGTACCATGACAGAGGACCTCCGTTTTAATTGTCTTATCTGTCATTGTACCATGACAGAGGACCTCTGTTTTTACAGTCTGATCTGCCATTTTACCATGACAGAGGACCTCCGTTTTCACTGTCTTATCTATCACTGTACCATGACAGAGGACTATCTCTGTACAATGACAGAGGACCTCCGCTTTAGCTGTCTTATCTATCATTGTACTATGACAGAGGACTATCACCGTACCATGACAGAGGACCTGCGTTTTAAGTGTCTTATCTATCATTGTACCGTGACAGAGGACCTCCGTTTTTACTGTCTTATCTATCATTGTAGCATGACATAGGACTATCACAGTACCATGACAGAGGACCTCTGTTTTTACTGTCTTATCTATCATTGTACCATGACAGAGGACTATCACTGTACCATGACAGAGGACCTCCGATTTAACTTTCTTATCTATCATTGTACGATGAGAGAGGTCTTCCGTTTTAACTGTCTTATCTATCATTGTACCATGACGGAGGACAGTCACTGTACCATGACAGAGGACCTCCGTTTTAATTGTCTTATCTGTCATTGTACCATGACAGAGAACCTCCGTTTTTACTGTCTCATCTGTCATTGTACCATGACAGAGGACTATCACTGTACCATGACAGAGGACCTCCGCTTTTACTGTCTTATCTATCCTTGTACCATGACAGAGGACCTCCGTTTTAACTGTCTTATCTATCATTGTACCATGACACAGGACCTCCGTTCTTACTATTTTATCTATCATTGTACCATGACATAGGACTATCACTGTACCATGACAGAGGACTATCACTGTACCATGACAGAGGACCTCCGTTTTTACTGTCTTATCTATCATTGTACCATGACAGAGGACCTCCGTTTTAACTGTCTTATCTATCATTGTACCATGACAGAGGACTATCACTGTACCATGACAGAGGACTTTCGTTCTAACTGTCTTATTCATCATTGTACCATGACAGAGGACTATCACTGTACCACGACAGAGGACCTCCGTTTTAACTGTCTTATCTATCATTGTACCATGACAGAAGACTCTCACTGTACCATGACAGAGGACCTCCGTTTTAATTGTCTTATCTGTCATTGTACCATGACAGAGGACCTCTGTTTTTACAGTCTCATATGCCATTGCAGCATGACAGAGGACCTCCGTTTTAACTGTCTTATCTATCATTGTACCATGACAAAGGACTATCTCTGTACAATGACAGAGGACCTCCGTTTTAATTGTCTTATCTGTCATTGTACCATGACAGAGGACCTCCGCTTTTACTGTCTTATCTATCTTTGTGCCATGACAGAGGACCTCCATTCTAACTGTCTTATCTATCATTGTACCATGACACAGGACCTCCGTTCTTACTATTTTATCTATCATTGTACCATGACATAGGACTATCACTGTACCATGACAGAGGACTATCACTGTACCATGACAGAGGACCTCCGTTTTTACTGTCTTATCTATCATTGTACCATGACAGAGGACCTCCGTTTTAACTGTCTTATCGATCATTGTACCATGATAGAGGACTATCACTGTACCATGACAGAGGACTTTCGTTCTAACTGTCTTATTCATCATTGTACCATGACAGAGGACTATCACTGTACCACGACAGAGGACCTGCGTTTAAAGTGTCTTATCTATCATTGTACCATGACAGAGGACTATCACTGTACCATGACAGAGGTCCTCCGTTTTAATTGTCTTATCTGTAATTGTACCATGACAGTCTCATCTGCCATTGTACCATGACAGAGGACCTCCGTTTTAACTGTCTTATCTATCATTGTACCATGACAAAGGACTATCTCTGTACAATGACAGAGGACCTCCGTTTTAACTGTCTTATCTATCATTGTACCATGACACAGGACCTCCGTTTTTACTATTTTATTTATCATTGTACCATGACAGAGGTCTATCACTGTACCATGACCGAGGACCTCCGTTTCAATTGTGTTATTCATCATTGTACCATGACAGAGGACTATCACTGTACCATGACAGAGGACCTCCGTTTGAACTGTCTTATCTATCTTTGTACCATGACAGAGTACTATCACTGTACCATGACAGAGGACTTCCGTTTTAACTGTCTTATCTATCATTGTACTAAGACAGAGGACTATCACTCTACCATGACAGAGGACTTCCGTTTTAACTGTCTTATCTATCATTGTACTATGACAGAGGACTATCACTGTAACATGACAGAGGACCTCCGTTTTAACTGTCTTATCAATTATTGTACCATGACAGAGGACCTCCATTTTAACTGTCTTATTTATCATTGTACCATGACAGAGGACTATCTCTGTACCATGACAGAGGACCTCCGATTTAACTGTCTTATCTATCATTGTACCATCACAAAGGACTATCATTGTAGGATGACAGAGGACTTCCGTTTTTACTGTCTTATCAATTATTGTACCATGACAGAGGACCTCCTTTTTAACTGTCTTATTTATCATTGTACCATGACAGAGGACTATCACTGTACCATGACAGAGGACGTCTGTTTTTACTGTCTTATCTATAATTGTACCATGATAGAGGACCTCCGTTGTAACTGTCTTATCGATCATTGTACCATGACAGAGGACTATCACTGTACCATGACAGAGGACTTCCGTTCTAACTGTCTTATTCATCACTGTACCATGACAGAGGACCTCCCTTTTAACTGTCTTATCTATCATTGTACCATGACAGGGGACTATCACTGTACCGTGACAGAGGACCTCCGTTTTAATTGTCTTATCTGTCATTGCACCATGACAGAGGACCTCTGTTTTTACAGTCTCATCTGCCATTGTACCATGACAGAGGACCTCCGTTTTAACTGTCTTATCTATCATTGTACAATGACAGAGGACTATCTCTGTACAATGACAGAGGACCTCCGTTTTAACTGTCTTATCTATCATTGTACCATGACAGAGGTCTATCACTGTACCATGACAGTGGACCTCCGTTTTTACTGTCTTATCTAGCATTGTACCATGACAGAGGACTATCACTGAACGATGACAGAGGACCCCCGTTTTAACTGTCTTATCCATCATTTTACCATGGCAGAGGACTATCATTGTACCATGACAGAGAACCTCTGTTTTTAATGTCTTATCTATCATTGTACCATGGCAGAGGACTATCACTGTACCATGACAGAGGACCTCCGTTTAACTGTCTTATCTATCATTGTACCATGAGAAAGAACTATCACTGTACCATGACAGAGGACCTTCGTTTGAACTGTCTTATCTATCATTGTACCATGACAGTGTACTATCACTGTACCATGACAGAGGACCTCCGTTTTAACTGTCTTATCTATCATTGTACCGTGACAGAGGACCTCCGTTTTTACTGTCTTATCTATCATTGTACCATGACAGAGGACTATCACTGTACCATGACAGAGGACCTCCGTTTTAACTGTCTTATCTATCATTGTACCATGACAAAGGACTATCTCTGTACAATGACAGAGGACCTCCGTTTTAACTGTCTTATCTATCATTGTACCATGACACAGGACCTCCGTTTTTACTGTCTTATCGATCATTGTACCATGATAGAGGACTATCACTGTACCATGACAGAGGACTTTCGTTCTAACTGTCTTATTCATCATTGTACCATGACAGAGGACTATCACTGTACCACGACAGAGGACCTCCGTTTAAAGTGTCTTATCTATCATTGTACCATGACAGAGGACTATCACTGTACCATGACAGAGGTCCTCCGTTTTAATTGTCTTATCTGTAATTGTACCATGACAGTCTCATCTGCCATTGTACCATGACAGAGGATCTCCGTTTTAACTGTCTTATCTATCATTGTACCATGACAAAGGACTATCTCTGTACAATGACAGAGGACCTCCGTTTTAACTGTCTTATCTATCATTGTACCATGACACAGGACCTCCGTTTTTACTATTTTATTTATCATTGTACCATGACAGAGGTCTATCACTGTACCATGACCGAGGACCTCCGTTTCAATTGTGTTATTCATCATTGTACCATGACAGAGGACTATCACTGTACCATGACAGAGGACCTCCGTTTGAACTGTCTTATCTATCTTTGTACCATGAATGAGTACTATCACTGTACCATGACAGAGGACTTCCGTTTTAACTGTCTTATCTATCATTGTACTAAGACAGAGGACTATCACTCTACCATGACAGAGGACTTCCGTTTTAACTGTCTTATCTATCATTGTACTATGACAGAGGACTATCACTGTAACATGACAGAGGACCTCCGTTTTAACTGTCTTATCAATTATTGTACCATGACAGAGGACCTCCATTTTAACTGTCTTATTTATCATTGTACCATGACAGAGGACTATCTCTGTACCATGACAGAGGACCTCCGATTTAACTGTCTTATCTATCATTGTACCATCACAAAGGACTATCATTGTAGGATGACAGAGGACTTCCGTTTTTACTGTCTTATCAATTATTGTACCATGACAGAGGACCTCCTTTTTAACTGTCTTATTTATCATTGTACCATGACAGAGGACTATCACTGTACCATGACAGAGGACGTCTGTTTTTACTGTCTTATCTATAATTGTACCATGATAGAGGACCTCCGTTGTAACTGTCTTATCGATCATTGTACCATGACAGAGGACTATCACTGTACCATGACAGAGGACTTCCGTTCTAACTGTCTAATTCATCACTGTACCATGACAGAGGACCTCCCTTTTAACTGTCTTATCTATCATTGTACCATGACAGGGGACTATCACTGTACCGTGACAGAGGACCTCCGTTTTAATTGTCTTATCTGTCATTGCACCATGACAGAGGACCTCTGTTTTTACAGTCTCATCTGCCATTGTACCATGACAGAGGACCTCCGTTTTAACTGTCTTATCTATCATTGTACAATGACAGAGGACTATCTCTGTACAATGACAGAAGACCTCCGTTTTAACTGTCTTATCTATCATTGTACCACGACACAGGACCTCCGTTTTTACTATTTTATCTATCATTGTACCATGACAGAGGTCTATCACTGTACCATGACAGTGGACCTCCGTTTTTACTGTCTTATCTAGCATTGTACCATGACAGAGGACTATCAGTGAACGATGACAGAAGACCCCCGTTTTAACTGTCTTATCCATCATTTTACCATGGCAGAGGACTATCATTGTACCATGACAGAGAACCTCTGTTTTTAATGTCTTATCTATCATTGTACCATGACAGAGGACTATCACTGTACCATGACAGAGGACCTCCGTTTAACTGTCTTATCTATCATTGTACCATGAGAAAGAACTATCACTGTACCATGACAGAGGACCTCCGTTTGAACTGTCTTATCTATCATTGTACCATGACAGTGTACTATCACTGTACCATGACAGAGGACCTCCGTTTTAACTGTCTTATCTATCATTGTACCGTGACAGAGGACCTCCGTTTTTACTGTCTTATCTATCATTGTACCATGACAGAGGACTATCACTGTACCATGACAGAGGACCTCCGTTTTAACTGTTTTATCTATCATTGTACCATGACAAAGGACCATCACTGTACCATGACTGAGGACCTCCGTTTTAACTGTCTTATCTATCATTGTACCGTGACAGAGGACCTCCGTTTTAACTGTCTTATTTATCATTGTACCATGACAGAGGACTATCTCTGTACCATGACAGAGGACTATCACTGTACCATGGCAGAGGACCTCCGTTTTTTCTGTCTTATCTATCATTGTACCATGACAGAGGACCTCCGTTTTAAATGTCTTATCGATCATTGTACCATGACAGAGGACTATCACTGTACCATGAAAGAGGACCTCCGTTTTAACTGTCTTATCTATCATTGTACCATGACAGAGGACTATTACTGTACCATGACAGAGGAACTCCGTTTTAATTGTCTTATCTGTCATTGTACCATGACAGAGGACCTCTGTTTTTACAGTCTCATCTGCCATTGTACCATGACAGAGGACTTCCGTTTTAACTGTGTTATCTATCATTGTACCATGACAGAGGACTATCTCTGTACAATGACAGAGGACCTCCGTTATAACTGTCTTATCGATCATTGTACCATGACACAGGACCTCCGTTTTTACTATGTTATCTATCATTGTACCATGAGAGAGGTCTATCACTGTACCATGACAGTGGACCTCCGTTTTTACTGTCTTATCTAGCATTGTACCATGACAGAGGACTATCACTGAACGATGACAGAGGACCCCCGTTTTAACTGTCTTATCCATCATTGTACCATGACAGAGGACTATCACTGTACCATGATAGAGGACCTCCGTTTGAACTGTCTTATCTATCATTGTACCATGACAGAGGACTATCACTGTACCATGACAGAGGACCTCCGTTTGAACTGTCTTATGTATCATTGTACCATGACAGTGTATTATCACTGTACCATGACAGAGGACTTCCGTTTTAACTGTCTTATCTATCATTGTACTATGAGAGAGGACTATCACTGTACCATGACAGAGGACCTCCTTTTTAACTGTCTTATCTATCATTGTAGCATGACAGAGGACTATCACTGTACCATGACAGAGGACTTCCGTTTTAACTGTCTTATCAATCATTGTACGATGACAGAGGACCTCCGTTTTAACTGTCTTATTTATCATTGTACCATGACAGAGGACGATCTCTGTACCATGAGAGAGGACCTCCGTTTTAACTGTCTTATCTATCATTGTACCGTGACAGAGGACCTCCGTTTTTACTGTCTTATCTATCATTGTACCATGACAGAGTACTATCACTGTACCATGACAGAGGACTTCCGTTTTAACTGTCTTATCTATCATTGTACTATGACAGAGGACTATCACTGTACCATGACAGAGGACTTCCGTTTTAACTGTCTTATCTATCATTGTACTATGACAGAGGACTATGACTGTACCATGATAGAGGACCTCCGATTTAACTGTCTTATCTATCATTGTACCGTGACAGAGGACCTCCGTTTTTACTGTCTTATCTATCATTGTACCATGGCAGAGGACTATCACTGTACCATGACAGAGGACCTCCGTTTTAACTGTCTTATCTATCATTGTACCATGACAAAGGACTATCACTGTACCATGACTGAGGACCTCCGTTTTTACTGTCTTATCTATCATTGTACCCTGACAGAGGACCTCCGTTTTAACTGTCTTATCGATCATTGTACCATGACAGAGGACTATCTCTGTACTATGACATAGGACTATCACTGTACCATGACAGAGGACCCCCGTTTTAACTGTCTTATCCATCATTGTACCATGACAGAGGACTATCACTGTACCATGATAGAGGACCTCCGTTTGAACTGTCTTATCTATCATTGTACCATGACAGAGGACTATCACTGTACCATGACGGAGGACCTCCGTTTGAACTGTCTTATGTATCATTGTACTATGACACAGGACTATCACTGTACCATGACAGAGGACTTTCGTTTTAACTTTCTTATCTATCATTGTACTATGACAGAGGACTATCACTGTACCATGACAGAGGACCTCCGATTTAACTTTCTTATCTATCATTGTACCATGACAGAGGACTTCCGTTTTAACTGTCTTATCGATCATTGTACCATGACAGAGGACTATCCCTGTACCAGGACAGAGGACCTCCGTTTTAACTGTCTTATCTTTCATTGTACTATGACAGAGGACTATCACTGTACCATGACAGAGGACCTCCTTTTTAACTGTCTTATCTATCATTGTAGCATGACAGAGGACTATCACTGTACCATGACAGAGGACTTCCGTTTTAACTGTCTTATCAATCATTGAACCATGACAGAGGACCTCCGTTTTAACTGTCTTATTTATCATTGTACCATGACAGAGGACGATCTCTGTACCATGAGAGAGGACCTCCGTTTTAACTGTCTTATCTATCATTGTACCGTGACAGAGGACCTCCGTTTTTACTGTCTTATCTATCATTGTACCATGACAGAGTACTATCACTGTACCATGACAGAGGACTTCCGTTTTAACTGTCTTATCTATCATTGTACTATGACAGAGGACTATCACTGTATCATGACAGAGGACTTCCGTTTTAACTGTCTTATCTATCATTGTACTATGACAGAGGACTATGACTGTACCATGATAGAGGACCTCCGTTTTAACTGTCTTATCTATCATTGTACCGTGACAGAGGACCTCCGTTTTTACTGTCTTGTCTATCATTGTACCATGGCAGAGGACTATCACTGTACCATGACAGAGGACCTCCGTTTTAACTGTCTTATCTATCATTGTACCATGACAAAGGACTATCACTGTACCATGACTGAGGACCTCCGTTTTTACTGTCTTATCTATCATTGTACCGTGACAGAGGACCTCCGTTTTAATTGTCTTATCGATCATTGTACCATGACAGAGGACTATCTCTGTACCATGACAGAGGACTATCACTGTACCATGACAGAGGACCTCCGTTTTTTCTGTCTTATCTATCATTGTACCATGACAGAGGACCTCCGTTTTAACTGTCTTATCGATCATTGTACCATGACAGAGGACTATCACTGTACCATGACAGGACATCCGTTCTAACTGTCTTATTCATCATTGTACCATGACAGAGGACCATAACTGTACCATGACAGAGGACATCCGTTTTAACTGTCTTATCTATCATTGTACCATGACAGAGGACTATCACTGTACCATGACAGAGGACCTCCGTTTTAATTGTCTTATCTGTCATTGTACCATGACAGAGGACCTCTGTTTTTACAGTATCATCTGCCATTGTACCATGACAGAGGACTTCCGTTTTAACTGTCTTATCTATCATTGTACCATGACAGAGGACTATTTCTGTACAATGACAGAGGACCTCCGTTTTAACTGTCTTATCTATCATTGTACCATGACACAGGACCTCCGTTTTTACTATTTTTTCTATCATTGTACCATGACAGAGGTCTATCACTGTACCATGACAGTGGACCTCCGTTTTTACTGTCTTATCTAGCATTATACCATGACAGAGGACTATCACTGAACGATGACAGAGGACCTCCGTTTTAACTGTCTTATCCATCATTGTACCATGACCGAGGACTATCACTGTACCATGATAGAGGACCTCCGTTTTTACTGTCTTATCTATCATAGTACTATGAAAGAGGACTATCACTGTACCATGACAGAGGACCTCCGTTTGAACTGTCTTATCTATCATTGTACCATGACAGTGTACTATCACTGTACCATGACAGAGGACTTCCGTTTTAACTGTCTTATCTATCATTGTACTATGACAGAGGACTATGACTGTACCATGATAGAGGACCTCCGTTTTAACTGTCTTATCCATCATTGTACCATGACAGAGGACTATCCCTGTACCAGGACAGAGGACCTCCGTTTTAACTGTCTTATCTATCATTGTACCATGACAGAGGACCTCCGTTTTTACTGTCTTATCTATCATTGTACCATGACAGAGGACTATCTCTGTACCATGACAGAGGACCTCCGTTTTAACTGTCTTATCTATCATTGTACCATGACAGAGGACTATCACTGTACCATGACAGAGGACTTCCGTTTTAACTGTCTTATCAATCATTGTACCATGACAGAGGACCTCCGTTTTAACTGTCTTATTTATCATTGTACCATGACAGAGGACTATGAATGTACCATGACAGAGGACCTCCGTTTTAACTGTCTTATCTATCATTGTACCATGACAGAGGATCTCCATTTTTACTGTCTTATCCATCATTGTACCATGACAGAGGACTATCACGGTACCATGACAGAGGACTTCCGTTTTTACTGTTTTATCTGTCATTGTACCAGGACAGAGGACCTCCGTTTTTACTGTCTTATCTCTCAATGTACCATGACAGAGGACTATCTCTCTACCATGACAGAGGACCTCCGTTTCAACTGTCTTATCTATCACTGTACCATGACAGAGGACCTCCGTTTTTACTGTCTTATCTATCATTGTACCATGGCAGAGGACTATCACTGTACCATGACAGAGGATCTCCGTTTTTACTGTCTTATCTGTCTTATCTGTCAATGTACCATGACAGAGGACCTCCGTTTTTACTGTCTTATCTCTCGATGTACCATGACAGAGGACCTCCAATGTATCATGACAGAGGACCTCACTGGCAGGTCTCTAATGCAGCCATGCACCTTACTGAGTGAGCTACCTTAAATCAATAGTATATTGCATCACATTGACAATAAATGTAATATACTGGGATATTATTTTATTATGACATAAGCATGATCAATTCATTGTTGCTGAGCCGGTGTGGCTCAATGAATGAGGTGCTTGGCTTATGCCACCAAGGTACCAGGTTCGACTCTGGCTGTGAGCACACCATTGTCCTGACTTTAAAATGAGACAGTGAAAACTGAGATCTCGTGTCACTGTAGCAATGGCATGTAAATGATCCCTCACTGCTTAAGGTGGGTCCTTTGTAAATGTATATCTTTCTGTGCAATGCATACGGTGGATGCTGTCATCATATATGTGGAATAATCCTGGAGCGACGTAAAACAATAATCAATCAATTTCCTTATCGTTAGATATAAGTTTTAAAGTGTAAACAATAACTTGGAAAATTTAATAATTTCTGACTTTGAAGCAGCTTACCTGCCAGTAATAGATGATGTGGTTGTCTTTGCCATCAGCTTTGTACGTATACTGAACGACATAGCAAACTCCAGCAAAAAACTGTCCCATATACTGGCTCTGTATTGGTTCCAGATCAAAGTCCTTGACTCTCCATACCTGAAAGATTAAGAATAATACATCTGTCAGTGTAATGTAGTATGTTTACTGGCCAATCTAAATAAAGTGGGACATTTTATCTACACAATGACTCCAAATGTTATGGTGATAGGGGAAATGTTATACCTGTACATTCCTTTAAAAATCTTAGAAATAATGCTGTTTATTGCTATTAGACTTCTTCATCTAAAAATTCTTTCATCGGAGGATGTGAAGATAAGCTGACCTACCTCTACTCGGCCGGAACCATCGTCAAACATCTGAGTTTCGGCTGCTAGTTGACAATTGGAATAAGGTGTTGAGGCATCAAATTTGGTCTGAATAGTTTTTGTTGAAAAGTGTTCATTTTACATTTCATATTTGAAAACATTTAAAATAAACAGAAATGGAGCAGAAAATACAAGAAATATACATACAGGTCAATTACAGGAATAGTACTGGAACGTTTTTCATGGTTATAGTGAACAGATTTACATAATTGGTAGATGAAATTGAAAACAACTACAGTCCAAACAATTTCTTCTTCACATGCCTGTATATATGTAGCATAAAAATGATTAAACTGATTAAAATACTGCTGCAGTGTACAATGATAAAAAAAAAAAAAAAAAAAAAAAAACCAAAACAAAACAAAACAAAAAATCATCAATCCACTACTGAAAATCTTTCAGCCAAAAATATTCTGACACACATTTCCATCATATGAAGACAAAAAGCCTACGTCACTTCTGTGACAGTTTCACGTCTATAGACTATACTGCTTGGTTTATTAGGGTTTGATTTTTTTCCAGGTCATCACTCCTTTGAACGTATACATACACAGATCAGACTTACATCTTCTGTAATACAAGCTCATGCTTAACTACTTCACCATGTCCACTGTCTATAGATCACCTTGTTCATTTTTTATCACTGAGTTTATTTCCATTACCATCTTCTTTCCATTCACATTTTCATTGTTCTTACTGATTCTATTCTTGCTGTAGACTTTCCCTGTGACAGGAGGCTGAGGCCAGTCTCGGAACAAGCGGCAAAGCACATAAAATCTGAGGGTTCTACATTCTCTACGACACGTGTGACACTAGTACTTACATTATTTTATTGTTCTTACCGATTCTATTTTTGCTGTAGACTTTTGTGACACTAGTGCTTGTTGGTTGGTTCTTCTTCTTGAAAATCCTATGCAATACACAACACAGAGAAATTCAAGTACATGTACATACTATACACATAAGTATTGTTTTTCTTGTTTCACATCATTTATAACAATGATACTGAATTACAGACAGTCAGTAAAACATAAGTTTTAGTCACTGTCACTGATTGATATGTGACTGGCCAATGGTTAGTTTTTGTTTTTTGCAGACACTAAACCAATTCTAATACTTGGACATTGAATAACTGACATGCACTATTTCAGTTGCTCTCTTTTCTTTTCTACTTTATTACATTGTACAATTGAATTTTCATAAAGAACCTACTAGGGCATTCCTCATGGCTTCTTTTCTCTCCTTTGCAGAAGAGTTCTTTCCAATCCAATCCCAGATTCCAGACATCCATTGTCTATGATGTAGGACTCCTGAAATAAACCAAATGCACTTTAAAAATCTTTCAATCTTGGCCACTGACCAAACTGAAGCACTGAGGACAAACATATATCTAATTGAGAGTCTTTGAAAATTTCAGCGAGACTACACATTGTAAATTTATCTGAGCAATTCATTCAGAAATTCTTTATTACAAGACTATTTCACTTTGAAGTGAAACAGGCAAACCTGTTAAAAGTGACCACCAAAAAGTGAAATGGTCTCTTAAGACAAGTGACCTGTTAATACAGGTTGATGTTTTCTATAGAAAAGCTTATAGGTGAAGAGTTTGGCTGGTTGACTAGACTCCATTTTTTTCCTGTTATATTACGACATGGGATTAGGAGGTTGAACATTGTCACAATCCAGGAATCGTATCCGGTACGCCTTCACCGCAAGTCGAGAGAGTTCTAAATAACTACACCCCCCCCCCCCCCCCCCGTGCCCTTAAAAGCGGAAAAGGCAAAACTTATTCAGGATTAAAAAGGTATGACAACAAAATATGGACTTGTAATAAAAGTAAGTTCAATCCACAAACACTACTAACTAAGGAGTCTATATAACACATATTGGTGTAGCCTCCCCCTTTTTTCTTTTTCCTTCATTAACCATTGCCAATACTTCCACATCGCGGTTTTGCCCAGGGTCCAGTACGCATTTTGTCCATTTTGATGGAAATTGGTTCTCAATTTGTTCTTGTCGAGATTCGGTACCGACAATTACCGCTACTACTACATCGTACATGAACCACTCGAGACTTAGTCGTCCTGAAAGTCTCCGTAATCTTTCGCCCTTAATAATTAAACATGCTAATAGTGATTAACACTTACAAATATTCAAGCGACTTGCTTGCCATCTGTTTCCATATTGCAAAATGGATTGATAATAAGCCGAAAGCGACCCAAAAATGTGACAAATTCTTACCAAACAGCGATCATTGAGAACTATTATTTTCCGCTAGATAAAGTCAGAGAATCCCGGCATATTTAATGAAAGACCATTAAATAAAACTGCCATATCTGAGGAAGTATTTTTGCGTCATTTTCATTTGTTTTTCCCCTTTTTTACGAGGTGCATATCGGGTGCAATTCCTTCTTTGTATTGAATCAGTCACGCTCCACCCTCGACTTCCCACAAATCTACCTTGATCGTTTGTGTTCAAGGAGACACACGATATGCTCCGATTGCTCCTCCCTTGAACTAAACACCTGGATCCACCAAGTATACATCTCTGTGTGGGATGTATCTATACACCAATCTCTTGTGCGTAAATCTCGGCTACAACAACACAGTTTCCCCTCACCAAACTCCTGCCAGATTGGGATTTAAAGACAGCGATCTTTAAATCTAGATCAACATATATATTTTTTGTTTTCCTGTCACATACGGACGTCGCCCTTTTAAATATCCCCCACTCTCAGAGAAGAAACGGAAATGGTTATGGTCATGATCAGGCTAGTGAAGGACGTCATCCAAATCAACTATTTCGGGATTTCTCAAAATCGAGAGGACAATTCTGTAAGGAATATGAAAAACAAACCAATGTGACGAGCCGAGTTGAAAAAAAGTAAAAGAAAACCGCGCAATACAACTCCACCATTGACAAAGCTAATATTTTGATTGACTTCTTCTGCGCACACTGCACTTCCTACCAATTTTAACCATATTCCAAATACTTTAAACCATAAACAGGTTAGTGTACAAGATGTTGAAGATGTATTAAAACTAATTGACACCATTAAAACCTGTGGACCTGACCTTGTCAGTCTTAGACTTCTAAAAGAGGGATCTCCCTTTCACCACATCTTTCATTTCTCTTCAATTTATCACTCCAAAATACACATTTCCCAGAAAAATGGAAATTAGCCAATGTAAGTCCAGTCTTTAAGAAGGGGAATAGGTCAGATCCATCAAATTATAGGCCAATATCTCTGCGACTAAATGACCAGTTCAGTGAAAACCAAATATGACTTTGTATACCAGTTTTATACTTTCGTATGTACAATTAAAAAACCAAAAATTCTTGATTTTGACATGTTTCTTAAGAACTGCTGTGACGGGTGATGCATGCAAACAGGAGACGCTTACTCTCTCCGGGCACCTGGTCTCATCTCGGAATTTTTCAGTATTTCGGGGTTCACAACAGTTTCTTTTTGAAACTTACACGATTTTGTATCTGTCCTTGGACTTTGAAAATGATTAACGGTTTGGTACATCTTCGATATTGATTTGCTAAGTTGTATTTCAAAAGTTTTCGAAAAATGCATCTTCAAACATTTTTACAATTACCTGAATATGAATAATATGACAACTCCTGTCCAATCAGGTTTTTACCCCAGGCGACTCTGCAGTATATCAGCTAATTGACCTGTATGATTGCTTTTCAAGGGCCTTGGATGATGGTAAGGAAGTAAGAGTTATTTTTTGTGATATCAGCAAGGCTTTTGATAGGGTATGGCATACAGGTCTATTATTTAAGTTGAGGCGGATGGGAGTGGGTGGGTCTCTCTTGTCCCGGTTTAAAAGTTATTTGGATGACAGGGTTCAGAGAATTGCAATCGAAGGTACTTTCTCTGAAATTAAATCTGTTCGAGCCGGTGTTTCCCAGGGCTCAATATTAGGCCCACTGCTATTTTTAATCTTTATAAATGATATTGTTGATGAAATTGGTTCAAGTATAAAGTTATTTGCTGACGATACGTCTCTTTTTATTATTGTTGAGGACCCAGATTCGGCTGCAAATCTCCTGCAAAATGATATTGACAAAATTACATCATGGTCACAATAGTTAAATTCAATGCAACCAAAACAGAAGAACTTCTTATAAGCAACAAAACAAATCCACCTCCACAACCTCCACTATACTTGAACAATACACAAGTAAAATCAGTACCCTATCACAAAGATCTTGGTTTACAATTCAATACAACCTGCACCTGGCATGAACACATCAATGATATAACATCTAAAGCATGGAAACGGGTAAACATTTTGAGGGGTTTGAAATTCAAACTTGACAGGAGAACTTTGGAGATAATTTATTTTTCCTTTATTAGGCCACTTTTGGAATATGGGGACATTGTATGGGATAACTGCACTGAATATGAAATGAATGAAATTGAAAAAGTACAAATTGAAGCAGGAAGAGTAATTTCAGGGGCCACTCAATCCTGTTCACGCACCAATGTTTTGGAAGAAAATGGGTGGGAAACACTGCAATACAGACGTTACAAACACAGACTCATCACTTTTCACAAAATCTTCAATAAACATGTGCTACCTTACCTATACAATTATGTTCCATCAAACACCAACCAAATAAAGAATAGAAATCTTAGAAATGTTAATGATCTACAAGTACCACACTACAGAACCAAACAAGCACAAAACTCCTTCATTCCAAGAACCATTGTAGAGTGGAACTCCCTTCCTGAAAATGTTAGGGTGGGTACCTAATTGGACAAATTCAAAGCACACCTAGACAGAAACACAAATCACATTCCAAATAATTATTATGCAGGAGCCAGGAAATTACAAATTATACATACTCGACTAAGACTTGGATGCAGCTCTCTGAACTCTGATCTATTCAAAAATCATATTTCCCTGAACAATCTGTGTCAATGTGAGGAGGAAGAAACAGCAAATCACTATCTTCTTGCTTGCCCCATCTATGCAAATATCAGACAACATACCATATCTACAATACCCGTAAATGTTACTTGTAACATACTAATATTTGGATGTCCTCTGTATGATGACAATGTCAACACAATTATTTTTCTTAAAGTTCAGAAATATATTGAAGACAGCAAGAGATTTCTATTTCCTTACTCAACCTCTATCATTTTTCTTCTTATCATCTTCATTATAACTCATTTCTGCAACATATATTCATGACCTACTGTTTTTGCAAATACAGTAAAACACGAATACTACGAACATGCATACTACGAATTCATGTTTATAACGAAGTATCGTTAATGTGAAATCCCCGGAAAATTCCCTTTATATTCATACCAAAATATGAGGGTTTTAGTGAACACGGTTATTGCGAATTCACGGCTATTGCGAACCCATTTGTAAGTCCCCAAACGAAAAATTGCTTTATAAATGCCATCTTTATAGCGAAGTAGATAATTACTGACCAAACAATCACTTAAATTAAATACAGATGATTACCGAATGTGTTTGTTTTGATAACAGTTCAAGTACGGGTCTATGGGAATGATTAGTAAATAATTATTTAAAGTGAAACGGAATGTAGTCAGTTGTACACGATGTCCGGGCTCAAAAGGAATACGATTTCAATCGAAACAAAATATGAAATTATACAGGCCGTTGATAAAGGGGACCGACAAAAGAAAGAAATCGCTACATAATAGGGAAAGCATTATTAAAAACTATGAAACCTCCACTGTATCTCGTCTCAGAAACGACATCGCACCGGACAACATGGTTCCAGGTCTCGACTTCATCTGTCAGTAAATGTTTTCGTAAAGCTGGGTTTTTTTGGGACGGAGGCGATAGTGATGATGATGTGCCTGTCGCTCCGTTAATTGCGAAGTTACTTGAGGCAACAGGTATGGAGGGCGGAATATTATGTGCGCGGGATTTCTTAACTGTTGACGATGATGTTATTGCTTCTTCAGAAATGACTGTTGAGGACATCGTGTCGTCCTTTAGAGATACATGTACAGACAACAGCGATGACGACGATGATATCACTTACCCTGACCCTGTTCCGAATATGAATCGAATCGATACTCACACGCACAATATTGAGTCACAGAGTTCTGTTCCCGATGAAATTTTTTATTCTCCAGCCATGCCATAATAAATGGCTACTTTCAAAACTTAAAAGCACAATTTCGTCATCAGAAAAAAATCACTGATTTTTTTGCCATTTAAGTTGTATATATAGATCAACTTTACGGTTTATTAGTATGAATTGTACCGAATACGAGTTGTGAATTGTATTAAAAGTTACTTGAGAAGACATAGTTTTCTAAATATTCATTAAAACTGATATTACGAAGTTTTCATACAGTTTTGATAAAATTCGTTATATGCATAGTATGAACTATGTTCATAGCGAACAAAATCTCGGGGTCCCTTCGAATACCTTATAACCGTGTTATATAGTATAATGTTTGTCAGCCGATTCTTGTGTAAATATGTCTGAATGTTTGTGCTGTTTATTATCTATTGTTCTTCATTTACATATTATGGGCTTGTTTAATATTACTTGCCTATTCATGTTCATATATTCATCTATTGTTTTTCATTTACATATTATGAAATTGCTTAATACTACTAGCTTATTCATGCTTATATATTCATCTATTGATTCTTATTTACACATTATGAGTTTGTTTCTTATTACTACACTGTTCGCGTTCATATATTCATCTATTGTTTTTCACTTATATATTATGAATTTGCTTAATATTACTAGCTTATTCATGTTCATTTGCTCACTTGTTGGGTTGCATATACTAGCTCATAAATATTTATTGGCTACGCTAGCTTATATGTATATAACAGAGTCTTTCTTACTTATTTCAACATTGTTATATACGAATGCTAAATTATTTAGACTGTTAATGTTTCCTACACTTCTTTTTAATTATAACTTACTTCATCTAATTATTCTCTTTTTTCATTTTTAGAGTAATCCCTATCAATCGTTCATAATTCAATTACGTGTACTATCCAGGCCACTGCTTTAATGTAAAACTTAATTTGTACAAAGGAGAGAGCTTTATAAAAGAATTATTCTTGTTGCTCAATCCTTAAATAATATGTACGCTTGTATTATATTTGCTTAAATCAACAAATAAATACTGTTTAAACCAAAAGAAAACCGTTATAATGGACATCCTCAACACTCCCCTCTAGTAGGGGAGGTACCTTCTTTTAATCATCCGGGACCAAGGACGTGGGTTTCCATAAGCGCTCGTTACAACTGGGAGACATGATCGTTATCAAAAAGAGTGAATTAAATTTATTTCAAATCAGTTTTGGTTTTAAGCAGTTCTTATCGAAACGTGTTATTTAAAAGTAAATTTGTTGACATTTTGTTTTTTCGCCGATTCTAGAAATACAACCGTCTGTATACAGTGGCAGATACATATACTCCTTAATGTTTTAATTACTGTCCTTAATGATTAACACGACTTACCATAATCATTACAATGATACTTATCTATATATTTATTTATGTACCGTTTGGATATTAAACTTACTGATCGATTTTACGTACATATGGATTAGATTATTACGACGGATGTGGCAATGTGGGGATCGTCGTTTAACTGTGAAAAAAAAATACCCGACCAGAAGCATTGTCCTCCAGTATGTGTATTGACGGGAACTCCAAGCAGGTACAATGAGAGGTCTGAGGGACCGCCTGCAGATACACTGGTAGGGACCACCAGCAGGTACACTGACAGGCACCTCTAGCAGGTACACTGACAGGGTTCTCCAGCAGGTACACTGACAGGGACCGCCAGCACGTACACTGACAGGGACCGCCAGCACGTACACTGACAGGGACCGCCAGCACGTACACTGACAGGGACCGCCAGCAGGTACACTGACAGGGTCCTCCAGCAGGTATGATGGCAGGGTCCTCCAGCAGGTACACTTACAGTGACCGCCAGCAGGTACACTGACAGGGACCTCCAGCAGGTACACTGACAGGGACCGGCAGCACGTACACTGACAGGGTACTCCAGCAGGTACACTGGCAGGGACCCCCAGCAGCTACACTGACAGGGTCCACCAACAGGTACACTGGCAGGGAACCCCAGCAGGTACACTGGCAGGGACCCCCAGCAGCTACACTGACAGGTCTGAGGGACCGCCTGCAGGTATACTGGCAGGAACACCCAGCAGCTACACTGACAGGGTCCACCAGCAGGTACACTGGCAGGGACCCCCAGCAGGTACACTGGCAGGGACCCCCAGCAGGTACACTGACAGGTCTGAGGGACCGCCTGCAGGTATACTGGCAGGGACACCCAGCAGGTACACTGACAGGTCTGAGGGACTGTCTGCAGGTACACTGGCAGGGACCTCCTGCAGGTACACTGACAGGGACCTCTAGCAGGTACACTGACAGGGAACTCTAGCGGGTACACTGACAGGGACCTCTAGCAGTTACACTGACAGGGACCTCTAGAAGTTACAATGACAAGGACCTCCAGCAGGTACACTGACAAGGATCTCCAGAAGGTACACTGAGAGGGACCTCTAGCAGATACACTTACAAGGACCACCAGAAGGTACAATGACAGGGACATCCAGAAGGTACGTAGACAGTGTCCTTTAGCAGGCACACTGACATGGACCTCTAGCAGGTATACGAACATTGTCCTTCAGCAGGTACCCTGACAGGGATATTTAGTAGGTACACTGACAGAGACCACTAGAATGTACACGGACTGGGTTCTTCAGCAGGTACACTGACAGGGACGCGCAGCATGTACACTGACAGGGACGCGCAGCACGTACACTGACAGGGTCTTCCAGCAGGTACACTGACAGGGACGCGCAGCATGTACACTGACAGGGACGCGCAGCACGTACACTGACAGGGTCTTCCAGCAGGTACACTGGCAAGGACCCCCAGCAGCTATACTGACAGGGTCCACCAGCAGGTACACTGAAAGGGACCCCCAGCAGCTACACTGACAGGTCTGAGGGACCGCCTGTAGGTACACTGGCAGGGACCCCCAGTAGCTAGACTGACAAGTCTGAGGGACTGCCTGCAGGTACACTGGCAGGGACCTCCAGCAGGTACACTGACAGGGACCTCTAGCAGGCACAGACAGGGACCTCTAGCGGGTACACTGACAGGAACCTCTAGCAGGTACACTGACAGGGTCCTCCAGCGGGAACACTGACAGGGACCTCCAGAAGGTACACTGACAGGGACCTATAGCAGGTAATCTGACAGGGACCACCAGAAGGTACAATGACAGGGACATCCAAAAGGTACGCGGACAGTGTCCTTCAGCAGGTACACTGACAGGGACCTCTAGCAGGTATAGGAACATGGTCCTTCAGCAGGTACACTGACAGAGACCTGCAGCAGGTACACGGACTGGGTCCTTCAGCAGGTACACTGACTGGGACCTCCAGCAGGTACACTGACAGGAACCTTCAGCAACCTCCAGAAGGTACATAAACAAGGATCGCAAACAGGTACAGACAGAGTCCTCCAGCAGGTACACTGGCAGGCACTTCAGTAGGTACATAAGCAGGGATCTCAAACAAGTACACAGCAAGGGTCCTCCAGCAGGTACGCTGGCAGGGACCTCCAGCGGGTACAATGACAATGACCTTTAAAAATGTTTCAGCAAAGTGTTTCTAAGTCCACGTGTCGGCTTATATTGGGAGATAGTTAAACGTGGATGCACAACAGACAGACCGCCGATAGATTATGTGATCCTTAAATGCCACCATGCCCTGAAGGCGACACAACAATCTAAAACATTGCGATGTTTTGATAATTAGGCTCTTGGGTATGTACATATATTGAGAATGGATATACATAGAATATTCCATTTATTCCTGTCAAGCATTGATATCACTTTACACTGCACCATATGTACCGCAGTCTACTACAGAGCTTTTGTATATATAGTTGACACCACTAGGTATTGTACAAAGATGACTTTGTTTTCAAATTCCGTGCTAAACTTTTATCAATTGTCTAAGAATTTCAACCATTCACATTTACATCTGTATTACCTACTTTCGTGCATTTTAATATTTCTCTACCTGTTTTCGAACACACAGCAATGTTTGATGAAAATCAATTTTCACAGATGAGGCAGCGAGTAGGATAGGAGGGTGGGAGTGAAAGCGCTAAATGGAAGAGAGGTAGGGGGAGAAGGGATGTTTAGAGGAGGGAAGAGAGATGAAGGAGGCAAGCACGGGAGAGGAAGATTTATAACCCTTGTCTACCCCCTTTTTCTCCGGGTACCACGGTCCCCCCAATCCCCCCACCCACCCACACACACACACAAACGACACCCTTATGTCAAGATCCGTGCCAGTGAGCAAGGTTTATATAAGCTGTTAACTTGTTTCTTAATCGTTGTAAAAGAAATAAAGTTTAAATTCAAATTTACCCCCTGAATAAATAATAGTTTGAAATATTGTAATGTCTGTAATGATATTTAAGTGGAGCCCAGGTAACTCAGTCGATAGTGTCCATGGCTAGTGACCGAGAGATTCGGGGCTAGTGGTCAAGAAGTCCCGAGCTGAAGTCCCATCGGTGGTTATAAGTGCGGCCTTAGTGCCATACTTTTCAGGTGAGAAAATAATAACCGAAGTCCAAAGCCACGGTAGTTTGGGCGTGAAGCAATAAGGAAACAAAAATTATAAGTCCGTGTATATCAACTATGGCCGGGTTCAGTACGAAGATTTAGCTTGTCTACAAACAGCTGCAAACCAAAGGCTTTAGAATAAGAATGAATTACGGTTTGAAGCGTGCAGAAGGAACCAACCCAGCCACCCGCGTTTGTTTGGTTTATTATTATTATTATCATTATTATCATTATCATTATTATTATTGTTGTTGTTGCCTGAGTAATTATGATAAATGTTTACGATACTCCACAAACAACAAACTCATTACATATAATCCTATACCTGTATGGCTGTAATTCAATACCGTGACCCACAAAACAACAATTATTCCTACAGTACACAAGAACACATGCAGAGTGTGAACATGCATGTACACTGTAGATATTATGCTGTATGTCTGGGCAGACTGATCCATCACCCTCTCTCCTACTTACATCTCGCTCGGAGTATTTACCTGACGAGATTACCTGACTGCCATGAATGTCATGTATGTGGATCCAGTTGATTGGAACAAGGTCTAATCCAATCCTGAGAATGAGCAAAAATTATACTTTATTTGCTTTTTGTTAAACACTTAATTACCCGGTATCATCCCAAATCATAATTCAATATTCTGCATCTGTGCCTTATTAAAGTTTACAGCACACTGTCATATCATTACTCAAAATTAAGATGAGAAAATTATCATTCAAATCATCCAAATGAGTTCTTGTTAATTTTGCATACATGAATATTTAAATTTAATTGTGTCTCCTTCAATAGGGAAAACATAGGAGATCCAACTTGTAGCACAATGTGGGGCAAAACTATAGTTAAATCTCCCTATTTGCTATAAATTTATCATGTTTATGTCAACATCATCAAAATATGATGACTCTTTTTCAACCCACACACCTGCGGGTATAGCTATCGTTTCAGATATGCTTGGTACATGTACAGCAGGGTGTAGTCCTAACCTCACACTCCAGTGCAGTTCATGTATGCTTTTTTTGGCCAAAATACCTATAATTTACGTGGCCTATGTCTGAATTAATTCCGAAATCTAGAGCACCTAACTGACATCAACTTTATACTCTTCTCCTTCAGAGTTTAAACATTATACAATCTCATATAACATGATAGGATTCATTATGATTTTACAAATGTTTTTAAATAGATAATCAGGGACAACACAAACACTATTCAATTTATAAATTTTGTGTGGTGAATAATTAATGACATATATTTGATGTGAAAAAATGCCTTGTTATTATTAGTTTTCTGGTTCTCCTTCTTCCCAGGTACCGGCAGGGGCTAGCTCTGAGACTTCCATCAGCGTACCGGTACAGTGAAGAGCAAGGATTTTAACTTTTTATCTCTAGCATACTGCAATGTGAAGCTTTTTGAAGTATAACACTCAACTTTTCAGTACACTTCATAGTGGAAAGAAGTATTTAAGAACTGTTTTGTTATATGACACTGCCTCCTTATTTTAGCTATTTCTGGTTTCATTTCGACACAAAACATTGGCTGTGGTAGCTGTCATGTAATACCGATTTTAATTCTTCTTGTCATTCCACATGAAAAACTAAAATAGCTCCTACACTGATAGATTTTACAATAGGTAATTCCAATTCAGTAATTAAGTACAAAGGCACATGTACTGTCCTATCACATCAAATAAAGTAAGGCAGTCTATAAAGCAAAAGCCTTCAAATGCACTTGGAATCAAGGTTAGTAACAAACTAGAATGCCTGCGGAGAAATGATGTTTGTTTTGTATCATGAAGTATACAAGGAAATTAGAAAAACAGTTTTAAAATTAATTTAAAGTGCACTTCAGGTAAGGTTAGAACTGCATCCAAGTGTATGACAAAGTATCCACATTTACTGCACATTTGAATTTGAAAGAAGTGTTGGTATTTTTGTGGATTTTACACTTCAGCATCACTTAATAACTGATAATTATCAGTGCATAGTATAATACCTTATAAATATCACATTGTTTGATTTCACATAAAACAGGTAGATTACAAGCTGCCCAGGACACATGTACAGGTAGATTACAGGCTGCTCAGGACACATAAAACAGGTAGATTACAAGTTGCCGAGGTCACATGTACAGGTATATTACAAACTGCTCAGGACACAGCTACAGGTAGATTACAAGCTGCCCAGGACACATGGACAGATAGATTACAAGCTGTTGCACACATGTACAGGTAGATTTCAAGCTGCTAAGGACATATGTACAGGTAGATAACTAGTTACTGGGCACATGTACAGATAGATTACAAGCTTCCCAGGACACATGTACAGGTAGATTACAAGCTCCTAATAAAATGTGCACAGATAGATTACAAGCCTCCCAGGACACATTTACAGGTAGATTACAAACTGCTCAGGACACATGTACAGGTAGACGGCTAGCTGCTGGAAACATGTACAGGTAGATTTCATGCTGCTAAGGACCCATGTACAGATAGATTACAAGCTGCTCAGGACAAATGTACGGACAGATTACAAGCTGGCCATGACACATTCACAAGTAGATTTCAAGCTGCTAAGGACACATGTACAAGTAGATTACAAGCTGCTCAGGACACAGGTACAGGGAGATTACAAGCTGCTCTAGACAAATGTACAGGTAGATTACAAGCTGTTCAGGACACATGTACAGGTAGATTACAAGCTGCTCAGAACACAGGTACAGGTAGATTTTAAGCTGCTCAGGACACAGTTACATGTAGATTACAAACTGCTGCACACATGTACAGGTAGATTACAAGCTGCTCAGGACACAAGTACAGGTAGATTACAAGCTGCTCAGGACACAGGTACGGGTAGATTACAAGCTGTATGCTCAGGACACAGGTACAGCTTTAATATATCACGGGATCAACATTTGACCCTTTACCACCTCTATTATTCAACTTAAGATTACTAGTAACTGAAGGTCAATAGAATGTGTGAGATTTTTGTTATGGAACCATAACTGTAATGCAGAAATAGTTTGAAGACGAAGGTTGAGGTTGATTGATGAAAGCTTTGGTACAAGTGGAAAGGTATTCTTATGAAGAGCAACACTCTTGTCTGCTTATGTGATATATATCAAAGCCCTATTTCTATTAAACCATGTATTGCTTTCCCTAAATTTTTAATTCATGTGGCACATAAAATACCACATGCAACACTGATTATTAAAACTAGGGGAAAAACATATGATGAATCATTGAATGACATATTACAAGATGACAGAGTACTTATGTGTGTATATATGTTTGTTTCAGAATACCTATTACACCATTGATCCAGGTATAGCTATAATAACCCATTGTTTTGTAGATCTGAATTACAACTTCTTATTCAAATTGGTGACCCTCTGTAAACAAAGATATATAGTTATTTACAATGTACCTATATAATATATATCAACAGTTAACAGTCAACTTAAGTATCCCTCCATTTGTCGTAATGGACATACAATGCACTTGTGGATGAGTAATTTCCTTATATGGTCAAAAAGCTTCCCTCATATAAAAAAGACCAAAAATGGTAATAATAATGCTTTCTGGGCTATGACTACTTGGAATTGCATAGTCATCGAGCTTGTGGCAAAATTTTAAAGAGAATATAATAGCTTTTCATGGTTATTAATGTATAACTACCTGAACATAATTATTGCATATATCAGGTAAAGTAAAAAGAAGCTCTTAGTGAAGTTACACAGTGGCAGATACAGGTTTTTCTGTACTCATCATAATCTAAGCAGCCTTTAATGCCAAACATCTACATGTATTATACACACGCAGTAAATTCACACCAGGGATTTTCTAGGAGTGTTGGGGATCAGATCCGTCAAAACTGGGAAAAAAATCAACTCACATAACAATAAATTCAGGAATTAAAAAAAAAAACACACTATATGTCAGCTATATATGTATATATGAATCTCGGCTGTTTTATTCAAACTAAACAATCTAACTGGCTCTATGCTGTTTAAAATAGAAACACTTGATAATCAGCTGGACTTTATATTGTATGTTCTTTTTTTATTTCCAACCTAAGATTCCAAGGGATAAATAAGAGAATTACAAGATGTATCACATGATTTCTTTTCAATGAAAAAGGTCCTTTCAATGAATCTACAAAGTATCTTAATAAACCCTTGATTTGCGCAATAGTCAATACCATTTTGTCAAGGTAATTATTTTAATAACACTATATAATGCCTCCCTCATCCTAGAAAAAGAAACCCCCATCCACCTCACAAACCGGATTAAAACGTTTCTGGCTTTTACATCCATTAAAATAGCTAAACTATTGTGATGTACCACATATGTACATATTTTGTTATTTCCAAGAATTTAAGGGGCAGGTTTGGTGTAGTGCTTAAGCGCTTGGCTTGCGGCGCCGACGATCCGGGTTTTACCTCCACTTCTAGCTCTAACATTAAAGTTCTGAAACATCTACATTTAGTAATGCCTCTTGTACAGAAGTTGGGGAGGAGGTGGAGCATTTTGTCTATTATTGCTGAAATTTGTCAAAAATATAAGGGCTTGAAGCAAAAATTGGATTTGACTTATCTCTGCACTGTCCACTCCCTTGAATTTCTCACTGAATCACTGAATATTGGTATAATATGATATTCAATTCAGTGACAGATTCAGCATGATATCCACTGAATGTACAATTTTACCTAAAACCCAATAATTTCTTAATTTTTGGTAACATTAGCAAAATTTCTACCTCAGATTGTCTACTCCCTGCCCCCACTCCCACTTTCCCCAAAACAGGATGTAGGAATTTTGTCACTCATTGGTGCAGTAGCACTCAGTAGTAGTATACGTACTGTTATCGTAGTGGGCCCTTTACCCATTATTGTATTGCATTTCATGATAATAATAATAATAGATTTCTCTGTAACGTCCGGTCTTTTCCTACTCCGCCCTCCCTCTTCACTACATATATAGGTATTTCATTTTTTGGCTGGGCTATTGCGTCATACGGTGTTTCTTCCCACTTGTAAGCTATTTTATGTTTACCATCGTAAGAAACAATTTTGACTAGAACTCTATCCCCAGGCTGGATTACTGCTCCCCTCATCTTCAAATTGTAATACTGCTTTTGGTTTTCCTTTGCTCTTTCAGATGCTGCTATGGCAATTTCATAGGATTTTTGCATATGCTGTATCATTTCGTCAACATATTTCGTTTTTGGTTTGTTATCGTTGATGTTATCAATTCCAAACGCTAAATCAACGGATAGGCGTGGTTCACGGCCGAATAGTAAAAAATACGGAGAAAAACGTAACTGACAACGATGACATTCTCTCCCTGATGCTGTTTTAAACCTGGCAACCGACTCAATGCATCGGCATCAGTGTTGGCTTTCCCCGAACGATAGATGATGGTAAAATCAAAAGAAGAGAGAGCGGCAATCGAACGTTGTCCTGTGGCATCCATCCAATTTGACCTGTATTAGAACATAAGTAAGCGGATTGTTGTCCGTAAACACTACAAATTCGCTTCCATATAAATAATCATAGAATTTGTCCGTCACTGACCATTTTAATACAAGGAATTCTAACTTATGAATCGGATAATTCCGTTCCGATTTCGTCAATCCTCGGCTGGCGTAAGAGATAACACGTTATATTCCCTCCTGTTCTTGGTACAATATGTGTTGAGGCATCTGTATGCAATTCAAAAGGTTGGTCATATTGAGGGAATCCCAAGATTGATCTTCAGACCATTCCCATTCTGATGTCAAGCTGTTATTTGATTTACGTCGGGCCTTCTTCGTTGGATCAGGAATTAAATCAAGTAGTAGTCTTGCTGTTTTTTTTTTGAGAAATTCTGGGTAAATCGACGATAATATCCGACGACCCAATAAATTGTCGCACTTCGTCTGGATTGGTAGGGATTGGCCATTCAGCGACTTTCTTCACTTTGGTAGGATCAGGTTCAATTCGCACTTTTTAGGTGATAATTTCAAATTTACTTCGCGCAGACTTCTAAAGTTTTTTTTTTCTGGTCGTTGGAGATGTTCTTCAAAGTTCGGGAAAATATTACAAGATCGTCCAAATATATATAGCAGATGTCAAGGTGTAATCCTTCAAACATTCCTCCATCATGCGCTGGTATGTGGCAAGCGCATTTACCAGTCCAAATGGCATTCTGTTGAATTCGTAAAATCTCAATGGCCCCATAGTGAAAGCGGTTCTCTCTTTGTGGTCTTCATACATCTCTATCTGATGATACCCGCTCTTCATGTCCAAAATGGTAAAGTATCTATTGCCTGATAACGCGTTCAAGATATCTTCAATTCAGGGTAGCGAGTACGAATCTTTCTTGGTAATTCTGTTAAGTTGACGAAAATCAACACACATTCGGAACTCATTATTGTTTTTTTCCTGCAGAGAACTACATTGGATGACCATGGCGACTTTGATTTTCTAATAATATTTCCATCCACCAGTTGTTGTAGGTGTTTTCGCACTTCAGAAAAAATCGAGGGTGAAATTGGTCAACGTCTCTGGTTGAATGGTGTTTCGTCAATAAGTTCATTGACAGGATGCATGGGAATCAGTTGTAAATTCTCTTTATAAAAACTAAGGTTGATTGTAGATACTATAGAACCAGAATCTAGTAATGATCGAGCTCTAAGTCCCTCTATGAAAACATTAACTTCCGTAGCTTGTGCAATTAATTCAATTGTTGATTGCTTGGGGCTATCCCTTCTCGGCTCTAGTGTTCGCCCCCTGACCCAGGCCTGTCGGAGTTTAGCTCTCTTTTAGAATGATCCAATATTACACGGCATCCTATGGCAAGATGGCCAGATTGCCCACATCAATAGCATTCAGGCTCCTGTGTTACAAATCGCTGTTGCTGCAGTTGCTGATACTGTGGTTGCTGCGGTTGCCGATAGTGTTGCTGTGATTGCTGATACTGTTGTTGCTGTGGTTGTGACACTGTTGTTGTTGTGGTTGCTGATACTGTTGTTGCTGTGGTTGTTGATAATAAGAATGGTTGTTATTCTGATATTGTTGATGGTTATTTCGCCAACGGCGCCCTCTGCCTTTCCTTCGGAATGGTGGTCTTCCACGAAAAGAATTCTGATATTGCTGCTGGAACATACTTTGAGCCAGTGTTTGAATTTGATTACTGTTCTGTTCTGTAGCTTATTTTAAGGAGTCAACTTTAGTGGTTAGCTGCTGAATCATGCCTCTAAGCTCTTTAATTTCACTGTTTCCATTCTCTGTGTTGATTATTGCCATACTCGGTGTGTTTTATCATCGTCCTTCTCTATCAAGCGGATCTCTCGTCTTAGTGTGTCGAAGTCTTGGATCTGATCGTATTTGCATCCAGTAATGTCTTTAAGCCACTGTTGCAAACCATACCAATACCTTGATCTCAACCTCTCATCTGCTTCTTCCTTCTTTACTAGTCCCTTGATGAGAGCCCTACGTAGTAATTCCTCCAGTTTGCAGCTCCATTTCAAGGAATCCTCATCTTTCTTTTGTGACACACTATAAAATTGTTCCATTATCGTCTTTCCTCTTTCAATCTTTCCAAATATTCCTTCTAATCTCTGAACCACATCTTTGACTTTGGCTTCATGTCCCAGTCTCATTGCTGCCTCACCAGCATCCCTTCAAAGTGATCGTCTGATGGCCAGAGCTATAACAGACTCTTTAGACTTGTCTTTCAAAAGGCATTCTACCTCATACTTCCATACCTCAAAAGGGGCGTTGTTGGTACCACCATCACCTGAGAATACTGATAGGCGTGGAATATAGTTGCTGGTTGAGTTAACTTCCTTCGTCATGGCTGATGTACTATCAGTTTCTTTATCACCACCCTCTGCTTTGTTCTTAAAGTACTAGACCATCCAGTTCTTAAAATTGGTTGTCGAACCAAGATTTGGTTTCACATCTAGCTCCTTAAAGGCAGTAATCAATGTCTTTGTTTCATCACTGGTGAACTCCATTGTGATATATATTGTGATATAACACAGTAATATTGCAAGTGTGATCATAAATATCTGTCAAAATATCTGAGGGGTCTATCGAAACAGTTCAACCCCCCATGGATCCACCAATGGATAGTAAAACGTAAATGTAAGGATGATGGATAAATCCAAACCACAAGTCCAAAAATCATAAAACCAGAGGACATACAAAATCAGTGAAAATGAAAAACAAATGGAAAATAACAAAATATGTCTACTTGAAGAGCATATGTGAACCCCTGTGATGGAGTGAGATCAGGTGCCCGGGGAGAGTGAGCATCTCCTGCTTGCTAGCAACACCCGTCACATATACCCAGTAGAAAGAGTCAAATCGTGTAAATTCCATATGTATTTATATATGGAGAAGTCGAAGTAGGTAACCTTCTAGTATAGAAGGTGTCAAATCTGTGTAAAATGATCCTAATCGGTCTCAGTCCAGAATATCATTTAAAAGTCTGGATAACGAGATATCATATGGAGTAATAAGAGTCTCGTAACGACCGTAGAACTTCCTCAGTGACGTTGCTAGTCTAGCACATATATAACCCTGATTGAGCAGCTTAACTGAAAGTCGCCTAGCCCAGAACAAAGTCACTGTAATTTGAACATGCTCTGGAATAACGTATTAACTGGGATATGAATACGCCGTATGCGGGCGATTATGGAATGTTGCTACTTATGAAAGGATAGTTTGTGATAGCGAAATTGAAATCGTCACGTTTGTCATAGAGTGAGGTGTTCAATTGACCATTAATGTCGAAAGACAATAATATCAAAATACGAAGTAGAATTACTACTTTCTGTGGTTTCTTTGACCTCCAGTTCACTTGGATAGATGATGCTAAGGTAATCCGCGAATGAAGGATTATTAATTGAAAGCAAGTCATCTATATATCTGTAAGTAAAATTGAAGCCAAGAGCCAATTGTTATTTCCTTACGAAAGGAAAGACTGAATGAATTCAGCTTTGTATGAGTAAAGGAATATGTCAGCGAGAAGCGGAGCACAGTTAGTGCCCATTGGAATGCCGACAATTTGTTGAAAAGCCTTACCTCCAAACACCACAGAAATGTTATCGATAAGAAAGTTCAACATCTGGATGACAGCTGTTCCAGTGTATTTATTTTTGGAATCAGAATTTTCCCTTACAAAGTAAGTGTTATCGTGGCCTATTACTATATATTTTAATTTGCGGCTTCCGTTTTTACTAGTAAATGCATTTTGAATAATTTGCGCTAATCTGTCTTTTAATTTCTGATGAGGGATCGTTGTGTAAAGAGTCGAAAAGTCAAAAGACTTGATAGAGTGAATTTTAGTAAAACTTTTTGATTTTAGATTTTCTAACAACTCTTTTGAATTTTTAAGGATCCACATTTGATTAATTCCACTTCTGGAATATACTGTTTCGCAATATCTATGAAGGCCAGTTTTAATTTCTGATAATGTTTTTGTGAGTAGCATCGATACAGATTTTGTGGAACACTTCGAGGAACCAGCGATAAAGGATTTTTGTGCAGTTTTGGAATGCAGTACAAAGATGGCAGTTCTAAATTTAATTCATTTGAGTCAATACCAAACGTATTGAGGACAGATTTATGATTTTCGAGTACTACCGAAACCGAAAAGTTCGTGAGAGTATAAGTAGGATTTCCTGGAGCTGAATTTAATCCTACTTCTTTCACTAGGCTGTCAAAGTAATATTTCTTACAAGTAAATGTATAATTATTGGATGCTTTATCTGCTGGTGTAATGATATAATGTTCTTGGAGGAAGGTAAGTTCTCTGACAACATCAGGATCTTTAAAAATAGATTCGAATCTGGTGCTTACAGAACATTGTAATTTTTTAATTTTTGATCTTAGCAGTACTGCAATAGATTTTATCCATTCCGAAAGAGTGTCGACCTGTACTTCCTCTCTTTTTGCCCATCGTGTGGCATATTCCTCGCAGCAGTTCATAATATTCTCAAAATTTTGGCTCCATGTAAATGATCTGGGTTCTCTGTATTTTGGACCTTTAAGTAAAAGTTCTCTTAATTTAGTGTTTTTAACAATATCGAGATCACCAGTAACGACATGGCCACAAGGAGAATATACAAAATTAGATGCGGAACATGCACACGGTTGAGAATGGCATGCAGAGTTGCTAAGATCAAAACACTGTAGAAACCCTTTGTAATTATAAATTTTGGATGCAACTGATGGCGTGTAGCTATAGGAAATACATGGCGGACCTTTGTTTTTGAAATATGGAGGTATTTTCTCTAAAACAGACTTATGATTTAAAATTTGGCTAAAATTTAAATAATCAATGCCTTTATTTGCAAATTTAATTTTGATGAAAGGGCGATTAGATTTTTCCATAGAAATATCTGACTTGACAGGACGAAAAAGTCTAGCGGTCGATATGTCCATAATAATGCCATCTAGTCTATACTCTGCAGAGCTTATATCAGTAAATATACGGTGTCTGGACGATACGTACAACTCGTGTAATTTTCTCAATGAAATAGAATAAAGTTTTGTACGAATGTGATGAATGCCCAAAGGTTTATTCATAAATGGCAAAAGAGCATCAAAGGAAATAATGAACCAGAATTTGACAGCTGCAACATAATTAGCCCCTACTAGTCTTTCTGGTATTTCAGCTAAATCGAATTTAAGAAATTATTAACTGCGGTCACAGGCAGGTGCGCAAATATTGATCTATTTTTAACTGTGTTACTCTAGGACCAGTCCAGAATAACGTCGACAACTTTGATTATTCTTTGATAGACCGGTTTGGCAGATAGGTAAGTGAAAAATTATTGATCGTCTGTATCTATTAAAGAACTTTTTACTTATCTGAAACGAACAACGTTGCTACAAATTACACGTGTGAATGTTGAATGACAATACTGCAATAATAGTGCTTGAAGAGTGGAAATAGGTGTGATAACGGACGGTCCAGTTGTTGTAGCTCATTTTCATCAAGGATGGGTTGACTCAAGCATATCATGTAGAAGTAGTGTGTTTTATTGCGAAATTATCTCGACTAGTAGTACACAGGGGTGTAAACCTTTGAGTGGACAAGGACTGGGACACATTCTCAGTGGAATAAATATCGAATTCCAAAACTACCTCAACGCCCGCGACGAAATTATGTCACTTATAAAGCATTCCATCGGGGTTTACTGTGTGTTTCTCACGGTTCACTAGGCAATGTACTAATTGTTTAAATAATATGGTAACTTGAATAAGTCGAACCTTTTAGGCCAAATCTTCAATCTTTTATACTAGAGGGAATGAAAAGGGGTGGGGGGTTATTATAGTCTGTCAGGATATGTTTGTGTGCCCTTTTTTATATGGATCACTTAAGTCGTCAACATATTTACAGTGAGGTGCAGTCCTAACATAACATTATGTTAACGTCACGCTAACGTGAAGTTTGCTTTCCTCGTGCGCTCAGGACTGCGGAGCACACGCGTTTGCGTTAACGCAGATTTCCACGTGAACTTAATTTCGAGACCGCGTGAATGCGCTTGACTGCCGCGTTAACGCGCTTGACTGCCGCGTGAACGTGTTTGACAGCCGCGTACAACTTAAAACTTGTATTAACATGTTCATAAAGAATGTTTTGAAGGAGAATCGATATATGCATTGTATATTCAAATATAAAAAACATACTAATGTGTAAGTAAAATATTTAGAATTGGATAAAACCCTTCCAAGTTAAGGAATGAATTTTAAAAATATTGAACGCAATTTCCGAACATTGACTTGAATGAAATTTATTCTTCTTTTAGGATAATACTAATACTAATACTAATACTACCACTACTACTAATAATACTAATAATTATAATAATGGAATAAAAATTAATAAATATAATAATAATGATGATATTTATTATTTTCATATATTATAGAAAATAGCTTCATTAAAAATAATAATAATGAATACCTAAATAAGAAATACATGTAAATACATAAAGAGATTAGTTGTAAATGAATAACCAAATAAGAAATAAAAACATAAATAAATTAATTAATCAAAGGCTTGAAGAGCCACAAAGGCGTCGAGCTAAATTTGATTTAAAGCTGTCAAAAGTAGCAGAAATCACCAGTTGTGTTCATCTTTTTTGTTGAATTCCGATAATTTTTTGAATGGAGTAAAAATAAAAGCTTAAGGACCAACAGCCATACTGTAGTATATCATAGAATAAATCATCATATCATTTTATCGTTCTTTACGTCATTCCTGCAGAAATATGTCAAATATCTTTTCACAAAGAATATACATGTGAAATCAATCGTACACCATTGCCATTTTTTTACAAAGAAATGGACGAGTTGTTACCATTGCCTGTAAAATATGGAAGCCTTGTGCTTAATTTCTTTTAAGATATGGTCTAGGTTTCTGTTTATGTCTACGCTACTAACACTGACACTAGGGCCAACAGCTTCTATTTATCGTCCAAAACACTACTTATTCGGTCGTTTATTGTATGTGCATGTGTAAGGGCTACAACGCTATGCCGTTCGCCGTAATGACGCAAGCCGATTGTGCATCACAATCACACTTTATCGGTTGATTTGGAATAAAATCTTCACATGTAAGTTCTACGTAATTTATTTTTCATGCATTCAATCTTAAATTCTGTCTTAATTCATGCTATCATCCTTTACATCCGCATTAAATTTTGTAGGCGATTCGAGAACTTACTCGGCTGCCAATTTTTATGCCGTCGTGGGAACTTTTCCATGTGATATATGCACATGCTACTTCCCTAATAAGGAAAAAATGAGGCGTGGCTTCAGAAATTTTAGCGGGAAAATTCACAACTGCGCAAAAACAAGCAAGTAATTGCCATTAACATAAAGCTATTTGGCTTTGTGACCAACATCTTGATCATTTAATGCTATTCCGATTACAACTTAAGCTTTTTAAAAAGCTGTTCTTGTTTAAGATAGACTGGAGTTACCTGCTCTTGCTTGCTATCGCTGCCCGAAGAGACAAGTGACCACAGCCATTTTGTAAAGGCTATTCCCTGTCCAGCAAGTGTTATTTATAGCACAGACGGTAAGGGCAGATAAGAAGCTGTACACACTGCGTGTAGTTATTTTTAAAATTCGTCTGCAGTAGCATACACTGCTTAGGTATACAGTACCTGATGTAATTTACGAGAGGCTCGTGAGGTTTAGCCTTGAGGATGTAATGAATTTTGTCGATATTTGTTGATTCTAGGTTAAATGAATGAAACAGAGACATGTATACACTGTATATATGACTCTGAATGAAACAAAGCGAAATCCAGTGAGATAAAAATAACCGATAACGCGTCACTTGAACCTAGGTCAGCCTCGTTATAAATTAGTGGTCACCTGTCTAGATATCTTCGTGATACGCATTGCCAGTCTATATTTAGGATTCTATGAAATATTTTATTTGTTCTTTTTTAGACTGAAATTTATATCTACAGATATTATTATTATATTATTATATATATTTCGAAGATTGCGCGATCGGTTTCCAAATTGGCGCTTAATGTCAAATTAGGCCTTGATCGCGTGTGTTTCAAGCATTCTACTACGATTTCTCCAAATAAGGCAATATGTCACGTGGTCTTCCCCATATTTGGAAAAATTCCCATGAAGTGCGATTGTAATTCATAATCGGCTTGCATCATCACGGCGAATGAATATTTTAACACACACAATAAGCGACAGAATAATACGTGTTTTAGGGCAATATATTGATAATTTAAGTTAAGCAGACCTATGCTTAAACCTATTTCTGTGCAATGAAATTTCAATAACAAGGATAACAAAGCCAGCTTTGCAAGAACTTTTACTACGTTAAGTACTTTAAAGAAGGTACTACTTTGTTACGTGGATTAAAAAGGCGGTGTAGAGGTAAACTTTTTACGATCGCTAGAAGACTGTCGAGCAAATGCTCGACGCCTTAAAAATAAGTAAATGAAGGGTATTAGAATCTAATAATGCTAGTATAAACGGAGGAATTTTTTTTTCATAAATACCTTATTGCATGTCTACGCGATAATTTCCTTTGTTGTATTACATATAAAATCCTTAATGTAGGGTTTCATTTTAACATTACATTTAATACACGTTTTTATGGCGACATTCGCGGTAATTTAATTAGATCTTTTAATTTTCTCCATCCGTATTGCATAGAGAATTACAAATATACATGTAAACATGTGAACGTGCGACTGGACCGAGCGCACGCGGGAATAAATCGCGTTAACGCGAATTCCCTCCCGCGTGAACGCGAGGAGCGTACGCGCGTCCAGTCGAGCAGTCCTAGCACGTGTGCTAAAGCAGTCCTCGTGACCGCTTTTTGCGTTAACGTGCATGTTATGTTAGGACTGCACCCATCTGTAGTTTTTGGTTTGTTAACGTTGATGTTATCAATTCCAAACGCTAAATCAACGGGTAGGCGTGGTTCACGTCCGAATAGTAAAAAATACGGAGAAAAATCAGTACTATCCTTTGGCATACAGCTGTAAGAATGAACCATGAAATATAATTTTTCCAATCGGCCTTCTGTACAGTTTCCAGACTACCTAGCATTTTGAGTAGCGTACAGTTAAATCTCTCGGTGATTCCGTTACCCATGGGGTGATAAGGTGTCCTTCTGGATTATTTAACGTTCATCATTACATTTAATTCACGGATGACATTGTCTTCAAATTGAGCTCCTTGGTCGCTATGCAAACTTGCAGGTATACCATAGTGTTTTATACCGTTCTTGAAAATAGCATCTGCCGTAGTCCTAGCGGTGTAGCTTTTAGTTGGTACAGCTACAGCGTATCTGGTAAAATGGTCCATTATTACTAGTATATCCTGAATTCCCCCTTTGCACAGTTCCAACTTTAGATAATCTATATAGACTAACTCTAGAGGTTGAGTGGTATGGATACTGACTAACGGAGCTCTCATGTTGGTAGGGGTTTTCCTAAGTATACATCGCTTACAGGTCTTGACGAATTTGTCTACATCTGATGCCATAGTAGGCCAATTGAATCGATCTCTGACAAGTCGAAGGGTCTTATCTCTACCAGGGTGAGTCATGTTGGTATGTAGATACTGTAGAACGTCACTGGTACAAGATGCTGGTACAATAACTTGATTACGTTCCTCCTCGTTGATCACTGCAGTTCTGACAAGTACATTGTTAACAATTGTAAGTCTAGCATAGTTTTTCCGTAAATGATAATGTATTTGTTGGTCCTGTTGAGGTAGATTACTTTTAGCTGGTTTGTATCCATCTCTCACACAATTAAACCAATAGCGAATACACGGATCCTCCAACTGCTTCCTTTTGATATCCAATTTCGAATTGTCATCCACTGGTTGCATGTAAGTGTCATTCAGCACTGAAGCATGCAGACATAAACACTCCACATATGGCATAGAAACAACGTTACAAATCGTCTTCACGGAACTGACATCGATGACATTCTCTTCCTGATGCCGTTTTAAACCTGGCAACCGACTCAATGCATCGGCATCAGTGTTGGCTTTCCCCGAACGATAGATGATGGTAAAATCAAAAGAAGAGAGTGCGGCAATCCAACGTTGTCCTGTTGCATCCATCCAATTTGACCTGTTAATAATTAATTAATAATCCTTCATTCGCGGATTACCTTAGCATCATCTATCCAAGTGAACTTGAGGTCAAAGAAGCCACAGAAAGTAGTAATTCTACTTCGTATTTAGATATTATGTTGTCTTTCGACATAAATGGTCAATTGAACACCTCACTCTATGACAAACGTGACGATTTCAATTTCGCTATCACAAACTTTCCTTTCATAGGTAGCAACATTCCATAATCGCCCGCATACGGCGTATTCATATCTCAGTTAATACGTGATTCCAGAGCATGTTCAAATTACAGTGACTTTGTTCTGAGGGCTAGGCGACTTTCAGTTAAGCTGCTCATCCAAGGTTATATATGTGCTAGACTTACAACGTCACTGAGGAAATTCTATGGTCGTTACGAGACTCTTATTACTCCATATGATATCTCGTTATCCAGACTTTTAAATGATATTCTGGACTGAGACCGATTCCGATCATTTTACACAGATTTGACACCTTCTATACTAGAAGGTTACCTACTTCGACTTCTCCATATATAAATACATAAGGAATTTACACGATTTGACTCTTTCTACTGGATATATGTGACGGGTGTTGCTAGCAAGCAGGAGATGCTCACTCTCCCCGGGCACCTGATCTCACTCCATCACAGGGGTTCACATATGCTCTTCAAGTAGACATATTTTGTTATTTTCCATTTGTTTTTCATTTTCACTGATTTTGTATGTCCTCTGGTTTTATGATTTTTGGACTTGTGCTTTGGATTTATCCATCATCTTTACAAAAATAAGCAGATTGTTGTCCGTAAAGACGACAAATTTGTTGCCATATAAATAATCATAGAATTTGTCCGTCACTGACCATTTTAATGCAAGGAATTCTAACTTATGAATCGGATAATTCCGTTCCGATTTCGTCAATCCTCGGCCGGCGTAAGAGATAACACGTTATATTCCCTCCTGCTCTTGGTACAATATGTGTTGAGACATCTGTATCCAATTCAAAAGGTTGGTCATATTGAGGGAATCCCAAGATTGATCTTCAGACCATTCCCATTCTGATGTCAAGCTGTTATGTGATTTACGTCGGGCCTTCTTCGTTGGATCAGGAATTAAATCAAGTAGTGGTCTTGCTGTTTTTTGAGAAATTCTGGATATATCGACGATAATATCCGACGACCCAATAAATTGTCGCACTTCGTCTGGATTGGTAGGGATTGGCCATTCAGCGACTTTCTTCACTTTGATAGGATCAGGTTCAATACCATTTTCGGAAACAACATGCCTCACATATCGGACTTTTCTCTTGAAAAATTCGCACTTTTTAGGTGATAATTTCAAATTTACTTCGCGCAGACTTCTAAAGTTTTTTTTTCTAGTCGTTGGAGATGTTCCTGAAATGTTCGGGAAAATATCACAAGATCGTCCAAATATATATAGCAGATGTCAAGGTGTAATTCTTCAAACATTCCTCCATCATGCGCTGGTATGTGGCGGGCGCATTTACCAGTCCAAATGGCATTCTGTTGAATTCGTAAAATGTCAATGGCCCCATAGTGAAAGCGGTTCTTCTATCCTAGAGAGAATGAAAAGGAGATGGTTTGGGATGGGGGGAGGGTATTACAGGTTTTGTGGATATGTTTGTGTGCACTTTTTTGACATGGTTCACTGAAGGATGATAATAGAGTTCTGAATATATGATTCATCAATGGTATTAACATCAATACTGACTAACTTCCTTTCATCCAAGCTGGAGTGAAATAAAGAAATTGGGGATAGTTGTAGAAGAAGGAGGGTTAAAAAGAAGAACACCTATGCACTGTTTATAATAAAAGACCCTTTTTTGTATACAGATTATGAAATGCAATACAATAATGGGTAAAGGGCCCACTACGATAATAGTACGTATACTACTACTGAGTGCTACTGCACCAATGAGTGGCAAAATTCCTACATCCTGTTTTGGGGAAAGTGGGAGTGGGGGCAGGGAGTAGACAATCTGAGGTAGACATTTCGCTGATATTACCAAAAATTAAGAAATTTTTGGGTTTTGGGTAAAATTCATTCATTGGATATCATGCTGAATCTGTCATTGAATTGAATATCATATTATACCAATATTCAATGATTCAGTGAGAAATTCAAAGGAGTGAACAGTGCAGAGATAAGTCAAATCCACTTTTTGCTTCAAGCCCTTATATGTTTGGCAAATTTCAGCAATAATAGACAAAACGCTCCACCTCCTCCCCAACTTCTGTACAAGAGGCAATACTACATGTAGATGTTTCAGAACTTTAATGTTAGAACTATAAAGAGGAGGTAAAGTGGGTAGAATTTGTAATTAAACCTGTGAACTCTTAAGAACTCACTTTAGCACAGTTGAAGATCCAAGGATTTTAGCAGGGTCTTTAAATTGGTTGGTTGGTTGGTTTATTGGTGTTTACGTCACTTTCAACATCATTTCAGTTATATCACGACATGGAAACTGGAGGTATCCTACCTCTTTAATCCGGGAATCGAACCCGGATCGTCGGCTCCGCAAGCCAAGCGCTTAACCACTACACCAAACCTGCCCTTAAATTCTTGGAAATAACGAAATATGTACATATGGGTTACATGTCTTCTTGAAGAGGATATGTGAACCCCTGTGATGGAGTGAGATCAGATGCCCGGGGAGAGTGAGCATCTCCTGCTTGCTAGCAACACCCGTCACATATATCCAGTAGAAAGAGTCAAATCGTGTAAATTCCATATGTATTTATATATGAAGAAGTCGAAGTAGGTAACCTTCTAGTATAGAAGGTGTCAAATCTGTGTAAAATGATCGGAATCGGTCTCAGTCCAGAATATCATTTAAAAGTCTGGATAACGAGATATCATATGGAGTAATAAGAGTCTCATAACGACCGTAGAACTTCCTCAGTGACGTTGCTAGTCTAGCACATATATAACCCTGATTGAGCAGCTTAACTGAAAGTCGCCTAGCCCCCAGAACAAAGTCACTGTAATTTGAACATGCTCTGGAATAACGTATTAACTAAGATATGAATACGCCGTATGCGGGCGATTATGGAATGTTGCTACTTATGAAAGGAAAGTTTGTGATAGCGAAATTGAAATCGTCACGTTTGTCATAGAGTGAGGTGTTCAATTGATCATTAATGTCGAAAGACAACATAATATCTAAATATGAAGTAGAATTACTACTTTCTGTGGTTTCTTTGACCCCCAGTTCACTTGGATAGATGATGCTAAGGTAATCCGCGAATGAAGGATTATTAATTAAAAGTCATCTATATATCTGTAAGTAAAATTGAAGCCAAGAGCCAATTGTTTTTTCCTTGCGAAAGCAAAGACTGAATGAATTCAGCTTCGTATGAGTAAAGGAATATGTCAGCCAGAAGCGGAGCACGGTTAGTGCCCATTGGAATGCCGACAATGTGTTGAAAAGCCTTACCTCCAAACACCACAGAAATGTTATCGATAAGAAAGTTCATCATCTGGATGACAGCTGTTTCAGTGTATTTATTTTTGGAATCAGAATTTTCCCTAACAAAGTAAGTGTTATCGTGGCCTATTACTATATATTTTAATTTGCGGCTTCCGTTTTTACTAGTAAATGCATTTTGAATAATTTGCGCTAATCTGTCTTTTAATTTCTGATGAGGGATCGTTGTGTAAAGAGTCGAAAAGTCAAAAGCCTTGATAGAGTGAATTTTAGTAAAACTTTTTGATTTTAGATTTTCTAACAACTCTTTTGAATTTTTAAGGATCCACATTTGATTAATTCCACTTCTGGAATATACTGTTTCGCAATATCTATGAAGGCCAGATTTAATTTCTGATAATATTTTTGTGAGTAGCATCGATACAGATTTTGTGGAACACTTCGAGGAACCAGCGATAAAGCGTTGTTTGTAAGGATATTTGTGCATTTTTGGAATGCAGTACAAATATGGAAGTTCTAAATTTAATTTATTTGAGTCAATACCAAACGTACTGAGGACAGATTTATGATTTTCGAGTACTTCCGAAACCGAAAAGTTCGTGAGAGTATAAGTAGGATTTCCTGGAGCCGAATTTAATACTAATTCTTTCACTAGGCTGTCAAAGTAATATTTCTTACAAGTAAATGTATAATTATTGGATGCTTTATCTGCTGGTGTAATGATATAATGTTCTTGGAGGAAGGTAAGTTCTCTGACAACATCAGGATCTTTAAAAATAGATTTGCATCTGGTGTTTACAGAGCCTTGTAATTTTTTAATTTTTGATCTTAGCAGTACTGCAATAGATTTTATCCATTCCGAAAGAGTGTCGACCTGTACTTCCTCTCTTTTTGCCCATCTGGTGGCATATTCCTCGCAGCAGTTCATAATATTCTCAAAATTTTGGCTCCATGTAAATGACCTGGGTTCTCTGTATTTAGGACCTTTAAGTAAAAGTTCTCTTAATTTAGTGTTTTTAACAATATCGAGATCACCAGTAACGACATGGCCACAAGGAGAATATACAAAATTAGATGCGGAACATGCACACGATTGAGAATGGCAGGCAGAGTTGCTAAGATCAAGACACTGTAGAAACCCTTTGTAATTATAAATTTTGGATGCAACTGATGGCGTGTAGCTATAGGAAATACATGGCGGATCTTTGTTTTTGAAATATGGAGGTATTTTCTCTAAAACAGACTTATGATTTAAAATTTGGCTAAAATTTAAATAATCAATGCCTTTATTTGCAAATTTAATTTTGATGAAAGGGCGATTAGATTTTTCCATAGAAATATCTGACTTGACAGGACGAAAAAGTCTAGCGGTCGATATGTCCATAATAATGCCATCTAGTCTATACTCTGCAGAGCTTATATCAGTAAATATACGGTGTTTGGACGATACGTACAACTCGTGTAATTTTCTCAATGAAATATAATAAAGTTTTGTACGAATGTGATGAAGGCCCAAAGGTTTATTTATAAATGGCAAAAGAGCATCAAAGGAAATAATGAACTGCAATTTGACAGCTGCTACATAATTAGCCCCTACTAGTCTTTCTGGTATTTCAGCCAATCGAATTTAAGAAATTATTAACTGCGGTCACAGGCAGGTGCGCACATATTGTTCTATTTTACCTGTGTTACTCTAGGACCAGTCCAGAATAAGGTTATTCTTTGATAGACCGGTTTGGCAGATAGGTAAGTGAAAAATTATTGATCGTCTGTATCTATTAAAGAACTTTTTACTTATCTGAAACGAACAACGTTGCTACAAATTACACGTGTGAATGTTGAATGACAATACTGCAATAATAGTGCTTGAAGAGTGGAAATAGGTGTGATAACGGACGGTCCAGTTGTTTTAGCTCATTTTCATCAAGGATGGGTTGACTCAAGCATATCATGTAGAAGTAGTGTGTTTTATTGCGAAATTATCTCGACTAGTAGTACACAGGGGTGTAAACCTTTGAGTGGACAAGGACTGGGACACATTCTCAGTGGAATAAATATTGAATTCCAAAACTACCTCAACGCCCGACGACGAAATTATGTCACATATAAGGCATTCCATCGGGGTTTACTTGTGTTTCCCACGGTTCACTAGGCAATGTACTAATTGTTTAAATACTATGGTAACTTGAATAAGTCGAATCTTTTAGGCCTAATCTTCAATCTTTTATACTAGAGAGAATGAAAAGGGGTGGGATGGGGGTTATTACAGTCTGTCAGGATATGTTTGTGTGCCGTTTTATTATATGGATCACTTAAGTCGTCAACATATTTAGTTTTTGGTTTGATATCGTTGATGTTATCAATTCCAAACGCTAAATCAACGGGTAGGCGTGGTTCACGGCCGAATAGTAAAAAATACGGAGAAAAACCAGTACTATCCTGTGGCATACAGCTGTAAGAATGAACCATGAAATATAATTTTTCCAATCGGCCTTCTGTACAGTTTCCAGACTACCTAGCATTTTGAGTAGCGTACAGTTAAATCTCTCGGTGATTCCGTTACCCATGGGGTGATAAGGTGTCCTTCTGGATTTGTTAACGTTCATCATTTCATTTAATTCACGAATGACATTGTCTTCAAATTGAGCTCCTTGGTCGCTATGCAAACTTGTAGGTATACCATAGTGTTTTATACCGTTCTTGAAAATAGCATCTGCCGTAGTCCTAGCGGTGTAGCTTTTAGTTGGTACAGCTACAGCATATCTGGTAAAATGGTCCATTATTACTAGTATATCCTGAATTCCCCCTTTGCACGGTTCCAACTTTAGATAATCTATACAGACTAACTCTAGAGGTTGAGTGGTATGGATACTGACTAACGGAGCTCTCATGTTGGTAGGGGTTTTCCTAAGTATACATCGCTTACAGGTCTTGACGAATTTGTCTACATCTGATGCCATAGTAGGCCAATTGAATCGATCTCTGACAAGTCGAAGGGTCTTATCTCTACCAGGGTGAGTCATGTTGGTATGTAGATACTGTAGAACGTCATTGGTACAAGATGCTGGTACAATAACTTGATTACGTTCCTCCTCGTTGATCACTGCAGTTCTGACAAGTACATTGTTAACAATTGTAAGTCTAGCATAGTTTTTCAGTAAATGATAATGTATCTGTTGGTCCTGTTGAGGTAGATTACTTTTAGCTGGTTTGTATCCATCTCTCACACAATTAAACCAATAGCGAATACATGGATCCTCCAACTGCTTCCTTTTGATATCCAATTTCGAATTGTCATCCACTGGTTGCATGTAAGTGTCATTCAGCACTGAAGCATGCAGACATAAACACTCCACATATGGCGTAGAAACAACGTTACAAATCGTCTTCACGGAACTGACTCTCCCTGATGTCGTTTTAAACCTGGCAACCGACTCAATGCATCGGCATCAGTGTTGGCTTTCCCCGAACAATAGATGATGGTAAAATCAAAAGAGGAGAGTGCGGCAATCCAACGTTGTCCTGTCGCATCCATCCAATTTGACCTGTTAATAATTAATTAATAATCCTTCATTCGCGGATTACCTTAGCATCATCTATCCAAGTGAACTTGAGGTCAAAGAAGCCACAGAAAGTAGTAATTCTACTTCGTATTTAGATATTATGTTGTCTTTCGACATAAATGGTAAATTGAACACCTCACTCTATGACAAATGTGACGATTTCAATTTCGCTATCACAAACTTTCCTTTCATAAGTAGCAACATTCCATAATCGCCCGCATACGGCGTATTCATATCTCAGTTAATACGTGATTTCAGAGCATCACTCTCCCCGGGCACCTGATCTCACTCCATCACAGGGGTTCACATATGCTCTTCAAGTAGACATATTTTGTTATTTTCCCTTTTTTTTTTTATTTTCACTGATTTTGTATGTCCTCTGGTTTTATGATTTTTGGACTTGTGCTTTGGATTTATCCATCATCTTTACATAAGTAAGCAGATTGTTGTCCGTAAAGACGACAAATTTGTTGCCATATAAATAATCATAAAATTTGTCCGTCACTGACCATTTTAATTCAAGGAATTCTAACTTATGAATCGGATAATTCCGTTCCGATTTCGTCAATACTATACTCGGCTGACGTAAGAGATAACACGTTATATTTCCTCCTGCTCTTGGTACAATATGTGTTGAGGCATCTGTATGCAATTCAAAAGGTTGGTCATATTGAGGGAATCCCAAAATTGATCTTCAGACCATTCCCATTCTGATGTCAAGCTGTTATGTGATTTACGTCGGGCCTTCTTCGTTGGATCAGGAATTAAATCAAGTAGTGGTCTTGCTGTTTTTTGAGAAATTCTGGATAAATCGACGATAATATCCGACGACCCAATAAATTGTCGCACTTCGTCTGGATTGGTAGGGATTGGCCATTCAGCGACTTTCTTCACTTTGATAGGATCAGGTTCAATACCATTTTCGGAAACAACATGCCTCACATATCGGACTTTTCTCTTGAAAAATTCGCACTTTTTAGGTGATAATTTCAAATTTACTTCGTGCAGACTTCTAAAGTTTTTTTTCTAGTCGTTGGAGATGTTCTTCAAATGTTCGGGAAAATATCACAAGATCGTCCAAATATATATAGCAGATGTCAAGGTGTAATCCTTCAAACATTCCTCCATCATGCGCTGGTATGTGGCGGGCGCATTTACCAGTCCAAATGGCATTCTGTTGAATTCGTAAAATGTCAATGGCCCCATAGTGAAAGCGGTTCTTCTATCCTAGAGAGAATGAAAAGGAGATGGTTTGGGATGGGGGGATGGTATTACAGTTTTTGTGGATATGTTTGTGTGCACTTTTTTGACATGGTTCACTGAAGGATGATAATAGAGTTCTGAATATATGATTCATCAATGGTATTAACATCAATACTGACTAACTTCCTTTCATCCAAGCTGGAGTGAAATAAAGAAATTGGGGATAGTTGTAGAAGAAGGAGCGTTAAAAAGAAGAACACCTATGCACTGTTTATAATAAAAGACCCTTTTTTGTATACAGATTATGAAATGCAATACAATAATGGGTAAAGGGCCCACTACCATAATAGTACGTATACTACTTCTGAGTGCTACTGCACCAATGAGTGGCAAAATTCCTACATCCTGTTTTGGGGAAAGTGGGAGTGGGGGCAGGGAGTAGACAATCTGAGGTAGACATTTCGCTGATATTACCAAAAATTAAGAAATTATTGGGTTTTGGGTAAAATTCATTCATTGGATATCATGCTGAATCTGTCATTGAATTGAATATCATATTATACCAATATTCAATGATTCAGTGAGAAATTCAAAGGAGTGGACAGTGCAGAGATAAGTCAAATCCACTTTTTGCTTCAAGCCCTTATATGTTTGACAAATTTCAGCAATAATAGACAAAATGCTCCACCTCCTCCCCAACTTCTGTACAAGAGGCAATACTACATGTAGATGTTTCAGAACTTTAATGTTAGAACTATAAAGAGGAGGTAAAGTGGGGAGAATTTGTGATTAAACCTGTACACTCTCAAGAACTCACTTTAGCACAGTTGAAGATCCAAGGATTTTAGCAGGGTCTTTAAATTGGTTGGTTGGTTGGTTGGTTTATTGGTGTTTACGTCACTTTCAACAACATTTCAGTTATATCACGACATGGAAACAGGAGGTATCCTACCTCTTTAATCCGGGAATCGAACCCGGATCGTCGGTTCTGCAAGCCAAGCGCTTAACCACTACACCAAACCTGCCCATAAATTCTTGGAAATAACGAAATATGTACATATGGGTTACATCACAATAGTTTAGCTATCGTAATGGATGTAAAGACCAGAAACGTTTTAATCAGGTTTTTGTGAGGTGGATGAGGGTTTCTTTTCTAGGATGAGGGAGGCATTATATAGTGTTATTTAAATAATTACCTTGACAAAATGGTACTGACTATTGTGCAAATCAAGGGTTTACTAAGATACTTTGTAGATTCATTGCAAGGACTTTTTTCATGAAAAGAAATCATGTGATACATCTTGTAATTCTCTTATTTGTCCCTTCGAATCTTAGTTTGGAAATAAAAAAAAGAACATACAATATAAATTCCACCTGATTACCAAGTGTTTCTATTCTAAACAGCATAGAGCCAATTAGATTATTTAGTTTGAATAAAACAGCCGAAATTCATATATACATAGCTGATATATAGTTTTTTTTAAATTCCTGAATTTATTGTTATGTGAATTGATTTTTCCCAGTTTTCACGGATCTGATCCCCAACACTCCTAGAAAATCCCAGGTGTGACTTTACTGCGTGTGTATAATACATGTAGATGTTTGGCGTTTAAGGCTGCTTAGAGTATGATGAGTACAGAAGGACCTGTATCTGCCGCTGTTGTATAATTTCACTAAGAGCTTCTTTTTATTTTTCTTGGTATTGTACATACATGCAATAATTAAGTTCAGGTAGTTATACATTAATAACGATGAAAAGCTATTATTTTCTCTTTAAAGTTGTTCCACAAGCTGGATGACTATGCAAGTAGTCATAGCCCATAAAGCATTATTATGCAAAATACGAAAGTAACTGGTGTCACATGACTATGGCACTAACAACAATGTACCACAGTGGAAATTCACGGACCCCTGAAATTCAGAGGTGAGACCAGGTGCCCGGGAGGAGTGAGCGTCCCCTGTTTGGCTAGCCACACCCGCCGCGAATGTCCTTACACACAGACGAAACAATAATAATTCAACACTCTATATATAAATGAATGTGAACAAACACTGTATAGAAAGTGTCAAAGCCACATAACACCAGGAAAAAGGTATAATAACACTTAAGTCAAACCCTCCGCGGGGAACTTTTTTGAACCATTTTTGATCTTTTTATATGGGGAAAGCTTTTTGACCATATAAGGAAATTACTCAACCACAACAAGTGCATTGTATGTCCATTACGACAAAGAGAGGCATACTTAAGGTGACTGTTAACTGTCGACAGTGATTCACACCCTGAGGTCAATGATAGATGCATGGAAACATAATAATATAAAAACTAGTGTAATATATTATATAGGTACATTGTAAATAAGTATATATCTTTGTTTACAGATAGTCAACAATTTGAATAAGAAGGTGTAATTCGGATCTACAAAACAATGGGTTATTATAGCTATATCTGGATCATTGGTGTAATAGGAATCCTGAAACAAACACATATGGGTCTTTCTCAGGTAATAGGAAATTTAAATATCCGTCACTTCTTTATTTAAAAAGTTATAAACTTGAATGTAACTGAATAAAGAGAAATGTCCTTTTTGTTGTTTGTTGTTTTATCTGATAGTGAAGATAAATAGAACCCATTTCTGTACTTCACTGTTACGTTTTCATCTTAAACATGTGTTCATGTCAATGGAAATTGAAGCCATTTTTGAGATGGAACCAACACCAGTCCCTTTACGATTGGTGAAAATCATAATTGGCATGGTTCCACATTATGCAAAAAATATGCTTATTTTTATTTAATGTCTAAACTTTTAATATGTTATATGTTATTCATTGTCAATTTTGTCCAGAACGATGTATAAATATTGGAAATTTGAGTGCTCGGATATTAGGGGATAGAAGGGTAATCTCTGACGTCGGGTAAATTCGGACAAAACCGCAACATCTATTAATAAACATAGATTTATCTCTCTTGTTGTTGTCATTGTTTATTTATAGAACTGGAGAGAGAAAGGTTTTCCGTTTCCAGATATATCCATAATATAAAATCTAGATGGAGTACGAATGAATAAATTAGCACATAATTTAATTGTTGTTGTCTCATGTTTTGATCACGTGTCAAGGCGCGACATTTTGAAGTCTTGTTAAACATCCAAAGTTCTGATTTTGATGAGAGAAAGGTAAGCATTTGATAATTTCAAAGTTTTGTAAATGTATCATATATGGACAATATACGATTTTTAAAAAGAATTATACTTCATTGCAAAGAAAATATTTTCATTTATAAATGTTCTATATTTAAAGTGTCCGACTTTACCCTACTGAAATTTTAAGGTCGCTAAAACTCGGACAGCTTAAAAATATTTAATAAAATAACATCTTGTACCGAATTTTGTTCTATTGACTAGGATCGAGCACAGACCCTCAAAATATTAGCGGATCCAGATAAAAGGCCGGGAGGGGGGGATCCTTAGCAAACATATTTCTCTTTCAGACGAGAACACCCCCGCCCCCCCCCCTCCCCCCAAAACCCCCAAAAACAATAAAATGCCCCCAAATGGCCTTTTGGGGTTTGATTGTTATTGTTTAGCGTCACTCTATGAATATTTCACGTATTTGGCCTTTTGCCTTCGGGATAAAAGTTTCAGACTTCAGTAGTGGCGGATCTAGGAGCTCATGACATCTGGGGAGGTTTTTATCAAGGGCGAGAGTTTATTTTCACCAATATTTTTAAGAAATCATACAAATCTTGCATGATTGAAACATATTTGTTCTTATCTAAAAGGTCGAGGTTGGTTTCCGAACCCTGGATCCGCCACTAATCAGACATCCCCTCCTTCTAGATACGAGCATACCAAAAATAAACAATTCAAGTTTATTTCGAGACAACATAAATACCGGTATAAACATATAAGAAAAATTATCTCAAAGAACAGAAATCTGATAAACTTAAAATTCATCATTTACAATAAGGAAAGAGGCGGGGGGGGGGGGGGGGGTGAGGGGAAATATTTATTAGGGGAGGGTCTTTTACTTCTTTAAAAGAAAACGATAAAATATACGGCGGGAGGGAGGATAGTAGGGACCGGAATAGGAAGGCATCGGGCGGGAGGTGGGTACCCCCTGTCCGCTCCTTCGGGGTGGGTAGTAATCCTATTCATATTCTAAACTTTGCTGTAGTATTTTTTGTCTGAATTTATGAAAATACAAGCAACATTAATTATTATTCTTTTTATATCTCCGATTTCTTTAACAGTATGAGTTTCCTGAGAAATCTTTACAAAAGAGAGATTGGCGGTCACGCAAATTTAGGAACATTCCTTGTCTATGAGGAACTTAAAGACCAGCTCCTGCACGAATGGATATTCGATGATAGCAGGACTGAAAATATTTGTACTAAGCTTGTAAATTCAGTCAGTGAAAATTCCCAGGTTGTGAAGCACATGATCGAAATAATTCATCGACCACGGTCTGATGATTTGGATGATTTAGATTCAGACATAGAAATAGTAACCAGCATTGTAATCACGGCGACAGAAATATGCAGACGAATGGACTTTGAAAACAAAGACGAAATTTTGCTGTTTGTTTGTTATAAAAACAAACATCATGTTATGGTCCTTCTCATTGTAATAACCTACTATTATAAAGAAATAGAGGTTTCCAATGGGGTCCAGTGTTCTTAATAATTGTACATTATGATAGTTGATACTTCATAATAAATAATTTAAAAGTCTAAATAGTTAAAGTTAACAAAAGTATGATAATTGATAAAAATTAAAAATGTATTTAAATTTGGTAAAAATATAGATAGCACATATATAATAAATATTTATCACAGATATCAATACAATTGATATCATTCAAAGAAAAATAACATTATCCATATACACTGTATAAATAAAGATCTGAATTCAAAAACTGGCATTTGTAAAATTGAGCCATAAAATGAAAAGTATGATACTAGTAATTGATAAAAATTCAATAACATAAGTACATGTATTAAAGTTAAAATGTATTCATTGAACTAGCCATTAAAAATGGCATCTCTTTGTATGGTTTGTCCCACCATACCACACATATGTTGCAGCCATTAGACAGGTCTGTTGTTGGACCATTTGGAACATACTATGACCAATTTTGCTTAGAGTTTTTGACGTCTGACCCCTTGCACCTTATAAATAAACGGACTTTTCCATCAATCTTCGCAAAAGCATGGGAAGCTGCATTTACAGAGGGTAACATCATCAGTGGCTTTAGGATTTGTGGAATATATCCATTTAATAAGCATGTACTGCCACTTGAATCCATGCTGCCATCACAGCCAACGGAAACATATCCTCCACTCACTGATGATGCTGTCATCCCCCCTTCTCCACTAGATATTTTGCATGTGCAAAATGCAGACGGAATACCTCCTCCACAGGGAGGTGATGCAAGTGGAGAAACTGATTCAAACGCGGGGAACAACATCCTTCCATTGACTTCTGAAATAGAATCGTAATATGTTATGGTTATAATACAATTTGACATTTCATTTCAAAAGTTTGCATGTTCCTTGTTTATTTTATTGGCACAGTTAAGCCAGTGTTCCTTATGCTCTTTCTTCGTTGGAATTTTTTTTTTGTTTTAAATTGATAGGTTTTTTTTTGAGAATTTTTGTTTCTGTGAGTTTGGTATTCCAACTTCTACAGATAAAATATATCACATTAATTTTTATCAAAGGAACATTTTATTATAAGATAATAAATAAGATATATAAGGTATGATAAAAATATATACATGTCAGTAGCAAGAATAATTTATCATATATTAAGTTATATTTATAATATAAATATGAAATATATTACGTTAAAAGGTGATGATTCAAGTCTACATATCATATTAGTTGATTGTTAATGATAAGAATATCTAATAATTTTCAATTCAGATTCAGTAAATCAAATTTTAATCTTAATTAATTTTTTTCACAAAGGCTTCTGAGATAGATGACCCGCTGCTCCTTCTTGGGTTAATTGATAATGAAAGAGAAATAATTCCCTCTGACATAGAAGTACCAAGTAAATTATGGGACATCTCAGTAGAGGACATTTTTAACCAAGATCAACTAATGACAATAATGGTATTGACAGAAAATCGAAAAAAAAAAACATGTTAATAAACATATTTTACTAGCATCAGAAGAGGTTAATAGAGAGAAGAGAGAAAAGACAAAAAATAAAAGAAGAAAAGGAAGAAAAGAGAAAACAGAAATTATTGAAAAACATCAATTTCAAAATGAATAAATAAATGAAAAAATTCAATGTTAAAGAAGTATCATTGTTTATTAAGTTTGAAAACAGCAGGTCATTAATCATAAGGTAAACTTGGAATTTTATGGAAAGTGCGGACTGACATCTGCTTACGTGGCACTGTGGTAATGACTATATTGGTCTTGATAATAAGATTTATGCTAGGTATTAAAGTTCGAACCCCATTGCACAATAAAGTGGTCCAGACCCTGGTGTCATAATTGATGTCAAATCTTCTCCAAATACTGTATACAAACCTATTTGCTGTAACACATGTACCAGTAGACACTAGTGACATAAAAACATACTACAACATATCCGGTCAGACTACTTTAAGCCCACGGAAGATTTTAAGCCCATCGTAAGTCCACTGTAAGCCCATCGCCTTCCTAGGGAATATTATGTATATTTATTGATATATATCCCTGTGGAGGAAAAAAAAAAGAGGAGTTACTGGCCCAGTTATGTGGCAGAAGTCCATGGAGCTATACAATACAAGAATATAAATAATATACTAGAACATATAACACATTACAAAAATATTTGATTGTAGTGCAATAACGATACCGACTTAGGAAGGTCATTTAATTTGACAAAAGCCAAACAAATGGTGTGGTTAACTTGTTTACGGGCCCACCTTCCCACTCACCGTAACGGCAGAACAATTAAAGGACGAGGTTCAGGACCATGTCTCCTCTGAAAAATGTTTGGACAAGGCCCGTCATATAGTCCCCACCGCCCTGTTAGTCAGCGTGCAACGTTCAAGAAAAAGTCTGCATAAGGCTGTAGAGGGGCCAAATACAAGACCTATTGTCTTTTTGATGATCTCAATATCATATTGTCTATTTAGAAGACGTTTGACTATTTTATTACATGATAAAATAATGTTATCAGAGCCTTTTAAAATCCTAAATCCTCACGTTTATCGTAAATATTAGTATATATTAGGTGGTTGTTAAATTTGATGTTCAAATCTAAGAAAGGTGTAGATTTATCTCAAGTATTAGCTTTAATCAATTTGAACTCTGGTGGATATATTTCTGATATAAATTGTTCGAATTCAGGGTTGTCGATAACCAAAATGTAATCCAGATATCTGAAAGTATTATTAAATTTGTCAATGAGGTAGAAACTTTCTACAAATATGATTCTCCTCTTGGATAACTGACACTGATTGTATACTTGTTAGCAATTTGTCCATAATAAGTGAAAACATTTGTAAATGTAACATTTTCGTACATCCAAAAAATCTCCAAAATATCAAATAAATCTGCATTTAGCTATCTTTTCCTTTCCATTTTAAGAAAATGTAAACTTTACTCAAGTGTGCCTGACATTATCATTATTTTATTTCTATTATAAAATTTCTTATTACCTGAGAAAGACCCACATACACCTAAGTGCTCTGTCATCTTGTAATATGTCATTCAATGAATCATCATATGTTTTTCCCCTATTTTTTTTTATTAATTATAAGTTTTAATAATCAGTGTTGCATGTGGTATTTTATGTGCCCCATGAATTCAAAATTTTAAGGAAAATTAATACATGGTTTAATAAAAATAGGGGCCTTGATATATGTCACATAAGGAGACAAGAGTGTTGCTCTTCATAAGAATACCTTTCCACTTGTACCAAAGTCTTCATCAATCAACCTTGACCTTCGTCTTTAAACTATTTCTGTATTACAGTTATGGTTCCATATCAAAAATCTCACAAATTCTGTGATCTTCAGTTACTAGTAATCTTAAGTTGAATAATAGAGGTGGTAAAGGATAAAATGTTGATTCAGTAATATATTAAAAATATAGAACATATATACCTTTTAATTTTGTGCACCATATGCGCATTTCGACAAGTTATGTCTCTTCAGTGATGCTAGCTGTACCTGTGTCTTGAGCATGCAGCTTGTAATCTACCTGTACATGTGTCTTGAGCATCTTGTAATCTACCTGTACATGTGTCCTAAGCAGCTTGTAATCTACCTGTACATGTGTCCTGGGCAGCTTCTAATCTACCTGTACATGTGTCCTGGGCAGCTTGTAATCTATCTGTACATGTGCCCAGCAGCTAGATATCTACCTGTACATGTGTCCTAAGCAGCTTGAAATCTACCTGTACATGCGTGCAGCAGCTTCTAATCTATCTGTATAACTGCCCTGAGCAGCTTGTAATCTACCTGTAGCTGTGTCCTGAGCACCTATTAATCTACCGGTACAGGTGTCCTGGGCAGCTTGGAATCTATATGTACATGTGCCCAGCAACTAGTACTCTACCCGTACAGTGTCCTTAGCAGCTTGAAATGTACTTGTATCTGTGTCCTGAGCAGCTTGTAATCTACTTGTACATTTGTCCTGGGCAGCTTGTAAATCTATCTGTACATATGTTCGTAGCAACTTGTAATCTACCTGTACCAGTGTCCTGAGCAACTTGTAATCTACCTGCATATGTGCTCTGGGCAGCTTGTAATCTATCTGTACATGTGCCCAGCAACTAGTAATCTACCTGTACATGTGTCCTTAGCAGCTTGCAAAATCTACCTGTACATGTATGCAGCAGCTAGTAATCTATCTGTATCTGTGTCCTGAGCAGCTTGTAATCTACCTGTACATGTGTCTTGGGCAGCTTGTAATCTATGTGTACATGTGCCTAGCAAATAGTAATCTAACTTTACATGTGTCCTTAGCAGCTGGAAATCTACTTGTACCCGTGTCCCGAGCAGCTAGTAATCTACCTGTTTATTTGTCTTGGGCAACTAGTAATCTAAGTGTACATGTGCGCAGCAACTAGTAATCTAACTGTACATTTGTCCTGAGCAGCTTGTAATCTACCTGTACATCTGTACTGAGCAGCTTATAATCTATCTGTACATGTGCCCAGCAACTAGTAATCTACCTGTCCATTTGTAGTAAGCAGCTTTCAATCTACTTGTACATGTGCCCTGGGCAGCTTTTAATCTATCTGTACATTTGTCCTGAGCAGCGTGTAATCTACCTGTACATTTGTCCTGGCCAGCTTGTAATCTATGTGTACATTTCTCATGGGCAGCTTGTAATCTATCTGTACATATGTCCTTAGCAACTTGTAATCTACCTGTACCAGTGTCCTGAGCAACTTGTAATCTACCTGCATATGTGTTCTGAGCAGCTTGTAATCTATCTGTACATGTGCCCAGCAACTAGTAATCTACCTGTACATGTGTCCTTAGCTGCTTGAAAAATCTACCTGTACATGTATGCAGCAGCTAGAAATCTATCTGTATCTTTGTCCTGAGCAGCTTGGAATCTACCTGTACATGTGTCTTGGGCAGCTTATAATCTATCTGTACATGTGCCCAGCAACTAGTAATCTATCTGTCCATTTGTGGTAAACAGCGTGTACTCTACTTGTACATTTATCCTGGGCAGCTTGTAGTCTATCTGTACATATGTCCTTAGCAGCTTGAAATCTGTCCGTAGATGTGTCCAGCAGCTAATAGTCTACCTGTACATGTGTCCATAGAAGCAGCTTGCAATCTACCTGTACATGTGTTCTGGGCAGCTTGTAATCTATCTCTACATGTGCGCAGCAACTAGTAATCTACCTGTACATGTGTCCTTAGCAGCTTGTAATCTATCTGTACCTGTGCCCTGAGCAGCTTGTAATCTACTTGTACATTTGTCCTGAGCAGCTTGTAATCTATCTGCACATATGTCCTTAGCAACTTGTAATCTACCTGTACCAGTGTCCTGAGCAACGTGTAATCTACCTGAATATGTGTTCTGGGCAGCTTGCAATCTACCTGTACATGTGTTCCTGGCAGCTTGTAATCTATCTGTACATGTGCCCAGCAACTGGTAATCGACCTGTACATGTGTCCGTAGCAGCTTGAAATCTACCTGTACATGTTTGCAGCAGCTTGTAATCTATTTGTACATGTGTCCTGAGCAACGTGTAATCTACCTGAATATGTGTTCTGGGCAGCTTGCAATCTACCTGTACATGTGTTCCTGGCAGCTTGTAATCTATCTGTATCTGTGTCATGAGCAGCTTGTAATCTATCTGTACAAGTGTCGTGAGCAGCTTGTAATCTACCTGTACATTTGTCATGGGCAGCTTGCAGTTTATCTATACATATGACCTTAGCTACTTGTAATCTACCAGTACCTGTGTCCTGAGCAGATAGTTATCTAACTGTACATGTGTCCTTAGCAGCTTAAAATCTACCTATACATGTGTGCAGCAGCTTGTAATCTACCTGTATATGTGTCCTGATGAGCTTATAATCTATCTGAACATGTGTCCTGGGCAGCTTGTAATCTGCCTGTGCATTTGCCATGGGCAGGTTGTAATCTATCTGTACATATGACCTTAACAACTTGTAATCTACCTGTACCTGTGATCTGGACAGCTTGTAATATACCTGTACATTTGCGCAGCAACTGGTAATCTACCTGTACATTTGTCATGAGCAACTTGTAATCTACCTGAAAATGTGCCCAGCAACTAGTAATCTATCTGTCCATTTGTAGTAAGCAGCTGGAATCTACTTGTAGCTGTGCGCTAGGCAGATTTTAATCTATCTGTACATTTGTCCTGAGGAGCGTGTAATCTATTTGTACATTTGTCCTGGGCAGCTTGTAATCTATCTGTACATATGTCCTTAGCAGCTTGAAATCTGCCCGTACATGTGTCCAGCAGCTAATAGTCTACCTGTACATGTGTCCATAGAAGCAGCTTGCAATCTACCTGTACATGTGTCCTTAGCAGCTTGTAATCTATCTGTAGAAGTGTTCTAAGCAGCTTGTAATCTACATGTACATGTGTGCTGTGCAGCTTGTAATCTATCTGTACACATATTATTAGCAGCTTGTAATCTACCTGTGCATGTGTCATGTGCAGCTTGTAATCTATCTGTACACATATCTTTAGCAGATTCAAATCTACCTGTACATATGTCCTTGGCAGCTTGTAATCTACCTGTGCATGTGTCATGTGCAGCTTGTAATCTATCTGTACACATATCTTTAGCAGATTCAAATCTACCTGTACATATGTCCTTGGCAGCTCGTAATCTACCTGTATATGTGTCCTCAGCAGCTTGAAATCTACATGTACATTTGTGCAGCAGCTTGTCATCTACCTGCACCTGTGTCCTGAGCAGCTTGTAATCTACCTGTACATGTGTAGTGGGCAGCTTGTAATCTATCTGTTCATGTGTCCAGCAACTAGTACTCTGCCCGTACATGTCTCCTTAGCAGCTTAGAATCTACTTGTACCTATGTCCTGAGCAGCTTGTAATCTACCTATACATTTGTCCTGGGAAGCTTGTAATCTATCTGTACACATATCCTTAGCAGCTTGTAATCTACCTGCACATGTGTCTTGAGCAGCTTGTGATATACCTGTACATGTGTCATGAGTAGCTTGAAATCTACCTGTACACGTGTCCTGGGCAGCTTGTAATTTATCTGTACATGCGTCCTGGGCAGCTTGTAATCTACCTGTACATTTGTCATGGGCAGCTTGTAATCTATCTGTACATATGACCTGAACAACTTGTAATCTACCTCTACCTGTGTCCTAAGTAGCTTGTAATCTACCTGCTTATGTGTCTTGAGCAGCTTATAATCTACCTGTACATTTGTCATGGGCAGCTTGTAATCTATCTGTACATATGACCTTAGCAACTTGCAATCTACCTCTACCTGTGTCCTAAGTAGCTTGTAATCTACCTGCTTATGTGTCTTGAGCAGCTTATAATCTACCTGTACATTTGTCATGGGCAGCTTGTAATCTATCTGTACATATGACCTCAGCAACTTGCAATCTACCTCTACCTGTATCCTGAACAGCTTGTAATCTACCTGTACATGTGTGTAGCAGCTTGTTATCTATCTGTACATGCGTGCCCAGCAACTAGTTATCTACCTGTATATGTGTCCTTAGCAGCTTGAAATCTACCTGTACCTGTGTGCAGCATCTTGTCATCTACCTGTACCTGTGTCTTGAGCAGCTTGTAATCAACCGGTACATGTGTCCTGGGCACCTTGTAATCTATCTGAACATGTGCCCAGCAACTAGTTATCTACCTGTATATGTGTCCTTAGCAGCTTGAAATCTACCTGTACATGTGTCCTGAGCAGATTGTAATATATCTCTACATGTGCCCAGCAACTATTAATCTGCCCGTACATGTCTCCTTAGCAGCTTGAAATCTACTTGTACCTGTGTCCTGAGCAGCTTGTAATCGACCTATAGATTTGTCCTGGGCAGCTTGTAATCTACCTGTACATGTGTCTTGGGCTCCTTGTAATCTACGTGTACATTTGTCCTGGGCAGCTTGGAATGTATTTGTACATATGACCTTAGCAGTTGGAAATCTACCTGTACCTGTATGCGGTAGCTAGTAATCCACTTGTACATTTGTCCTGGGCAGCTTGTAATCTATCTGTACATGTGTCCTTAGCAGCTTGAAATCTGCCCGTACATGTGTCCAGCAGCTAATAGTCTACCTGTACATGTGTCTTGAGCAGCTTGCAATCTACCTGTACATGTGTTCTTAGCAGCTTGTAATCTATCTGTACATGTGCCCAGCAACTAGTAATCGACCTGTACATGTGTCCGTAGCAGCTTGAAATCTACCTGTACATGTTTGCAGCAGCTTGTAATCTATTTGTACATGTGTCCTGAGCATCTTGTAATCTATCTGTATCTGTGTCATGAGCAGCTTGTAATCTATCTGTACAAGTGTCGTGAGCAGCTTGTAATCTACCAGTACATGTGTCCTGGGCAACTTGTAATCTACCTGTACATTTGTCATGGGCAGCTTGCAGTCTATCTGTAAATATGACCTTAGCTACTTGTAATCTACCAGTACCTGTGTCCTGAGCAGATAGTTATCTAACTGTACATGTGTTATTAGCAGCTTGAAATCTACCTGTACATGTGTGCAGCAGCTTGTAATCTACCTGTATATGTGTCCTGATGAGCTTATAATCTATCTGAACATATGTCCTGGGCAGCTTGTAATCTGCCTGTGCATTTGCCATGGGCAGGTTGTAATCTATCTGTACATATGACCTTAGCAACCTGTAATCTACCTGTACCTGTGACCTGGACAGCTTGTAATCTACCTTTACTTGTGCCCAGCAACTAGTAATCTACCTCTATATTTGTCCTGAGCAGCTTGTAATCTACCTGTATATTTGTACTGAGCAGCTTATAATCTATCAGTACATGTGCCCAGCAACTAGTAATCTACCGGTCCATTTGTAGTAAGCAGTTCGAATCTACTTGTACCTATGCGTTGGGCAGCTTTTAATCTATCTACACATTTGTCCTGAGGAGCGTGTAATTTACTTGTACATGTGTCCTTAGCAGCTTGTAATCTGCCTGTACATCTGCCCAGCAACTAGTAATCTACCTGTACATGTGTCCTGAGCATCTTGTAATCTATCTGTACAAGTGTCGTGAGCAGCTTGTAATCTACCAGTACATGTGTCCTGGGCAACTTGTAATCTACCTGTACATGTGTCCTGGGCAACTTGTAATCTACCTGTACATTTGTCATGGCCAGCTTGCAGTCTATCTGTAAATATGACCTTAGCTACTTGTAATCTACCAGTACCTGTGTCCTGAGCAGATAGTTATCTAACTGTACATGTGTTATTAGCAGCTTGAAATCTACCTGTACATGTGTGCAGCAGCTTGTAATCTACCTGTATATGTGTCCTGATGAGCTTATAATCTATCTGAACATATGTCCTGGGCAGCTTGTAATCTGCCTGTGCATTTGCCATGGGCAGGTTGTAATCTATCTGTACATATGACCTTAGCAACCTGTAATCTACCTGTACCTGTGACCTGGACAGCTTGTAATCTACCTTTACTTGTGCCCAGCAACTAGTAATCTACCTCTACATTTGTCCTGAGCAGCTTGTAACCTACCTGTACATTTGTACTGAGCAGCTTATAATCTATCAGTACATATGCCCAGCAACTAGTAATCTACCGGTCCATTTGTAGTAAGCAGTTCGAATCTACTTGTACCTATGCGTTGGGCAGCTTTTAATCTATCTACACATTTGTCCTGAGGAGCGTGTAATTTACTTGTACATGTGTCCTTAGCAGCTTGTAATCTGCCTGTACATCTGCCCAGCAACTACTAATCTACCTGTACATGTGTCCTGAGCAGCTTGCAATCTACTTGTACATGTGTTCTTGGCAGCTTGTAACATATTTGTACATGTGTCCTTAGCAGCTTGAAATCTACCTGTACATGTGTTCTGGGTAGCTTGTAATCTACCTGTACATGTTTGCAGCAGCTGGTAATCTATCTGTACATGTGCCCTGAGCATCTTGTAATCTATCTGTATCTGTAGCATGAGCAGCTTGTAATCTATCTGTACAAGTGTCTTGAGCAGCTTGTAATCTACCAGTACATGTGTCCTGGGCAGCTTGTAATCTACCTGTGCATTTGTCATGGGCAGCTTGTAGTCTATCTATACATATGACCTTAGCTACTCGTAATCTACCAGTACCTGTGTCCTGAGCAGATAGTTATCTACCGGTACCTGTGTCCTGACAGCTCGTAATGTACCTGTACATGTGTTCTGGGCAGCTTGTAATCTACTTGTAGCTGTGTACTGAGCAGCTTGTAATATACTTGTGCATGTGTTCTGAGCAGCTTGTTATCTATCTGTATATGTGCCCAGCAACTAGTAATTTACCGGTACATGTGTCCTTAGCAACTTGAAATCTACCTGTACATGTGTGCAGCAGCTTGTAATGTATCTGTACATGTGCCCAAGAAATAGTAATCTACCTCTACATGTGTCCTTAGCAGCTTGTAATATATCTGTAGTTGTGTCCTGGTGAGCTTGACATCTATCTGTACATATTACCTTAGCAACTTGTAATCTACCTGTACCTTTGTCCTTAGCAACTTGTAATCTACATGCCCAGCAACTAGTAAGCTACCTGTACATGTGTCCTGAGCAGCCTGTAATATATCTCTATCTGTGTCATGAGCAGCTTGTACTGTACCTGTACATGTGTCCTGTGCAGCTTGTAATCTATCTGTACATGTGCCCAGGAAATAGTAATCTACCTCTACATGTGTCCTTAGCAGCTTGAAATCTACTGGTACCTGTGTCCTCAGCGCTTGTAATGTACTTGTACATGTGCGCAGCAACTAGTACTCTACCCGTACAGGTGTCCTGAGCAACTTGTAATCTACCGGTGCATTTGTACTGAGCAGCTTGTAATCTATCTGTACATGTGCTCAGCAACTAGTAATCTACCTGTACATTTGTCCTGAGCAGTCTGTTATCTATCTGTACAAGTGTCCTTAGCAGATTGACATCTATCTGTACTTATGACCTTAGCAAATTCTAATCTACCTGTACCTGTGTCCTGAGCAAATTGTAATCTACCTGTACATGTGTCCTTAGTAGCTTGAAATCAACCTGTACACGTGTGCAGCAGCTTGTAATCTATCTGTACTTGTGTCCTGGCGAGCTTGATATCTATATGTACATATGACCTTAGCAACTTGTAATCTATCTGTACATATGACCTTAGCACTTGTAATCTACCTGTACCTGTGTCCTGAGCAACTTGTAATCTAACTGTACATGTGTCCTTAGCAGCTTGAAATCTACTTGTACATGTGTGCATCAGCTTTTCATCTACCTGTAGCTGTGTCCTGATCAGCTGGCAATCTACCTGTACATGTGTCCTGGGCTGCTTGTAATATATCTGTACATGTGACCAGCTAATAGTACACTACTGGTACATGTCTCCTAAGCAGCTTGATATCTACATGTACCTTTGTCCTGAGCAGTTTGTAACCTACCTATACAGTTGTCCTGGGCAGCTTTTAATCTACCTGTACATGTGTCTTGGGCAGCTTGTAATCTACGTGTACATTTGTCCTGGGCAGCTTGTTATCTACCTGTAGATGTCTGCAGCGGCATGTAATCATCTGTACATGTGCCCAGAAAAAGAAATCTACCTCTACATATGTCCTTAGCAGCTTGTAATATATCTGTACATGTGTCCTGGGGAGCAAGACATCTATCTGTAGATATGTCCTTAGCAACTTGTAATCTATTTGGACCTGTGTTCTGAGCAGATTGTAATCTACCTGTACCTGTTTCCGGAGCAGCTTGTAATCTAAGCTGTACATTTGTCCTGGGCAGCTTGTAATCTACCTGTTCATGTGTCCTGGGCAGCTTGTAATCTACCTGTACATTTGTCCTGGGCAGCTTGTAATCTATCTGTACATATGTCCTTAGGAACTTGTAATCTACCTGTACCTGTGTCCTGAGCAACTTTTATTCTATCTGTACGTATGCCCAGCAACTAATACTCTACCTGTACATGTGTCCTGTGCAGCTTGAAATTTATCTGTACATGTGTGCAGCACCTTGTAATCTATCTGTACAAGTGTCCTGGGCAGCCTGTTATCTATCTATATCTGTGTCATGAGCAGCTTGTACTGTACCTGTACATGTGTCCTGGGCAGCTTGTAATCTATCTGTACATGTGTCCTTAGCAGTTTGAAATCTACCTGTTTTATGTGAAGTCAAACAACGTTGTAATATTAAAAGGTGTTATACTATGTACTGATAAGATGCTGAAGTGTAAAATCCACAAAAATACCAACACTTCTTTCAAATTCAAATGTGCAGTAAATGTGGATACTTTGTCATACACTTGGATGTAGTTCTAACCTTACCTGCAGTGCAGTTTAAGTTAATTTTAAAACTGTTTTTCTAATTTTCTAGTTTACTTCATGATACAAAACAAACTGATCATTTCTTCGCAGGCATTCTAGTTTGTTACTAACCTTGATTCCAAGTGCATTTGAAGGCTTTTGCTTTATAGACTGCCTTACTTTATTTGATTTGATAGGACAGTACATGTGCCTTTATACTAAATTACTGAATTGGAATTACCTATTGTAAAATCTATCAGTGTAGAAGCTATTTTAGGTTTTACTGTGGAATGACAAGAAGAATTAAAACTGGTATTACATAACAGCTATCACAGCCAATGTTTTGTGTCAAAATGAAACCAGAAATAGCTAAAATAAGGAGGCAGTGTCATATAACAAAACAGTTTTTAAATACTTTTTTCCACTGTGAAATGTACTGAAAAGTTGAGTGTTATACTTCATATGGTAGTCAAAATAAAGCTTCACAAGGCAGTATGCTACAGATAAAAAGTTAAAATCCTTGCTCCTCACTGTACCGGTACGCTGATGGAAGTCTCAGCGCTAGCCCCTGTCGGTACCTGGGAAGAAGGAGAACCAGAAAACTAATAATAACAACTAGGGATTTTTTCACATCAAATATATATGTCATTCATTATTCACCACACAAAATTTATAAATTGAATAGTGTTTGTATCTAATTATCTATTTTTATTTATCATTAAAAAACATTTGTAAAATAATAATGCATCCTATCATGTTAAATGAAATTGTATAATTTAATACTTAACGAGAAGAGTATAAACTTGATGTCAATTAAGTGCTCTAGATTTCGGAATTACTTCAAACATATATAGGCCACCGTAAACTTGCTATTCGAGTGCACTTGACTAAACTTTATTATAGGTATTTTGACCAAAAAAATCAGACATGAAGTGCACTAGAGTGTGAGGTCAGGACTACACCCTACTGTACATGTACAAGCATATCTGAAATGATAGCTATATCCTCCGGTGTGTGGGTTGAAAAAGAGTCATCATATTTTGATGATGTTGACATAAACATTATAAATGTATAGCAAATAGGGAGATTTAACTGTAGATTTGCCCCACACTGTGCTACAAGTTGGACCTCATATGTTTTTCCAATTGAAGGGGACACAATTGAATTTAAATTTGGATGATTTGAATTATAATTTTCTTATCTTAATTTTGAGTAATAATATGACAGTGTGCTGTAAACTTTAATAAGGCACAGATGCAGAATATTGAATTATGATTTGGAATGATACCGGGTAATTAAGTGTTTAACAAAATGCAAATAAAGTATAATTTTTGCTCATTCTCAGGATGGTCCAGTCAACTGGATCCACGAACACGACATTCATTTTTGTATTGAGAGTAGGTATCGATGTTTTGAAATAAAAAAGGTCGAATAAACGAAAATAATTCAGATCATGTAACCATCTCCCACTACATATATCTTAACCAAGTGACAGCCAATGACCTGTAATTACTCCACCACCTCAGACATGAATGTCCAGCAATACTGGCAGCAATCTGGACATTGTACCTCCTTAATTTACAACAGAAAAAAATGATGGAAACAATCGTCTGTGTAAATCCCCATTGTAATGGACAGACGAAGTGTTAAGTTGTCAGTCACGCTTGATTGATCAGGAGATATTTACATACAGGTAAGCGTATAGGTATTGATCAGTTGGATCAGGTTACAGTGGCAGTCAGGTAATCTCGCCAGGTAATTACTCCGAGCGAGATGTAGGAGGGAGGGTGATGGATCGGTCTGCCCAGACATACAGTATAATATCTACAGTGTACATGCATGTACACCTTCTGCATGTGTCCGTGTGTACTTTTGGAATAATTGTTGTTTTGTGGGTCACGGTATTGAATTACAGCCAATACAGGTATAGGATTACATGCGTAATCAGTTTATTGTTTGTGGAGTATCGTAGACATTTATCCTAATTACTCAGAAAAAAGAGGAGTTACTGGCTCAGTTATGTGGCAGAAGTCACCATGGAGATATACAATAATAATAATAATAATAATAATAATAATAATAATAATAATAATAAACCACTGAACCCGGCCATAGTTGATATACACGGATTTATAACTTTTGTTTCCTTATTGCGTCACGCTTTGGACCTCGGTTATTATTTTCTCACTTGAAAGGTAGAGCACTAAGACCGCACTTATAACCACTGATGGGACTTCAGCTCGGGATTTCTTGACCACTAGCACCGAATCTCTCGGTCACTAGCCATGGACATTATCGACTGAGTTACCTGGGCTCCAGTTACATATCATTACAGACATTAAAATATATCAAACAATTATTTATTAAGGGAGTAAGTTTAAATTTAAACTTTATTTATTTTACAACGATTAAGAAACAAGTTAACAGCTTATATAAATCTTGCTCGCTGGCACGGATCTTGGTATAAGGGCGTCGTTTGTGTGGGAGGAAACCGGGGTACCCGGAGAAAAAAGGGGTAGACAAGGGTTATACATCTTCCTCTCCCGTGCGTGCCTCCTTCATCTCTCTTTCCCTCCCCTAAACATCCCTTCTCCCCCCAACCTCTCTTCCATTTAGCGCTCCCACCCTCCTATACTGGTCTCTCCTCTATCCTACTCGCGCCTCATCTCTGTAAATTGATTTTCATCAAACATTGCTGTGTGTGCGAAAACAGGTAGGGAAATATTAAAATGCACGAAAGTAGGAAATGCAGATGTAAATGTGAATGGTTGAAATTCTTAGACAATTGATAAAAGTTTAGCCCGGAATTTTAAAACGAAGTCATCTTTGTACAATACCTTCATGTAGTGGTGTCAGCTGTATATATACAAAAGCTCTGTAGTAGACTGCGGTACATATGGTACAGTGTAAAGTGATACCAATGATTGGCGAGAATAAATGGAATATTCTATGTATATCCATTCTCAATATATGTACATACCCAAGTGCCTAATTCAATTATCAAAACATCGCAATGTTTTAGATTGTTGTGTCGCCTGCAGGGCATAGTGACATTTAACGAGCACATTGTGTATTGGCGGTCTGTCTGTTGTGCATCCATGTTTAACTATCTCCCAATATTAGGCGACACATGGACTTAGAAACACTATGGTGACACTTTTGGAAAGGTCTATCATTGTACCTGCTGGAGGTCCCTGCCAGCATACCTGCTGGAGGACCCTTGCTGTGTACTTGTTTGAGATCCCTGCTCATGTACCTACTGATGTCCCTGCCAATGTACCTGCTGGAGGACTCTGTCTGTACCTGTTTGTGATCCTTGTTCATGTACCTTCTGGAGGTTGCTAAAGGTTCCTGTAAGTGTACCTGCTGGAGGTCCCTGTCAGTGTACCTGCTAAAGGTCCCTGTCAGTGTACCTGCTGAAGAACCATGTTCGTGTACCTGCTATGGGTCACTGTCAGTGTACCTGCTGAAGGACACTGTCCGCGTACCTTCTGGATGCCCCTGTCAGTGTACCTGCTAGAGGTCCCTGTCAGTGTAGTTTCTGGATGTCTCTGTCCGTATACCTGCTACAGGTCCCTGTCGGTGTACTTGCTGGATGTTCTTGTCAGTGTATCTGCTGGAGGTCCCTGTCAGTGTACCTGCTAGAGGTCCCTGTCAGTGTAGTTGCTGGATGTCTCTGTCATTGTACGTTCTGGATGTCCCTGTCCGTGTACCTGCTAGAGGTCCCTGTCGGTGTACTTGCTGGATGTTCTTGTCAGTGTATCTGCTGGAGGTCCCTGTCAGTGTATCTGCTGGATGTCCCTGTCAGTATACCTGCTGGAGGTCCCTGCCAGTGTACCTGCTGGAGGTCCCTGCCAGTGTACCTGTTTACGATCCTTGTTCATGTACCTTCTGGAGGTTGCTAAAGGTTCCTGTAAGTGTACCTGCTGGAGGTCCCTGTCAGTGTACCTGCTAGAGGTCCCTTTCAATGTACTTGCTGAAGGACCGTGTTCGTGTACCTGCTAGAGGTCCCTGTCAGTGTACCTGCTAGAGGTGTCTGTCAGTGTACTTGCTGGATGTCTCTGTCATTGTACCTTCTGGATGTCCCTGTCCGTGTACCTGCTAGAGGTCCCTGTCAGTGTACTTGCTGGATGTCCCTGTCAGTGTATCTGCTGGAGGTCCCTGTCAGTGTATCTGCTGGATGTCCCTGTCAGTGTACTTGCTGGAGGACTCTGTCTTTGTACCCGCTGGAGGACTCTGTCATCGTACCTGCTGGAGGACCCTGTCAGTGTATCTGCAGGCGGTTCCTGTCAGCGTACCAGCTGGGGGTCCCTGCCAGAGTACCTGCTTGGAGTTCCCGTGAATACATATGCTGGAGGACAATGCTTCTGGTCGGGTATTTTTTTTTCACAGTTTAACGACGACCGCCACATTGCCACATCCGTCGTAATAATCTAATCCATATGTACGCAAAATCGGTCAGTAAGTTTAATATCGAAACGGTATATATATATATATATATATATATATATATATATATATATATATATATATATATATATATATATATATATATATATATATATATATATATATATATATATATATATTTATATATATATATCATTGTAATGATTATGGTAAGTCGTGTTAATAATTAAGGACAGTGATTAAAACATTAAGGAGTATATGTATCTGCCACTGTATACAGACGGTTGTATTTCTAGACTCGGCGAGAAAACGAAATGTCAACAAATTTACTTTTAAATAACAACGTTTCGATATGAACTGCAAAACTGGTTTTAAATAAATTTAATTCACTCTTTTTGAAAGCGATCGCGTCTCCCAAGTGTAAAGAGCGCTTATGGAAACCCGCGTCCTTGATCCCGGATGATTAAAAGAAGGTACCTCCCCTACTAGAGGGGGGGGGGTGTTGAGGATGTCCATTATATCTTCTTTTGGTTTAAACAGTATTTATTTGTTGATTTAAGCATATATAATACAAGCGTACATATTATATAAGAAATGAGCAACAAGAATAATTCTTTTATAAAGCTCTCTTTTGTACAAATTAAGTTTTACATTAAAGCAATAGCCTGGATAGTACAAGTAATTGAATTATGAACGATTGATAGGAATTACTCTAAAAAAGAAAATTGAGAATAATTAGATGAAGTAAGTTATAATTAAAAAGAAGTGTAGGTAACATTAACAGTCTAAATAATTTAGCATTCGGTATATAAAAACGTTGAAATAAGTAAGAAAAACTCTATTGTATACATATAAGCTAGCGTAGCCAATAAATATTTATAAGCTAGCATATGCAAACCAACAAGTGTGAGCAAATGTAAATGAATAAGCTAGTAATATTTAAGCAAATTCATAATATATAAGTTAGATGAATATATGAACACGAACAAGCTAGTAATATAAAACAAACTCATAATGTGTAAATGAGAATCAATAGATTCATATATGAGCATGAATAAGCTAGTAGAATTAAGCAATTTCATAATATGTAAATAAAAAACAATAGAGGAATATATGAACATGAATAGGCAAGTAATATTAAACAAGCTCATAATATGTAAATGAAGAACAATAGATAATAAACAGCACAAACATTCAGACATATTTACACAAGAATAAGCTGAGAAACGTTATATTGGCAAAAACAGTAGGTCATGAATATATGTTGCAGAAATGAGTTATACTGAAGATGATAAGAAGAAAAATGATAGAGGTTGAGTAAGGAACTTTAAGAAAAATAATTGAGTTGACATTGTCATCATACAGAGGACATCCAAATAGTAGTATGTTACAGGTAACATTTACGGGTATTGTAGATATGATATGTTGTCTGATGTTTGCATAGATGGGGCAAGCAAGAAGATAATGATTTGCTGTTTCTTCCTCCCCACATTGACACAGATTGTTCAAGGAAATATGATTTTTGAATAGATCAGATTTCAGAAAGCTGCATCCTAGTCTCAATCGAGTATGTATAATTTGGAATTTCCTGGCTCCTGCATAATAATAATTTGGAATGTGATTTGTGTTTCTGTCTAGGTGTGCTTTGAATGTGTCCAATGAGGTACCCACCCTAACATTTTCAGGAAGGGAGTTCCACTCTACAATGGTTCTTGGAATGAAGGAGTTTTGTGCTTGTTTGGTTCTGTAGTGTGGTACTTGTAGATCATTACCATTTCTAAGATTTCTATTGATTATTTGGTTGATGTTTGATGGAACATAATTGTATAGATAAGGTGGCACATGTTTATTGAACCTTTTGTGAAAAGTGATGAGCCTGTGTTTGTAACGTCTGTATTGCAGTGTTTCCCACCCATTTTCTTCCAAAACATTGGTGCGTGAACACGATCTGGTGACCCATGAAATTATTCTTCCTGCTTCAATTTGTACTTTTTCAATTTCATTCATTTCATATTCAGTGCAGTTATCCCATACAATGTCCCCATATTCCAAAAGTGGCCTAATAAAGGAAAAATAAATTATCTGCAAAGTTCTCCTGTCAAGTTTGAATTTCAAACCCCTCAAAATGTTTACCTGTTTCCATGCTTTAGATGTTAAATCATTGATATGTTCATGCCAGGTGCAGGTTGTATTGAATTGTAAACCAAGATCTTTGTGATGGGGTACTGATTTTTTACATGTGTATTGTTCATGTATAGTGGAGGATGTGGAGGTGGATTTCTTTTGTTGCTTATAAGAAGTTCTTCTGTTTTGGTTGCATTGAATTTAACTAGCCACTGTTGTGACCATGATGTAATTTTGTCGATATCAGTTTGCAGGAGATTTGCAGCCGAATTCTGATCCTCAACAATAATAAAAAGAGATGTATCGTCAGCAAATAACTTTATACTGGAACAAATTTCATCAACAATATCATTTATAAAGATTAAAAATAGCAGGGGGCCTAATATTAAGCCCTGGGGAACACCGGCTCGAACAGATTTGATTTCAGAGAAAGTACCTTCGATTGCAACTCTCTGAACCCTGTAATCCAAATAACTTTTAAACAAGGACAAGAGAGATCCACCCAATCCCATCCGCCTCAACTTAAATAATAGACCTGTATGCCATACCCTATCAAAAGCCTTCCTGATATCACAAAAAATAACTCTTACTTCCTTACCATCATCCAAGGCCCTTGAAAAGCAGTCATACAGGTCTATTAGCTGATATTCTGCAGAATCACCTGGGGTAAAACCTGATTAGACAGAAGTTATCATATTATTCATATTCAGGTAATTGTAGAAATATTTGAAGATGCATTTTTGAACTTTTGAACTTTTGAAATACAACTTAGCAAATCAATATCGAAGAAGTACCAAACCGTTAATCATTCTCAAAGTCCAAGGACAAATCGTTTAAGTTTCAAAAAGAAACTGTTGTGAACCCCGAAATACTGACAAATTCCGAGGTGAGACCAGGTGCCCGGGGAGAGTAAGCGTCTCCTGTTTGCATGCATCACCCGTCACAGCATTTCTTAAGAAACATGTCAAAATTAAGAGTTTTGGTTTCCTAATTGTACATACGAAAGTATAAAACTGGTACACAGTCATATTTGGTGTTCACTGATCAGGTCATTTAGTCGCAAAGATATTGGCCTATAATTTGATGGATCTGACCTATCCCCCTTCTTAAAGACTGGACTTACATTGGCTAATTTCCATTTTTCTGGGAAGTGTGAATTTTGGAGTGATAAATTGAAGAGAGATGAAAGATGTGGTGAAAGTAAGGGAGATCCCTCTTTTAGAAATCTAGGACTGACAAGGTCAGGTCCACAGGCTTTACTGGTGTCAATTAGTTTTAATACATCTTCAACATCTTGTATACTAACCTGTATATGGTTTACAGTATTTGGAATATGGTTTAAATTTGGTAGGAAGGCCTGGCTGTCATCAATATTGCACTGTGCACAGAAGAAGTCATTCACAATATTGTCTTTGTCAGTGGTGCACGGTTTTCTTTTACTTTTTTTCAACTCGGCTTGCCATATTTTTTTTTTTTTTTCATATTCCTTACAGAATTGTCCTCTCGATTTTGAGAAATCCCGAAATAGTTGATTTGGATGACGTCTTTAACTAGCTTGATCATGACCATAACTATTTTTCTTTCTTCTTTGAGAGTGGGGGGTATTTAAAAGGGCGACGTCCGTATGTGACAGGAAAAAAGAAAATGTATATGTTGATCTAGATTTAAAGATCGCTGTCTTTAAATCCCAATCTGGCAGGAGTTTGGTTAGGGGAAACTGAGTTGTTGTATCTGAGATTTACGCACAAGAGGTTGGTGCATAGGTACATCCGACACAGAGATGTATACTTGGTGGATCCAGGTGTTTAGTTCAAGGGAGGAGCAATCGGAGCATATCGTGCGTCTCCTTGAACACAAACGATCAAGGTAGATTTGTGGGAAGTCGGGGGTGGAGCGTGACTGATTCAATACAAAGAAGGAATTGCTCCCGATATGCACCTCGTAAAATAAAAGAGGAAAAAAAGAACGAATGAAAATGACGCAAAAATACGCCCTCAGATATGGCAGTTTTATTTAATGGTCTTTAATTAAATCTGCCTGGAGTCTCTGAGTTTATCTAACGGAAAATAATAGTTCTCAATGATCGATGTTTGGTAAGATATTCTCACATTTTTTGGGGTCGCTTTCGGCTTATTAGCATTTTGCAATATGGAAACAGATGGCAAGCAAGTCGCTTGAATATTTGTAAGTGTTAATCAGTATTAGCATGCTTAATTATTAAGGGCGAAAGATTACGAAGACTTTCGGGACGACTAAGCCTTGACTGGTTCATGTACAATGTAGTAGTAGCGGTAATTGTCGGTACCGAATCCCGACAAGAACAAATTGAAAACAAATTTCCATCGAAATGGACAAAATGCGTACTAGACCCTCGGCAAAACAGCGGTGTGGAAGTATTGACAATGGTTAATGAAGGGAAAAAGAAAAAAAAAGGGGGGGGGGAAGACTACACCAATATGTGTTATATATGTGTTATATAGACTCCTTAGTTAGTAATGTTTGTGGATTGAACTTACTTTAATTACAAGTCCATAGTTTATCTTATTTTGTTGTCATACCTTTTTAATCCTGAATAAGTTTTGCCTTTTTCGCTTTTAATGACACAGCGGGGTGCGGTGAAGACGTTCCGGATACGATTCCTGGATTAAGACAATGTTTAAGAGGTTAATATAATATAACAGAAAAAAAAAATTCGGAGACTAGTCAACCAACCAAAATCTCTCTCCCTGTGTAAGCGATTTGTGTACCTTACCGTATATGGTAGTAATAAACTTAAGGTGCATCACAGTGAATGAGACATTAACTGTATACCCCACGATATGCCATAATGGGCAGGGCATTATATCGGAATTTGCAATAACATAAGGAAACAAAAATAAACATGTGAATCACTGCAGACATTGTCCTGTTTCACCCTCCTTATGACTCGGTGATTGTAGTAGAATACATTTAAATGTTCTGTGGTAGGTGAACCCATGATATGACGGGAAGGGTGGGGTGGTAATAGGGTTGGACTTCCTTCCTTTGATAGGAAAATGAACTTCATTCCCAGAGTTGCCATATTTCTCCTCGACTTGATTAAGTTTAACCATTTTTTAAACCAGTTACTCGTGGTTATATAAAGAAAATTCAGATTGTCAGGATTAAGGTGAAATTATCTTTGAAATGGACATTAAGACGAATACACATATCTTATTACCTTCTGGATTTCTGTTTTTTGTTTTAAATATATGCAGAGTATCTGACATTAGGAATAACGGTTGTGGGAAGGGAGAATAGGGGAGAAAAGAAATAAAAATAGAAATAAAAGCTGTACCATAATTGGCCTTATCTATGCATTGTAAATCAATACTGATAACAATTAAAAGAAAAAAAAGTATTGTAATTTCAATTCAATTCAAATAATTATCAATCACCGGTCTTGGCATAAATGGATGTACAAATATTGACAAAATAAACAGAACATATTACCAGTACTACAATATGCCGATATATGCTTCAATGATAAATATGACTTTATCATTTCATACATATAAGGAAGGATGAGATTTATATAGAAGTGAAGCTACCTAGTTGTTACAGAACATATTAACACATCTATATAGTATCATTGATGGATTCATATAAAGGATACACTACTCATCTTAATATTTTGTGTTTAATAAAGCACTATTGTCCATTTGAAATTACATGTATTAAAAGTGAGCTTTGGAGTCTGGGAAAGGGTATGGTCCTTTAAAACATGGGTTAATGAATTAACACCAAAGCCTAATCTCGGTTATGCTTTTCTGAATGTTTTTGTGATGATTTTCAAGATTATTTACTGGACTGCAAATCTCAGAGCAATGTTTGACTTCTAAAGATTGGTATAATGGACAGAATATATGTAAATAATAAGTAGTTCATTTTAACATGAAACTCACACTAAAAGTAACAATTATCTCGAGAAGATTTAACCTTTTTAAAAGTGGTCATGAATATTTACTAGTTTGTAATATATGCAAACTTATTCTCAATTTTGTTAGTGCTGAACTTAGTGACTATATGATAGGAAATTTAAAGTAACCTTGCAACTCATATCTTGTTTTTAATTTGACTGTAGAAATAAATTTTCCACTTTTCTTGAACACAATTTCCTGAAGTTCTGCATTCACGTTTATTTAGTAAAAGGAATATGTAAAAATATTGGAAAATGTATGGATAGAAATATTAAATGTGGGTAATTTTAGCTTACCTTTAAATAAATTTAAAAGTATTTGCTAAGAATTTGAACCAAAAATTTGGAGAAAATAATTTTCTAGTTTTGAAGCAAAGAGAGAATTTTGATTTGGATTCTGTTTTTTTTTTTTTTTTGGGGGGGTGGGGGGGGGGGGGGGTGTTTATTGCTGTAGACATGAAGCCAGTTATTTTATTTAAGCTGAGCAATAATAACATTTAACTTAATACAAATTAGATGTATGTACCTAGTTGAAGTTAACGCCATATTTAATGTTTTATTATTGTATACCCCTAAACAGATCTTTAAAAATAAGATATTGCATCTGCTCAAATTGTAACTTACATCAGTTAAAGATATTATATAATTGTAATTAGTCTTCAAAAGTATTAGTGAATTATTGCAATTTTGTATCAATATTTTCAAGAAATACAAATGTATATTGTTATGAAATTCAAAACATTTTGCTATACCAAATAATATAAATGACCTAAATGATACATCTTCATAAATGTTTTTCTTTAATTTGACAGAAAGCAGACACGTCTGGGACAGTAGATCCAGCTTTCAGAAACATTCAGAGGAACAAAGCTTGTTTCCATATATGGAGAATAGTAGTAAGATTATCCTCATGATAACATTGGAAATGATTTGTTATGATTTAATACCTTGTCAGCCATGAGCAGTCTCGCAACACGTGACATTATAGTGGGATAGGGTAACACTATACATTTATTGCCCAGTTGGGAGGGAGGCATGAAGATGTGTTCAACCCAGAGAAATCATGTCGCCCGAGGGCTAAGCCCGTTGGGGGGGGGGGGGGGGGGACACAGCGTCGAACCGTGAGACACGACGTTTGGTCTCCCTCTCACTTGACTTCTCTAGACCAATCGCATTTATTTATTTGTCATATAAGTTATATGAGGTATAATAATATCTTTTGTCTGGATGTACATGTATGTATGTCATATTGTCTGATGTGGTACAGTCCTCAGCGATTTGCTGACAGACCTGAAACTTTGTCTTTAGTACAGGGGGGAATCATAACAGATTAGGGATCGAGGTGATTTTGTGAGGGGGTACTTCCTTTTCCTGAAGCCTTGGAGCACTGGTTAATATAGAGCTTAAATGATTAACAAATACATGTACAACTGTAAATCATAACTTTACTGTGTAGTTGACAGCATGTTTTCCTCCCGCTTTTTTATTTTTTAGAATTTAAATGTAGTAGCAGTGCCTAGAATACAGTATGGCATTTTCTACAAAGGGGATTCATACATCGTCTTATCGGTGAGCTATTCATTTATGTTTTTCATACGATTCATGCACATTTATAACCATGTATTCAATTTTGCTTACTCAGTCAGGGGCTGACTAATCCCATCGTCCGACCCTTGGGGCGACCAGATTTAATGGTCGGACAGGGAAAACCATAAGCCGTCTATGCCCGTGGGCAAGTGAAAAATAAATTTCTACTTCAATATTATTCTTTACAGATATCACAAGCTAAGAAAAAACATTCGGCAAATTCTTCAGATCTTATTCAGAACTTCTATCTAAATTTGGAAATATTTCTTTTCAACAGTATGTATCTAATGGAATTTCCCATCCTAATTTTTACGGTGATCTCATATATAAACTAAGGAAAGTAAAAGGCTCCGATAACGTTATTTAATCATGTAATAAAATAGTCAAACGTCTTCTAAATAAACAATATGATATTGAGATCATCAAAAAGACTATAGGTCTTGTATTTGGCCCCTCTACAACCTTTTGCAGACTCTTACTTGAACGTTGCACGCTGACTAATAGGGCGCTGGGGACTATATGACGGGCCTTGTCCAAACCTCTTTCAGAGGAGACATGGTCCTGAACCTCGTCCCCTCTGACTGTTAGTCGGGACTCCTAAAGATCTAGGGTCTTAGCGCGCTTTCAGACTGGCAGAGCACGGTTTATCATGTTGATGTCACATATATTTTTATACCGTTAGATGTTTTACAATACCTTGCGTGTTTATATTTTTATGACCTCTCAATATGCGATACCTGTTGACCCTTGTTCTTTAAATGGAGGATTATTTATAAATTTTTAAATGTACGTCCTTTAATTGTTCTGCTGTTACGGTGAGTGGGAAGGTGGGCCCGTAAACCGGTTAACCACACCATTTGTTTGGCTTTTGTCAAATTAAATGACCGCCCTAAGTCGGTATCGTAATTGCACTACAATCAAATATTTTTGTAATGTGTTATATGTTCTAGTATATTATTTATATTCATGTATTGTATAGCTCCATGGTGACTTCTGCCATATAACTGAGCCAGTAACTCCTCTTTTTTCTTTTAGATTTTAATCTTAAACATTCAACTCTTTGACTCTTTTTTGATTTGACTCTTTCTACGGGGTATATGTGACGGGTGTTGCTAGCAAGCAGGAGATGCTCACTCTCCCCGGGCACCTGATCTCACTCCATCACAGGGGTTCACATATGCTCTTCAAGTAGACATATTTTGTTATTTTCCATTTGTTTTTCATTTTCACTGATTTTGTATGTCCTATGGTTTCATGATTTTTGGATTTGTGGTTTGGATTTATCCATCATCTTTACATTCAAACAAATAAATAATTATCGAACCATACCGCCGGTAAACAATAAAGCAAAAGTACGAATGTAGACAGCTCTACCCCCTCTAGTAAACAAAAGCATTCGTATCTTGATTTCTTACACGCTTGAGTAAATCAGTCTCGTATATTCGAAACATCAAACGCACACTCAGTTGATTTAACGACGGTCACTTGTCAAGGACGCGAAAACAGAGATCTGTCGAGGTGGATAGATTTTTTACTTTCACGGGGAGGAGGAAACATAATCAAGACGAAAACAAATAATAAACAATAATAACACGGAAGTCCCGAAACAAAACATGCGAAGTATGATAAGGCGAAAAGCCTAAAAGGGTACGAGGTTACCTAAAATCGTGGGAAGAAAACTGTTTAATAAAGAGACTACAACGATGAAATAGTACTATGACGTGATTGTTCAATAAAGAGACTAAAACCAATAGTATATTTGTTTCTTCACTTTTATCTTTATCGAAGTAGGGCAAGTGTGCTTTGTGGTAGGGCAAGGATTTTCGTGGTCCAACCTGTCCTTGGGCAGATACCTGAAAAATCTATTTGTCAGCCCCTGTCAGTTTCTTGTGCACAAAGATATTTTAATCGGTTTCTTGTAGAAAAATGCAGAGTTCAAAATTAGCAGTCGTCTGATCATCAAAAATAACCATCCTAAAATCTCTTTGGGCAACTTAAATATCAGTAGATATAAAAGAGATCGTCCAAATTTTCTTTAAATTTGGCTGATCTGACAACCAAATCTGTTTGCCAATTTAGAGCCCAGAAATGTAAATAAATGTAAAATTCAAATTGTTTCAGTACTAATAAGCTGTAATAACACACAAAGAAACTATAATATATATCACATTTACAAACATATTTACTTTTCAAATCATTATATATATAACTGTTTCCCTAAACCTTACCTGATCTAACTACATGTAAAATGTCTTTGCTTATTCTGTTTTCTAGAAATGAAGGCATAGAAAGTGTTTCCAGTTGTTGATTTTATAATAAGACCATCACTTCTATGTGCTTTTAATAAGCAAAGGTACCTAGTCATTGATGGTATTGTTATTTCTTGGCTTATTTTCAGATTTCTTGTTTTCTTTTAGTTTTTATTTTTCTTGAGCCATAAGGATCCAAACTGCAAAAAAGAAAAAATGCAGAGAGCATGCACTTCCAAGTGTTTTACCACATCATATAACAACACATGTTAATTGTAAATTAATATGACGGCCGTGCATACAGATTCGTCTGACATGCATTTAATTTAATCTAAAATATCCCTGCTGTTTCAAAATTTCCGTCTCCATTATTGTGCTTAAGTTGAAAAAGCTACATTTCGCGATATTTAGTCCATAACCTTGGAGTATATTGTCATATAATATAGTGATTGCCTTTCTCAGATTAGCCAAGAAGGTAGCATTCGAGGTGTCAATGTAAAAGTATCAGTATGAAATGAGGGATTTCGCCTTTCATTGCTCTGTATTCACATTGTGTATTGTCAATCTTGCTTGTTAACATTTCTTAAAGCCAGGACCAATTTTTATGGTGTTTTCCTTTCTGAAACTCACCTGACATGGTTATACTTGTGGAATGTTTACATAGTAGAGTGTTAAAACAATCTTTTGGTTTTGTTTTGTGTACTCACCCTTTAAATGTTTACCAATCACCAATCATTGAATATATATTGTACTTTGAAATCAGGAAATTGTCTTTAGCTTGACATACTGTGGTGAAATTTCATGTGTACATATACTGTGACAGCATCTGCCTGATGCAATTGCTTAGAGATTTATACTTTTGCAATGGACCCATCCAAAGCAGTGAGGGGTCTTCTATGGTCCACGCCTACCATGACACAGGACCTCAGTTTTCACTGTCTTATCTGAGAGGCACTGGTGTGCCCATGGTGGGAGTCGAACTCAGGACCTTTCGGTCACGAGCTAATCACTTCATCCACTGAATTACTATTAGTTTTCTATTAGGATGAGTTTCACAGAGTACATACATCAGTAATGTGAGACTTGTAATGTTACGACTAGTGTTACAAAATGTGAACTTTATTTGAAGAATGTAGCCGATAAAAGTCTAGTTGATTTCACTTGAACTTCTTCCTGTTAAAGTCAAGATAATGACTTGATAATAATGATTCCACAAAAACTCAGTAGTACATGTGATAAAAAGGTTAACATCATTTAGTATCTGAAATTGATGGAGCATATTGTTAAGATGAAAGTTAGCATAAGTTCTTAATAGAATTGGCCTATACTTTACTGTTCGCCTTCCTATATAATTCACAGGTAAAGTTGATATTCTTATAATTTGACTTTTCTGGCGAATCAGGTTTTCATTGTAAATACCCTTCACCTTTAAGATAACAATAAAATACAACAATGTACTACTGTGATTTGTAAATCAGCCTGAAAATCACAGATTTATTTTTAGTGATTTTGCAATTGTTGTATCTCTGTAATTGAAAACCAGGTTTATGTGTTGAATGAGGTTTTATTAGTAGGTGATTTTGGTCACAATTATACAATCTGTTTTATATAGATGTAATTGTAAGGGTTGAATGAAGTTCTTGAGAAACAAGGTTTCCATCTGCATTGTGTTACACCAGCATGCGATCTGTTATTTTAAATTGTATCATTCGATCCTCACTAAGAGATGTATAGTACCCACAATGCATCATTTCCAGCATGTCATGTGATTGTTAATCTCGTAAACAGTAACTGTTGGAGCTCATTGTGAAATCTGAATTTCTATTTATCGTAAAACTTCTTATCATGAAGTAATTCAACTTTGTGACATGTCCTGGTTTCTGAGTCCTCCCATGCTTTCCCGAGCATGAGCAAACTTGGATACGACGGGTTTGTACCTATTTGCACTGAAAGTACCATGGCCATTATTCTCATGTCTGAATGAAATAGCTTTGTTTTGCAAATGGCTTAATTATTTTGGGTGATAATAAAATATTGCCAAAATGCATTTTATTTTGCTTGCAAAAGGTGCTCATTCCCATTTATTTATCTTCCTCAGTCATATAATTTATGATGTAAATCTTCTGTTAAGGTAGTGCGCTGGTCTGATGAGAAAAACAACTCTTCAGTTTATAATTTAATGAATTCGTTATGCGAGATAATGATTTCTGTTGAACTGCGACTTGAAAAGAGAAACATACTAATCGTTTCTTTCTTGTATAGGATTTTCACACCTTTATTTCACTTTAGAAATTTCCTGCTTTTAAATATCAAAAGTACAGGGCTTGTATTTGACAACAAACCATATATAGATGTCAGATTTTACTAATGTTAGATTACTAAGCTAAGAAAGGCATTAGAATAGGGACATACCATATAAGTGTTTTCCAAAAGCTGACATAGTATTGTTAAATAGTCTTTGTCAGCAATATTTGTTTCCACACAAGGTACAGTTTGGAAAATCTCAGCAGTGTAACCCCTCATTATAGCTATTTGCTTCAAATAAAGCAGTTGGTAGTAAACTCTTTTCCTTGTGATACTCTTTATCAAGTCATAACGGGTATAACTTGTTTTCAATAGTACAGTATTGTGTATTTTTGTACTTATTCCTATGTCTGCAGAGCATGAGAAGGGAATCATTTTTTATTGAATGTTGTAAATTTGTAACTTCTGATTTCAGATCAAGGAAGTGAAGGGGTCTATGGACATACACATTCACTTCTGGCTTGGACATGACTCTACTCAGGTAGGTTTAGTGTGGGAGATGACACTACTCAGGTAGGGGATGACACTACTGCGGTAGGTTTAGTGTGGGGGATGACAACATTCAGATAGGTTAAGTGTAGGAGATGACACTACTCAGGTAGGTTCAGTGTGGGAGATGACGCTACCCAGGTAGGTTTAGTGTGGGAGATGACACTACTCAGATAGGTTTAGTGTGGAAGATGACACTACTCAGGTAGGTTAAGTGTGGGAGATGACGCTACTCAGGTAGGTTTAGTGTGGGAGATGACACTTCTCAGGTAGGATAAGTGTGGGAGATGACACTACTTAGGTAGGTTAAGTGTGGGAAATGACACTACACAGATAGGTTAAGTGTGGGAGATGACACTACTCAGGTAGGTTAAGTGTGGGAGATGACACTACTCAGGTAGCTTTAGTGTGGGACATGACACTACTCAGGTAGGTTAAGTGTGGGAGATGACGCTACTCAGGTAGGTTTAATGTGGGAGATGACACTACTAGGGAAGGTTAAGTGTGGGAGATGACACTACTTAGGTAAGTTAAGTGTGGGAGATGACACTACACAGATAGGTTAAGTGTGGGAGATGACGCTACTCAGGTAGGTTTAATGTGGGGGGATGACACTACTGCGGTAGGTTTAGTGTGGGAGATGACAATACTCAGGTAGGTTAAGTGTGGGAGATGACACTACTCAGGTAGGTTTAGTGTGGGAGATGACGCTACTCAGGTAGGTTTAGTGTGAGAGATGACACTACTCAGGTAGGTTTAGTGTGGGAGATGACACTACACAGATAGGTTAAGTGTGGGAGATGACACTACTCAGGTAGGTTAGGTGTGGGAGATGACGCTACTCAGGTAGGTTTAGTGTGGGAGATGACACTACTCAGGTAGGTTAAGTGTGGGAGATGACACAACTCAGGTAGGTTAAGTGTGGGAGATGACACTACACAGATAGGTTAAGTTTGGGAGATGACGCTACACAGGTAGGTTTAGTGTGGGAGATGACACTACTCAGGCAGGTTTAGTGTGGGAGATGACACTACTCAGATAGGTTTAGTGTGGGAGATGACACTACTCAGGTAGGTTAAGTGTGGGAGATGACGCTACTCAGGTAGGTTTAGTGTGGGAGATGACACTACTCAGGTAGGTTAAGTGTGGGAGATGACACTACTTAGGTAACAAGTGTGGGAGATGACACTACACAGATAGGTTAAGTGTGAGAGATGACGCAACTCAGGTAGGTTTAGTGTGGGAGATGACACTACTCAGATAGGTTTAGGGTGTGGGGGATGACACTACACAGATAGGTTAAGTGTGGAAGATGACGCTACTCAGGTAGGTTTAATGTGGGAGATGACACTACCCAGGTAGGTTTAGTGTGGGAGATGACACTACTCAGATAGGTTTAGTGTGGAAGATGACACTACTCAGGTAGGTTAAGTGTGGGAGATGACACTACTCAGGGAGGTTTAGTGTGGGAGATGACACTACACAGATAGGTTAAGTTTGGGAGATGACGCTACACAGGTAGGTTTAGTGTGGGAGATGACACTACTCAGGTAGGTTTAGTGTGGGAGATGACACTACTCAGGTAGGTTAAGTGTGGGAGATGACACTACTTAGGTAGGTTAAGTGTGGGAGATGACACAACTCAGGTAGGTTAAGTGTGGGGGATGACACTACACAGATAGGTTAAGTTTGGGAGATGACGCTACACAGGTAGGTTAAGTGTGGGAGATGACGCTACTCAGGTAGGTTTAGTGTGGGAGATGACACTACTCAGGTAGGTTAAGTGTGGGAGATGACACTACTTAGGTAAGTTAAGTGTGGGAGATGATACTACACAGATAGGTTAAGTGTGAGAGATGACGCTACTCAGGTAGGTTAAGTGTGGGAGATGACACTACACAGATAGGTTAAGTGTGGGAGATGACGCTACTCAGGTAGGTTTAGTGTGGGAGATGGGACTACTCAGATAGGTTTAGGGTTTGGGGGATGACACTACTCAGGTAGGTTTAGTGTGGGAGATGACGCTACTCAGGTAGGTTTAGTGTGGGAGATGACACTACCCAGGTAGGTTTAGTGTGGGAGATGACACTACTCAGATAGGTTTAGTGTGGAAGATGACACTACTCAGGTAGGTTTAGTGTGGGAGATGACGCTACTCAGGTAGGTTTAGTGTGGGAGATGACACTTCTCAGGTAGGATAAGTGTGGGAGATGACACTACTTAGGTAGGTTAAGTGTGGGAGATGACACTACACAGATAGGTTAAGTGTGGGAGATGACACTACTCAGGTAGGTTAAGTGTGGGAGATAACACTACTCAAGTAGGTTTAGTGTGGGAGATGACACTACACAGATAGGTTAAGTTTGGGAGATGACGCTCCACAGGTTGGTTTAGTGTGGGAGATGACACTACTCAGGCAGGTTTAGTGTGGGGGATGACACTACTCAGATAGGTTTAGTGTATGAGATGACACTACTCAGGTAGGTTAAGTGTGGGAGATGACGCTACTCAGGTAGGTTTAGTGTGGGAGATGACACTACTCAGGTAGGTTAAGTGTGGGAGATGACACTACTTAGGTAACAAGTGTGGGAGATGACACTACACAGATAGGTTAAGTGTGAGAGATGACGCAACTCAGGTAGTTTTAGTGTGGGAGATGACACTACTCAGATAGGTTTAGGGTGTGGGGGATGACACTACACAGATAGGTTAAGTGTGGGAGATGACGCTACTCAGGTAGGTTTAATGTGGGAGATGACACTACCCAGGTAGGTTTAGTGTGGGAGATGACACTACTCAGATAGGTTTAGTGTGGAAGATGACACTACTCAGGTAGGTTAAGTGTGGGAGATGACACTACTCAGGGAGGTTTAGTGTGGGAGATGACACTACACAGATAGGTTAAGTTTGGGAGATGACGCTACACAGGTAGGTTTAGTGTGGGAGATGACACTACTCAGGTAGGTTTAGTGTGGGAGATGACACTACTCAGATAGGTTTAGTGTGGGAGATGACACTACTCAGGTAGGTTAAGTGTGGGAGATGACGCTACTCAGGTAGGTTTAGTGTGGGAGATGACACTACTCAGGTAGGTTAAGTGTGGGAGATGACACTACTTAGGTAACTTAAGTGTGGGAGATGACACTACACAGATAGGTTAAGTGTGAGAGATGACGCAACTTAGGTAGGTTTAGTGTGGGAGATGGCACTACTCAGATAGGTTTAGGGTGTGGGGGATGACACTACTCAGGTAGGTTTAGTGTGGGAGATGACGCTACTCAGGTAGGTTTAGTGTGGGAGATGACACTACCCAGGTAGGTTTAGTGTGGGAGATGACACTACTCAGATAGGTTTAGTGTGGAAGATGACACTACTCAGGTAGGTTTAGTGTAGGAGATGACGCTACTCAGGTAGGTTTAGTGTGGGAGATGACACTTCTCAGGTAGGATAAGTGTGGGAGATGACACTACTTAGGTAGGTTAAGTGTGGGAGATGACACTACACAGATAGGTTAAGTGTAGGAGATGACACTACTCAGGTAGGTTAAGTGTGGGAGATGACGCTACTCAGGTAGGTTTAGTGTGGGAGATGACACTACTCAGGTAGGTTAAGTGTGGGAGATGACACTACTTAGGTAGGTTTAGTGTGGGAGATGACACTACTCAGATAGGTTTAGTGTGGAAGATGACACTACTCAGGTAGGTTAAGTGTGGGAGATGACACTACTCAGGGAGGTTTAGTGTGGGAGATGACACTACACAGATAGGTTAAGTTTGGGAGATGACGCTACACAGGTAGGTTTAGTGTGGGAGATGACACTACTCAGGTAGGTTTAGTGTGGGAGATGACACTACTCAGATAGGTTTAGTGTGGGAGATGACACTACTCAGGTAGGTTAAGCGTGGGAGATGACGCTACTCAGGTAGGTTTAGTGTGGGAGATGACACTACTCAGGTAGGTTAAGTGTGGGAGATGACACTACTTAGGTAACTTAAGTGTGGGAGATGACACTACACAGATAGATTAAGTGTGAGAGATGACGCAACTTAGGTAGGTTTAGTGTGGGAGATGGCACTACTCAGATAGGTTTAGGGTGTGGGGGATGACACTACTCAGGTAGGTTTAGTGTGGGAGATGACGCTACTCAGGTAGGTTTAGTGTGGGAGATGACACTACCCAGGTAGGTTTAGTGTGGGAGATGACACTACTCAGATAGGTTTAGTGTGGAAGATGACACTACTCAGGTAGGTTTAGTGTAGGAGATGACGCTACTCAGGTAGGTTTAGTGTGGGAGATGACACTTCTCACGTAGGATAAGTGTGGGAGATGACGCTACTCAGGTAGGTTAAGTGTGCGAGATGACACTACTCAAGTAGGTTTAGTGTGGGAGATGACACTACTCAGGTAGGTTTAGTGTGGGAGATGACACTACTCAGATAGGTTTAGTGTGGGAGATGACACTACTCAGGTAGGTTAAGTGTGGGAGATGACGCTACTCAGGTAGGTTTAGTGTGGGAGATGACACTACTCAGGTAGGTTAAGTGTGGGAGATGACACTACTTAGGTAACTTAAGTGTGGGAGATGACACTACACAGATAGGTTAAGTGTGAGAGATGACGCAACTTAGGTAGGTTTAGTGTGGGAGATGGCACTACTCAGATAGGTTTAGGGTGTGGGGGATGACACTACTCAGGTAGGTTTAGTGTGGGAGATGACGCTACTCAGGTAGGTTTAGTGTGGGAGATGACACTACCCAGGTAGGTTTAGTGTGGGAGATGACACTACTCAGATAGGTTTAGTGTGGAAATTGACACTACTCAGGTAGGTTTAGTGTGGGAGATGACGCTACTCAGGTAGGTTTAGTGTGGGAGATGACACTTCTCAGGTAGGATTAGTGTGGGAGATGACACTACTTAGGTAGGTTAAGTGTGGGAGATGACACTACACAGATAGGTTAAGTGTAGGAGATGACACTACTCAGGTAGGTTAAGTGTGGGAGATGACACTACTCAGGTAGGTTTAGTGTGGGAGATGACACTACTCAGGTAGGTTAAGTGTGGGAGATGACGCTACTCAGGTAGGTTTAATGTGGGAGATGACACTACTCAGGTAGGTTAAGTGTGGGAGATGACACTACTTAGGTAAGTTAAGTGTGGGAGATGACACTACACAGATAGGTTAAGTGTGGGAGATGACGCTTCTCAGGTAGGTTTAATGTGGGGGGATGACACTACTGCAGTAGGTTTAGTGTGGGAGATGACAATACTCAGGTAGGTTAAGTGTTGGAGATGACACTACTCAGGTAGGTTTAGTGTAGGAGATGACGCTACTCAGGTAGGTTTAGTGTGAGAGACGACACTACTCACGTAGGTTTAGTGTGGGAGATGACACTACACAGATAGGTTAAGTGTGGGAGATGACACTACTCAGGTAGGTTAGGTGTGGGAGATGACGCTACTCAGGTAGGTTTCGTGTGGGAGATGACACTACTCAGGTAGGTTAAGTGTGGGAGATGACACTACTTAGGTAGGTTAAGTGTGGGAGATGACACTACACAGATAGGTTAAGTGTGAGATGACGCTACACAGGTAGGTTTAGTGTGGTAGATGACACTACTCAGGTAGGTTTAGTGTGGGAGATGACACTAATCAGATAGATTTAGTGTGGGAGATGACACTACTCAGGTAGGTTAAGTGTGGGAGATGACACTACTCAGGTAGGTTTAGTGTGGGAGATGACACTACTCAGGTAGGTTAAGTGTGGGAGATGACACTACTTAGGTAACTTAAGTGTGGGAGATGACACTACACAGATAGGTTAAGTGTGAGAGATGACGCAACTTAGGTAGGTTTAGTGTGGGAGATGGCACTACTCAGATAGGTTTAGGGTGTGGGGGATGACACTACTCAGGTAGGTTTAGTGTGGGAGATGACGCTACTCAGGTAGGTTTAGTGTGGGAGATGACACTACCCAGGTAGGTTTAGTGTGGGAGATGACACTACTCAGATAGGTTTAGTGTGGGAGATGACACTACTCAGGTAGGTTTAGTGTGGGAGATCACGCGACTCAGGTAGGTTTAGTGTGGGAGATGACACTTCTCAGGTAGGATAAGTGTGGGAGATGACACTACTTAGGTAGGTTAAGTGTGGGAGATGACACTACACAGATAGGTTAAGTGTGGGAGATGACACTACTCAGGTAGGTTAAGTGTGGGAGATGACACTACTCAGGTAGGTTTAGTGTGGGAGATGACACTACTCAGGTAGGTTAAGTGTGGGAGATGACGCTACTCAGGTAGGTGTAATGTGGGAGATGACACTACTCAGGTAGGTTAAGTGTGGGAGATGACACTACTTAGGTAAGTTAAGTGTGGGAGGTGACACTACACAGATAGGTTGAGTGTGGGAGATGACGCTTCTCAGGTAGGTTTAATGTGGGGGGATGACACTACTGCGGTAGGTTTAGTGTGGGAGATGACAATACTCAGGTAGGTTAAGTGTTGGAGATGACACTACTCAGGTAGGTTTAGTGTGGGAGATGACGCTACTCAGGTAGGTTTACTGTGAGAGATGACACTACTCAGGTAGGTTTAGTGTGGGAGATGACACTACACAGATAGGTTAAGTGTGGGAGATGACACTACTCAGGTAGGTTAGGTGTGGGAGATGACGCTACTCAGGTAGGTTTAGTGTGGGAGATGACACTACTCAGGTAGGTTAAGTGTGGGAGATGACACTACTTAGGTAGGTTAAGTGTGGGAGATGACACTACACAGATAGGTTAAGTGTGAGATGACGCTACACAGGTAGGTTTAGTGTGGGAGATGACACTACTCAGGTAGGTTTAGTGTGGGAGATGACACTAATCAGATAGATTTAGTGTGGGAGATGACACTACTCAGGTAGGTTAAGTGTGGGAGATGACACTACTCAGGTAGGTTTAGTGTGGGAGATGACACTACTCAGGTAGGTTAAGTGTGGGAGATGACACTACTTAGGTCACTTAAGTGTGGGAGATGACACTACACAGATAGGTTAAGTGTGAGAGATCACGCTAATCAGGTAGGTTTAGTGTGGAAGATGACACTACTTAGGTAGGTTTAGTGTGGGAGATGGCACTACACAGATAGGTTAAGTGTGGGAGATGACGCTACTCAGGTAGGTTAAGTGTGGGAGATGACACTACTCAGATAGGTTTAGTGTGGGAGATGACACTACTCAGGTAGGTTAAGTGTGGGAGATGATGCTACTCAGGTAGGTTTAGTGTGGGAGATGACACTACTCAGGTAGGTTAAGTGTGGGAGATGACACTACTCAGGTAGGTTAAGTGTGGGAGATGACACTACTTAGGTAACTTAAGTGTGGGAGATGACACTGCACAGATAGTTTAAGTGTGAGAGATCACTCTAATCAGGTAGGTTTAGTGTGGAAGATGACACTACTCAGGTAGGTTAAGTGTGGGAGATGACACTACTCAGGTAGGTTTTGTGTGGGAGATGACACTACTCAGGTAGGTTTAGTGTGGGAGATGACACTACTTAGGTAGGATTAGTGTGGGAGATGACACTACACAGATAGGTTAAGTGTGGGAGATGACGCTACTCAGGTAGGTTAAGTGTGGGAGATGACACTACTCAGATAGGTTTAGTGTGGGAGATGACACTACTCAGGTAGGTTAAGTGTGGGAGATGATGCTACTCAGGTAGGTTTAGTGTGGGAGATGATACTACTCAGGTAGGTTAAGTGTGGGAGATGACACCACTTAGGTAAGTTAAGTGTGGGAGATGACACTACACAGATAGGTTAAGTGTGGGAGATGACGCTACTCAGGTAGGTTTAATGTGGGAGATGACACTACTCAGATAGGTTTAGTGAGGGGGATGACACTACTGCGGTAGGTTTAGTGTGGGAGATGACAATACTCAGGTAGGTTAAGTGTGGGAGTTGACACTACTCAGGTAGGGTTAGTGTGGGAGATGACGCTACTCAGGTAGGTTTAGTGTGAGAGATGACACTACTCAGGTAGGTTTAGTGTGGGAGATGACACTACTCAGATAGGTTTAGTGTGGGAGATGACACTACTCAGGTGGGTTAGGTGTGGGAGTTGACGCTTCTCAGGAAGATTTAGTGTGGGAGATAACACTACTCAGGTAGGTTAAGTGTGGGAGATGACACTACTTAGGTAGGTTAAGTGTGGGAGATGACACTACACAGATAGGTTAAGTGTGGGAGATGACGCTACTCAGGTAGGTTTAGTGTGGGAGATGACACTACTCAGGTAGGTTTAGTGTGGGAGATGACACTACTCAGATAGGTTAAGTGTGGGAGATGACACTACTTAGGTAACTTAAGTGTGGGAGATGACACTACACAGATAGGTTAAGTGTGAGAGATGACGCTACTCAGGTAGGTTTAGTGTGGGAGATGACACTACTCAGATAGGTTTAGTGTGTGGGGGATGGCACTACTCAGGTAGGTTAAGTGTGGGAGATGACACTACTCAGGTAGGTTTAGTGTGGGAGATGACGCTACTCACGTAGGTTTAGTGTGGGAGATGACACTACTCAGATAGGTTTAGTGTGGGAGATGACACTACTCAGGTAGGTTTAGTGTGGGAGATGACGCTACTCAGGTAGGTTTAGTGTGGGAGATGACACTACTGAGGTAGTTTTAGTGTGGGAGATGACGCTACTCAGGTAAGTTTAGTGTGGGAGATGACACTACTCAGATAGGTTTAGTGTGGGAGATAACACTACTCAGGTAAGTTAGGTGTGGGAGATGACGCTACTCAGGTAGGTTTAGTTTGGGAGATGACACTACTCAGGTAGGTTAAGTGTGGGAGATGACACTACTTAAGTAGGTTAAGTGTGGGAGATGACACTACACAGATAGTTTAAGTGTGGGAGATGACGCTACTCAGGTAGGTTTAGTGTGGGAGATGACACTACTCAGGTAGGTTTAGTGTGGGAGATGACACTACTCAGGTAGGTTAACTGTGGGAGAAGACACTACTCAGGTAGGTTTAGTGTTGGAGATGACACTACTCAGGTAGGTTAAGTGTGGGAGATGACACTACTTAGGTAACTTAAGTGTGGGAGATGACACTACTTAGGTAACTTAAGTGTGGGAGATGACGCTACTCAGGTAGGTTTAGTGTGGAAGATGACACTACTCAGGTAGGATAAGTGTGGGAGATGACAATACTCAGGTAGGTTTAGTGTGGGAGATGACACTACTCAGGTAGGTTTAGTGTGGGAGATGACACTACTTAGGTAGGTTAAGTGTGGGAGATGACACTACACAGATAGGTTAAGTGTGGGAGATGATGCTACTCAGGTAGGTTAATTGTGGGAGATGACACTACTCAGGTAGGTTTAGTGTGGGAGATGACACTACTCAGGTAGGTTAAGTGTGGGAGATGATGCTACTCAGGTAGGTTTAATGTGGGAGATGACACTACTGAGGTAGGTTAAGTGTGGGAGATGACACTACTTAGGTAAGTTAAGTGTGGGAGATGACACTACACAGATAGGTTAAGTGTGGGAGATGACGCTACTCAGGTAGGTTTAATGTGGGAGATGACACTACTCAGATAGGTTTAGTGTGGGGGATGACACTACTGCGGTAGGTTTAGTGTGGGAGATGACAATACTCAGGTAGGTTAAGTGTGGGAGATGACACTACTCAGGTAGGTTTAGTGTGGGAGATGACGCTACTCAGGTAGGTTTAGTGTGAGAGATGACACTACTCAGGTAGGTTTAGTGTGGGAGATGACACTACTCAGATAGGTTTAGTGTGGGAGATGACACTACTCAGGTAGGTTAGGTGTGGGAGATGACGCTACTCAGGTAGGTTTAGTGTGGGAGATGACACTACTCAGGTAGGTTAAGTGTGGGAGATGACACTACTTAGGTAGGTTAAGTGTGGGAGATGACACAACACAGATAGGTTAAGTATGGGAGATGACGCTACTCAGGTAGGTTAAGTGTGGGAGATGATACTACTCAGGTAGGTTTAGTGTGGGAGATGACACTACTCAGATAGGTTAAGTGTGGGAGATGACACTACTTAGGTAACTTAAGTGTGGGAGATGACACTACACAGATGGGTTAAGTGTGAGAGATGACGCTACTCAGGTAGGTTTAGTGTGGGAGATGACACTACTCAGATAGGTTTAGTGTGTGGGGGATGACACTACTCAGGTAGGTTAAGTGTGGGAGATGACACTACTCAGATAGGTTTAGTGTGGGAGATGACGCTACTCAGGTAGGTTTAGTGTGGGAGATGACACTACTCAGATAGGTTTAGTGTGGGAGATGACACTACTCAGATAGGTTTAGTGTGGGAGATGACACTACTCAGGTAGGTTTAGTGTGGGGGATGACGCTACTCAGGTGGTTTAGTGTTGGAGATGACACTACTCAGGTAGGTTAAGTGTGGGAGATGACAGTACTTAGGTAGGTTAAGTGTGGGAGATGAGACTACACAGATAGGTTAAGTGTGGGAGATGACGCAACTCAGGTAGGTTTAATGTGGGAGATGACACTACTCAGATAGGTTTAGTGTGGGGGATGACACTACTCAGGTAGGTTAAGTGTGGGAGATGACACTACTCAGATAGGTTTAGTGTGGGAGATGACGCTACTCATGTAGTTTTAGAGTGGGAGATGACACTACCAGGTGTGAGAGATGACACTACCAGGTGTGAGAGATGACACTACCCTGATGTGGGAGATGGCACTACTCAGGTAGGTTAATATTGGGAGGAGTGCATTTAGTAGATAAAATCATTGTGGAAGAGAATTAATATTGGTGCGAAGTAAAAAAAACAAACAAATTAAAAGCAATGTAAATTACAAAGATATTTCAACATTGTGTTCATAATAAATGGAACAACATTGTGTAGAAATGCATAGTGTTCTAAATACTGGAAACAGGGATAAGTACGTTGATTTGCATAGGTGACGTTGTTGGCATTTAACTGGTATACCTTTATATTCATCTTTAATCATTCAAAATAATACAGTTATATCAAGTATTTATTTCAGTTTTCATTCTTAAATCAAGCATAGAACTATCAGACAACTTGTCACTATTTTCCTGTATTAAATATATTTCCGAAGATCACATTGGTATTAAAGAAAATGATTTTTGTATAATTTATGTTACAAGTAAATGATAAAATTGACAACTTTTTTAATCAAGGACGAGGCTGGAGTAGCAGCATTTAAGACTGTGGAACTTGACGATTACCTAGGTGGTGCTGCAGTACAACATCGTGAAGTTCAAGGTCATGAATCTAAGCTGTTCCTGAATTACTTCAAACCAAAAGGTTTAAGGTAGGTAGCAAAAGAATAGCGAATGTACAGATGAATTCATCAATATCTTTAAGTTTGTATCCACTTTAGTTGGTCAGAATTTTCTCAATAGAAACAGAGGGATCTGTCCTCAAAAGTGTTCCAAATGTCCTGTTGTAGTGAAATTTATACAACCCTTATGCTACCAGTTGAGAAAACATGGTTTTGATTAGATTAATGTAAAGATATGACATTGTGTTAAATTTAATGGTATGGCTTTGAATTACAGGTCCTTTAACAGTCTGAAAAAGTAACATAAACAACTACCAAACAGGAAGGGGAAGGGTTAATGTAGTGGTTCAGCACTTGACTTGTGGCACTGATGACATGGGTTCAGTTCTCGGATTGTTCCTGAATGTTTAAGAGTTTGGTTACTTCCTGCTTCCATTTCGTAATATGACTGAATAATCATTTATAGCAGTGTAAAGCACAAAAAAAGACCAACCAACGCAAGACAGTTAACCCATCAAAACAAAATATAGTATTACCCTTTAAGGATATGCTATTTATTTTCAGTTCCCACCAGTAAAACTGGAGGGGACTATAGGTTTTCCACTCGGTCTGTCTGTCTGAGACACTTTCGTTTTCCTGACTTTTTTTGCAGCCGTTGAAGTTATTTGTTGAAATTTGGTATGTAGCTTTGCATCAATGAGTTACAGATTGAGTTCAAGTTTAATCATGACTGACCTACTCTTGGAAGAGTTACTGCCCTTGGATTTACGGAAACTGGTTGGGGCATGTATTGTTTCAACAATACTTAGTATGCTTGTTCTTTTTAAATGTTGTCTCCTTTGATTTTTAGATACTTGGATGGTGGAGTAAAGTCTGGATTTAACCATGTAGGGCATAAACTTAAATCAAGACTTCTACATGTGAAAGGAAAGCATCATGTCAGAGTGTCAGAAGTGAGTATTTTAGAAAGACAAAGGGATCTGACTAAGGTTTGATGCCTAATGAAATACTGCTACTTCATAGGACGAGGTTCTGGGCATATACAGGTAGTGGGTTCCTCTGACCTGAAATACCACTATAAAATGATATGTCCCAATTTGTCACTTATATTTTGATATATTCTGAGTAATTATCTCGGTCCAGTGTACTAAGGTTTTAGTGTTAGACATTAAAAGTTATTATCTCAGTCCATTGTACTAAGGTTTTAGTGTTTTGTGTTAGTCATTGTTAGTAATTATTTCAGTCCAGTATAGTAAGGTTTTTGTGTTTATAAATTATTAGAAATTATCTCAGTTCGGTATAGTAAATTTTTAGTGTTTGTCATTGTTAGTAATAATCTCAGTCCAGTATAGTAAGGTTTTTGTGTTTGTCATTGTTAGAAATTATCTCAGTCCAGTATAGTAAGGTTTTAGTGTTAGTCATTGTTAGTAATTATCAGTCCAGTATAGTAAGGTTTTAGTGTTAGTCATTGTTAGTAATTATTTCAGTCCAGTGTACTAAGGTTTTAGTGTTAGTAATTGTTAGTAATTATCTCAGTCCTGTATAGTAAGGTTTTAGTATTTGTCATTGTTAGTAATTATCTCAGTCCGGTATAGTTAGGTTTTAGTGTTAGTCATTGTTAGTAATTATCTCATATCACTATTATAACATATTACTGTGATAACATATAACTATGATAACATATTAATATGGTAACATATTACTATGATGATGTATTGCTATGATAAGGTATTACTATGGTAACATTATTATTACTATGATACCATATCACTATGATAACATATTACTATGGTAACATATTACTATGATAACGTATCACTATGGTAACATATTACTAAGTTAACATTACAGGTACCTACAAGTTGGTCCTCAATGAACAATGGAGATGTATTCATAATGGACACAGGTATTATTTTATTTGTGTGGTGTGGAGGGGAAGCCAGTCGAACGGAGAGACTCAAGGTGAGATTTAAAAAGTCAAAATATAGGACACCTATGGTGAATGAGGTATTTCTTACATATGACAATTTATGTGTTTGTCATTGTATTTCCTTTAGAAACAAATTTAAGAAGTATGTTATTTTCATCTACACAGTGAATCAATGAGGTTTTGGGGATTTTTAGTGTAAAGAGTTATAAATAAGATATCTTGTTGTGTTACAGGGATTGCAGCATGCTCGCCAGCTTCGAGACGAGAGGAAACAAGCTAATATAGTGACCATAGAGGCCAATGAGGAGGATAAAATGCACGCAGACGAAAAGAAGGTATGCTTCTGTCAGTGGGACTAGTTGGTTAGTGGTATTGTACTTGACTTCTCATGTGAAGATCGATACTTAAACTGGATTGTTTAATTCATTGAGGTTTATAGTGTGTCTGCCTCTCAAATTTTCCTTTGGGTGAGAGAGTGTAAACTAAGACCCATGAGTCACTGTTTATGATTGTGCATAAGAAATCCCTCATTCCTTTTTGGTGGTTTTGTTTTATCGGTTAAATTTTAAGGCATTACATCTGGCAGGTTCAGCCACAATTTAAGGGAGACAATTCTGGGTGTTAATGTGTTGCTAAATTTGGACAATTTACCTGAAGTTCTTTAGGATTATACAGGCATGTGAAATTGTCGCCAATTAGCGAAATTCCAAATTCAACCCCCCCCCCCCCCCCGAAATCTTTTTTTTCTAATCTTTGCCGACTTCTCCAGTCTATCACTAACAGAAAAAAATCCAGAATATCTGGAATTTACGGACTTGTTTGCCATTTAGACACACCAATATTCGGTATCATCAGAACGCTTTAAATAAAGTAGACTGCAAAGGGTGCCAGAATGCACCATTACATTCTAGAATCTCAATTTTTTCGGGGGGGGGGAGCATAGGGTTAAGGCTAACCCTAACCCCAGACCCCCTAGCCTGTTCCCTCACTTCGCTCGGTCAATAGTCAGTCAATTTATTTTCAGACTTTTTTTACAATTCTTCACTCACATGCCTGATTATAGGCTCCAGATGTTATAATAATGACTTCATATCCTTACACTTTATAATTATAGATTTTTGAGAAATACTTACCACTGTCTGAAAAGGGTGCATTGAAGACAAAGGAGGAAGGAGGTTCTGATGAAGTCTCCGAAAGGAAAGGAGCGTCAGAAATCAAACTCTATGTGTAAGTCACAGAGTCCAAAATTACATTTAATATCCAGAACAAATCAGTCAGTTTTCGTATATGGACCAAATTCTTGTTTTATGAGAAAGGGTCCATTATGCCCCAGGATCAATAGATAGTGGGCATATTGTTTCTGTCCTGTCTGTCTGTCTGTTTGTTTGTTTGTCTGTTGTCAACTTTAACCTTAGCTATAACTTTTGAACTATGAGGGATAGAGACTTCATATTCGACATGCGTACTCAACTAATGAAGCCCTTTCAAATGCAACTGAGGTCGATGACTTTTTGACCTTGACAATGACCTTCACACTAAATTGTTTGTATGTTTGTTTGTCTGTTTTCAATTATAACCTTGGCCATAAATTTTGAACTGTGAGGGATAGAGACTTCATATTCCACATGCGTACTCGATGAATGAAGCCTTCTCATTAGATAAAATTAGATGGGTAAAGGTCCTTGAGTTAGTTGATGGGGCTCGAACTCTTGGAATGTGTCCCTTTGTCTTGAAAATATCTCTTACTGTTTCAGGTGAGTTTGTTTCTCGAGGCAGAATCTATGCAAAAAAATATTTACTGCTATAATATAATGGAAAGAGTGTCAGGCCCATTCATTTAAGATAAGATTTTTTTTATTATTTCTTGTAGGTGCTCTGAGGAAGATGGAACCTTGAAACTATCAGAAGTGAAGTCTGGACCGCTCCTCAAGAAAGACCTGGACTCTTCTGTATATATTATTATATTCCTTACAAATGAACGTTTTCGGGTATATATGAATGGCCCAACAAGTCCATTCATCTGTTTGTCTGATGAAGAAGTTTTTAAAAACTACTTTCTTATTTAAAGACATCTGATATATATTTTTGATAAGGTTGATATTTCTCACAATTTTACCCACGATGCATAGGTTTGTTATGATCTTTATGAAAGGTCAAGACCAAAAGAAAAACTGTATTTGGTTGATAAAACTGAAGCTGTAACATGATTTGCTGGATACTGTTGTTACACATGACACAAGGCTATGTCATACCTTCGACCCAAGGTCCTGTCTCCAAGGTCAAGGTCACAGGGATATTTTTTGTGTGATTTTGCTTCTGCTTGAGGAATTTTTCCATCAAATATGATTTGAATTATGTTGTCTATACACATTGTCGTATTGTGTTGAGATTTGTTCTAGTAGCATTGACGTTTCTCTCAGTAGATAGGTAAAAGGTACAGTCAAACGTGCTATAGAGAATACCTGTATTAAGCAATCACCTGTCTATAGAAATCACCTGCATATAACAATCATCTGTCTATAGCAACCACCTTTCTCTGTTCCTTTCTACTTATTTCTATAGAAAAAATCAACCTGTATTAACAGGTCACTTGTCTTAAGAGACCATTGCACTTTTTGGTGGTCACTTTCAACACGTTTGCCTTTCTTACTCCAAAGTGAAATAGCCTTGTAATAAAGAATTTCTGAATGAATTGCTCAGATAAATTTACAATATGTAGTCTCGCTGCATTTTCAAAGACTCAATGTGATATATGTTTGTCCTCAGTGCTTCAGTTTGGTCAGTGGCCAAGATTGAAAGATTTTTGAAGTGCAGCGTGCAGATGCCGTCACCATACAAATGTGTATATATAATCACCAAACATCTTGTTTATTTCAGGAGTCCTACATCATAAACAATGGAGTGTCTGGAATCTGGGCTTGGATTGGAAAGAACTCTTCTGCAAAGGAGAGAAAAGAAGCCATGAGGATTGCCCTAGTAGGTTCTTCATGAAAATTCAATGAAGTAGAAAAGAAAAGAGAGCAACTGAAATAGTGCATGTCTTGTCCAGGAGACGTTATTCAGTGTCCAAGTATTAGAATTGGTTTAGTGTCTACAAAAACAAACACTGACAATTGGCCAGTCACATATCAATCAGTGACAGTGACCAAAACTTATCTTTTACTGACTGTCTGTAATTCATTGTTATAAATGATGTGAAACAATAAAAACAAAACTTATATGATAATATGTACATGTACTTGACTTTCTCTCTGTGTTGTGTATTGCGTAGGGATTTATCAAGAGGAATAACCTACCAACAAGCACTAGTGTCAGACGTGTGGTAGAGAATGGAGAACCCTCAGATTTTAAATCCTTGTTTCGAGACTGGCCTCAGCCTCCTGTCACAGGGAAAGTCTACAGGAAAAAAAGAAACGGTAAGAACAATAAAATAATGTAAGTACTAGTGTCACACGTGTGGTAGAGAATGTAGAACCCTCAGATTTTAAGTGCTTTGCCGCTTGTTCCGAGACTGGCCTCAGCCTCCTGTCACAGGGAAAGTCTACAGCAAGAATAGAATCGGTAAGAACAATGAAAATGTCAAGCGAAGGAAGATGGTAATGGAAATAAACTCCGTGATAAAAAATGAACAAGGTGATCTATAGACAGTGGACATGGTGAAGTAGTTAAGCATGAGCTTGTATTACAGAAGATGCAAGTCTGATCTGTGTATGTATACGTTCAAAGGAGTGATGACCTGGAAAAACATCAAACCCTAATAAACCAAGCAGTATAGTCTATAGACGTGAAACTGGCATAGAAGTGACATAGGCTTTTTTGTCTTCATATGACGGAAAAGTGTGTCAGAATATTTTTGGCTGAAATATTTTCAGTAGTGGATTGACGATTTTTTTTTTTGTTTTGGTTTTTTTTATCATTGTACACTGCAGCAGTATTTTAATCGGTTTAATGATTGTTTTTTATGCTACATATATACAGGTATGTGAAGAAGAAATTGTTTGGACTGTAGTTGTAAATTTCATCTACCAATTATATAAATCTGTTCACTATAACCGTGAAGAAAAAGTTCCAGTACTATTTCTATAATTGACTTGTATGTATATTTCTTGTATTTTCTGCTACATTTCTGTTTATTTTAAATGTTTTCAAATAGGAAAATGTAAAATGAACACTCTTTTCAGCAAAATCTATTCAGAGCAAATTTGATGCCTCAACACTGCATTCCAATATTCAACTAGTAGCCGAAACTCAGATGTTTGACGATGGTTCCGGCCGAGTAGAGGTAGGTCAGCTTATCTTCATATCCTCCGATGAAGAATTTTTAGATGAAGAAGTAATTTAAGATCAATAAACAGCATTATTTCTGAGATTTCTAAAGGAATGTACATGTATAATATTTCCCCTGTCACCATAACATTTGGGGTTATTGTGTAGATAAAAATGTCCCACTTTATTTAGATTGGTCAGTAAACATACTACATTGCACTGACAGATGTATTATTCTTAATCTTTCAGGTATGGAGAGTCAAGGACTTTGACCTGGAACCAATACATAGCCAGTATATGGGACAGTTCTTTGCTGGAGATTGCTATGTTATTCAGTATACCTACAAAGCTGGTGGCAAAGAGAACCACATCATCTATTACTGGCAGGTAAGCTGATTCAAACGTCAAAGTCATAGATTATTAAATTTTCTGAGTTACTGTTTACACTTTAAAACTTATATCTAACGATAAGGAAATTGATTGATTATTGTTTTACATCACTTCAGGATTATTTCACATATATACTGACAGCATCCACCTCATGCATTGCATAGGAAGATATACAAAGGACCCATTTTAAGCAGTGAGGGATCTTCTACCTGCCACTGCTACAGTGACACGAGCTTTCAGTTTTTACTGTCTCATTTTAAAAACAGGACACTGGTGTGCTCACTGCCAGAGTCGAACCTGGTACCTTTGTGGCATGAGCCAAGCATCTCATCCATTGAGCCACACCGGCTCAGCAACAATGAAGTGATCATGCTTATGTCATAATAAAATAATATCCCAGTATGTTACATTTATTGTCAATGTGATGCAATATACTATGGAATTAAGGTAGCTCACTCAGTGAGGTGCATGGCTGCGTTAGGGACCTGCCAGTGACGGTGGGGCGGGGCAGGCTTGGTGTAGTGGTTAAGCGCTTGGCTTGCGGCGCCGACGATCCGGGTTCGATCCCGGGTTGCGCCACTATGTTTAAGAGGTTGGTTACCTCCTGCCTCCATCTCGGGATATAACTGAAAAATTGTTGAAAGCGACATATAACACCAATCAATCAACCAACCAACCAACGGTGGGTCGGGCTTGGTGTAGTGGTTAAGCGCTTGGATGGCGGCGCCGACGATCCGAGTTCGATTCCCGGGTTGCGCCACTTTGTTTAAGAGGTTGGTCACCTTCTGCTTCCATGTCGCGATATAACTGAAAAATTCTTGAAAGCGACGTAAAACACTAATCAACCAACCAACCAACCAGTGATGGTTATATGTCTTGTTGATAAGACGGTAAAAACTGAGGTCCTCTGTCATGATACATTGCAAGTCCTCTGTCGTGGTACAATGATAGATAAGACAGTAAAAACGGAGGTCCTCTGTCATGGTACATTGATAGTACTCTGTCATGGTACACTGATAGATAAGACAGTAAAAACAGAGACCCTCTGTCATGGTACAATGATAGATAAGACAGTAAAAACAGAGGCCCTCTGTCATGGTATAATGATAGATAAGACAGTAAAAACGGAGGTCCTCTGTCATAGTACATTGATAGTCCTCAGTCATGGTACAATGATAGATAAGACAGTAAAAGACAGAGGCCCTCTGTTATGGTAAAATGATAGATAAGACAGTAAAAGACAGAGGCCCTCTGTCATGGTACAATGATAGATAAGACAGTAAAAATCTGCTATAATACAATGGTAGATAAGACAGTAAAAACGGAGGTCCTCTGTCATGGTACAATGACAGATAAGACAGTAAAAAGTGGAGGTCCTCTGTCATGGTACATTGATAGTTTAAGACCCCTTGCTACTTTAGGTATAGATTGTATGCATATAATGTAAGAAAAGAATTTACGATCAAATTATGCTATCACAGTTTTAAAGTATGGGGCTGGGAGAATTGATCAAATTGTTGATGTATAAATAAAATTTGGTAGCAAATTGGCAACAAGATCAAGGGGAAATTTTATCTTGCACATCGCAGGGTGTAATTTGCAAAATTATTCAGTAATGGAAATACAGGGAACGAATGGCTTATTGTTTGAACACATGGAAAATGAAACCACAATGTTGTTAAGTGCAAATTCTCCAAGAACTCTTTTGCAGCTCATGAAATTTACAGTTAACATGCTGAACTCATTTTCACTGAACATCAACAATAAACCATTCATTCCTTATACTTTCCCAAATCTTGGTATAACAGACCTGATATTGAATAACATTTCAATTTTGATTTGCAAGCATTACTTACCGCTGAAGCATTTAAAATATTTGTATTATTGTAGGGATTAAAGTCAACAAGTGATGAGAAGGGAACATCAGCCTTAAAGGCTGCAGAACTTATTGACAAACTAGGGGGAGCTGCTGTCCAGGTTTGTAGACATACTGTAAAGTGAACCCTTTAAGTTTTCGTGTGCCCTTAATTTTTCACGAATTTCGTGAATGATCAAATTTGCGAATTTTAAAAGCAGCGAAATATATTATCTGGATTTAACAATGTTTTCTTGACCTTTTTTGTCCTGTGAAGCCAATTTGACTTATATTAAAATTGTTCAAAACTCATGAGATGTTTTTATCTCTGCATCATCACAGTGTGAGCCATTATACCTTATCTTACCTTATTACCTAGACTCTATATGCTGATGAGATGATATAATACTTGTATTACTAGTATTGTGTTAAACAATCATAAAACCATGAAAATAAAGGGCATCGAAATATGGAAAATTGAAAATTTGTGCAAATAAAAGCAGCGAAATTAAAGGGGGTTTACAATAGTTAAATTATCAAACATCTTATTTTATTTATGCTGTGTTTGTCAGATGGAATCCAGTTGGAACTGTATATTATACAGTTGATTTTTATTTACTCAAAGTTAGATAATTCAAACTTTGTAAAAATCCTTTCTCAAGTTCCTGTTCATTAAGTCTTTGGTATTTACCAAAAATATGTTATGAATATATGATATTTGAATCTATTAACCAAAGTAGTATTGTTTGATAAGCATTTATCAATTCTATATCAATACATTAGTAGTGCTATCCTTTATAAGATTTTAATTCGATATTGAAATGAAGTGTTGGCAGGAACTCACAGTTGGACACTCTGGGTCATGAAGTTGTTTTGCCATGTATCACTATGGATAGGATAGAGTATCACTCAGTTATAAACCTGCTAACCCAAACCAGTCTCAACACTTTGTCAAAACATTAACATATACCATAGACAATAATGAAAACTTAATGCTTAAGCTGTTACAGAGTTGTCAGTATATTTAAAGGTATTATGCTAAACAGTTTTGCTACCCTACTCATTACAAAACTATACTAATTAAATGACACTGTTCAAATAGGTGTTGGGAAGCGACATTAGATATTGATACTGAGCTACATTACATCACTGGGTAGCATACTGTGGTTTGAACTACATTGGCAAATCATTGTGTTTTGGCATCTTTACTATGGAAGGGTTTTCGATCCGCTATGCTACTCTACCATGTTTTTTTAGATATCTGTTTTTAGGCAAAATTTAACATACATGACAAACATCAGTGTTGGCACCAGTTCTCCTTAATTTTCTATAAACATGTACTTCTCATCTCTTTTCGCAGTTTTATTTGGTCAATCCGATTCTAAATAATGTAATGCTGTTTAAAATATATGTATATCCGACTAATGATAATACGAAATGATACAAACTAGGACTTGTATCACAATAAATGTTGACATATAAGCATTTCCTTGCTGCGTTATGTGGGATGTCATCACCATAGCAACGAAATAATCTTGACATGATTTAGACCAAGAATCAATTTATTTTGTAGGTCCGAGTGGTGCAAGGAAAAGAGCCACCTCATTTTATGTCCATGTTTGACGGAAAAATGGTGATCTTTTCTGTAAGAACATTATTTATCTGTATGGTGTAAGCAATTTCATGTTCAAATGAATCATGTCTATAAATTGAGCTACTAAACTTATGTTGTAAATAATACCACATTAATAACATAAGGTTAATATTCACTTCAAGGTTCAAGGTGAATATTGTATTCCCTCTACAAATTCAAGCTCCATTGTCAGTATTTAATACAATGTTCAAGTTCAGTTTTTGATTCAGAGTTAATTCATATGATCTGTTTGGATTCAGTGATGAAGCCTTTGGGCTTATGATGGCAAGGCGGTTCACACTCCACCAGAGTCTGATTTTCATCCTGTCTGACTAGACAACAATACTGTGTTGAAATAAACTTTAGCATCTATAACATCTTTTCATGCTTCAAGTGGGTCTGTTGTAAAAGTCAAAGTTTAATTGCCCATTTCATCGGCAAGTGGCATCAAATACACCTTTCTCCAATTTAACTTGCTGTAGGGGCAATATCCGACATATGATATTTTGCTGCTCAAATTTGCATTCAGTTATTGCGATGTCTTAATCAAAGCTATATTTTATTTGTGTCATAATAAAAATTCCTGCAAAAAGTGGTTTGTAGGACATTAGGCTGCTAACATCGTGAAAAATAGTGTCTACGAACATCGTGTAAAATTGGACAAAGGTAGATTGAAGACAGTATATTCTTGGTATTGCATTAAATAATCTATCAGAAATTCCATATGTATGCCTAGAAGAGAGTCTCATTCGAATAAACCACAAGCAGCAATCAGTACTCACTTAATACAAAACACTGTATTGAATCTTTTCGTTACACAGAGTAATTTCCCATTCTGACGTAAAACAATTATGACGTCATCAAATTCCTCTGAAAACGTCAGTTGTGAACTATCATTTCCCTGAGTTTTAGATCAGTAACAGTTTCCATAAAATTTGATGACGTCATAAAGACCGAATACTGCGGCTTGAACATAGATAAATATGTAGATCTACGTATTTTGCATTGTTTTTAGTTTACAATAACTATAGTGTAGATATAGTGCACTGAAGAGATATATAAATTGTTAAATGTGCATATGGTGTACTAAATTTATACATGGAATTTATACATGTGTATATGTTTTAATATTTATATTGTTAATTGAATGGATGATATACAATATGTTTTTAGGGTGGCCATGCTGGTTGGGGTGGAGCCAACAACAATAACGTAGAGGGACCTGGTGATAGCTATATGTTACAATTCCGAGGAACAAACCCACTCAACACAAAGGCTGTGCAGGTATTTATTGACTATTTCAAGGTCACTGACTGAATGTTGTGAAGTATCCCACCTAAAACACATGCCTGGTAGAGGACCAAACTTGTGATAGGTTTCATTGTACTTTACATTAACAACAGAAAATATAGTTAAACTTTTCATTTCCTATTGAATTAAGCAAGCTAAGTCTTTTGTTGAAAAAAGATTAAATCTTTCGAAATACAGACAAAATATTTTTGAAAATTGTTTGTTTTTATCCCCCAGGATCGATAGATCGGGGACATGTTGTCTTTGTCCTGTTTGTTTGTCTGTTGTCAACTTTAACCTTGCCTATAACTTCATATTTCACATGCGTATTCAACTAATAAAGTCCTTTCAATTTACACCAAGGTCTATGACCTTTTGACCTTGTCAATGACCTTCATGCTAAATATAATTTTTTATCCAATTATGGATACTCAAATTTGCATATTCTGGTCTTCTATGTAATTTTTGTGTGTTTTTTGTATGTAGTTACCGAAATAGGACCTAAGGGTCATCTTGTGCTGCTGACTTAAGTGCATGCATCCTATAATGCATCTGACCTACATTTTCTGCTCGAGTGACTTGGTTAAGTAGTTTGGGGTAATTCAGTATTAAAGAAAGTATAAGTGCTACAGTTACCAAACTTGCAGTTCATCTACGGATGCTGGCTTAAACGCATCTGACCTTGATTTTGCACTTTAGTGACTCGGTTCAGGATTACAATATACATGTATATAGGACTATCTACTGTTCTCTTTAGTTTTAATAAATACTGTATCGAGTTGAGCATGGTAATCTTTAATTACACTATGTTTTTTTCTGTGTTCACAATGTTTCCCGCCAATGACTGACAATAAGTCTGAAGTCAGAGAACTGACTGTAATAATGTTTGTTTTGCAGAAAGGAAAGTCATACAAGCAGTTAATAGAAGAACTTGAAGAATCAAATGAAGCAATAACACTGGTCAAAGAGGTAGGTACACATACATTGTCTAGGCACGAAAAACATGGTATGGTATATTTTCGGTAGGAACAATTGTATTCATTGTTTGTCATGTCACAGTACAGTTTTTTCTCTTTGGCAACTCATGCTTTAGACCTCTATCCAGATCTGATAATGTTAATGATACCTTGCATAGTACATAGAACCAACTTGGTGTTTATGGAGATGCAAAAATGTTGTAGATGAAAATTCAGTAATAAATTTTGAATCTGTTACTTTAGACTGTTGAGAACGGTTCATTGGATTTCCAAGACGTATCCAAGTTCCCTCTTGCACAGCTTCAAGGACCCGCTGATCAGCTGCAATCGGGAGTCGATCGAGAGAGGTGAGTGTTTTTCATATGAAAAAGTCGTAACAAATTCTCATTTCTGTATTAAAAGGAGCTTAACTAGCATAATTAGGTGAAGATTTGGTTTAAGCATATCTCATTTTCTGAAAGTAGTGAGACTGTATGGAGTATAGGGGGTTTTTTTTAGCAAGTATGAGAAAGTGGTCAGCCAGTTTGGGACAAAATCCGAAGGTCATATGTTTAAATTCTTAAAGCCAGTGTTATATTGAATGTATATAAAATGGAGCCTTTATACAATTGTCTATAGTGGGAATGGGAGGGAGGTTAATTGTTCCAATAGTGCTGTATTAGTACTGACAGTCAGAGTTTGAATACTGGGGCCAGTTGTTTGAAACTTTAAACACTGGTTAAGCCAAAGAATGGTTAAATTTCATCTAACCATATCTTTGATATGAGAAGGCTTTAAGTCATAATCTGTGTACCGTTTTGTACAATATTAAATAACCTGTGTAAAGTAATTTAGGTTTTTATACACAAATCATATAAATTGAATTAATTGTCTCTCAAACTTAACCAGTTATTAAAGTTTCGAACAACTGGCCCCTGACGTTTAAAGGGATTTATCTTTGGCCTCCTTTTGGTCATTCAGGTGAGACAGTGTGGAACACAGTCCTGTCATGTAGGCGTATACAATATTTTTAGCTTACTTGGTGGGGCCTTGTTGCATAGGACATATTTTTAGGGCATATATCAGCCAGATTTCATCACAATAGAAGGTAATATAAAGCAAAATTATCTTAGAGTGGCATTAAGTAAGAAACCAATCAGAAATTACTAGACCTACTCATAAACTTAACAGTGGCTGCTAAGTGATTCTCAAACACATCTGGATTCCTGTCACCTCCACCACTCTACATTATTTTAGGCTGCGGTCGTTAAATAAAATTTTTCTGAAACCCATTGAATGACTAAAAATGAATTAAATATTTTCAGATTCACTTGAGTGCTGATGATTTTAAAGCCGTTTTCAACATGGTGTATGCAGACTTTGTGAGCCTCAGTGGAAACAGCAAGATTTACAGAAAAAAATGGATTATTTTAAAGTATTACACATTCTATAGGAAATGACATCATCAAATTCAAATTATAGACTCTTGTCTCTCATTGGATAAAAGCAATTATGTGACATCGTTTCATTTTTCTTAAGTCTGGCACTTTTCATTACATCTTTAGATGTGCTCACCTTAGCATGTATTTCTAAATGACTAATTGTATAACAAAGTAACTATCAGTCTTACAAGATCCCAGGGAAATGGTTTTGTTTTTGATGTGATCTGTAGATTAATGAAAAACATATCACATGTAAGCAGTGTGTGGATGTCAAATACTTTATCTCAAATTATTATGATTGATCCTTTTTCCTTAGTAAACAAGTTCTACAGAGATTAGGTTGCATAAACCATAATCATCTGTTATACCATGACAGGGGTGTCAGATTGTAGTAAACACACCTTTGATGTATCAGTAAATCAATATCTAACACCTCCCCTAACCTACGTATTATAAAACAGCAGAACTATTTATTTTGCAGATCACAGTATTCGAGTATAGTACCTAATGTCTATGGGACTTTACCTATTTCTTTTTTACTGTCTCGGCATTGATAAAAATGCTTTTGTGAACTTATATTGTGTTTTTCAGCAGGATATGCATAGAGGGTAATAGAGACTGCAACGTTTTATGACGATATGGTTTTCAATGAATATCTGTTATTACAAAAAAAAAAAGTTTAAGAAGGAAAGTTTTAAGTAGGAAAGTTTTATTTTGATAACAGTTGTCAGGAACACAAATGTATAATCAGTCAGCCTAATTTCTCAAGAATAAATAAGGCCCGGCAGCTTGTTGTATAGTATAGTAGTGATCTAGTAATCTAGTAATGAAAGCTGTTGTCATGGAAACCTAATATCGTAGTGTTTTAGAACTGTTTATAACTGTTGACATGGATACATCATAGAATTATAGTGACATAGTATTGATTGACAGTTGTTGTCCTGTTTAATTGCAATATACCAATACAGTTCCAGTTTTTGAAGATTCGAGTGAAAGGATTTTTTGTTTCAGAAGTAGAATTAAAATGGAATGTTTTTTTCTTTGAAATGCACAGTTAAATTATTGCAGTCTTTTTCACTCTTTATCTCCTAAAAGCAGACCACGTTGTTTTTGTGTTACTTTTGAGCCTTTAGTTGTGGAATTCTGCTCTTTATTAATTGATGATACTATTTTTAGAATGATATTTAAAACCAGTGCCCTTGGCTGCCCAAAATGACAAATGTTACTCCCAAAAGAATGATTGATAATAGCATTGGCAGCCTAAAATTTTGTGCTTTATTACATATCGTGTTTTGTTATATATTACAGTTTATTGATGTTGAATCACAATAGATTGTTTATTCATCTTTATAAAGAAAAAGATTTCACATTAATTTACAAAATTTTGAATCAGATTTACTGCTTCTCAATATTAATTTTGTGTGCTTAATCCTTTTATGTAGGTTAACATGTCATCAGAGATATGTTGACATGTCATTAGAGATATGTTGACATGTCATTAGAGATATTTTGACATGTCATCAGAGATTTGTTGACATGTCACTAGAGATATGTTGACATTTCATCAGAGAAATGATATGTTGACATGTCATCAGATATATTGACATGTCATTAGAAATATATTGACCTGTCATTAGAGATATGTTGACATGTCATCAAATATGTTTACATGTCATCAGAGATATATTGACATATCATCAGATATTTGTTGACTTGTCACTAGAGATATGTTGAAATTTCGTCAGAGAAATGTTAACATGTCATCAGAGATATGTTGACATGTCATCAGATATGTTGACATGTCATCAGAGATATGTTGACATGTCATTAGAGTTCTGTTCACATGTCATCAGAGATATGTTGACATGTCATCAGATATGTTGACATTACATCAGAGATATGTTGACATGTCATCAGAGATATGTTAACATGTCATCAGAGATATGTTGAAATGTCATCAGAGATATGTTGACATGTCATCAGATATGTTGACATGTCATCTGATATGTTGACATGTCATCAGATATGTTGACATGTCATCAGATATGTTGACATGTCATCAGATATGTTGCCATGTCATTAAAGATGTTGACATGTCATCAGAGATATGTTGACATGTCATCAGAGATATGTTGACATGTTATCAGATATGTTGAAATTTCATCAGAGATATGTTGACATATTATCAGAGATATGTTGACATGTCATTAGAGACATGTTGACATGTCATCAGAGATATGTTTGAATCTTTACTAGTAGTTTACGTACAGTGCTTTTAATATATGCTTATAAGATTGCTTCTTTTCTCTGCATGATATATAGTGCAAATATATAGAATTCAGTAAGACATTACTACTAATAGAAGTGTGACTAACTTACAGGACTGATTATGCATTTCATTTATACGCTGGTGTGTTTATGAAATTGTTCATCACAAGAGTTATAAATTCTAGCTTCAAAATTATTTTTGGTGTGGATAAAGAAAATAAATTCTCAAATTTAGATGAGAAATGGGGTTCCCTGGTCTGTTTATAGTGCCGAAGAGGTGAATTTCCTGGTCTTTATAAAGAAATGAGATGGGAACTTGTGGTGTATATTCATCTATGTAGAATTCAGTATATATTATAGGTAAGGAATTATCATAATGCCAATATTGAACTTAGTTAATAAAATTCACATATTGAAGAGTTTTATTTCATTGATCCTTTCCAATAGGAAGGATACTTGATATGTAACTGATTTGTTCTGTGGTATTACACTGACCTTCCAATCTGAGGGCCCAGGTTTGATTTTAGCTGTGCAGATGTTTTATAATCGTCTACCTCCCTTTCTGTACTCCCAACTTAGCAGTATATACATAGACAGCATTCACGGCATGCAATGGCACTTGATAGATCCCTTATAGATTTGGGCTAGTACTGTAGCATAGGACAAAATTCAAAAATCTGTTACAGAAGGAAGCCGACGTAGTCTAGTGGTATCGCGCTGGACTCCTGATCGGGAGGCTGTGGTTCGAGTCCCGCTCTGATCATGCCGGTGTCCTGTCTTTCGGATGAGACAGTAAAAACCGAGGCCCCTTGTCGTGGTATGCATGGCACGTTAAAAATCCCTCACTGCTTCGGGTGGGTCCGTTGCAAAGGTCAAAATTTGAATGACCCGCATTAGGCAGATGCCGTCACCATATACGTGAAATATTCGTGGTGTGACGTTAAACAAAAATCAATCAATCAATCATTCTGTTACAGAAGGAAAAGATAAAGCATCTGACTAAGCCATATGACAGGTCACCACGGAAGTGCTCTCTTAATAATGTAGTAAATTGAAAAATGCATGTAACATCACAAAAAGTTTAGATAAAAGTGCAGTTGCGATACTGACTTATGACAATAGTCAGTCATTTCGTGTCGGTTAACCGGTTTACGGGCCCACCTTCCCACTCCCACAAAAAGCAATATAATCAAAGGAGACACATTTAAATATTTATAAATAATCCTCCCTATAGAGGGAAAGGATCAAGAAGTTGAGAGGTATAAACACGTATGGTATGTTCTGCTGATCTGGAAGCGAGCTCAGACCCTTGCTTTGCAGGGGTCTTTACAAACAGTAAGAGGCACGAAGTTCATGTTAAGTTTAATAATCTTGGATTGACCTAAAAGAGGCTTGTGTTGGCTTGTAGTGTCTTCAGTATCGGCATTGTGTCACTACAGATGTATATTGAAGTAGCAAAGAGAGGACGGATGGCATCTGACATGGCTGTATGGCACCAAGCACCAAGGAAATGCACAGAAGACATTATAATAAACACAAAGATATTCGGTTATACTACAGTTATAATGCCGATTTACGGCAGTAAGTAGCAAACGTCACTCAGTTGGGGTAATAAACCGGCGCCCACATTTCTACTCGCAGAAAAAGCAGCACACATTTTAAAATCTATTAATAATACTTCATATAGAAAACGAGGATCAACAGCTCTTTCAAGACCCGAGAGTTCATAGATTTTTTAAACTTTAACACGAAACAGTTTACTATGCAAGTACCAAAATATATTGAGCGACATCAACCCGTCGGTAAGCGAGCTCAAAACCCAGCCTATCGGGCGTCTTGTTGATTACCATTCGTTGACCTATAAATATCATAGGTTTCATAATGTTTAGCCATCATATAACATATGCAGAGTACACAGTTCATATACATTACCGTCCGTCCATGTTTGTCCGGTTGTCTGTCTGCACTTTTTAAACAAGATACAAACATGGAACAAATATGGTAATAGAAAGAGGTCTATTGATGTTCAAAAGAAAGTATAAAAACTTCTGACTCAGCCGTATGACAAAAGTAACCACAGACCAAAAAACAAAGCACACAATAAAGACACAGAAAGACATAAAAAATTGTAATACAGTTGAGGAACCGACTTAGGACGGTCAATTGAAGTAACGTTATTAAAGTCCAATGTCACGCGAAGACTTGGTAGGCATTCAAGAATTGAAACAATGTAGACAATGCACACCGTACCATGGGAAATTGGATCATTAAAAATACCTTAATATATATAGATGTTTCCCATGGTGAGAAGACATCACCTATTTTGTTTTTTTGGTTTTTTTTTTTCGGAGTCCAATATAAGTTTACAGCTTGCGGGAAATCTTGAAGACAAGATAAATTATGTTGTTGAGTCTAGGATGATATAATCTTGTTATAAAGATACAAACTAAACTTTTAAAGCTAGGTCATCAAGGTTGGGTCATGTGTTCAACATATTTAGAAGCCTAATGTTTTTCAAAATCATAAGTCAATGGTCAGTGTCATATTTCTGAGAATTCTTGTCAGCAAGATGCTGTTGGGGCCGGTGTAACTAAAGTTGGAAAAAAATGCTCCATTGTGAGATGACCATAACTATTTTGTCAATGTCAAGAGAAAAGGTCACAATTAAATATTGGCGGAACAACTTAAAGGTGCAAACTATGCTGGATATTTTCAACGTACGTAGTCGCAAGTTCGTGCCTTTTGTTTTTCAGGGTGATAGATCAAAAGTCACGGTCACTTTGTCCTGTGTTATATATTTGTTTTCCCCTAGATAATATTCCCTCCCCCACCCTGAAATATAGCTATGTAGTAAAATATTTTGCCATAAATAATGGTCGATTAATTGATTTATCAAACAAAGTATATCTTTTTTCTGGCACTTGATCTCGTCTCTGATTGTCAGAACTTCATGAAGGTCCATCATTCTATGTTGTTATTATTGCCACATTTACATTACACAAGTTTCTAACTAAAATTCTCCAGTACAGGATTAATTTAATGATATGAGCATCTGCCGCGATAAACTGATTAGATGTATACATGTATTTTAGTTTTACTTTCTATCATTCTCCCTTATTGCAATGTAATTTACGGCAGCAACTGTTACAAAATCAATATGACACAAAAACAACGTACCAAAGTGGAGATTCATGGAAACATAAAAACTAGAGGTGAAGCTAGAAGCTAGTATGAATACTAATTAGTGTTATAATTAGTAATTAATTAATTAATGAATATTAATACTTACTTTTTCTCAATTCTAAATATCCTAAAATGTATTTTGGACTTGCATACATTTTTAAACAAATGGCCAAACTACATGTATAGACTTCCATCAATGATATCTTTCACCAGCTGCCGAAATATTGCTGATACGTGTACTGTAAGCGATGGTGTAATACTGAATTATTCCATATACATGCCTTTCGTCACTGGAAAAGGAGACAATAAAACTAATAGGCATTTGCATTGATAATTCTACTTTGATAATTCTACATTGATCAGTTTAGATTGATAATTCTACACTATATTCATATTTATTCAAACAGTCAGATAATGAGTCAGTCAAGGTTTGCGACGAAAATAACTGATTTCCAAACTAATAATGTCTTTGTACCTGCTGACAAAAACCAATAAACTAGTACATACATGTACCCCAAAACTCTAGTGCTGAAAGACAACATTCATCGTGACCACCACAAGTCGGTATCCGATTTCACAATTACCATTGATGAATGTGACCTTCCCATCACATATTGCTCCTAAAATTACACAAAAGTCCAAATATCCAACAGACAAACTTCATATCTTACATGATATTAACGGCCCAAGATCCAACATATTACTATTTGCTGGGATCTTCATTGTGACATAAAGGACTGGATAATGACGTCACATTATGCAACCACATGTTATGTCTTAGGCCGCTTATATCAGGTAAAATATGAAGATCGTCTATTGTTCTGTTACTATCCTTTCGAAAATATGTGTCCTGGTCTCTGTAGCTAAGGATCTTATTAAAAATTAATATAATGTAGCGCGTGATTTTACTCACATCAATTAATTTTGGTCAATTAAATATTCATCTCCTTTCACAAAATCTCAGTTACCGGAGTCTGTACATTTGATTTTCCTACTTTTTGCCTCTCAACCACATGGTTTAATTAATACTGGATTGTTGTCTCATGCACTAGTGTTTCAATAGCGCGTCAAAGACATACCTCTGCTGTTCGGATACTTCTGGATTATTTTCACCTCATGCCTGAAATGGGATAATTTGACTTTGTGTTCTTGTCTACTTCTTGTGTTCATATGTGTATATTTATGTATTTACTTCCTCGACTTGAAAAGTTGTTGCTTGCTGGACTTTTGTAACGGGTGTTGCATGCAACGAAGTGACGCTTACTCCTCCCGCACCTGGTCTCACCTCGATTTTATTGGTTTTTGTATTTGTCTGAATATGACACTATACACGTTATCGTCCTTTTATTCCATGGACTATAAGATATGGTTTATCCTCAGTTAGTTCTTCATGTTTTTTTTTACTCTCCATCAAATTATATGCCCCTACAGATATTGGACCTGCAGTAAGTTGTGACATGTCATTTCATTTCTGATGGACAATAAAGTTGATATATAAGCAATTGACAACGCTGCATTTTAAAACTATGTAAATAACTGGTGTCATGTGACAGAGAAACTCACAACAATGTTCCATATTGGACATTAATGGGCCCCATTAAGCCAGACATACATACACATATACACATACACATACATACATACATACATACATACATACATACATACATACATACATACATACATACATACATACATACATACATATTTTCAATTTAACTCTTCATATGTTCTACACGTCTTAGCTATCGTTATAGTCTAATCATACAAGTACAGCCGTGTTATAACTTATAGATTTATCAGTGGATCTCCAGTGAATAATCGATGTTTCATTATGGAATTTAATCCAAATTCCTGATTAAAACTTAACAGCAAGGGCAAAGATCAAACTGCTGTTTACATAACAATATGCTCCGACATCGCTGTGTTCTTTACATAAAATCTAAAGTATATTGAAACAGTTTATTTCCTAGACAGACAATTTCTCCTTTTTATCATCCAGAATATAAATTTCTATAAATTGAATTCATTCTTAATATCATCGAAATGTTGAACACTGATAGTGTAATTCAGAATAGTGTGATTCAGAATACATTAATGATAAAGAATAATAATCACATGCTTATAAATGTAGATTTCAAAATATTTCAAAAGGTATAAATTCAGTCTCAGTAGCATGTGTAATTATACACTTATCTTGGTAGAAAGGTCAGTATCACGATACCTAATTTAATGTAATAAGAACAGGGCAGTTACAAATTAATATTGCATATTTACTTTAACACAATATAATTTCAAACAAATCTAAAACGACGCAATGGAGAAATGACCGACGTTAATGTGCTACATTTTTTATCACACACTATTGTAATGCAATTTTCAGAGGAGACAAGGTTCGGAGCCTCATGCTCTCTGACTTTTAGTTGCTCTGAGCTTGCTTACAGACGGACAAAGCACGGTTTACTTATGTTGATGTCGCCTTATATATTTTTGATATTAGCATATTGTTCTATAAACGTTTCGATTTGAGAAACCTGTTGATTTTTGATTAACCTGTTGATCCTCGTCCCCGTTGACTGTTAGTTGGGACTCCTATTGATCAAGGATCTGAGCTCGCTTACAGACGGGCAGAGTACGGTTTACTTATGTTGATGTCTCCTTACATATTTTTGATAGCAACATATTATTCTATAATTTTTTCGTATGTTTCATGACGTCTCTCCTTGAGAAACCTGTTGATCCTTTTTCTCTATATGGAGGGGATTATTTTTAAATGTGTGTCCTTTGATTATGCTGCTTTTACAGTGAGTAGGAAGGTGGGCGCCCGTAAACCCGTTCACCAAACCAATTGAGTGACGTTTGTTACTTCAATTTACCGTCCTATTTCGCTATCGTAATCGCAGCACAATCGAATATTTTTGTAATGTCGTTCCGTGAATTTTCTACAATTATCATTTTTGTGTGCAGGTCCTTGGTGATTTGTGTCATACAGCTTTGAGAGATGTCTTCTGTTTTCTCTTTTGTTCTTTATATGCAGGGTTATTTATTAGATATTAAAGGTGTGTCTTTTGATTGTACTGCTTATGCGGTGAGTGGGAAGGTGGGTTCCCATAAACTGGTTAACAACGCTAATAGAGTGATATTTGTTACTATAATTGACTTTCCTAAATCGGCATCGTAATGGCAGTACAATCGAACATTTGTATGATGCTTTCTGTGTTTATTTAATTATTAGCAGGATTTATGTGCATGCCCTTGATGATCTGTGCCATACAGCTTATTCAGATGTCTTCTGTTTCTATCTTATTGAGATATCGTTTTTATTTAATACATCATTTTGTTTGATATTGTATGTAGAGGAATATAAAATATGTCCCTAGAATTAAAAATAATGATGCGTGTAATATTATTCAAATTTATGAGAACATATTTTGTGTCATTTGTTCATATGGATGTTCATTGTGGGCCTGTACACAGAAGACGATAATGCATCTCGGACACGTAATGGAGCCTCTTTTTGTCACGAACATCTGAATGTCGAACGTGGTATATAGAATATAGAGTAGCTGACGAACAAACCCCCAATTATCTTTTTATTACACATTAATGTATTATCTATATCATACTCCTTCAGACAAGTTGTTGTATCTTTCATTTTTCTATTCAGAGTCCATTCACCAGAGACATGACTCCATACATTTGTGTGGTAATTTTAATGGTGTACATGGCATATGAGACAACAGCACAGACCTGTAAAAAGGTGAGTATCATATACTAGTATTACTATCAAAACCGGAAACCACCATATTAGCTTGTGTTGGGCTCATTTCCTATTAGATAGCGCATAGAGAAACGCTCAATATGTAGCCAATTGAAAAACCAGTTTTTATTAGACTAGTGCTTTGTATATATTTTCTATCTTTCTTTTCGTGTCTTTATATTTATGTAAGTGTTTGTTTGTGTGCGTCCTGAAGAAGAAGCAGATTGCTTCGAAAATATGGCAATTTTTTAATTGTTTTAGTATCGTTATCGCTTACCTGTGCTTTTATATATATATATATATATATATATATATATATATATATATATATATATATATATATATATATATATATATATATATATATATATATATATATATATATATATATATATATATATATATATATATAAGCTGTATCGCACAAATCACCAAGGACATACACACAAAATGTGGAACAACCCATGTGGAAACTGAAGCTAAACGACATCTGTGCTATGAAAATAATGAATTTAATATCGTTATACCTGGAAATACATATCATTTTATGTAGAAGAAACTTGATATTCGGGAAAAGTAAAGAAAGAGTAAGTATCTACTGCTGACTTACCATGTCCTCTGATTAAATATTTCACAATTACAGTCAGCAAATATAGATGAAGAGAAAAAGAGAAAGAAATAAACATCTTCGTCTAATATGCATTCTCATTAAGAATCATTCGTAAAGAATTAAAATAATACAGAATATCATTCTAAATAAGTAATATCTATAAGTAAACGTGATGTACATATGTCGTGGGTGAATCCAAGTTCCAAAGCAAACATACATAATCGTGAATAAGTCCACATCACAACAAAAATTTTCTTCTCACGTATTGGGGCTTTTAATCTTGACATTTTCTGAAATATCAAATGGGCATGTTGAATTATCTGAATATCTTTTGATCACTTTTGACCTTAGGAAGGATTGCACATGTTCAATTTTGTTCTAAAAATTCCTACATCAATTTAACATGGCACAAAATTATACTAAATAGATATTTTAACTGATGTATCAAATACTGCTCACAAATTGTGGATAAAAATATCATATAAATAAATTAAATCAATAAGGGTAAGCTTACCTTACTAAACTACTACACTTTCAAAATGGACCTAGAATGAAGTTCTGCGTACCTTAAATGAGATGAAATGCAAGCTGATTCGGTAGGATTTTAGACTCAGCTTGTGTCATTCCCAGAGTCAATTGTATCGCCTGAAGGAATCAAGGTAATGGAATGCAGCATACTAGGCACCTATGTGACAAAGAGGTAAAGAATTTTATTCACAGGATTGTGTTATATATTGCTAATGCAAGGCGGATATCACAAAAGACAGAACACTCTGACTCTATCGCACACACATATTACGCAGGTATATATGACATTGGTGTACCTTTTCAGACGAAGTGAAATTGTTTGGAGGAGCAGGAGGATCGACTGCGTATGATGAAAGCAATTTGGTGGCCAAGGGTGATATCACAGCAATTGAATTAGAATGCAGTTATAAATACACCACAAGTATCAAGTTGCGCTATGGGACCACATGGGGTAATACGAATGGATGGGGATCGGATGGTTGTGCACCATTTTGACCAAGAGGAAAGAAGGTTCTCTACGAGCGAGAATCATCTGAACATGTCGAGAGAGTCACTGTAAAATACGGGGCATATATCAATTCCATCACATTCAGGACCAACAAGAGAGAACTACCACAATGTGGAGGCTCTGGAAAGAACACGTTTTCAGTATGTGGAAAGAAATTGCAGTCTATATCTGGACGATCTGGCTGTATTGTCGATTCCATCAAATTCTTGATGGCTTCGTGCTAAATAAATATCCAGAAAACTGATAACGATATTTTCTTTATTGATTTTAAATTTAAAAGAGAAAACAGAAGACATCTGACAAAGCTGTATGACATAAATCACCAAGGACCTGCACACAAAAAATGACAATAGCATAATATACACGGAACGACATTACAAAAATATTCGATTGTGCTGCGGTTACGATACCGACTTAGGACGGTCAATTGAAGTAACAAACGTCACTCAATTGGTTTGGTTAACCGGTTTACAGGCGCCCACCTTCCCACTCACCGTCAATGCAGCACAATCAAAGAACACACAATTAAAAAATTATAAATAATCCTCCATATAGAGAACAAGGACCAACAGGTTTCTCAAGGAGAGGGGTCATAAAAATTTATAACACACGAAACAATTATAGAATAATATGTTGCTATCAAACACCCTGTCTGTAAGAGAGCTCAGATCCTTGATCAATAGGAGTCCCGACTAACAGTCAGAGGGGACGAGGATCAGGACATTGTCGTCTCTGAAAAGGTTTGGACAAGGCCCGTCATAGAGTCCCCACTGCCCTGTTAGTCAGCGTGCAACGCTAAAGTTAAAGTTTGCATTGGGTTATAGAGGGACCTAATACAAAAATCTATGGTCTTAGCGATGATCTCGGGGCCATACTGTCGATGTCGAATGCGTTTAATACTTTTAGAACAAGCTGCTATGAAGTTATCGGAAACTTTGACCCTCATTAGTTTTTGCACTAGATCACCGTAGAAATTGGGATGGGAAATTCCTCTGGATACATATTGTTGAAAAGTAACATTTCCGAATTTAGATAAAATTTCTGAATAAGATCTCTTAAATTTACCCAAAGTTTTTCGAAGTTTATGAAATATATAACCCTGAGTAAGAAATTTAAAAGTAATCTGAGAATTTTTTTCGTGAAAATGAAATGAAAATCCAAGGGCCAAACGACTGGCCACCAAGTTACTCATGCAGGGATATGTTAAAGAACGTCTAAAATCGTCACTGATGATGTTCTACGGTCGCTATGGGGATCTTGTACGAAAATATGATGTACCTCTTTCTCGAATGATTGATAATATGCTGGAATGCGACTAAATGACCTGTTCAGTGAACACCAAATATGGCGTTGTATACCAGTTTTGTATTTACGTATGTACAATTAGGAAACCAAAACTCTTGATTTTGACATGTTTCTTGAGAACTGCTGTGACGGGTGATGCATGCAGACAGAAGACGCTTACTCTTGTGGTAGTGTGAAAGTGATGTATGATTATTAATATATTTTTGTCACTTTTGTGTATCTATTCCTAAATATTTTCTATCATACATTTCATTATAATTGTTTTGTGAGTTTAATAATTTAATTCCTAAATACATATATCTGATTGGATTTTACTTTATTTCGCGGGAAATTAGTTGTGTTTAGATTTACATTGTTGAGATCAGGTGAATGAATATTCTGTACATCTCTAGTGAAATTTGGATTATAACGTGGAGTTTAAGCCGCTTTATTTACGGTAAGTTTGTATCAATTATTCATTTGCTTTTTTATTGTAATTGCAATGTTTTACATATTGATTTTAATTATTCAAGGTCATGATTGGAAGAAATTCTGAATGAGTTTATTTTTTTTTTTTACATATCTCTTGTATTATTGATCATGAGTAGTTTTGAATGTATTATAAAGGTATTTCCCTTATCAGTTGTAGTATAAGAAGTAAGAAGTAGATGTTTGTTTGGGATGTATCAACTCTTTCCCATAGTTTGGTAAGGGGAATAACTCTTACATATTATTTTACTTTATAAGGTTTAACTTAAAAGGTTGTGACTTGTAATGTTTGTAGCGGAACTTAAAACTCATGATGAAAGTTATATTTATTAGTATTTTCATGTGTAATGCTTGAATCATTTTTAATTGTCAAAGTATAATATTTGTATTGTATTTTTAATATATGTTTTGTGTGAAAGTAATATTTTCATTGTAGACAACTATATTGAATGGTATGTAAGATATTGTTATTAATATATTGTAGGGTTGAATATCCTAGTCAATCTGAATAAATGTGGAAAAGTCACAAGTTTGTTCCCTAATCTTTTTATTGGATAAATAGTTAATATCCTCACTGTTACACTCTCTCCGGGCACCTGGTCTGACCTCGGAATTTTTCAGTATTTCGGGATTCACAACAGTTCCTTTTTGAAACTTACACGATTTTGTATCTGTCCTTGGACTTTTAGAATGATTAACGGTTTGGTACTTCTTCGATATGCCCGGTTTGCCTAAGCAGAATGCAACGCACAAGAGAAAAGCTTCAATACGAGACGCATAATCTACTAAGTCTCAGGTGCTGCATGTAAAGATGATGGATAAATCCAAAGCACAAGTCCAAAAATCATAAAACCAGAGGACATACAAAATCAGTGAAAATGAAAAACAAATGGAAAATAACAAAATATGTCTACTTGAAGAGCATATGTGAACCCCTGTGATGGAGTGAGATCAGGTGCCCGGGGAGAGTGAGCATCTCCTGCTTGCTAGCAACACCCGTCACATATACCCAGTAGAAAGAGTCAGATCGTGTAAATTCCATATGTATTTATATATGGAGAAGTCGAAGTAGATAACCTTCTAGTATAGAAGGTGTCAAATCTGTGTAAAATGATCGGAATCGGTCTCAGTCCAGAATATCATTTAAAAGTCTGGATAGCGAGATATCATATGGAGTAATAAGAGTCTCGTAACAACCATAGAATTTCCTCAGTGACGTTGCTAGTCTAGCACATATATAACCCTGGTTGAGCAGCTTAACTGAAAGTCGCCTAGCCCTCAGAACAAAGTCACTGTAATTTGAACATGCTCTGGAATAACGTATTAACTGAGATATGAATACGCCGTATGCGGGCGATGATGGAATGTTGCTACTTATGAAAGGAAAGTTTGTGATAGCGAAATTGAAATCGTCACGTTTGTCATAGAGTGATGTGTTCAATTGACCATTAATGTCGAAAGAAAACATAATATCTAAATACGAAGTAGAATTACTACTTTCTGTGGTTTCTTTGACCTCAAGTTCACTTGGATAGATGATGCTAAGGTAATCCGCGAATGAAGGATTATTAATTGAAAGCAAGTCATCTATATATCTGTAAGTAAAATTGAAGCCAAGAGCCAATTGTTTTTTTCCTTGGGAAAGCAAAGACTGAATGAATTCAGCTTCGTACGAGTAAAGAAATATGTCAGCCAGAAGCGGAGCACAGTTAGTGCCCATTGGAATGCCGACAATTTGTTGAAAAACCTTACCTCCAAACACCACAAAAATGTTATCGATAAGAAAGTTCAACATCTGGATGACAGCTGTTTCAGTGTATTTATTTTTGGAATCAGAATTTTCCCTAACACAGTAAGTTTTATCATGGCCTATTACTATATATTTGAATTTGCGGCTTCCGTTTTTACTAGTAAATGCATTTTGAATAATTTCCGCTAATCTGTCTTTTAATTTCTGATGAGGGATCGTTGTGTAAAGAGTCGAAAAGTCAAAAGACTTGATAGAGTGAATTTTAGTAAAACTTTTTGATTTTAGATTTTCTAACAACTCTTTTGAATTTTTAAGGATCCACATTTAATTAATTCCACTTCTGGAATATACTGTTTCGCAATATCTATGAAGGCCAGATTTAATTTCTGATAATATTTTTGTGAGTAGCATCGATACAGATTTTGTGGAACACTTCGAGGAACCAGCGATAAAGCGTTGTTTGTAAGGATTTTTGTGCATTTTTGGAATGCAGTACAAATATGTGCAAATTACCTTAACGAGAAAAAAAAAAAAAAAAAAGAAAAAAGAAAAAAATCTACGCGGACAAAGGATTGAAAATATATAACATGATTGCTTATATTATTGGATATCTTTGATTTTACGTTTGACGAAAAGAATTAAGAAAACAATATTTTGCGTTTCAAATACTTAATAATTCAACGCTAAGAAACTTAAAATATTGCGAGGTGTTTCACTGTAATTACACCTATTTTCTAACTCTACATTTATTATCAGAATACGAAAGTAAGTGGTGTCAAGTGACTACGGCAATAACAACAACGCACCACAGCGGACGTTCACTGACCGTAAAATTCTAAGTTGAGAGCAGGTACCGGGGAGGAATAAGGGACATGGATTTGGTTCATACCATGTAATAAGCGGTGGATCTCTTGTAGATCATGTATATATATTGATATGTAATTCAATTTTCATATGAGTTCTGAATATACAGAAGGGATAATGAAACGACTGTTGCTTACACATAAATATGCACAGACATCGCTGTGAGTTTTACTTCATTTATAACGTATATTGAACTTGATTATTTGAGTGCTAGACTGTCACTTTTCTATTTTCTACCATCCATTTTGATAAATACTGCACGAAGTAAGTATTTTCTAATTTGGAGAATTTATTCAGAGAACGGTGCAATTATAAAACAGCAATACGGTGTGCGCTTCCAAATTCATTATCAATAATCATATTTAAATTGATGTTGATTAAATTACATTTCAAAGGATATAAATTATATTACAATGGTACGTAAAAGATAACAGGTTTACACTTTAACAAGGTCTGTATTATACTTCATAATTTTTTATTGTTGGTAGAATCTATAACTTTTTATAGTATTCATCGTCAAATTACCAAGTCTTTGATAGTATTATAATCATTATTTGGAATAAGAATCGCTCGGTATTTCTTACATTCTTATTTTGTTTGCGGGTTTGTGACTTGGGGAGTCAGAAAGTACTGTTTCGTTATTTTTACAATTTTCTTGGGTGTAATTCTGTGAAACCATAAGATACAAAAACCGAGTGAGGATAAATGTTAAAATGGACGATCCCTCACTGCTCCGTGTTATCACCACTCAGTTATGAATTATAATTTGTGTTATATCTGTAGCATTTTCAGTACCTATTTGCGGTTTTGTGATCATATATATAATGCATATACTTGTAAAAAGATCAGCAATATCACTGTTTTAGAAATAAGGTTGTTAATCATTATCGAATTAGTTACGCGGTAATCTAAAACAAGAAGTATCGCTTGCAGACCTTTACCATTTAAAAGAAACATGGCTTCCTTTGTGTGTGTGGTCACTTTATTTGTGCATTCCTTGCTGTCTCATGCGACTGGAAAGAATTGCCCACGTGAGTATATGTTGCCACTAAATTCCAACAAAATTACCAACATAAAAATATTCTGTAATACGAAATTAGAAAAGAATCATAATTCCACTCATATTGTACTTTAGAGTATTTCATACAAAAAGATCGGTTTTAGCAGCACCACATTAACTCATCGAGGTAAATTACTAAGGTTACTTATAATTGTACAATAAGACTTGTTATTCACAACGAAATCTCGCCGTTAACATTAATGTTCCCTTGAAATTCGAAAGTGGAGAAGGAATCTGGAGTGATGTATCCTATTCGGCTGACCACGCCATCTATGAATGCCTTTTGCCTTGATAAATCTATTTGGAATTTCGATTTTACCATTGTTAATGATAATCTGAGAATTGCTTGAATGAAGAATGCATTTCTCGTATCAAGTCCAAAATACGAAACAAAACCCATTCTTGGACTCAGTTTGTTTTTTCTTTTATTGGAATTCTGAAGTGTTAGGAATACCATGCAAATGACTTTAACATTTATATAGCATAAAGTGTATTCAGGGAGAAAATTACTGAGAGGTCAATCTCACTCCACCCTAAGAGAGAAGCGTAATAGGTTATACTATAGTTGAATTTAATGTGATATGGTTTATCTTTCAAGACGAAACTGCATTGCTTGGAGGACCAAGAGGATCTAGAGCATATGATGAGCGTAGTTTGTTGACCAAAGGTGACATCACAGCAATCGAGTTAGAATGCAGTAATAAATATACGACGAGTATCAGGTTCCGCTATGGGAGCACATGGGGCACTACCAATGGATGGGAAAATGATCGCTGTAAATCTTATTTTCCGAGAGGAAAGAAGGTTCTCTACGAGCTGGAAAGCTGCGAACGTGTTGATGGTGTTACTGTTACACACGGCAAGTACATTAATTCCGTAACTTTCAAGACCAACATGAGGGAGCTACCAAAATGTGGAGGTACTGGCGAAAAATCATTCAACATATGTGGAAGTAGATTGAAGTCTATATCTGGACGATCTGGCTGCATTGTGGATTCCATCAAATTTTATATGGATATGTGCTAAATAAATAATGAAGTTCATTCAATTTTCTTAAATTAATATTAAAGTATAATGATAAGATGAATGTTCAAGAGTCTAACACTACTGTTACCGTAGGATATACAAAGGCAGCAGAAAAGAAAAGAAACTATAAAAAGAACCCCGCATCTTCTTAATATATGAATCCTAAAAAGAGAGAAAACTATGCCCCTGGAGAGAGTAAATATCTGCTTGCTAGTAACACTTATGTCCAATAGAAAAGGGAAAGGAAAAGACATTTGTAGGCCAAAACTCATCAAGGAGATTTACAATAAAACTTGGTAGCAAGAGCAAAAGACATGTAATGACATTACAACAATATTGATTGTACGACAGATGCATTACCTACTTGGAAGGTTAATTGAAAAACAAACGGTACTCAGTTGGTGTGGTTAACCGGTTTACTGGCCCATCTTCCCATTCATCGGAAATGCAGTACAATCAAAAGACAGTAGAAGTGCAATCAAGTAAATTCCTGGTTGGGAAGGTGTCAAATTCCTTGCTTAACAGGTCAGAATGTATTGGCCCGGACATTTGTATTTAATATTCTTAATCAAAGGACTGAAGGTCCTGAGTAACACTCATATGACGATGAAGAGGAATTAGTGTTACCAATAGTATTAATTCAGATCTAGTTTCATTCTTAGAATTAACGGCACAAATTCAAAATGACTCTTGAATCATTATTGAGCTATTTAAATCAATTTTCTTTTAATGAAACTAAATTGAAGTGGGAATAGTTATACAAAGCTTGCATTCAAGTCTGCATCCCAATATGAACCATGAGCGCAAGTCTGGGAATTTTCACTCACTGTTTAGTAGAGATGATTTGGCATACGGCCAAATCAGAAGACTTTTATTTTTACTAGTTTGTCGCAAACTGAGGTATCCCCAATAGGTTGACCGAATCACTCAAGTGGAAAAACTGTCACAAGAAGAAACCGAACCAGGTACTCTAGGTGCCCTAAACAGGAAACGAAAATGACTCAAACGGAACAAGCAAATTTAGAGATATATAGTCCCCGCTTTCGACGCTCTACCAGTAAGGGTGCAGTGGTCTGTGACATTGTCAGGGCTGTGCATGTCTACAGACACACATGCCAAAATTAAGGTCAAAAGTCTTACGGTTAAAAAGTTATATTGCAGTAGGTCAAAGGTCACATGATAAAAATTTTGGTACCAACGGAAAGGTATTGCAGTTAGGCACAAACATGCCATACAATTAAAAATTTATGACCAAGGTTAAAGATTTTGTGACAGACGGACAGACAGACGAATGAGATTTAATGTCCACGAAAAGTGGGTGACAAAATGTATGTCAGGTACAGCTTGAAACATGTTTTCGAGTCTGCATCCCAAGATGAATAATTAGTGTAAGATTGGGACTTGTAACTCGTCCAGAATTGAGGTACCCCAATAGGGTAACTATGTCACTAAAACCGAAAAATTATGTCACATGCAGCATCCAAAGCATGCAATCAAGTCTATGTTCCAAGATGTTTGCTTCTTGCAGCATTTGTAGTTTGTCCAGAACTGAGTTTTCCGGTTGCGGATGTCAGACCATAGCCTATAGTCAAGGTGATCTAAAACTGACCTTGCTCTGAGCATTTGTTCTTGATTTGATGTGTACAAAGACAGGGAAGACATGGTTTATCCATGTTTGTAATTAGGAGAGGGTTGTAATCAGATGAGGGTGTTCCTGAGGATACATAAATGTCAAGAGGAAACAAGTGAATTCAAAGAATTCTAAGATGTCAATAGTAATGATCGCAAATGGGAGGTCTCAGCAGTACTGCAATAGATTTTATCCATTCCGAAAGAGCGTCGACCTGTACTTCCTCTCTTTTTGCCCATCGTGTGGCATATTCCTCGCAGACATGGCCACAAGGAGAATATACAAAATTAGATGAGGAACATGCACACGGTTGAGGATGGCATGCAGAGTTGCTAAGATCAAGACACTGTAGAAACATTTTGTAATTATAACTTTTGGATGCAACTGATGGTGTGTAGCTATAGGAAATACATGGCGGATCTTTGTTTTTGAAATATGGAGGTATTTTCTCTAAAACAGACATGATTTAAAATTTGGCCAAAATTTAAATAATCAATGCCTTTATTTGCAAATTTAATTTTGATAAAAGGGCGATTACATTTTTCCATAGATATATCTGACTTGACGGGACAAAAAAGTCTAGCGGTCGATATGTCCATAATAATGCCATCTAGTCTATACTCTGCAGAGCTTATATCAGTATATATACGGTGTCTGGACGATACGCACAACTCGTGTAATTTTCTAAGTGAAATAGAATAAAGTTTTGTACGAATGTGATGAAGGCCCAAAGGTTTATTTATAAATGGCAAAAGAGCATCAAAGGAAATATTATGTATTTCAGGTTTGTTGTATTTGCGTGTACCGTGATTTCGATGCCTCCTCTGGCTTTTGTTGAATAAACCGATTACGTTAACTGATTGACACGCAGGACTAATTAGGTTACCAATACTATTAATATTGTCATTGCATCCATAGGGCGAAGCAGTGCCTAGACATGCTAGTTATTTTAAAAAATAATCGTGTTTGTTCTGCTGTGGTATAGACTTTCAATACATCTTCCGAGATAATTTGATGAATATGTAGTTCTTAACATACCAGGAGTATCAAATGTTCGTGAATATTAGCAAATTTAATGCACAAAACCATGGACCTAATTTACTTAATGTAGGAATACACGAGCAAAGGGGTGATTCCCAAGAATTCAATATCGTAGCGCCCAGGACGCGCGTCGAAAACAGAGTAACACTTCGTGTTACAAAAAAGAGACTTCATATTGTATGATAAAAGTCTCGGATCGTCCAAAACTTTCCTAGTGGCGTTGTAAGTCTCCCACCTGCATATCCCAGACTAAACGTGTAATCTAAAAGTCGCATTGTTCTCAAAACCTAGTCATTGTTATCTGAGTATTAAATGAGATACACAATGGACAGGCAATTATTTGTGATTGCTACTCATAAGGTGAACCCGTACGTCCGTTATCCACACCAACTGAGTGGCGCGGGTCACAAATGACAATGTTTTTGTGATGTCATTTTACGTCCTTAGTCTTTATTTCTTGGCATGTTTCTTTCTCGTGTACTTTTCCATAAAAGTGGCAGTTTGTGGCATCCTGCCTCCTGCACCGCATATGCAGGTAACTACGTTTAAAATTTAAAATTTCTGTCGAACATTATCAGAGATCCTAAGGCCAAACAAAGTATTTTTCTATTAGTTAGAGGATCTATCCGAACATAATGCAATAACATGGAAAGAATAAAGAAGAATGGAATGGCACATATTCATCATATATATGGAGAGAGAGAGAGAGAGAGAGTTATCCGTATTTGTTTCAAAAACAGTATTCATGATTTCATACACAAAACGCACATAATACCGAATACCACAATACTATCATATAAAAAACTACTTTATGTAAAATATTATTGTGAATTTTTCAGCGGAGCAAGTTAAGGTGAAGAACTGTAAATCTATTTCAGTTAATATCAACTGCACTTTCAGACATAACCAATAAAAAGATACCTGGTTGTTTAACGATGTAACAGGAGGTGAATCAATCAAAGAATTTGTAGGTTTACGAAGTAAGAAAAAAGAGGAGTTACTGGCTCAGTTATGTGGCAGAAGTCACCATAGAGCTATACAATACATGAATATAAATAATATACTAGAACATATATCACATTACAAAAATATTTGATTGTAGTGCAATTACGATACCGACTTAGGACGGTCATTTAATTTGACAAAAGCCAAACAAATGGTGTGGTTAACCGGTTTACGGGCCCACCTTCCCACTCACCGTAACAGCGGAACAATCAAAGGACGTATATTTAAAAATTTATAAATAATCCTCCAAGTAAAGAACAAGGGTCAACAGGTATCGCATATTGAGAGGTCATAAAAATATAAACACGTAAGGTATTGTAAAATACATAATGGTATAAAAATATATGCGACATCAACATGATAAACCGTGCTCTGCCAGTCTGAAAGCGAGCTAAGACCCTAGATCTGTAGGAGTCCCGGCTAACAGTCAGAGGGGACGAGGTTCAGGACCATGTCTCCTCTGAAAGAGGTTTGGACAAGGCCCGTCATATAGTCCCCACCGCCCTGTTAGTCAGCGTGCAACGTTCAAATAAAAGCCTGCATAAGGCTGTAGAGGGGCCAAATACAAGACCTATAGTCTTTTTGATGATCTCAATATCATATTGTCTATTTATAAGACGTTTGATTATTTTATTACATGATAAAATAACGTTATCGGAGCCTTTTACTTTCCTTAGTTTATATACGAGATCACCGTAGAAATAAGGATGGGAAATTTCATTGGATACATACTGTTGAAAAGAAATATTTCCAAATTTAGATAGAAGTTCTGAATAAGATCTGAAGAATTTGCCGAATGTTTTTCTTAGCTTGTGATATCTGTAACCCTGAGTTAAAAGTTTAGTAGTAATTTGTAAATTTCGTTTATGAAAGTCCAAAACATCGGTGCAGCCTCTGACAAATCGAACTAATTGAGATATATAGATACCATATGATGGGAGTCGAGGAACATCGCCATCCAAGTAAGGGAAATTTACAATAGGAAATCCAAAATCCTCACGTTTATCATAAATATTATTATATATTAGGTGGTTTATAATTTTGATGTTTAAATCTAAGAAAGGTGTAGATTTATCTCAAGTATTAGCTTTATTCAATGTGAGCTCTGGTGGATAAATTTCTGATATAAATTGTTCGAATTCAGGGTTGTCGATAACCAAAATATCATCCAGATATCTACAAGTATTATTGAATTTGTCAATGAGGTCAAAACGTTTTGATTTTTGAAGAGAAACCATAAAATCCCTCTCATAACAATAAAGAAATAAATCTGCTATCAGAGGCGCGCAGTTAGTACCCATAGGAATCCCAACTATTTGTTGATATATCTTGCCATCAAATTGCTCAAAAATATTATTCATGAGATAATCTAGTGCTTTACATAATTCCTTGCAAGTCCAGTATTTATATGAAGTATATTGTTTGTTGGAAAAGAATCCGGAGTTATGCATTCTTCCTCATATGCCTATTAAACGAAACAGGTAGGTAAAGGAATATCAAAAGCTACTAAAAAAAAAATGAGTTACATCACGAAAAGTAAAAGGAATGTCTCTTTGATAAAATTTCGATAATGTGTCAGATGAAGTGTATTAAAAGTGATAAACATGAGATGTATGTAAAAACTATTAACAAGGGACTAACTGCATTTGATGATAAACGCTATGTACTCGATAACAGTGTCGATACATTGGCTATCGGTCACTACATGATAGAATACATTAACTCTGAAAAATACTTTGATGATTTATTGTAAATAATATGTAAGTCTTCTATGTTGTATGAATTACAATACAGTTTATAATTTGTATGATATATGAAATTTATATTTATATTTTATATTGAATTGTAAAAATAGCATTTATTATACTGAATCAGACACAGCATTTATATTTGTAAATTATACTGCATGTGTGAATATATAGTGATAAAAAATAATATCGACAATGTCAAGGTCTTTTCATTCTTCATGAACACTCCAAGTATTGATTCTCATAAAGGATTTGCCAGATGTATTTTATCATGAAACAAATACCTTTTGTTGAAGTTTGTGTTTTACTATATCAATCTGTCAAAAAAGAAAAGAGGATTGCCAGATGTACATTCATCATGAAACAATACCTGTTTTGAATTATCAAAGGTTATTATATAATAAAACTTTTCTCTAAACTCTCTAAAAGCACTATTTGTTAAAAAAAAAATACATCATCTGGTTAATGCAGCTAGTCCACAATAACAAAGGTATACATGTTCTTGTCTTTTATGTTCTTTGATTCTCTGATGCATCTTACACCTATAAAAGTTTTTAATATGTGATAACTTTTAAATTTGATGATATAAACTTTAATTTTTTTTTTTTTTTCTTTGGTAAAAGTTTTATAAATCTAAACAAAATAATTCATTCATGACATCTTTACATAACTCATTATAGAAAATATGTAAATGATATAAAAAAGAACAATACTTCATAGCACATATTTTATAAATTTCTTTATATGGATCTATTTTCATATGAAATACAATCTTCAAATCTTTATAAGGAATACATCCATACTTTCTTTGTTGTTGTGATTACTGCTGTTGTGGTTGATAGCGGTGCTGTTGTTGTTCTTGTTGTTGAGTCTGTAAACAATACAGAATAATCACTGATAAAACAATAAAAAACAGCTTCGTAAAAAAGACCAAGCAAATAAAGTTCATACTTACAGAGTTTAACAGAGACAAATTCTGTTTTAGTATTGGAATAACACTCATCAACTTCTCTTCAAACGGAAGGCTTATGCATTTCCCTTTTTATTGACGTGTTTGTAAATTGTATCATTTCCTTCGAACTTACTGACGGTTGCACTAAAGCTATCCCTGAAATATACATTCAATTTGAACTTTCCCTTAAATTGTTTAATTTCTACATCAAATATATCTGTTGACATTTTTTATCTTAACACTTTTCCGCGGTAAAATGTCAAATGTGGTATATGCTGACAGATGGTGCCAATTTATAGAGCGCTTAGGATAAACTAAAATGCTCTTCCTCTCTCTCTGTCCACATTGGACAGAAAGTGGTAGATGCTTACTTGAGTACTCACAATGATTGTGACCTGCACATAACACCAACGAATGAGGGAAAACATGTCCTTTGAACTATACTAAATGCAACGAAGGTAAAACATACAATATATAGAATCTAGATTTACGATAACTTCATTTTACATTAACACATGGCCGTAGGATCCGGGGGACCAGAGGAGACCCCCCCCCCTTTCCCTCTTTTTTGGTCGATCATAAATGTTTCATAGGTTGTTGTCTAATTTATTAAATTGTTTTTATTTAATTATTCTTAACATGCAATTGATTTGCAATTTTATAAGTTGTATCGCAACAGTATGTATATATTTGTTCTTTTCTTTCTGAACGTTAATACTACAAGTTATTTTCAACACGCAAAGATAAAAAGTGTTCAGGCTCTGGAAAACATTACTAATGCAAACATAGTCGCAAATTCGCGTTCCTCTTAGTGCCTCGGAGTTGAAATGACAGGCCCTGAACACCGGTTATCCTTGTTTGGGAGGTAGAAATGAGTTTATTGTTAACTGTCAGCATTGACGGATTTTGAGGGTGGGGGGATTACAATCCCCCTTTGGTCGGAAAATTTTACGAAAAAAAGTTATTTTGGGCCATTTTCAAGGTTGCAACATCCCACCCCCCTCCTCCACCCCCTTTACCAGACTGTGGTAAATAGTAGTCATGACAGGCTGCAACCCTCCCCATTTCCCTCTTTCAAAAATTTCTAGATCCGCCTATGGTCAGTGTCTAGCTCTATGCTCCGTGGCATAAAAAGTGGCTTAAACAGTGGAATCATATTGCAAATTTTATTTTGAGTTTACATGTTTGGCTCCTTTACTTAGGGGCCTGGTTAACAGTTATAATGATAGATGTAAATATGCATGAAATTGTGTACACAAGAGATATCCATGAAGGTTCGGCAATATTCATCCATCTGTCATACGATTCCATTCGTAAATTAAATCTGAAAATATAATTCATATATTTTCAGTCCATGTTTAGGGAAATGTAGTTAATTGCACTTGTATATAAAAACTGAATACGTTTTTTATTATGGAATAACTTACTTGACAGCAAAATTCAAGAATCTTACAATACCGCTAGATGACCTTTGATAAGTTCATAGCAGTTCAAGGTCTATGCCCCCGAAAAAGCATACTCCCGTGTCCATGTTCACAATTATTTATCCGTACTTGTAACAGACGAAAATCGAGCAAGGTGAATTCTAGGTTAACTAACAATTTCCACTTCTATTCACATTTATCTAAATAAGAAAAGGTATTTTATAACTCACACTTTTCTATCGAAATCGAAATAACTTTCGCGATTATCGTAATAGTATTTAATATAAACCCTAGTTATAACATTGTTACAATTTTGTAACAGTGCAAAAAAGGGGGGAGTGAAGTTTCATCGTCTACATAACACTAATACCGCACGGTCTAATCTGATCGGTAGTTGCATCCAGAAATGGATCATCATATCTATCATGAAATCAGTCACATGATTAGGCACAACTGGTGAATATTGTTTCATACACCTATTCAAAACGTACGTCTGTGGTCTGTATCAGTGGCGGATCCAGGATTTCCAATAAGGGGGGGGAGGCACATGTGTATTATCCAAACGACTAAATATGGATTTTTACTAGTAAATATGTGGTCAAAAAGGGGGATGGTAGGAAGGGGGGACACCCCCTTCTAATTCCGCCACTGTGTATAATGTAAAATAATTAATATTAGAATATTCATTTCCCAGACAGACGTACAGCGAGACAGACGTACAGCTAGACAGACGTACAGCGAGACAGATGTATAGCGAGACAGACGTACAGCTAGACAGAGGTACAGCGAGACAGATGTATAGCGAGACAGACGTACAGCTAGACAGACGTACAGCGAGACAGACGTATAGCGAGACAGACGTACAGCGAGACAGACGTACAGCGAGACAGACGTACAGTTAGACAGACGCACAGTGAGACAGACGTACAGCGAGACAGACGTAAAGCAAGACAGACGTACAGTGAGACAGACGTACAGCGAGAGAGACGTACAGGGAGACAGGTGTACAGCGAGGCAGACGTACAGTTACACAGACGTACAGGGAAATCAGACGTACAGCGAGATAGAGGAACAGCTAGACAGGCGTACAGCGAGCAAGGCGTACAGCTAGACAGACGTACAGCTAAACAGAGGTACAGCGAGACAGATGTATAGCGAGACAGACGTACAGCAAGAAAGACGTACAGCTAGACAGAGGTACAGCGAGACAGACGTACATCTAGACAGACGTACAGCTAGACAGAGGTACAGCAAGACAGACGTACAGCTAGACAGAGGCACGGCGAGAAAAACGTACGTCTAGACAGGTACAGCAAGACAGACGTATAGCGAGACAGACGTACGACGAGACAGAGGTTTCAGCGAAACAGACGTACAGCTAAACAAACGTACAGCGAGACAGACGTACATAGAGACAGGCGTACAGCGAGACAGACGTACATCGAGACAGATGTACAGCGAGACAGACGTACAGAGAGGCAGACGTACAGCGAGACAGACGTACAGCTAGACAGACGTACAGCTACACAGACGTACAGAGAGACAAACGCACAGCCAGACAGAGGTACAGCGAGATAGACGTACAGCGAGACAGACGTACAGCTACACAGACGTACAGCTACACAGACGTACAGCCAGACAGACGTACAGCAACACAGAGGTACAACGAGAGAGACGTACAGCGAGACAGGCGTACAGTGAGCCAGACGTACAGCTAGACAGACGTACAGCAAGACAGACGTACAGCGAGATAGACGTACAGCTAGACAGACGTACGGCGAGCCAGACGTACAGCTAGACAGATGTACAGCGAGACAGACGTACAAAGAGACAGAAGTACAGCTAGACAGACGTACAGCGAGACAGACGTATTCGTCATAAATTCCTACACGAGATAAACAACACATTTATCAAACTACATATAGTATAAAAAATAACAGTACCTCTTTATTAACCTTGTTAAGAAAAACATTCTAAAATATATATTTCAGTGCATCGCTCTTACATTTGCCTAGAAAGATAACTTCTGATTAAAAACCTGCTTACGCATGAAGACGACACGAGTTACATTTCATTACCGTAAATATGATTGAATATTGTTTTACGTCACTCCACGATTATTTCATGTCATTGGTGACGGCATCTCCCTGATGCTTTGCATAGAAATTTAGGCCTATGCAACGGACCCACCCAAAGAAGTGAGGGATCTTTTACGTGCCACGCCTACCGTGACACGGGACCTCGGTCTTTACTGTCTCATCCGAAAAACAGAACACCGGTCGCCCGGGGCGGGAGTCGAACCCGGGACCTCTCGATCACGAGCGGAGCACCTTATCAACTAGACAACACCGGCTTCAGTAAATATGAAAGCTAATGGTAATAATATACTATACCAAACATTGCATTACAGCTTTAATTGTCGCTTCTGTGGACTGGTATCAAACAGTCTACAAGAATGTCATTTTCATGAAATGAGTCATGTAACTAATATGATACAGAAAGAAAGTATTCTATAGAATGATAAATAACTGACAAGATCTCGGAAGTAAAAGCTACGTATGAAGAAAAGGTGTGTCAAACGAAATATGTCCTTTAAACATTATAGCAAGCGTGCCATATAGAATAGTTTTAACTCTAATTAGTGCATCACATGATAAATCCTTGGAAATTCATTGGTTAACCACGCTCGGGCACTATTCCATCCCAAAGCAACACTATGACAGCATAGTACCCACAAAAACAGGCATTAATAGGTAATTAGTGTCGTATAGGGTAGACATGAATTTAATGGTAAATTAAAACAAGAGTCCCATATATGTGTAGATATGGCTCTAATGGCCAGAGTCCTGTATAGGTTATAAATGGCTATAATATTTAAAAGAGAAACATATTGTGAATAGTATTGACGAGAAGGGTCAAACAAGAGTCCAAAATTTATCGTCTGATCAACGAGACTGACAGTCCGAAAAAAACTAAATTATGTGAACTATTATTCAATAGATGAGTATGGTATTGTGTTGGAAGGAACAGTAGATATGAATCTTTTCAAGCAATGTCAGAATTGCTTCAATAATTTTAAGAAAATTATTAACACGTATTTTATTCGAAATGATGACGAGAACATGTACAGTCAATTATATTATATGTCTTGAAGTCACTTGTAGAAGAATATTGTGTAAGACGAATTATGACAAAATGGCTGCATATCGTTCAAGTATCATTTGGTTTTCTGGTAACTGAACAAATAAGTTTTTGCTGGAAATCATGATTGTCAATTAGAGTGTATGTTATATCATGTACCGGTATGTATGCAATCATAACAACTCGTCCATTTCCGTACGCAAATAAAAAATGGCGATAGTGTTCCGATTAGTATGTATGATATGTCCAATGAAGTGTGGTGTTATAAAGTAGACACTGGACAATGACCCATGATGACCTATGTGGACACTCAGGTATAAACAACATATTAACTTTCAAGGTTATAAAATTATGATAAAATATTAACAAAATTTAAAGAATCTAATTTTTTTTCATTGAAAATATATACATCAATACAAAATATAGATGAACCTTTCAAAGCAACATCAGCAAGGCAGCGCTAAAGGCCCTATCACATGTGGTGTCCGCATAAGGCAGGTCTCAATGCTTGAATGCCCTATCACATGTGGTGTCCGCATAAGGCAGATCTCAATGCTTGAATGCCCTATCAAATGTGGTGTACGCATAAAGCCGGTCTCAGTGCTTAATTATAAATGCCCTATCACATGTGGTGTCCGCATAAGGCAGGTCTCAGTACTTGAATGGACTATCACATGTGGTGTCAGCATAAGGCAGGTCTCAATACTTGAATGCCCTATCACATATAGTGTCCGCATAAGGCAGGTCTCAATGCTTGAATACCCTATCACATATACATGTGGTGTCCGCACAAGGCAGGTCTCAATGCTTGAATGCCCTATCCCATGTGGTGTTCGCATAAGGCAGGTCTCAATTCTTGAAGGATGTAACATTCTATAAAAGTGCAATGGCATGATAGAAAATCTATCAGTGGCGGACACATGATTTCCGCAAAGGAGGGGGGGGCGCATCTGCATTAGCCAAACTACTTAGTCATTTTTGGTGCCAAATCTGGATTTTTACTCGTAAATATGTGGCGAAAAGGGGCCGTACCCACTCTAAATCCGCCACTGTTTGGGCCAATCAAAATAGACGGAAAGAGATGCAAAAGAGTCTTTTTCGTTTGTTTGTTTGTATTTTGTATTGGTTTTTTGCTTTTTTGTTTTTTATTTTTAGGGGGGGTTGGGTTTTTTTTTTTTTTTTGGTTTGGTTTTGTTTTGTTTTATTATTAGTATTTTTGGGGGTGTTTTTTTCTTAGTATATGCAAATAATGCCTTTCATATTATTTGATCGAAATGGACTGAAAATTAATATGAATTTGCAAAAATCTTTTGTTTGTTTGTTTGTTTGTTTGGTTTTTTTTTAAATTTATTTATTTGTTTTGTTTTGTTTTTTTTTTTTGTATCAATTATTAAAATGGTTTTACTGTCTCATCTGAGAGTCATACACCAGTGGTGGATCCAGGGGGAACAGATGGGGTGCTGTCATTCCCCACCACAACCCACAGGGCACGTCAGTTATGCTAAATAATCGTTGACGTCACATGTTGACATATAAAAAATGTCAACATGTGACGTCAACGATTATTTAGCATAACTGACGTGCCCTGTGCCACAACCCCCCCCCCCCCCCTTCTCTTCAGTTACCCAATCATATAAAAAGACATTTAATTTGTCGGATTAAAAGCGTAGAAGTTAAAAGTGTTGGATTAAAAAGTGTCGGAGCTAAAAGTGTCGGAGAAAAAGCGTCTGAGTAGAAAATGTCGGAGTTAAAAATGCCGGACCGACTAAAAAGCGTCGGAGTAAAACGTGTCGGAGTTATTCTATGTGGAAGTTAAGTGTCGGAGCAACGTACGGGATTATCCCATTTCAATTAATATGGGATTCATTTTTTGTTTGGATGTAGAAATGATTAGATAGGACACCATCATTACATGTTCATAAATAAACATCAATATCAACTTAATATATTCCGTAATATCTTAAATAAAGCTTACGTTAGGCCAGGTTCGACACGTTCTTTAGATTCGGCCTTAAAGTTTAGTCCCACGGACGTACAATGTAGAACGCTGAAATGTAAATTTACTCTAGAGAGTGATCCTTCCCCTGGGGCTTCGAGGGGAAGTTTGTAACACCGACCTCCCGCTTGATACGCCACTGCTTCGTTTATAAGACAAAAGAACAAATCCTATACTGGTTGTGTACGAGTTACCGGCTAAGACCAGTTACCAACTGCTACGTTATTTCGGCTTTTGAAACGGGAATTTATGAGTTTTTTTCCCACGGGATTGTCTGCAAAACATCTAGGATCAAGGATGTATAGTTTAAGACGTCCGTGGGACTAAAGGCCGAACCTAAAGTACGTATCGAACCTAGCCGAACGTAAGCTTTATTTAAGCGGAATATATTAAGTTGATTTTGATGTTTATTTATGTATATGTAATGATGATGTCCTATCTAATCATTTCTACATGCGAAAAAAAAAAAAAAAAAAAAATCCCATATTAGGGGCCTAATTGTTAGTAGGCCGTAAAAACCCTCACTCCGAAAAGCTTATGTTCCCCGTCGTACTGTTCATATTTGTGCCAACTCTTTACCTACTTCCTTACTGACTTACTTACCTCCTGATTGGAATTTCTCCTGTGCCCGTTTTGAATACACTTAATTACGTAGTAGCCGATAACTGGTCTTGGCCGGAGACTGATCCTTCGCCAGTAACGGAAATCGGAATACAGATCTCAAAATATTTTAGACGTCTAAACATTTTAAATAATTTCCGCTTCAATGTTCAATTCCAGAACCGGTTTTGTTGTTTATGATGAAATATGCATGGCGAATGTAAACAGTTTTGTACTTTTGGTTTGGCTTCTGCTACCTGAGTCGAATACAGGTGAACATAAAGTGTTTCAAATTTTATTAACGAGGTTTTTCTGCTTTTTTGGCATGTAAATTAAGTAAATGATTGTTCAGCTTTGCATGTATTGCTAACCCCTCTCCCACACATTTTCTTTAATTTACTTCAACAAATCAAATCAAATCAAATCAAAGTTTTATTTAACGTCGGTACATGGTAAAAACAGTACAAACATTGGCTCTAATGAGCTATTACAACCGACACATGATAAACAGACACAAACACATAAATAATACATACATAGAGAGCACTACATAACATAAAAAGAAACATAACTAGAGCTTACCTGTTGCCGAGGCAACAGGGCGGGTCTTCCTCTCTCGAAAGAAAAAAGAAAAATAAGTAGATAGAAAGAAGGAAAGAAAGAAAAAAGATCAGGAGAATGACTTGCATGTACTTTACACACAAAAATACCACACCCCAAAAAAAAAAACCCTCAAGCAATCAAATTAATTAATAATTAAAATTGCAAAAAACTATTATCTAGAGAAAATAAATCGAAAATCAAGTTAAAGAAACATTTAGAATTTCCATAAAAATATACCTGATATTGATAGAAAAAACAGAGATACTCCAATGAGTATACGCATTTATTGCGGCATCATAAATATGCCAATTAGGACAAAAGAGAAGTATATACATGTATATATCTCACCGAGACACTATGTAAACACACTCATGTAATTAAAGTGGCATGAATACAGCTATAGAAAGTCTGTGTATTACAGAATTCCTATTCAGAAGCGTGGTGACGTAATGCGACATAGCTGGATAGAGCGTGTGTATTGCGCGTTTCAACGCTCAAGATAAGCAATATATATACCACTGAGATGACTATTGTAGTAAGGAGAAAAAGAAACTCAAATTAAAGTAAATTGTACATATTGCTGGTCTCCTTTATAACTGTCGATTAAACATTCCACGGACAAAGCGCGTTAACTCGCGATTGAATTAATCGCGATTGAATGAATCGCGAGTTACTACACCTTGTCCATGGAATATCTCACATGTTTGAAGTCCAGGTATTAAGCAAGGCAAATTCACCGCGCTTCTCTACTGTGTAATCCGACGCTCGGACAAGATTTGTTTATTGCCTTGTTCATCAGTAGCGGGTAGAGGGCAAAAAAATGTGATTTTTGTTTAAGATTTCGATTTCAAAACACTTTCTCAAACTCTCCTTTTTATACTTTGTTAATACGACAAATAAGAAAAAACATGAAAGTTACGCAAATAATGTATTTTTTTTTTAAATCCTTTATATCGCTCATTTTCAAATACTGAGAAACATGTTTCATACTAAAATCGGTACGGAAAATCGTTTGGTGATGTTCTGGAAACGATAATACTAAAAATAAAATGTTTTTGCAAATTACGTAATTATTTAAAAACTTTAAATTGAAATAGCGGCCAAACTGAAAAAGATAGATATTATCGGCGGATGAATTTTTTAAAGATATGAACCTAGAGAATATGACAGATAAAATTTTAATAGTCTAGCATTTAAAATAACACTGTATGGTGGAGAATTAAAAAATTTACTCATTGTTATGTAATGTTTTTGAAAACTTTTATTTTTGATTTTTTTTTTACTTAAACGGGTAACGGTGTCTCTGAGAGTCTATAGCTATAGTATAAAATTTGTAGATAAATCCGTTTTTCAGAAAATGGAATTGAAAAATCGGGGTGAAATTTCAGCGATTTAAGACCCTCTCTCGATAGGGTCTATGCACGCTAGAGGGAAGGGGGCAAATATTTCGAAGTTTTTGAAAATATCATTTGAAAGAGTAAACCCTTCTGACGTACTGTATGGTTTTTTCTTGATCGTATGACGAAAAATAAGCAAGTTATGAAGCAATTACGTAACTAACCAAATGTGTGAAAATCTTAAATTTCTCAATTAAAAATGGATAAAAAATATTTTAAAAACCTCTTACACCATGAAATTGACATTCTAAATCGTTTTGCAATATTTTTTTAACGCTAAGACCTAAAATAAAAAAGTTTTAAAGTTACGTAATGAGTTTAAAATCTTTAAACACAAATAGTGCCTTTACCGTAAAAGTTACGTAATCGGCGTTAAGTTGGTTGTCAGGATCTACACCTGTACAACATTATAAAGAAAATTTGGGGAGTCTAGCTTAAATAATAAACATTTTATTTGAGAAAATTTAAAACCTACTTAAAAATGAATTTAAAATTTTAAAATAACTGTTATTACCCTTATATTGACCCTCCAAATCGTTTGGTAATATTTTTGCAGCCCTAAAGCTTAAAATAAAAGTTTTTTGAAATTACGTAATAAGTTGAAAATTTTAAACTCTTATGGCGTCTTAACTATAATAGTTACCTAATCGGCGTTAATTTGATTGTCAAGAACTACACCTGTACAACATCAAAGAGAAAATTTCAGGAATCTAGCTTGCATAATGAAAGTATACTTGAGAGATTTTAAAAATTACAAATTGTTATATAATTTTACTTAGAATTTGAATTTTAGCAAAATTTTCTTTTAACTCTATCAGGTTTTGCTTTTTCAGTAAGAAAAAGAGAACAAAATTGTTGACAGTGAAGCCATTTCTGAGAAAATTGCAGTCAAAAAAGTGCTAAGAATAAAAATAATAATAATAATAATAATAATAATAATAATAACAACAAATGTAAAGAAAAAGCCTCACAATAACAGAAGGGTCTTCCGATGGAATCGGAAGACCCTAAAAATGTGCGGGTGTGTGTTAGTGGGGGTAGTTGGGTTTCTAAGGTTCAAATCGGGGTATAAACCCCGATCGAGGTAAAATACCCTGATCGGGGTATCAGAATTCTTATCACAAGTATGATTACTTCTAAATTTCAAAGATGTAATTACACTCATTTTCTCAGATCTGGTAAGGATTAGAACAGGAGGCCTTATATAAAAGTTCTCCACTTTTAGTGATGTGATGCGACCTGTAATTACTTATTTGAAATTTTGAAATTATAGAACTTTTGATAAGAAGTTTGATACCCTGATGGACTATTTTACTTCGATCGGGGTATATACCCCGATTTGAACCAATACCCGGCCAACCTGTTCAAGTTAGTTCAACAGTTCAAAGTTTTGGATTTGGTCGCAGTATGCAGTATACTTTATGCCCTCTCATTTCAATGATGGTCTTTCATTTGTGAAACAATTACGGTTTTGTGAGATGATTTTCCAAGTGCAAACATTTAGAAACTTTATATAACAGTCTAAAAAGTAAAGTCAGAAACACCGAATCAGTCACATGCAATATTGAATATCTGAATAATATTATTATTATTACAATGTTAACAATTTAGATGTTTTCATAAAGCAGGTTAATATGCCTACCAAATTTAATTTATGGAATGTTAGATGCAGAATGTTCTGAATGTCAGTATAGCTGTAAACTCATCTACCATGGATGATTGAACAAAATCTCAGATCTTGGGAAAAATTGTCAGCTAAATGCACTTCTAAGTTACACTCACAGACAAACATTCTAAGTTAATGATTATTAGTACATGTACAAGAAAAAAATCCTGAAAATTGTCTCTCAAAGCAGAAAATGTCTTCAGTTTGAGAGATTATTCCAGAAAGAAGGGGGTATGTCTAACCTGTTAATTGTGTATGTAGCAGTGGGTATGTCTAACCTGTTGATTGTGAATGTGGCAGTGGTTATGTCTAACCTGTTAATTGTGTATGTAGCAGTGGGTATGTCTAACCTGTTGATTGTGTATGTGGCAGTGGGTATGTCTAACCTGTTAATTGTGTATGTAGCAGTGGGTATGTCTAACCTGTTGATTGTGAATGTGGCAGTGGTTATGCACAACCTGTTAATTGTGTATGTGGCAGTGTGTATGTCAACCTGTTGATTGTGTATGTGGCAGTGGGTATGCCCAAACTGTTAACTGTGTATGTGGCAGTGGGTATGTCCAACCTGTTAGTTGTGTATGTGGCAGTGGGTATGCCCAACCTGTTGACTGTGTATGTGGCAGTAAGTATATCCAACCTGTTGATTGTGTATGTGGCAGTGTGTATGTCCAACCTGTTGATTGTTTATGTGGCAGTGGGTATGTCCAACCTGTTGATTGTGTATGTGGCAGTGGGTATATCCTACCTGTTGATTGTGTATGTGGCAGTGGGTATGCCCAACCTGTTGATTGTGTATGTGGCAGTGTGTATGTCCAACCTGTTGACTGTGTATGTGGCAGTGGGTATGCCCAACCTGTTGATTGTGTATGTGGCAGTGTGTATATCCAACCTGTTGATTGTGTATGTGGCAGTGGGTATGCACAACCTGTTGATTGTGTATGTGGCAGTGGTTATGCACAACCTGTTGACTGTGTATGTGGCAGTAAGTATATCCAACCTGTTGATTGTGTTGTTAACTGTGTATTTGGCAGTGGGTATGTCCAACCGGTTAGTTGTGTATGTGGCAGTGGGTATGCCCAACCTGTTGACTGTGTATGTGGCAGTAAGTATATCCAACCTGTTGATTGTGTATGTGGCAGTGTGTATGTCCAACTTGTTGATTGTGTATGTGGCAGTGGGTATGTCCAACCTGTTGATTGTGTATGTGGCAGTGGGTATGTCTAACCTGTTGATTGTGTATGTGGCAGTGGGTATATCCAACCTGTTGATTGTGTATGTGGCAGTGTGTATGCCCAACCTGTTGATTGTGTATGTGGCAGTGTGTATGTCCAACCTGTTGATTGTGTATGTGGCAGTGGGTATATCCAACCTGTTGATTGTGTATGTGGCAGTGGGTATATCCAACCTGTTGATTGTGTATGTGGCAGTGTGTATGCCCAACCTGTTGATTGTGTATGTGGCAGTGGGTATATCCAACCTGTTGATTGTGTATGTGGCAGTGTGTATGCCCAACCTGTTGATTGTGTATGTGGCAGTGGGTTTAAATGGATGGTTCTGTATTTGGATCTCAGTTTGTAGAATATTTTTCTGGTACATGTACATATGGTAAGTTGATGGTTCTGTGTGGTATATTTCTTAGTTTATGCATGACATGATATGTTACTGTTACCATATATATGTATAGGATGTATACCCAATCATATCATAAAACACTTTGGCCTCACCCTCCCATTATAATACGTGTATAAGGATCTGCCTTACTCTGCTACTTTTCATATACATGTAGGGCTTTGCCTCATCTCCCTTTAATTATATAAGGTTTTGACCTCACTTTTCTACTTATAATACATGTAAAGGGCTTTGCCTCATCTCCCTTTTATTATATAAGGTTTTGACCTCACTCTTCTACTTATAATACATGTATAGGGCTTTGCCTCATCTCCCTTTTATTATATAAGGTTTTGACCTCACTCTTCTACTTATAATACATGTAAAGGGCTTTGCCTCATCTCCTTTTTATTATATAAGGTTTTGACCTCACTTTTCTACTTATAATACATGTAAAGGGCTTTGCCTCATCTCCCTTTTATTATATAAGGTTTTGACCTCACTCTTCTACTTATAATACATGTATAGGGCTTTGCCTCATCTCCCTTTTATTATATAAGGTCTTGACCTCACTCTTCTACTTATAATACATGTATAGGGCTTTGCCTCATCTCCCTTTTATTATTTAAGGTTTTAACCTCACTCTTCTACTTATCATATAGGGCTTTGCCTCATCTCCCTTTTATTATACAAAGCTTTGTCCTCACCTTCCTGCTCATTCTATAAAGCTTTGACCTCACCCTTCTACTTACCTATAAGGCTTTAGCATCATCCTCCCATTTATCATTTAAGGCTTTAACCTCACCTTTCCAAATAGAATATAAGGCTTTGACCTCACTCTACTATTTATAAAGCTTTGTCCTCACCCTCCTACTTACCTAAGGCTTAAGCATCATCCTCCCATTTATCATTTAAGGCTTTGACCTCACCCTCCTTTTATTATAGAAGGTTTTGACCTCACTCTTCTACTTATCATATAGGGCTTTGCCTCATCTCCCTTTTATTATATAAGGTTTTAACCTCACTCTTCTGCTTATAATATAGGGCTTTGCTTCATCTCTCTCTTATTATATAAGGTTTTAACCTCACTCTTCTACTTATCATATAGGACTTTGACCTCACCCTCCCATTATTATATAAGTTTTTAACCTCACTCTTCTACTTATCATATAGGGCTTTGACCTCACCCTCCCATTATTATATAAGGTTTTGACCTCGTTCATCTACTTATCATATAGGGCTTTGCCTCATCTCTCTCTTATTATATAAAGCTTTGTCCTCACCTTCCTGCTCATCCTATAAAGCTTTAACTTCACTCTCCTATTTCTTCCTGTAATGTCAATACCAGAAAGGTGTTGTTTTTAAGATCAAATCAAGGATGTATCCATTACTTCATTTTCTCTCGGCTGCATGGATCTAGTCCATGTTGGACATAACTTCTTGTCATGCAAAGTTCTAGTCAATGTTGTTTTAGATTGCCTTCCCTCATTTCAGGTTACCATCCAAATCTGAAATATTATACCACTATTCATAAATCCAGCTTGAGATGGAGAGTAAAGCGAGAGGTTTACAGCCATGTTAACGAATATCAAGAGGTCAAAGTTCAAGGATTTGGAAGGTAATTACCTGCTATAGTCAATCAGTGATGCATCATCTTTACAGAATTGTAAACATTGTCCCCAAAGTAATATCTGTAAGAGGGGAGGGTAAAATGGCTGTGAATCAAAGTTTAACGTTAATTGCTATAACGGTAATTTCAAATGTAGTATCTGTGCAAAATATGCCATAATGAGTAATACATATTTTATGAATAATTAAATATGATGTTGAAGATTTTATTTTCATAATTTCTTCTCTTTCAGTATGTTTAGAAAATTGTGAACTGAACAGTAAACTCTTCTGTACCTAGTATAAGTCTTCTTACATGTACATTCATTTCCCTCTTACAGAGAATTCCATTTGGATCTGCAGAAATCGGACTTATTGTCTGCAGACTTTTCAACAGATATCATCAGTATTGGAGGAAGTATCAAAACCTTGCCACTAAATCACACCCATTTTTACCATGGGAAAATCAAAGGTTAATTTGTTCTTTATTATAATTATTATAGACTTATAGACCAGAAGTTCTTTGTTTCACAAAAATTCTCAATATGCTGTGGCAGACAGGGACATCGGCCCAGATAGCTCAGTTGGTAGAGCATTGGTCTTGTTAGCGGAAGGTCCTGGGTTCGAGTCCCGGTCTGGCCAATGATTTTTCAACCTTCCTGCTGCAGTTTGGAGGTTCCACCGAGATATAAATTCTGTGCAAAGTCTATCAGCTACAGTAAAGGCTGTATGGTTAGGAACAGGGTATGCCTCTGCCCATTTTGTAAAATAATCACATACAACTATGATGTATTCATTTCCATTGGATGTGATGGGACGTGGACCAACTATATCAATGGCAATTTTCTCTAATGGAAAGCTGACAGGTATTTGTTGTAAAGGAGATCTACCTACGACAACAAGAGTCACATTGTTGAAGCCATCTCTTTATGTCGGTGTTCATTCCTGGCCAGAGAAATCTCCTCTGAATGGAGAACAAAGTTTTATCCCTACCAAGATGCCCTCCTGTTCTGTTTGAATGAAGATGCTCAAAAATCGTTTGCCTAACAGGAGCTGGAGCAACTAAAACTAGTTTATCAAGTGCAGTTAAGAAGTTTAACAAAGTTATTTTCTCAAACTGTGCAAGACTAGTGAGAATTCCATTACATTAATACTATCTTGGGATGAATTATTGCATGTTTCAATCTATATTGCTGCAGAGGTATTTGCCCCATTAGGACAGCTCTAATTTTGATGAAGTATTAAGGGGTATTTGTGTTTCATAAATACATTTTGTAAATTTCTAATCTAAGCATTTGGAAGTTAACACTAAAGTAATGTATAAAAATGTCTACTGCTTGAAAGATTTGAGAAAAATCCTTTGGATTATTTTACGTAATATATTTGCAGATGAGATAAATTCTTCTTGTACAGTAAGCGTAGAGAATGGGTTGCTATTGGCAACCATCACAACTATTTCTGAAGAATATATTATTGAGGTAAGGAATCAGTACCTAATATCTCTACAGTAGAGGTTCATAAAAATAAAAAGTTAAAGTTAAATCCACCATAGCCATGAGGACTGTTAATCCAGTTTCTATGCTTTGTAGATGAAAGTCTAGTTCCTCTGGATGCTCTTCTCCAAGCCATGAAGGCCAATAAGACTGGAGCTGATATCATTTCTATGGTGCTGTGTGAATGACAGTCAGGTCTCTCTCTGGATGAGATATCAGCCCTTCTCCTAGCCATGAAGGCCTATAAGACTGGAGCTGATATCATTTCTATGGTGCTGTGTGAATGAGAGTCAGGTCTCTCTTTGGATGAGATATCAGCTCTTCTCCAAGCCATGAAGGCCTATAAGACTGGAGCTGATATCATTTCTATGGTGCTGTGTGAATGAGAGTCAGGTCTCTCTCTGGATGAGATATCAGCTCTTCTCCAAGCCATGAAGGCCAATAAGACTGGAGCTGATATCATTTCTATGGTGCTGTGTGAATGAGAGTCAGGTCTCTCTGTGGATGAGATATCAGCTCTTCTCCAAGCCATGAAGGCCAATAAGACTGGAACTGATATCATTTCTATGGTGCTGTGTGAATGAGAGTCAGGTCTCTCTGTGGATGAGATATCAGCTCTTCTCCAAGCCATGAAGGCCAATAAGACTGGAGCTGATATCATTTCTATGATGCTGTGTGAATGAGAGTCAGGTCTCTCTCTCTGGATGAGATATCAGCTCTTCTCCAAGCCATGAAGGCCAATAAGACTGGAGCTGATATCATTTCTATGGTGCTGTGTGAATGAGAGTCAGGTCTCTCTGTGGATGAGATATCAGCTCTTCTCCAAGCCATGAAGGCCAATAAGACTGGAGCTGATATCATTTCTATGATGCTGTGTGAATGAGAGTCAGGTCTCTCTCTGGATGAGATATCAGCCCTTCTCCAAGCCATGAAGGCCAATAAGACTGAAGCTGATATCATTTCTATGGTGCTGTGTGAATGAGAGTCAGGTCTCTCTGTGGATGAGATATCAGCCCTTCTCCAAGCCATGAAGGCCAATAAGACTGGAGCTGATATCATTTCTATGGTGCTGTGTGAATGAGAGTCAGGTCTCTCTCTGGATGAGATATCAGCCCATCTCCAAGCCATGAAGGCCAATAAGACTGGAGCTGATATCATTTCTATGGTGCTGTGTGAATGAGAGTCAGGTCTCTCTGTGGATGAGATATCAGCTCTTCTCCAAGCCATGAAGGCCTATAAGACTTGGGCTGAGATCATTTCTATGGTGCTGTGTGAATGGGAGTCGGGTCTCTCCCTGGATGTGATATCAGCTCTTTTCCAAGCCATGATGCCGTATAAGTCTACATTTTTTTTATGGTTTCTATTCAAAAATCAAAACATTTTGACCTCATTGACAAATTTAATAATACTTGCAGATATCTGGTTGACATTTTGGTTATCGACAACCCTGAATTCGAACAATTTATATCAGAAATATATCCACCAAAGCTCACATTGAATAAAGCTAATACTTGAGATAAATCTACACCTTTCTTAGATTTAAACATCAAAATTATCAACCACCTAATATATACTAATATTTATGATAAACGTGAGGATTTTGGATTTCCTATTGTAAATTTCCCTTACTTGGATGGCGATGTCCCTTGACTCCCATCATATGGTATCTATATATCTCAAATAGTTCGATTTGTCAGAGGTAGCACCGATGTTTTGGACTTTCATAAACGAAATTTACAAATTACTACTAAACTTTTAACTCAGGGTTACAGATATCACAAGCTAAGAAAAACATTCGGCAAATTCTTCAGATCTTATTCAGAACTGCTATCTAAATTTGGAAATATTTCTTTTCAACAGTATGTATCCAATGGAATTTCCCATCCTAATTTTTATGGTGATTTCGTATATAAACTAAGGAAAGTAAAAGGCTCCAATAACGTTATTTTATCATGTAATAAAATAGTCAAACGTCTTCTAAATAGACAATATGATATTGAGATTATCAAAAAGACTATAGGTCTTGTATTTGGCCCCTCTACAGCCTTATGCAGACTTTTACTTGAACGTTTCACGCTGACTAACAGGACGGGCCTTGTCCAAACCTCTTTCAGAGGAGACATGGTCCTGAACCTTGTCCCCTCTGACTGTTAGTCGGGACTCCTACAGATCTAGGGTCTTAGCTTGCTTTCAGACTGGCAGGGCACGGTTAATCATGTTGATGTTGCATTTATTTTTATACCTTTATGTGTTTTACAATACCTTACGTGTTTATATTTTTATGACCTCTCAATATGCGACACCTGTTGACCCTTGTTCTTTACATGGAGGATTATTTATAAATTTTTAAATGTACGTCCTTTGATTGTTCTGCTGTTGCGGTGAGTGGGAAGGTGGGCCTGTAAACGGGTTAACCACACCATTTGTTTGGCTTTTGTCAAATTAAATGACCGTCCTAAGTCGGTATCATAATTGCACTACAATCAAATATTTTTGTAATGTGTTATATATTCTAGTATATTATTTATATTCATGTATTGTATAGCTCAGTGGTAACTTCTGCCACATAACTGAGCCAGTAACTCCTCTTTTTTCTTTGGTGACGGAGGCGAGAGTCAATTTCCCCAGATACTACATCAAGTCATTGCTGGTTAGCTCCCCTGCAACTAGCCACTAGTACCTATTTATTACCAGTATGACACTACAAATACAGTGCTTTGTGTTAGGAGACAATGTGGAAATTCCAGTGGCTATAGAGAGAACTCAGAACCTGTGATTTTTCTAGTGCAGGGTATTACCCATTTATAGATTTGTTGACTAGGACAATGCAGCTGAAATGCTTTACGAATGCAGTGAGATGAATCCTATGGCTACTGTAACAGTTAAAACAGAACTGATGATGTTCTGACCACCAGTACAACATGTAGATGAGTGTGGTGTACAGTTTGATGATAAGCTGTTTGATTTATAGTATGCATTTCTCACAAATCTCATTACCACAATTTGCTTCTTTGCTTTTCAGGATAGAAATGAATTATGTCCCTTTATTCACAGTAATTGTTTCTATTTATAGCCAGCATGGAGGCATTTCCCGGAGAAGAAAGACAGTATGATTTTTTATCGTACTTCAGATGTTCTTACTCCTAACAATGGGTATAAGTAAGTATTCTTAATATACAATTTATTATTTGTAAATTCAAAAGTAACAATAACTCAGACTTTTGTCAAAGTCAAAACTTATTTAAGGATTCACAGTTGTAAATGTCCAAAAATATATCCCTAGGACAGTAACATCTACATAATAAAGTCATTCATTCCGGTTTTATGCATACATTTCAGTTTTATACTTACATTTCGGTTTAATTCTTATTTTCTTTCATGTTCTTTGAAGTTTGACTTACAAATGGTGAATTGAACCTGTGTATTAACTTCCCTTATAGGTTTCTTATGACCAGAGCTTTCATACTATACCAAAACTATTGACCTAGTGACCTTGACCTTGGACTTTGACCTACTTTAAAAAAAACTTTCACTTTGGCTATATCTTTGGAATCATTAGGTGTAGGGCTTTGATACTTCACACATACGTTCTTTATGATGATTGCTTTCAATTGATTCCATGACTTTTGACCTTTGTGATTTTGCCCTTTTTTCAAATTTGCTGTGCAATCCAGACATACCGTCTTGAGCAGTTTCTTGTTTCCTGCTTGTATTGAGCCACTATATTACATGTTTACTGCTGGTTACCTCTTCCTGCCTTGTCACAGTAATTGACTGAAAAATTGTTGAAGGTGTCATAAAACAAAAACTTACCAAACCAAAACAAAAAATCAGAAATATGAAAGAATATTGCGGGATTGTGCTGTAACTTTGTAAATTATTGACTTCTGTTTCATAGAATATGTCACACACCATATGGAAATACAACCAACTGGCATCTAAGTGGAGCAAATTTAGGTAAGATGAAGTCAGTTTTACTGCATGTAGTGACTTTCAGCTCTAGTTTTAATTCAGTCATATGCTCTATACTCATATAAACACTATAGTGACACCATATTTTCCTTAATTTGCTTTCAGTTTACATTATGATCTTTTCTTCAAAATCACTCTTTCCCAGTGCTACGTAAAAAATGATATATTTTACCTCTATCTCCCAAAATCATCCACGTTTTAACGTCAGACATGAAATATATGTTTAAGTTGTAAAAACATTATAATAGCATTGTTCACCCTGTTGTAAGCGACACACTTGATCTAGTGGTTAAGCTCTTGGCTCATTGTGCAGGAGATCCTGGTTGAATTCCAGTTTATACTGCTATATTAAAGAGGTGGTCGGTAACCTCGTGACTCCATGTCACAATCTGGCACAATCATTGAAAGTGACGTAAAATCAATCAACCGTAAGCTGGTTTGACTTAGAACTGACAGCATTTCCGGTAAAATTAAATTACCAGTAAATATGATACAGTAATGTTTAATGTTTGTTGAAAATGAGATTTTTGTTTCCATTGGGAATTGAGCCTTTGTATCTCAATGACTCGTTGTTTTGCCGCTGTCGTGGTGCGACAGAAGGACAGTTTAAGTCCCATGTTATGGTAGATATTGGCAAATAAAACATTCTTCACTGCTTTTCATCATTTTGGAAAAAAAAAAGACAAACATGCACATGCTATCAGTGAAATAGACTTCCGAATGGCTGTAATGTTAAATCAAATGTGTTAGACTTGTCTATTGATGTATGTTTAATTTAACATCATTTTTCACACACTTTGTATTGTTATAATTGAAAAGGTTAGTTGTAACGTCATGCCTTTATATATATGTATATATTTGTTATTTATGCTCAAATCTCTCTGCTAGCTAACATGGATTGCACTGACTTTAGTAGATAATTTTAATTTACCATTAAACCCCTTTAAAAAGGCCAGATGGACAAACATATGTGGAATGTGAGTGTGCCTTAGGTTATTTATTTTACAGACTTCCCTTTTGGGGGGGATTTTAATCTACTTTCTAAATCAAATAGTGGTTAGTATGCTTTATCTGAATTCTAGATGACCATGGATATACATTCAGACAGAAACGTCAGAGTGTGGGAAGTGTTGAAAAAACATGTCGTCTTCTGCTTGTTGTCGATCGCCTGTTCTACAAGGGAATTGGAGGTGGCACTTATTTCAGTACACTGTCATACTTAGTAAGAAACAAAATTATTTGTCGTTTCTATGTTCCACTGTTAAGCAATGGATTTGTGCTTGCATGACATTGATGAACACCCAGGTTTATTTACATTCTTAACCTCAGGTTGGATATGATAGGAACCCCAGTGGTCACTTGGTCAGTGAATTCAATTTATAGGTCTAATTTGTAAGATCAAAACTTGAACAATTTTCAGGTGTATATAACTCTCCACATTCATATAAGAGGGAATTTTAAAGGTTGACATAAAATGTGTACAAAATGAACTTGGGTTGGAAAAGTTGTTACTGACATGTGAAAATTCTCAATAAAAGCTGATACTATGCAGAGTTGATAGTATACCTTCTTTATATTACACTTATTTGTCTTAAAATGCTTGATGTATGATGCTTTGTTGCTCAAATTAGCATTACTTTATTGTGACGTCACAAACTAAACATTAACGTCATAATGAAATCCCGGCAAATTGTAGTTTGTCGGACAGTAGGCCCCATATGTCATGTAAAATATGAAATTCCTCTATTGCTTTAATACATGCACAAGGATATACATCAATGTTTGGGAAACATTTGAACGCATAGGTACAATCTGATGGAAATAGGTAATGAGAAACGACCTTAATTTGTGTTAAAGTTTGGATGAGGTCTACTGGATAGGCGTTTCATGCTTGTTACTATACAAAACAAATGAACATTTGGTTATTTAATGAGTAAAAAATCTTAATTAAACTTAATCCAATGAAACTTTACACAGTAGGGGGCAAGTTTTACTGCCCAGAAACAGTTAGATGTATTGATTATGGAAGAACCATGATGGGATTCAATGCAAGTCTTGTCAATCCTGTTATCTCATGGTAAACTATAACCAAGAGAAATAATTTTTGCAAATTTTTTCTGTTGAAAGCTACAAAATAAAGTTTTACGAAGGAATGAAATTGTTTAAGAGTTTCACCTTAATTACCTCATGTAATTTTTAATTTTTTACCAACAGTTTGGGGTCATTGGTAAAGTGAACCAGATATACAGATCAACAGCATGGGGAGCTGACATTACGAGCTTTGGTTTCCAAATAGCAAAGGTACTTATAGTGTTTCTCGTGGGGATATTCAGTAAACTTGTCTTTTTGGTGAAAATACATCTCTGTAATAAAATAATCCAGTCGTATCTTATTGAGAAAATCTGTGAGATAGTCTCTACCATTCAAAAATAGGCGGTGTATTTTGGAAATGACCTTGTCCATTTGTCCATTCTTCTGTCCATTTGTCTCACCATTTGGCTAAACCCTTAGATAAAGAAACTGGAAATTTCCCATTGAAACTTCATTGAAAATCCAGTGTTTTAGCAGTTATCATTGAAATACCATCAGAATACCATTGTTTCACCTTGCAGTCTCAGTAAACCAGTTATTCTAAGACCATTGAAATTCAAGTTTTATTATAACTGTGATTTTATTGCCTCAATATTTCCATTGAAATACCATTATCTCAAATAACTGGACATTTAGTATAACAATTATACATTGATATAGCATTTATTTTCGAAAGCAGTTTTTCTCAATTCAATGGTTGTACATACACATAGTCTATAGGTATATTATATGTTCGACGAGTTGTTTCTGAACACAACAGAACTCAAGTTTGAAAAGGGATACAAATATACAGAAATCCGCAGGAAAAGAATTACATTTATTTAAATGAACGGATGCATTGATTTAGTACGCCTATCTTGTAAACTCCCGTTATATAATGATTGTGTGATAATTGGAACCCATCTACGATCTTCAAAATATTTCGATAAGGATCGTATTTCATCCGTGTTAACGAAGTGCCTATCGTTTATACCAGAGACCTTCGAAGATACGGATTTACTGTAATATGAAATACCGTACGTATCCGTCAAGCACCTATACATATATATGGTGCCGAAATGTACGGAAAATGCGATAACGGACCAACGCTCACTTCGTAGATGTCAATTTTCAATCTTGCCGATTAATTTTCAGGGGCACTGTGCTAAATTATGATAAAATCGTCGTTTACATTTAGTTTTCTTTCAAATCACTTTGAATAGGCTGTTTTGTAAAGGTCTCAAGCAAAAACACCACAATAACTTCCCCCCTCCCCTTTTCCCACCCCACACACCATAACTATCTTTGCCATTTTTTCTCAGTAACAGTAAAACAATAATACAGGGAAAAAATATCAACGCAATACATTCTGTGGTTTAATTTCCATAAAAAATATTATTTCTGTATCCACACTACAGTACGGCTTCAGTCCAGACAGATCAATGAAATCAGATACTGTCCATTCCTGATAACGAACTGTATTATATAACACGTTTCGAGAATCATGGGAAAATGACCTTATTATACAGCCTAGTATCATTTGAATATGAAGCGCCATGATTCAATTTGAGAAAACGTCTTGTATATCGTTGTGCACGCGCTCTTGCATTTACATATTTGTAAAAGATAGTAAAACAATTGGCGAGCATATTTACAAGATGAAGTGACGATGATGGAATAATACAAAATAGAAACTTTAAGACGGATTTGGTTGCATGTATAAATGTACCATCGCTGACCTCGAAGGACATTCTTTTCACTAACGTACCGGTAAGTACTGATTTTTGTTTTGTTTTAAACTTTCAGTGTTCTTCTGCTCAGATGTTTTGTGTTAATTATTATTTGAAAACGTTGAATCTACATGGTTGGGCACTGTCTTTCTTTTAGAAAAAGAAACTAACAATGAGAGTGAAATGATTGTTGCATTATTTAACTTGAAATTATTAAACTTTATGCTTACGAGTAATATAGGATTGTATTTCTGTAAAGTTGATAATCCTCATAATACCTCGTCGAACCCATCACTTGTAAGTTATCGATATCAAAATTAATTGGCGCTCGCGGGACATTCTCTGTCGCTGAAGAGGCCGGGAAATATGATACGGGTTAATTAGAAGAGAATGAAGGTCAGTGCTTATGGCAAGCTGACGGATGTGCGTACAAAATGTGCACCTGTTTTGAACGTATCGGAACACACAGATGATTAATAGAGTGTTAGATGTAACTTACATAGAATTTTTCAAGAAATGAAAACACTTAAAATACTTGTGAATGAGTCTGTCCGTACATGTACTTTGATATACTTTCATAATCGTCACGTTTTCTGCGATCTCGTGTGTTTGCAGTTGGGGTTGTCTCATGTTAACAAGTAATTAGTAATAATGCAATATACCTTCGGTAGGAGCATAGTCAGGTGCGGATGCAGAAATTTGGGTCGAGGGGGAGGGGTGGTCATCCATATTTTTTAGTAACAATAACAAGAAAACAATTTTCGTCAAATCTTAGGGTCGGTCCAGACCCCGGTGCATCCCTCTGGATCCGCGCATGATGGTGGTCGTTTGTAAGGTGGTCAGTAGAGAGTATGGCTCTTCCTTTTTTACCCCTTCTCACCCTGTCTCCCCATTCTTTTCCTTTTCCCATCTCTTGCTCATCCCGTTCCTCTCCTAGACTACCCTGTCCACCCCATTGTACCTTTGTCCTGATAAACTTAAATTGGTAATTCATTTTGTGATATTTATTTTAACAGATCTTTGCAACATGTCAGTGATCACCTGCCTCAAAACATTCATGGCAACTTTGCTTAATGAATTTGGAAACTACAGACAGAAAGTGGTAAAGGATGTACCAAGATTTTAAAAGACGTACAGAATGAGAAAAAAGTGTGTACAGAAAAACTGTGTGAAATGCTTGAATGCATAAAATTGATACATGGAGAAGTGATTTAAACTAAAATTTATACATGGAAATGTGATTTAAACTATGTGATAAGCGTACAAAGGTGACATTTTTACAGAAAAAGTGACATGCACAAGAAGGAGACATGTATCCAAAAGTATTATGAAGACTTTGTGGATCTTCATGCCATAATAAGTTACTTAATATTGTTGAGTGACAATCTGTGGATTAATCATGTGGAATTCCGATGATGTTTTCAGGGAATTCAATTTTGTTCTATGCATTGATTTAATTTGTTTATATATGAACATTTTCCAAAATTCTGAAAAACAAGGTAGGTTACTGAACATTTAAATATGAGAACTTTCAATGGATATACATGTTCATTTTCATTTAGTAGGCTATACATTATCTGTTGGCAAGATGATCTTTCTATATCTAATTAAAGTTTAATATCAGTTCTTTGATAAATAACATAGTGGCATTACATGTGAAGAACATAATAAAACTTCTGTTTCTGTAAGTCATTGTATTTTTTTTTCCTTTTGTGGAATAACTGGGAAAGTAATGGTATTTCAATGGTTTTCTGAAAGCTGTATTTCAACTTTGGTTTTTCAGTTAAATGTGACGTCATTTAACTGGTTCTACCTAATTTAAATAATTCGCCGATTTCAATGGTATTTCAATGGACTTTGAATGGTATTGCAATGGGTTTTTACAGAAAACTGGAAAATCAATGGTTTTTACACATACATTTTACATTACCAGTTTGCATCTAATTAGTAGAACTGCAAAAGTAATGGGATTTCAATGGAAAGAATATAACTGTAAAAGCAATGGAAGTTCAATGGCATTCTTTTCTGTAAGGGAAAAATTCTAAAAGCTGATTATTGATAAACTGCAACTGCTGAAATGGTCATTCCTACATAAATGTGGACAGGCTTGGAGTAGTAGTTAAGCACTTGGCTTGAGGCGCCGATGATCTGGGCTCGATTCCTGTGTTGCACCACTATGTTTAAGAGGTTGGTTACCTCCTGCTTCCATTTCGCGATATAACTGAAAAATTGTTGAAAGCGATGTAAATCACCAATCAACCAACCAACCATCCTACATAATTGGAATCTTTTTGGAGGAGGAGTAAATGCTGTGGATGCTGAGCTTGATTCTCTCACAGGGCTTTTTCCTATCCATAGATCAGTTCTTTGGTTTTTACATTTAGGTCTATTTCATGACAAATTTGCTCTTTAAATACACATGTATATATATTTTGGAATTCCACAGGTTCAGCCTTGAGTATCATTTGAGACATTAAAGTTTTCGAAATGTGCATGTGGTGCTCTACCCTTACAGAAAAGAATGCCATTGAACTTCCATTGCTTTTACAGTTATATTCTTTCCATTGAAATCCCATTACTTTTGCAGTTCTACTAATTAGATGCAAACTGGTAATGTAAAATGTATGTGTAAAAACCATTGATTTTCCAGTTTTCTGTAAAAACCCATTGCAATACCATTCAAAGTCCATTGAAATACCATTGAAATCGGCGAATTATTTAAATTAGGTAGAACCAGTTAAATGACGTCACATTTAACTGAAAAATCAATGTTGAAATACAGCTTTCAGAAAACCATTGAAATACCATTACTTTCCCAGTTATTCCACAAAAGGAAAAAAAAATACAATGACTTACAGAAACAGAAGTTTTATTATGTTCTTCACATGTAATGCCACTATGTTAATTATCAAAGAACTGATATTAAACTTTAATTAGATATAGAAAGATCATCTTGCCAACAGATAATGTATAGCCTACTAAATGAAAATGAACATGTATATCCATTGAAAGTTCTCATATTTAAATGTTCAGTAACCTACCTTGTTTTTCAGAATTTTGGAAAATGTTCATATATAAACAAATTAAATCAATGCATGGAACAAAATTAAATTCCCTGAAAACATCATCGGAATTCCATATGATTAATCCACAGATTGTCACTCAACAATATTAAGTAACTTATTATGGCATGAAGACCCACAAAGTCTTCATAATACTTTTGGATACACGTCTCCTTCCTGTGCATGTCACTTTTTCTGTAAAAATGTCACCTTTGTACGCTTATCACATAGTTTAAATCACATTTCCATATATAAATTTTAGTTTAAATCACCTCTCCATGTATCAATTTTATGCATTCAAGCATTTCACACAGTTTTTCTGTACACAATTTTTCCTCAATTCTGTACGTCTTTTAAAATCTTGGTACATCCTTTACCACTTTCTGTCTGTAGTTTCCAATTCCATTAAGCAAAGTTGCCATGAATGTTTTGAGGCAGGTGATCACCGACATGTTGCAAAGATCTGTAAAAATAAATATCACAAAATGAATTACCAATTTAAATTTATCAGGACAAAGGTACAATGGGGTGGACAGGGTAGTCTAGGAGAGGAACGGGATGAGTAAGAGATGGGAAAAGGAAAAGAAACGGGAGACAGGGTGAGAAGAGGTAAAAAAGGAAGAGCCACACTCTCTACTGACCACCTTACACACGACCACCGTCATGCGCGGATCCAGAGGGATGCACCGGGGGTCTGGACCGACCCTAAGATTTGACAAAAATAGTTTTCTTGTTATTGTTACAAAAAAATGGATGAACACCCCTCCCCCTCGACCCAAATTTCTGGATCCGCACCTGACTATGCTCCTACCGAAGGTATAATGCATTATTACTAATAACTTGTTAACATGAGACAACCCCAATTGCAAACACACGAGATCGCAGAAAACGTGACAATTATGAAAATATATCAAAGTACATGTACGGACAGACTCGTTCACAAGTATTTTAAGTGTTTTCATTTCTTGAAAAATTCTATTTAAGTTACATCTAACACTCTATTAATCATCCGTGTGTTCCGATACGTTCAAAACAGGTGCACATTTTGTACGCACATCCGTCAGCTTGCGATAATCACTGACCTTCATTCTCTTCTAATTAACCCGTATCATATTTCCCGGCCTCTTCAGCGACAGAGAATGTCCCGCCGAGCGCCATTTAATTTTGATATCAATAACTTACAAGTGATGGGTTCGACGAGGTATTATGAGGATTATCAACTTTACAGAAATACAGTCCTATATTACTCGTAAGCATAAAGTTTAATAATTTCAAGTTAAATAATGCAACAATCATTTCACTCTCATTGTTAGTTTCTTTTTCTAAAAGAAAGACAGTGCCCAACCATGTAGATTCAACGTTTTCAAATAATAATTAACACAAAACATCTGAGCAGAAGAACACTGAAAGTTTAAAACAAAACTAAAATCAGTACTTACCAGTACGTTAGTGAAAAGAATGTCCTTCGAGCCTCGAGGTCAGCGATGGTACATTTATATATGCAACCAAATCCGTCTTTCTATTTTGTATTATTCCATCATCGTCACTTCATCTTGTAAATATGCTCGCCAATTGTTTGACTATCTTTTACAAATACGTAAATGCAAGAGCGCGTGCACAACGATATACAAGACGTTTTCTCAAATTGAATCATGGCGCTCGATCGGATGCTGCTTCATATTCAAATGATACTAGACTGTATAATCAGGTCATTTTCCCATGATTCTCGAAACGTGTTATATAATACAGTTCGTTATCAGGAATGGACGATATCTGATTTCACTGATCTGTCTGGACTGAAGCCGTACTGTAGTGTGGATACAGAAATAATATTTTTTATGGAAATTAAACCACAGAATGTATTGCGTTAATATTTTTCCCCTGTATTATTGTTTTAAAATGTATTAATAACTGAGAAAAAATGGCAATGATAGTTATGGTGTGTGGGGTGAGAAAAGGGGAGGGGGGAAGTTATTGTAGTGTTTTTGCTTGAGACCTTTACAAAACAGCCTATTCAAAGTGATTTGAAAGAAAACTAAATGTAAACGACGATTTTATCATAATTAAGCACAGTGCCCCTGAAAATTAATTGGCAAGATTGAAAATTGAAAATTGACATCGACGAAGTGAGCGCTGGTCCGTTATCGCATTTTCCGTACATTTCGGCACCATATATATGTATAGGTGCTTGACGGATACGTACGGTATTTCATATTAGAGTAAATCCGTATCTTCGAAGGTCTCTGGTATAAACGATAGGCACTTCGTTAACACGGATGAAATACGATCCTTATCGAAATATTTTGAAGATCGTAGATGGGTTCCAATTATCACACAATTATTATATAACGGGAGTTTACAAGATAGGCGTACTAAATAAATGCATCCATTCATTTAAATACATGTAACTCTTTTCCCGCGGATTTCTGTATACTTGTATCCCTTTTCAAACTTGAGTTCTGTTGTGTTCAGAAACAACTCGCCGAACATATATGATATACCTATAGACTATGTGTATGTACAACCATTGAATTGAGAAAAACTGCTTTTGAAAATAAATGCTATATCAATGTATAATTGTTATACTAAATGTCCAGTTATTTGAGATAATGGTATTTCAATGGAAATATTGAGGCATTAAAATCACAGTTATAATAAAACTTGAATTTCATTGGTCTTAGAATAACTGGTTTACTGAGACTACAAGGTGAAACAATGATATTTTAATGGTATTTCAATGATAACTGCTAAAACACTGGATTTTCAATGAAGTTTCAATGGGAAATTTCCAGTTTCTTTATCTAAGGGTACATTTATGCACTAATATAGTTCATGTTCTGATATTTATAAATTTATCAGAAAAGAGGAGGTGGTTGTAGGTATTAAACATGGAATTCACTAATTCCTCATCTAAATGTATATAAAATGAAAATTATATTATACAGTTTGTCATACATGAAGATTTTAACAGTGAGGATGGCCATTACAACAGTAAAGACAGAAAAATGAGTTCAGAACAGTTGCTGCAGGTATAGTTTACATTTATGTAATTTCCCATCCCCCCGCCCCCCCTTTCCCCTTCTTTCTCTAGTATGTATACAAGTTTTCAAATGTAATCTGAAATGGTATCTCAGTTCCAGTGCCATGACTTTTGTGTATTTGTATTGACATAACATTAAGAAAATGGGATCCCCTATCTCACCTGAACCGTAGGCTCAAGTGTTGAGTGAACTGTTGTTCACAATTTGTCTGTCCTTCCATCCATTAATGCTTTGTATTTCAGCTGATTTTTGGGATAGAATGTTATTGTAAAGAACAAGAATTCAGAATCATTTTAAAACTTATCTAAGCAACAAGAAGCTAGAACAGGACCCTGAAAACAAATGGCTAAATCAGAGAGTGTGAAATATGGAGGCTGTATCAGAGACAGCTTAAAAAAAATGCTAAATCAAATCCTGTAAAACAGAGGCTAAATCAGATCCTGTAAAACAGAGGCTAAATCAGATCCTGTAAAACAGAGGCTAAATCAAATCCTGTAAAACAGAGGCTAAATCAGAGACCCTTAAAAATAGAGGCTAAATCAAATCCTGTAAAACAGAGGCTAAATCAGATCCCATAAAACAGAGGCTAAATCAGAGACCCTGAGAACTAGAGGCTAAATCAAATCCTGTAAAACAGAGGCTAAATCAGATCCTGTAAAACAGAGGCTAAATCAGAGACCCTGAAAACTAGAGACTAAATCAAATCCTGTAAAACAGAGGCTAAATCAGATCCTGTAAAACAGAGGCTAAATCAGAGACCCTTAAAAATAGAGTCTAAATCAGATCCTGTAAAACAGAGGCTAATCAGATCCTGTAAAACAGAGGCTAAATCAGATCCTGTAAAGCAGAGGCTAAATCAGATCCTGTAAAACAGAGGCTAAATCAGAAACCCTGAAAAGTAGAGATTAAAGCAAAGATCCTTGAATTAAATTAAAGGCTAAATCAGAGACTCTGGAAACTAATCCTGAGTAAGAAAGTGTTAAAGTCATACTGCTTTGAGTATAGTCACACTTAGATCATACCACACTGAGTATAGTCACACTTAGATCATACTACAATGAGTATAGTAATACTTAATCATACTACACTGAGTATAGTTACACTTAAATCATACCTTAGGGTCCTGATCAAGACAGATTTCAAATACTTAAGTACAACATGATGGAAATTTTGACTTAATATGATTTTTTTTTTATTTTTCATACAAGGCGTTTAGTCAGACATTTTATCAGAACAGTTACTGTATAGTTCATCTCTTCACTTATGAAAGCTTTGATGCCTTAGGATTAGCATATGTGGCATACTCCAGGCCTGGTACCATTGGGGGCATATGTGATTCTAGCGTATACAGTAAGTGTTTAAGAATATATCTATGAACTTACCAGTTATTACAAAGTGTGTGACTCAGAGAGAGGGCATCTTTTTTATTCTAACTTCATAAATCTTTTAGACTTGTTTGATGTAAGGTCAAGGTCACAGATCACATAATGGTTTTTTACCATCTCGTACAGTAGGTCAATGTTATGATCTTGTAACACTCTTGTTAACTTACTGTTTCAGGCAATAGGTCCTGAAGGTTGTAATGGCCACACTGTTTTATTAAATAAAAATTTCGAACCATGCAGTCTTTTAGTTGATTTAATTCCTACTGTAGTGCAGTGGCTTATACATTGGTTGGTAGGTTGGGTTTTGCTGCTGTTTTCAACAAGTTTTGAGGCTTATCTCGATAAGTAAGCAGGAGGTAGTTAACTGTTATGTTATATATTATTGTAATCTGGAAATCCAATCCAGATTGTCTGTATAGCAAGCCAAACACTAAGCCAGTGTGCCACATATGCCCCAATAGTAGACCAATAGCTTAAGTTTTTATAATGCTTTGAGATTACGTTTTTGGAATATGAGAATTACTAATCAGAAATAAATATTCTTGATATGAAATCTCTTGTGTTGCAAATCATATCTATAAATATCTAATAACTGATGTCATATTTAAACTGATAAATATCTATTCTAGTTAATTGATTATTTTTCCTGTCAAGTGTAATTGATTAAGAAAAACTTCAAATTGGGTTCCTGTACTGCGAAGTTGACATTCTGCTTTACATGTCATTGTATGGTACTTTGCATGTTGTATGGCACCTAGCATATAGTATGACACCTTGCATATCATTGTATGGCATCTTACATGTCATTGTGTGGTAACTTACTGGTCATTGTATGGTACCTAATGTTGTTGTATGACACCTTACACATTGTTTGTTACCAATACATGTAGTATGGCATCTGCCATGACGTATGGCACCTTGCATGTCATTGTATGGCACTTACATGTAATTGTATGGTACTTTACATGTCCTATGCCATCTTACATGTCATTGTATGGCTTGTCATGTGTTGTTATATGGCACATTACAAGATCAAGGACTCTGATAAAATTTAAATCCACAGTGGTTGGATTACTTTTGTGGCATTAGATTGGTAGTAATGTTCATCATTTGAAAATAAATTGAACATTTACAAGACCAGTTATCTTTTCATGGTTGTAAATATTAACAAGGAATAGTCAAATTGATTTTTGATGACTGAAAAATACATAACTGTTATTTGTCATTTATCTGTAATCAAGATGAAATTAGGTAAGTTTGTAGAATTCAGTAATAGTAAAACTTTTTGATTTTATCCATCACAGGGTACAAGCAAGCTTTTAACACAGGATGGACAACTTTCATGGATAGCAGAGGAAATAGACAACTAGCAGTGGTATCCATGGGAACAGTAGCTCATGGTAAATCTCACATAATTGTTAGATGTTATCTTCATGATATTGTATTTCCTATGTTTTAGATATGGGATTTCCAAGATATACATCTGTTCAGTGATTCAATTTAAGTGAATTGTAGGGCATTCTATGTCTGGTATAATATACACAGGTACAACTGTGAACAACAACCCCTATGGAAATCTTCAAAGTGATGAAAATAAGAGTTGTACTGCTGTGATTTTCTTTTTTGTGTAATTAAAATCTGTTTGTAAACATTACTGTACAAACACATGTCTTCTACCACTTTGTTTTACAGAAGTTGTTGTTAGGGTTTGTTGTTAGGGTTTGTTATTACATTTTCTTGTTACGTTTTGTTGTTACGGTTTGATGTTTTGGTTTGCTGTTACGGTTTGATGTTATGGTTTGTTGTTACGGTTTTACCCTATTTATACAATGCCAGAAATTTAATGCTTAACATTGCACAAAAAAGTATGTAAAATTCGAAGCGAATGCGTATCTCGGAAATCCTGTATTTATGTTGAAATTTGTTACAGTATATACTGTTGATACTTGTTATCTCAAAGTTGTTTATTTCCCTATATAAGCACAACCACTGTAATTGCCTGAGATAAAGCTTTCAAGACCTATGTATTTTATTTCTGTATAGAGTACATTGATCCGTGACATCATAACACCCCATATTTGACCCACTTTTCAGCACAGAAAGTGATGTTTGGCAGACTTTCGATTGTTAAGCTTAGGACGTCATAATGAAATGTTTGACATTTCCAACCTTGCGTGACGTCATTAAAGTCGTATTTTGCGCTAAAGTGCTTGACATTTGACGAAAGTATGTCATTCTGGATAAACGTTACGTTGTCATGGGACTTTGGCTGTTTCTTTCAATTTATACCTTCCCTTCGGAATGATTTAATGATGCGGTTTATAAATGGGAAATAGAAGTGTCCAGTATGATATTTTGGCATTAAAAGCGCATATATATAGAATAAGTGTCTTATTTTGTGTTTTCATGCAGGAATAAATTACAATGTCAGATGCATTTATGAAATATAATACGCTAACGTGCATTATATCTAATGTTTATTAGATATAATGCACGTTAGCGTATTATATCTCATAAACGCATCTGACATTGTAATTTATTCCTGCATGAAAACACAAAATAAGACACTTACATGTATTCTTTATTTAAGCTAGTTTGTAATATATTTGTATGGAAATGTAAAATTTAATTTAGTTTAAGTTGAGATGAATCTAAACATTGAATTCCAGACTGACCTTTGTTAATGACAGTAGGGTAGCATATGGTGCATTGATTAATGAGCAGAGGAATACTCAATCTGGTTTAACCCTATAACATTTGAAATTTCTGGTTGTGTCCTCAGACAAGGCACTGCATCTATACTATTTCATTCTACTAAATTATTATTATGTATTGGCTTTACCTGGGAAGTTTAGCTTCAGTGTGATGGCTTTACCTGGGAAGTTTAGCTTCAGTGTGTTGGCTTTACCTGGGAAGTTTAGCTTCAGTGTGTTGGCTTTACCTGGGAAGTTTAGCTTCAGTGTGATGGCTTTACTTGGGAAGTTTAGCTTCAGTGTGCTGGCTTTACCTGGGAAGATTAGCTTCAGTGTGGAGGTATTATATCAGTAGTAGTCTGATTCTCATCTTACTAGCACTATAGAATCTGGTGATAGCTGTGATGTTTTTGGCTTAGTGAGGATAAAATATGGTTACAGCTGTGATTCTTTTGGCTTGGTGAGGATAAAACCTGGTTATAGCCGTGATATTTTTGGCTTGGTGAGGATAAAATCCGGTTACATCTGTGATGTTCATGGCTGGTTGAGGAAAAAATCTGGTTAAAGCTGTGATATTTTTGACTTGATGAGGATAGAATCTGGTTATGGCTGTGACATTTTTGGCTCAGTGAGGATAGAATCTGGTTATAGCTGGGATATTTTTGGCTTGGTAAGGATAGAATCTGGTTATAGCTGTGATGTTTTTGGCTTGTTGAGGATAGGATCTGGTTATAGCTGTAACATTTTTGGCTCAGTGAGGATAGAATCTGTTTATAGCAGCTGCTGTGATATTTATGGCTTGGTGAGGATAAAATCTCTTTATAGCTGTGAGGTTTTTGGTTTGGTGAGGATAAAATCTGGTTATAGATGTGATATTTGTGGCTTGATGAGGATAGAATCTGGTTTTAGCTGTGAAATATTTGGCTTGGTGAGGAAAAAATTCGGTTATAACATGCACTTACCCCTGTATATGGTGATGACACCTGGCTGGTGTATTGCTGCATTATTTTGTTCTATGATATGGACCTAAAGAACTAGGGCTTAAAACGTCAGAATTGATTAAATTTACATATTTGTCTAAATATTATGTCTTACTGTTTCTTTCATATGGGAACTGCCAAAGCGTTGATGTAAAATGATTCTGTTGTAGAATTTGGTAAGTATACTTCATTAAACATTGTGTTAGTGAAGCATATAAAAGAAAAAAATATTATGTATATTTGTTAGAAATACAAAATAGCTATTAGTTCTGGATTTAGTGTCAAGTGAGAATGTCTGCCATTGTACATGCTGAAGTTTATTAAGTAAGGGTCAGGTGGGACTGTCTGCCAAAGTACAGTCGAAGGTCATTGATTAAGAGCCGAGTAAGAATGTATGCCAGTGTACATGTTGAAGGTCATTGATTGAGGGTCAGTTGGAAATGTGTGCCAGTGTACAGTGTCAAAAGTCATTGACTTTCTATGAATTCCTCTCCAACTGACTACCACTCTGAATAACAGTTGCCATACCAAATACTAGATACCACACTGAACACTGGTTGCCATACCAAATACTAGATACCAAACTGAATACTGGTTGCCATACCAAATACTAAATACCACTCTGAATAACAGTTGCTATACCAAATAATAGATACCACACTGAATACTGGTTGCCATACCAAATACTAAATACCACTCTGAATAACAGTTGCTATACCAAATAATAGATACCACACTGAATACTGGTTGCCATACCAAATACTAGATATCACACTGAATGCTTGTTGCCATACCAAATAATAGATACCACACTGAATACTGGTTGCCATACCAATACTAGATACCACACTGAATACTGGCTGCCATACCAAATACTAGATACCATACTGAATAACAGTTGCCATACCAAATACTAGATATCACACTGAATACTGGTTGCCATACAAAATACTAGATACCACACTGAATACAGGTTGCCATACCAAACACATCGTGACTCAGATATCCCCGCGATGTCATTACAGATGGCCACCAAGTAAAGTTTTGAAATCGCTACACAAGTTTACACATGAAATAATGTATTTTAAATGGATGTTTTACAAGAAAACTTGCAGTTTTGAATTAAAATAAGGTATGTACTACTTACCTGTGACCTTATTTATTGCAACTGTGCAAAAAAGGCCGATTGTGAATCACAATCGTCCTTGGGCCGAAGCCGGCATAGTCACGTCATTGAAGCCCCACCAAACAAAATCAATAGCCGATAATAAATAATGTTTGGGGTGGCGAAATATTAATTGAAGTTGACCAAACACCAGATACTAGACAGAATACTGACTGCCAAAATGTATATACTGATATCCACACTTAGTACATAATTGCTGTCACACTGAATCTGTCTTTTTCTATGATCACTGGCTTCCACACTGAATACTGGCTGCCTTGCTGAGCTCTTGATGCCACACCAATTATTTGCAACAAACTATACTGGCTGTACCATAGAGTACTTGATTGCTGCCATACCAAATACTGAATTCCTTCCTGATTTCTGGCTACCACACTGAATACTGGCTATCTCCAGGATTACTGACTTCCAAACTTAATACTGGCTATCTCCATGATTACTGGCTTCCCGCTGAATACTGGCTATCTCCATGATTACTGGCTTCCATACTGAATACTGGCTATCTCCATAATTACTGGCTTCCATACTGAATACTTGGAATCTCCATGATTACTGGCTACCACACTGAATACTGGCAATCTCCATGATTACTGGCTACCACACTGAATACTAGCAATCTCCATGATTACTGGCTTCCACATTGAATACTGGCAATCTCCATGATTACTGGCTACCATACTGAATACTGACAATCTCCATGAATACTGGCTACCGTATTGAATACTGGCAATCTCCATGATTACTGGCTTCCACACTGAATACTGGCAATCTCCATGATTACTGGCTACCGTACTGAATACTGGCTATCTCCATGATTACTGGCTTCCGTACTGAATACTGGCTATTTCTATAATTACTGGCTTCCACACTCAATACTGGCTATCTCCATGATTACTGGCTTCCACACTGAATACTGGCTATCTCCATAATGATTGGCTACCGCACTGAATATTAGCTATCTCCATGATTACTGGCTTCCATACTGAATACTGGCTATCTCCATAATTACTGGCTTCCATACTGAATACTGGCAATCTCCATGATTACTGGCTACCACACTGAATACTGGCAATCTCCATGATTACTGGCTACCACACTGAATACTAGCAATCTCCATGATTACTGGCTTCCACATTGAATACTGGCAATCTCCATGATTACTGGCTACCGTACTTAATACTGGCTATCTCCATGATTACTGGCTTCCACACTGAATACTGGCTATCTCCTTAATGATTGGCTACCGCACTGAATATTAGCTATTTTCATGATTACTGACTTCCACACTGATTAATGGCCATAACACCGAGTACTTGCTGCCACACTGAATAGTGGCAATCATCATATATGTGAAATATACCAGACATTGAATTTAACAGTATACAAACAAAACATTCAGTTAAAGTTTTCTGAAATTATACAGCATGCACAACATAAAGTGAGATCTCATTCTACAACTTATACACTGTACTAGTGTATGCTATTCCTATGTTTGATTTGGTCTTAGGGGGAAGCAGCTATAAAACAACTACACATGATCCTGTGTAGTGACGTCCTTTTATTGATCTGACAAATTACTATATATGACTTTACTGTACAAGAGGTTTTTACAGAATAAATATTTGACAGGTTATCATCCTAGCAGGAGATGCTCACTTTCTCTGGACATCTGGGTCTGACGCCATAAACTGAGAATATACTAAAAAAATTCATTTTGATTTATTCCATTATCAAATGTTCAAATAAATTTTAATGCAGAATGGTTTAATTCTGTTTATCAGTAGAATAATACTAAATAAAATATAAATCCCAGTTTGTAATTCACTGATGAACAGAAGAATATGAATTTTTGGTCTTAACCCAGTTTGGATTGAATTTCGCAACTGTTCTTGCTAAAACCAGCGTCAATGAATTTACAGTGTTTAAGCTGGAAATCCAGTGTACTCATTGGAATCTATACTTCAGTGGAATAGTCTTTTTATAGGTTGTATATGATTGTTTCTATTTATAGCTCACAGTATGGGAAGTCCTCATGACCCAGATTGTTTCTATTTATAGCTCACAGTATGGGAAGTCCTCATGACCCTGATACTGAAGAGTGTATGCCAAGCCAAGGAGGAAGGTACATCATGTATGAACACTCACTATCGGGGTATTTACCCAATCACTTTGTAAGTATTATGAAAACTATACTGATATTCTAATGATATTTAGTATGTACTCTTTGTTCCTGTGTAGGGGCAGGCCAGATATAGTGGTGTTAAGCACTTAGCTAGCTCATTGTTAGTCAGATGGTCTGGGTTTGATTCATGGATTGTATAACTCTATTAAACAGATTGGTTACCTACTATTTCTTAATAAATTAATTCATCTTATTATTTCAATTATTACTTTTGATTACTATCATTTTCATTGTTTTTTTATTGTTTTATATTTTATTTCATATATTTATTTCTTAATTTATTCATATTTATTTATTATTATGCTTATTATTGTAATTAGATAAAATTTACTTCATTGTATTCAGTGTTCGGAAATCATATGCAATATTTCTAATATTCAATCTTTAACACATTGAAAATGGTAAGAGCATCCTTCTGTTCTTCTGTCATTACCATGCCCTGTCTTTGCAACAGGAGCACATATTAAATTGAAATTTGGTATAGTGATAAATCAGAAAATAATCTGGGTCAGGTTTTGATTAAGTTTTGGTCGAATAATTTTTGACAGAGTTATGCCCTTTGGTTGTAGAACATTTCCAGTAATAACAATTTTTGTGCTCTGTCTCTGCTCAGAATGCACAATTTGGTATATGGGAACATCATGAGAATATCTAAGGCAAGTGTTAAGTTGGCAACAGTTGAATGATTTTTGACTGAGTTATGCTCCTTTAACTTAGAAAATTTCCAATAATTAACAGTTTCTGTGCTCTGTCTCTGCAATGAATACACACAATGACTTGAAATTTGACACATAGATACATCATGGGAATATTTAGATCAAGATTAAATTTGTTGACGGTCAAGCAATTTTTGATGGAGTTACTCTCCTGAGACTTTGACGTCTGTGCATACATGTATATGGTCAATTCACATTTTCTTCACATCTCCTCCTTAATGCTTAGGAGGATTTCACTTGGTACAATCAAAGATCACATTCAATATGTAGTTGTGCTGTTCAATGTTTTACTGGAATTATGGCCCTTGTATGTGATGTTCAAAATATGTCATATTTCATTTTTAATGCTGGCAGGGCATTTTTGGAGTATTGACACATTTTGTATCTAAATATTTTATTTGTATTAATATATATATATTTATATATTGCAATCTTCTTCCAAGTCCTTCTATATGTACATGTAGTTTTAGATTATTTTTATGTTTTAAGCAAGCGTTTGTGGCTGCCAAGTGCGTTAACACAACAGTCAAGCATGTTCACGCCGTCTTGAAATCAAGTTCATGTGGAAATCTGCGTTCATGCAAACACATGTGCCCAGCAGTCTGAGCGCATGAGAAAAGCAAACTTCATGTTAACTTAATGTTATCATAGTGTTATGTTATATAGTGTTGCAACCATCTGTATATTCAGCTTTTATGGACTTGGCAGAAATAGAGGTTTCAAAGTCCCCTCTGTGTTTTGCTGTATTAATTGTGGTCAGATCTGCTAAGTATTGTAGTTCCAGGACAGGGGACAGTATATCCAGAAGAATACCCTATTGTGTGAGAAGAAATTTAAGATATTAAAGTAAAATGAATGAATAAGTGTAGCACATGTATAAAGTATAAAGATGCTTTTGGGTAGTTCTGAGTAGAACTTCTTTTTTTTTCAATCTTATTATGTGCTCAAGGTTCAAAGATGTAGACCTTCTTGGGCCTCTTGTTTTGTATACTTTCATTTCCTTCATGGGAAAAGAAAATACAGTAATATAAATGTAGTGTTTTTGTTTAGAAATTCTCACCATGCACCAGGAGAGCAATCTACAGTGTGATGAAAGCGAAAGGGTCAAACTGTCTCATAGGCAAGTACTTGAGTTATTCATACAGTCAGCAGAATCATAAAACCTTGAAAGATACTCATTATTTTAATATCTAACATGACTCAAACCCGAAGTGTCCACCTCCAGATCTGATGGTCTTGGGATTAAGTCCCTGTGTTGCCTTGTTCATTTCAAATAAGATGGTCTATAACGAGTCACTGATGAAACAAAGAGCCACAATGTTCTCATTTCTTATTTGAATATATTTTCACTTGAGCTTCTGAATGTCATATCAGAAAAGAGAAATACAAACCATTATTTGATTAAAATTAATTTTGTTATTAAAAACTGGAAAGGGATTCTCATTGAGAAATATAAGTAACAGTTACAGTACTGTGAATGTTATATTTTTCATACTCTTACTGTTTTCTGGATTCGATTCCCGGGTTGCGCCACTATGTTTAAGAGGTTGTTTACCTCCTGCTTCCATGTGATATAACTGAAAAATGTTTGAAAGTAACGTAAAACACCAATCAACCAACCAACCAACCAGCTGTTTCCCCTTGTACTGTACACGGTGTAGGTCACCTGAGAAGCATTACATCTTCCATAACTGATTCATATTAGGGCTTTTGCGCTTTGCAGATGGTAGTCAGTCCCTGACGTTTTGTGGCAATGGGCGTTTGGAGACAGGAGAACAATGTGATGCTGGTGAAACACCTGACAGTTGCTGTGACAACAAATGCATGTTTAAAGTAGGGGCAGACTGTAGGTAAGGTCATAACAAAAGGAAAGTGTAAGTTAGGCCCTAATCAGGGCAGAATATTGGTAAGGTCATAACCAAGGGGAAGTGTAGAATAGGTCCTAACCTTGGAAGAATGTTGATAAGGTCATAACCAAGGGAAGGTGTAGGTAAGGTCCTTATCAGAGCAGATAGTATTTAAGGTCTGATAAAGGCAGCTTGTATGTAAGGTCCTAACCAGTGCAGACTTATGGTAAGGTCATAATGAAGGGAGGGAATGGGTTAGATCCTAACCAGGGCAGCTTGTATGGAAGATTCTAACCAGGGCAGATTGTTGGTAAGGTCATAACCATGGCAAAGTGTAGGTTAGGTCCTAACCAATGCAGACTATTGAAAAGGTCATAACTAAGGGAAGGCATAGATTAGGTCCTATCCAGTGCAGAAAGTTGGTAAGATCATAACCAAGGGAAAGTGTAGGTTAGGTCATAACAAGGGTGGATTGTATCGAAGGTCCTAGCCAGGGCAAAATGTCAGTAAAGTCATAACCAAAGGAAAGTATAGGTAGTTTATAACCAGGGCAGAATGTTGGTAAGGTTATAATCAGGACAGAATGTAGATAAGGTCTGTAGAAGGGCAGATTGTATGTAAAGTCTGACAAAGGCAGACTATATAGAGGGCAAAATATCTTTTTGATATCCAATTTACTGAATGTTCATTTTCATTAAATTTTATGGATCACAAATACTTAGAAACATAATATGGTCATTAACTTTAATTAATTTATTAATATATAAAATATATACACATGTACATGTATATTGATTCTATCTTGTATATTATTAAAGTAAATAATGTCGACAAATTTTGAAAGCACCGTGGCCATTAAGCTGATTAGTTATCCTTTTCAGTTCAAAGAATTATGCTTGCTGTACAAACTGCTCCCTGGCCAGAGCAGGCACTCAGTGTTACCTGGCAGCAGATGACAATACAGAATGCAAGAAGCAAGCCTTCTGCAAGTATCCTTTACAAGTAAAATTGTCAACTTCCTGTGTGGTGCAGAAACTGGAAATCCGGGTTTCCTAATATTAGACTAGTAATATTTAAGTCGGTTATATGATAAATTATGTAATGTACACACTGTCTGAGCTTTGTCTGAATTTTGTTTGTTATCACATTGTGTAATGTACACACTGTCTGTCCTTTGTCTATATATTTGTTTATCACATTTTCATAATTTGCTTCATAACCACAGAAGTTATTTTATGAAAAATTAAAAATGAAGTGTTTAAGGTCCCTCACAAGTTCAAGTGTTGCAACAAGGGTATATTTGCTTAGTTGAATAGCTGAAGCTTATTACTAAGTATGAAATCATAAGAATTCTCTAAAATAAAGGTTCCCCCTTTCCCCCCTCCACAAAAAAAGGAAAAGAAAAAACCTCAAACAAGAACACCACACAATGTCCTTCTAAACTGCTTTGATGCATTTAAATTTCTTTCTGTGTAGCCAATCTGGATAAGAAGCTTCCCAAAGAACTGTTTTATTTTGTGGATAGCATTACCTCATTTTCAAGAGTCGTTTACTTATATTATTGCCATATCGTCTATGCAATTTCACTCAGATTTTTCCTGTTGTCACCCTTACTATAAAAAATTGCAACATACATAAGATATACTTGTTGTAGTGTGACATCCAGGATGTAACAACAATATCTGCATTGTGGAGTCCCATCACAAATCAATGGCATAGATGTAGATTAACAAAATTTCTTTAACAGATTTTCAGTGGATATGAGTACAGCTGTCCAACTCCATCCCATAAACCTAATGGGACAAAGTGTACTGACAGGTAAGTACAACATGATAAGTACAACATGATATGAAGTGTACTGACAGGTAAGTACAACATGATATGAAGTGTGATGACAGATAGGTAAAACATGATATGAAGTGTACTGACAGGTAAGTACAACATGATATGAAGTGTACTGACAGGTAAGTACAACATGATATTAAGTGTGCTGACAGGTAAGTGCAGCATGATAGGAAGTTTACTGACAGGTAAGTACAATATGATATGAAGTGTACTGACAGGTAAGTAGAACATGATATGAAGTGTGCTGACAGATAGGTAAAACATGATATTATGTGTACTGACAAGTAGGTACAACATGATATGAAGTGTGCTGACAGGTAAATACAGAATGATACAAAGTCCTCTGACAGGTGAATTCAGAGATTTATAAAGGTTCAGAGACACTAATAGGTAATAAACAGAGATAAAAAGTGCACAGCAGTTAAAGAAATTGTGATAATTATTGAGCTGAGAAATCAATGAAAAGAGTTACAAAGTATGATAACAACTAAATAGATGATGATACAAGGTGCTGTGGCAAGGAAATAAAGTTTGATACAAAGCGCTTTGGCTACAAACCAAAGCTTCACCAATAACCTTGTTCCGTTTAATGTTGTTTCAGTGGGAGATGCTACAATGGACGGTGTGTGAATTTCTGTCGACTGGAAGGTCAGATTCCTTGTATCTGTTCTGATTCCCAGAATTCCTGCAGACGATGCTGCAAACAATCACCAAATGGCACGTGTACCCCTTATGGCACAGAGCATATTCAGAATGGTAGACCATGTTACCAGGGTTACTGCTCAGAGGTAGGTCAAGTTATACATGGTCTTTGAAACATGAATAAATAAAAAAGATAGCTGATGTTATGTCACTATGCTCTTACAATAAAGTACCATCATGTCAGGCTGTTACACACTCCAGAGGCAATGTTTGGAGCCTGTTTTGCTACAGAACTTCAGACATCTTACAATAAAGTACCATCATGTCAGGCTGTCACACACTCCAGAGGTAATACCTGGAGCCTGTTTTGCTACAGAACTTCAGACATCTTGCAATAAAGTACCATCATGTCAGGCTGTGACACACTCCAGAGGCAATGCTAAATGGAGCCTGTTTTGCTACAGAACTTTAGACATCTTACAATAAAGTACCATCATGTCAGGCTGTCACACACTCCAGAGGCAATGCTAAATGGAGCCTGTTTTGCTACAGAACTTTAGACATCTTACAATAAAGTACCATCATGTCAGGCTGTCACACACTCCAGAGGCAATGCTAAATGGAGCCTGTTTTGCTACAGAACTTTAGACATCTTATGATAAAGTACCATCATGTCAGGCTGTCAAGGAGTAAGGTTATCCTGTTTGGTTACACAATCACCAGGGATGTCTAAAACATAATCATGCATTTATCTAGATTTGAAATAGAACCAATTCTTTTAACTTTCAGATACTTAATTTGGTAGTTTGATTTAGAGTATGTATACTATAGTTATAACATGCTGCCTGTATACCATGGGGTATCTGTAGTTCGTAGTCAGTAGTCACTGTGTGTAAGTTAATCCTGTCTATAAATGTATCATATTACTGAGGGCATTTAGCCGGTGATCAGAAGGTCCCCACTTTTCAATTACTGCTTGATGCATAGTTTTATATAGCTATGTAATAAAGATACTTTACACAAGTTTTGAATATAGTATAATTGTAGCAATGGGACACGAAACAATGTATTACATTGTAAGGAAGACCTGATGTGGTTGTGTGGATGAAGTGCTTGGATTGAGACTGTGTGGTACTGGGTTTGACTTCTGCTGAGGGCACACCAGTGTCCTGTGTTTCTAATGAGATGGTGAATGCCTAGGTCCCGTGTCACAGTAGGCACGGCTCATGAAAGATTCCTCACTGCTTCGGGTGGGTCCATTGCAAAGGTATAGATTTCTGTGCAATGCATCAGACAGATGCCATCACCATATACGTAAGGCATAATTGCATTAATTGTTCTATTTTTTTAGATTTAAAGCATCCGTTCACATTGTAAATTTCTAACTTAAATTTCCATTCATACATGACTAGGTATAGATAAAGACATTTATGTTTCAAAGACAGTTTTACCCCTGTAGGAATATACAGTATGTATCACAGGATGATAGACAGACAGCTATAAATTCTTTTTGATCGTAAACTTTCTGAATAATTGTTTTGAATTAATTACCTATCTGAAATTTGTTTTTAGGGAACATGTATTAAAACAGTAGCTGGGATAGCCAAACTATGGAAAGCCATTGAGGATTTATTTGTCAATGACATCGGTAAGGTGATCATAATGCATTGTACACACGAGTTAAATATTATCCACATTATACTAATGGGAATTAGTTGTGCATTGCAATCACTTGGTATAATTTTCAAAGTGAATTAAATTTGATACAAAAATAGAAATAAATAATTTACTACTGGTTAATATATAAACTCCATATCATCCGTGTAAGAAATGACAGCATTTAGAGAAAAGTGGCATCATTTTGACATTTAATACATTCCACTGACAGGCAAAGGAGATGTGATACTGCAGTCTATTTATGATTGTTTGAAAACTTTGTCACTGTTAAATTATTAGCATATGACAGCGTAGATTTTGGCTATATGTCCTATATGTACATATTGTTACTGTAATAAGATTCAATGATTTCTGCATATTGAAAATATTTATTTTGTGATCTGTTATGACTATAATTCTGATCTGGCTTATCTTCCTGATCCAACATAGCCTCAGTTACTAGTAAGCACCTGTGGTGTAGGAGTTCTAGTCACATTATTGACTCATTGTTGTTTCCAGTCCTATCATTGACACATTGTTGTTTCCAGTCCTATCATTGACTCGTTGTTGTTTTCCTGTTACATTTTTGACTCATTGTCCGTTGTTTCCAGTCCTGTCATAGACTTGTCCGTTGTTTTCCTGTCCCATCATTGACTCATTGTTGCTTTCCAGATTTATCATTGACTCATTGTTGTTTTTAAGTCCCATCATTGACTCATTATTGCTTTCCAGTCCCATTATTGACTAATTGTTGATTTCCTGTCCCATCATTGACTCATTAATATTGTTGTTTTCCGGTTCCATCATTGACTCATTATTGTTTTCCAGTTCCATCATTGGCTCATTGTTGTTTCCAGTCCCATCATTGACTCATTCTTGTTTCCCAGTTCCATTATTGACTCATTGTTTCATCGACTAATTGTTGTTTTCCAGTCCTATCATTGATTCATTGTGGTTTTCCAGTCCCATCATCGATACTCATTGTCCGTTGTTTCCAGTCCTGTCATAGACTTGTTGTTGTTTTCCTGTCCCATCATTGACTCATCGTTGCTTTCCAGATTTATCATTGATTTATTGTTGTTTAAGTCCCATCATTGTTGTTTAAGTCCCATCATTGACTCATTATTGTTTTCCAGTCCCACTATTGACTAATTGTTGATTTCCTGTCCTATCATTGACTCATTGTTGTTTTCCAGTTCCATCAATGACTCATTATTGTTTTCCAGTTCCTTCATTAGCTCATTGTTGTTTCAAGTCCCATCATTGACTCATTGTTGTTTCCCAGTTCCATCATTGACTCATTGTTTCATCGACTAATTGTTGTTTTACAGTCCTATCATTGATTCATTGTGGTTTTCCAGTCCCATTATCGATACTCATTGTTGCTTTCCAGTCCCATCATTGACACTCATTGTTGTTTTCCAGTCCCATCATTCATGACTAATTGTTAACTTTTCCAGTCCCATTCATGACTCATTGTTAAATTTTCCAATCCTATCATTGTTCATTGTTGTTTTCCAGTCCCATCATCGATACTTATTGTTGTTTTCCAGTCCCATCATTGATACTCATTGTTTTTCAGTCCCATCATTGACTCATTGTTGTTTTCCAGTCCCATCATTCATGACTCATAGTTGTTTTCCAGTCCCATCATTGACTCATTGTTGTTTCCAGTCCTATCACTGACTCTAGTCATTTTTGTTTTCCAGTCCCATCATTGACTCCTCATTGTTTTCCAGTCCCATTATTGACTCATTGTTTCATTGACTCATCATTGTTTTCCAGTTCTGTCATTGACTCATTGTTGTTTTCAAATCCTGTCATTGACACTCATTATTGTTTTCCAGTCTCGTCATGACTCCTTCTTGTTTACCAGTCCCTTCATTGTCTCATAATTGTTTTCCAGTCCCATCATTGACTCATTGTTGTACTCCAGTACCATCATTGACTCATTGTTGTACTCCAGTACCATCATTGACTCATTGTTGTACTCCAGTCCCATCATTGACTCATTGTTGTTTCCAGTTTCATCATTGACTCAGTGTTGTATTGCCTTTCATATTAGAAGGTAGAAGTTGACTTAAACATTCCCTTTTTTTTTTAATTGGTCCATTACATGGATTGAGATTTCTGTGCATTACAACAAGAAGAAGCCATAGATAATTTTGATATTATATAAAACACCAAACAAAAAACTTTCCATAGCCTTGTTTGTAACTACTTGTCGTTTTTGTTTGGTAGAGAAGTCTATGAAGAACAGCATTGTCTTCCTGGTGCCTTTTTTCGTATTGTGTGTGTACCTACCAGTTTCCATTGTTATTTGTTGTAAGGTAGGTCAACAAAAATAATATGACATGCTTGGATATTTCAGAGGTTGTTGATTATTTTCACTGTTTTAGTGTTCTTCCTTGATTTACCAAAAATAAAGGCAGTCAAACAAGACACATTTCAAACCATATATACGTTGTCTTTCTAATGCTGCCTAGCTTTTTCATTTGTAAAATATTGAAAGTTGACAAACCTTACCTCAAAATATACCATTATACAAGAATTTCTAGGCAACTTAATATTATAGATTCCTTAATTAATAGAGGAGGGTTGTGTTCATATTCCCTAGATTCATGCTTTACATTTATGCATGTCTGACAAATGTTCCCATAGAGATTGGCTCAGTAATGATTGATTACTCTATGTGTATACATTCACAGGAGGGAGAATGTGCTTGTCCCAGCGATCCAGATGATGTCGACGACCAGGTAAGAGTCATGAGTATCTGAAGACAGTTGTTGATTTAGAGATTCCGGTTGATCCTCCCTTCTTATATGAGCATCGCTGAAGAGACATAATTTCTTGACATGTAATATCTGTATACCAACTTGATATTGGTATAAATATATTTATTAGTTTTCACACCTTGACACAGAAATCTTGGTAATAGTATTTCACATCTTTCTATTGTGCTTCATTTTAAGAAATGTTTCATTGAGAAGTTTGGGATTAGAAATGCTAAAAGTTCTTGATAATTATTAATAATGTTTTTCTCTTCATAGGCCTCCAATAATGCCATTGTAAATGAAACATCGATGGAAATAAGTTCATTCTCAGGGATAACAGAGGCCAGACCATCGATGCTGTCCTCTGATAATGCACACAACAACCAGCCTTCTCTCAGCCACACTACACAAAATTCTAGCCAAAGTTTAAAGTACACAGAATCAGGGCCTTCAAGCTATTGTATTAATCCATCATTTAAGGAAGGTTTGTATGTAGATGTCAACTCGCATAATACCACTAGACGTTCACCTAGAAATGCCCACATAAATTATGGTTATGACGTAAGTTCACAAGAGTTGACCAAGGGACAATTGAACCCACCTCAATATGGTAGTAAGGCAGAGAATGACAACAAAAATAATAGATACTATAAAGAGTTCGATGACAGACCAGTTTACTCAATTGGTATATCAGAAGGTGAGAATGACGAATCTTACAGGTGCGACATTCCTACTTCAGAGTTTGTCCACAAACCTTCAACCTTACCCCATAAAGATAATACAGCAGATAATGACAGTACAAGATATAGACACAACGATTATAGCTCCGGGTTCCAGGACAGACAGTCTTACTTACTCCATATTGGTAATACAGTAGGTAATGAAAGAACACGATATAGACATAACGATTATAACTCAGGGTTCCAGGACAGATGGTCTTACTCACCCCATAATGAGGATTCACAAAATGATGTCACACTCTTACCCCATAATGACAAAATACGAAATCACAAGACACGTTTAAAGTGTGATGGCAAAGCACAAGATGATGATATACACTTCATGTATGATAACAGTCCTTCAGAGTTCAATGACAGAGAGTCAAACTTCCCTACACTTAGCAAAACAACAGATGATACCGGATCATACAGATATGACAACCGTTCTTCCCAGTATAGTGACCAGATATCGTACTTACCTCGCCATGGCAACATGACAATAGATCAGATGTATATCCAGCCTATTAATGACAGGAGGAACTTCTCATCTCTCAGTAATATTGAAAGGGACTCTGAAGAAGAGAGTTACCATGGCAGTTATCTATCTCCTGATTCCTATAATCATGGTGGAATCTTGCACATGGCTTCTCAGGATAATCATAGATCTGTTGATGGTAACCATGACAACCAAGGCCCACATCGAAATGTTTTGCAAGGTGATTATTATGACATTTCAAAATGTTAAGGAAAGGACACAGGTAGCAAAGAACTTCATGCTCTATTGAGGGATTTGTTATCCAGTAATGCAATATATCGATCAGTACATTTGAATAATTAATAATGATGCACTTTTAGGGAAAATCATACAGTGCCAGTAACTTTCATCTGTTATATTAGTAGTAGTGTTCTTTACTTCTTAAAAGTAGTATTGTTCATACATAAGCTTTAGTATTATTCATGCATTAACAGTTAGTATTGTTTATACATTAGCAGTACGTAGTATTGTTCATACATTAACAGTTAGTATTGTTCATACATTAGCAGTTAGTATTGTTCATACATTAGCAGTAGTATTGTTCATACATAATAGCTGCAGCATTGTTCATGCAGTAGTATTGTTCATACATTAGCAGTGTTACTGCACATACATTACTAGTAGTATTGTACATACATCAGCTTTAGTATTGTTCATACATTAGCTGTAGTATCGTTCATACATTAGCAGCACATTGTTATTATTGTTCATACATTAGCAGTATTATATATACATTGATGTAGTATTGTACAATTCATTAGCTGTAGTTTTGTTCATACATTAGCATCTCTAGTCTTGGTCATTAACATTCTTTAAGTATTACAGATATCCTAAGACAAACAAAAGAGAAAAATTGGGTACATTTGTTGAGAGGTCAGACATGCTTTGTGGTTACCATTGGTCATTTATATAGAGATCACGTACCTATATGGTCACATATTTGGTTTCTATTGTGCATGTAGAATGCAACAATGAAACCCCTATGTATACAGGCTCCCTCTGTATATAAGTCATGTTAAAGCATAATAAAAAATCACTCAGGAGACTGTTTTGTTAGGTTGGAAAGTCATTGCTATACATTTATCAAAAATGGACAAGTCTCTCGCATATTGAGACAGTTTTTTGAAGTGCAATTCTTTGTATACATAAGATCTGCCTTTGACACATGTATGCAATTGTTATACGAAATATTTTTTATTTGATTTTGCAGTAATACGCTTTTGATTTTATCTCTTTACATTGATATATATACACTATACTTGTACAATAACAGTCATTATTTTTTTTATACATACACCAAAGTCTTGTCTTAATTTATGGTCTTAATTTATGAACAATTTGATCAGCTGTACTGGTAGAGTACTAACAGAGTTCATGTGGCACCCTGTTATCCATCTTCCTTTGTCCTTCCACCTGGCTGTAGACACTAGCTTGGTCCTGTTTATCATTTCCACTCCTCAGAGACTAATGCATCATAGACAGCTATATGGCTCAATAGTGCATATGCTAATTCATTCTGGCCCTTGACTCTGGGATATAGAAAAAGTTTGTGTAAATCTATAAATCTGTTTGATTTTTAAACAATTCTGACAATATTAAGTCATTTACTTTGGACACTTGACAAACACATGTGTGAAAAATTGTTTAATGAAGTCCAGTATGGAGACATCCTGGAACTGATATTTCTTCACTGTCATGATAGTTTTGATGAAATTTCACAGGTCCTGGAGTGATCCAGTAAAGACACCTGACAAACATATAATTTTCTTCTTTGCTTTTCATTTACAATTCCAATTTTGATAAAACCACACAAGTAATTTATTTATGTCACCTGATGAGTAAATGTCAACTTAGAACATGTAAAAAAATCAAGTATAGCTGGTTTTCATCAGGTTTTTAGATTTTACATTCATTGATGAATTTATTTGAAATTTTCGGAGTCTGTGGTTTTCACCAGTTTTGTTTAGATTTGGATATTTCTTTCATTGAAGAGTTTATTCTCTTATTCAGAGTCCCTGGTTTTTAGCTCACCTGAGCCGAAGGCTCAAGTGAGCTATTGTGATCAATCACCGTCCGTCGTCCGTCGTCTGTCGTCCGTCGTCCGTCATTAACTTTTCACATTTTCGACTTCTTCTCCAGAACCACTGAACAGAATTTGATGAAACTTGATAAGCATGTAGTACTCATGGTCCCCTACAAGTGTTGTTGTTTTTGGTCCGGATTCATCAACAGGTAGCGCCACCACAGGCAAAAGTAGGTCAAAGAGGGTACCCTCCTTTGACAAACTTCTTCTTCAGACCGGGGGCATACAGAGACAAACCGAATGCATAGGAATGATCTAGAGGGATATGTGAAGAAGTGTTGTTATTTTTGGTTCCGTTCCGAAATCAAATTTTTGATCTTTTTTTGATGTTTTTTTGTACTTGGTAGTTTTAATGCAGAAAAGAGGTATTTTTTTCTTTTAGTAAACATTGATGCATTAATTTGGTTTAATTTGATCATTTTGATGGTAAGAAATACTACTGCGAAGAAAATTTTTCAATATTTTATGTTTTGGATTTTTTATGAATTTTTTAAGACTTTCAAGAAAAAGGGGGGTGGGATAATTGGTGTAAACATTTCACAGTTTGAACTTTTTCTTAGGAACCACTTGCTGGAATTCAATGAAACTTGGCATGCATCAAATACTCAAGGTCCCCGACAAATGTGGTCATCTTTGTCAGGATCCATGATTAGGTGGCACCACCACAGACAAAAGTAGGTCACAGAGGATACCCTCCTTTGACAAACTTCTTATTCAGATCGGGTGCATACAGCGACAAACCGATGATTTAGAGGCATATGGGAAGAAGTGTTTATTTTTGTTTCCATTCCGAAATCAAATTTTTGACGTTTTTTCATTTTTACTTTGGACTTTGTTATTTTAATGCATTAAAGAGTTATTATTTTCTTTTAGTAAACATTGATGCATTCATTTGGTTTCATTTAATCATTTCTATGGTAAGGAATGCTGGTGCGAAGGAATTTTTTATTCTAGCCTGATATAAAATTTGACATATTTTCAACATCTGTGTTGACTTAGTCACATTAATGCAAAAAGAAATGAGTTCTTCCTTCATGAATGACTGATCATCTAGGTACTCAGGTGAGCGATATAGACCCACTTGGGCCTCTTGTTTGGGTTTTTTTTTACCATGTTTTGAGATTTCAGTTATTTCTTTTATTGATTAATTTATTCTGTGTTAATTTCAGAGTCTGTAGTTGTTCACCATGTTCTTAGATTTTCGTTATTTCATTCAATGATGATTTTATTTTGTTTTATTATCAAAATGAATTTAAATATTTCAAGATATATTAATCAATATTTGTATATGTACATAATATGCAGCCGTGATACCATACGAGTACAGTTTATGCAAATAAGATTACATGTTATCTATACAATGTATTAATAAATGAAGAATTCCATTAATGTTCTGTAGTAAATGTGATCTTTTAGAAAGGTATTCTTTTTGTATATTTTATAACGTTTTTTAAACTAAAAATTTTAATGAAATGTATATATATATTTATTTTCATTCACATTTAATTTATGTTTTGTTTTACGTAATTATGAATTATACCGGTATTTGTTATTTGACATGTTTATTAATAATTATTTAATATGTTACATTATATTTGTGACATATGGTAATTCAGAGCAAATTTTCCTCATATAGTCCCAGTATATTCTTATAGAATGCCCTGCATATTACTTATAATTCATTTGTTTTATTAAGGTTAACTTTTGTACAAAAACGGTGTGTATAATATAATTAATGATCTCTCAATATATGTAACCTATTGATCCTTGTTCTCTCAATGGAGATATATTGCTAGATTTTCAAATGTTTGTCTTTTTTGTTTTGTCGTAATGTTTTTGTGATGCAATGGCAGGTGGACATGTTCTACAACAGCATCCTAATCATGTATATTTTTATGCCTCCCTTCGAAAAAGAGGGGGCATATTGCTTTGTTGCTTTCATTAGGTAGGTCGGTCAGTAAGTCAGTAACCTGAACAGATTCCGTCCGTTATCTCCACATGCAAGTATAGAAAATGTAATATGGCAAACAGATATATCACGAGAATATCTAGATCATGTTATGATTTAGATCATATTCTTATTTGGTTACCATTAAACCATTTTGACAGAGTTATACTTGAACTGGTTAAATTTCCAATTCACTTTCTGTTCATTATCTCTGCAATGAGTGTATGTGTTGGAATTAAATATGGCATACAGATATATCATGAGAATATCTAGAACAAAAGTTCTGATTTGGTAACCATCGAATAATATTTTTAAAGAATTTCACCCTTCGAACTTAGAAAATTTTTAATCATTCAGTTTCTGTTCATTATCTCTGCAATGAGTGAATATATTGAAATGAAATTTGTCATTGATTTATCAAAATATGAAACATGTCTACTATAAACACATTATGGGAAGGGGGACATAAATGTATTACAAACATCTATTGTTTGAGGTACCTTTTTGCCTTTTCTTCTAGATGTATATCGTATGATGACAAGTAAAGTTTGTCTTAAAACTGAGTTAGATTTATTTTCCTATTTCTTTGTGAGATTCTAATGTGTAATACGTTTTTGATTTTATGTTGTACTTCATGGTCATAGTAATTAAATTTATCTTGGCAGCACACAAATTCATTCAAGATTTATCTTATAAAAGCGACAGAACGAAAACTTAAACATATAACCTTGTGCTCTATATCGGTCTTCTCCAAAACATGGAAATAGGCCCAGTAGTGCATACAGAACGAGGAGAGAAAAACTTAATAATATAACAAAAATGTTGTATGTAATGAACTTTGAATTGAGTATTGATAGTAAACAGTATGTAGACTTGGTCCTCAAAGAACTTGACATGCAGATTGAAACAATTTTTGAAAATAATGGTTAGTCTAGTTGTTTATCACTTTCTCTTTTTTCAAGAACATTTTGAAGGCAAGTGCCTTAACTCCAAATAAATATTTAAATATCACTATTGTTACATACATATAATGTGCATGGATTTATATCGTAATATAATCTATATTTGAAATGTCCTGTTACAGTTCATTGTTTTTTGTACATTCTGATTATTTTTTTAAATAAATACTAATTGATAACCTGTTTGTTTATCATTTCACAAAACATCAGCATTGCAGTAGGCTGAGGGCTTGATTCAAAGTAGTCTCTGATAATACAGATTTTATCTCGGTGGGTATCTTTGAAGTGTAAAGATGATGGATAAATCCAAACCATAAGTCTAAAAATCATGAAACAAGAGGACATACAAAATCAGTGAAAATGAAAAACAAGTGGAAAATAACGAATAATGTCTACTTGAAGAGCATATGTGAACTCCTGTGATGGAGTGAGATCAGTTGCCCGGGGAGAGTGAGCATCTTCTGCTTGCTAGCAACACCCGTCACATATACCCAGTAGAAAGAGTCAAATCGTGTAAATTCCATATGTATTTATATATGGAGAAGTCAAAGTAGGTAATCTTCTAGTACAGAAAGTGTCAAATCGGTGTAAAATGATCGGAATCGGTCTCAGTCCAGAATATCATTTAAAACTCTGGATAACGAGATATCATATGGAGTAATAAGAGTCTCGTAACGACCGTAAAACTTCCTCAGTGACGTTGCTAGTCTAGCACATATATAACCCTGGTTGAGCAGCTTAACTGAAAGTCGCCTAGCCCTCAGAACAAAGTCATTGTAATTTGAACATGCTCTGGAATAACGTATTAACTGAGATATGAATACGCCGTATGCGGGCGATGATGGAATGTTGCTACTTATGAAAGGAAAGTTTATGATAGCGAAATTGAAATTGTCACGTTCGTCATAGAATGAGGTGTTCAATTCACCATTAATGTCGAAAGACAACATAATATCTAAATGCGAAGCAGAATTACTACTTTCTGTGGTTTCTTTGACCTCCAGTTCACTTGATAGGTGATGCTAAAGTAATCTGCAAACGAAGGATTATTAATTGAAAGCAAGTCATCTACATATCTGTAAATTGGAAAGCAAAGACTGAATGAATTCAGCTTCGTATGAGTAAAGGAATATGTCAGCCAGAAGCGGAGCACAGTTAGTGCCCGTTGGAATGCCGACAATTTGTTGAAAAACCTTTCCTCCAAACACCACAATATTAACTCCTTTTTCAAAATCTTTGATGATGAAAATTGTGGAATTTTACATAAAACCCCACCAATCGAACCGAACATACCTTTATGACCAACAACAAATACCATGAAGGAGATTCCCGGGTTGCGCCACTATGTTTAAGAGGTTGGTAACCTCCTGCTTCCATGTCGCGATATAACTGAAATATCGTTGAAAGCGACGTAAAACACCAATCAACCAACCAACCAACCAACCATGAAGGAATATTTCTTTCTGGACGTATCCTGTAATAATGTGATGGCAAAGGTCAAGGCTACCAAGAGTTCACGACTAAAATTAGTATTCTACCGTTTAAAGTTAGCTATTACATACATCTGCTCTGCGTCATACTTGAATGATTGTTACTCTCAAATGTATTTTATGACCTTGACTGTAAGGAAGATTTTGAAAACGGCTTATTGCATCCACGTATCTAAGTGATAACCCTGATTGCATTGTAATCAAATATTTCTGTAAAGTACTTTTTAAGTTTCCTTTTATCTAACATGAGCTGAAGGCTCAAGTGAGTTTTTCTTATCACTCCTTGTCCATCGTCTGTTCATCAGACTAGATGATTCTTTGTATCTAGAGAAGTTCTTTGACATATGCAGAGGGCCCCGGGTCCAGGTTTGACCCGGCCCTTTATAAATTTTCTGATATCTATAAAAGAATTGAGACCCCCACTCTTATTCCAAACAACAACTTACACATTTTCCATTCTCTTCATGAATATTTATTCATTTTGAATGATCAAAGAAGTTTACACCAGGGACATGCACACAAAACATGTTGATAGTGAAATACACGCGGTGAACATTACAAAAATATTCGATTGTGCTGCGGTTACGATACATACTTAGGACGGTCAATGGAAGTAACAAACGTCACTCAATTGGTGTAGTTACAACGGTTTACAGGCACCTGCCTTCCCACTCACCGGAAAACAGTATAATCAAGGACACACATTTAAAAATCTATAAATAATCCTCCATATAGAGTGCAGAGATCGACAGGTTTCTTAAGAAGAGAGCTCATAAAATATTTTTATACACGAAACGTTTATAGAATAATATGCTGCTATCAAAATATATGTAAGGCGACACCAAAATAAGTAAATCGTGCTCTGCCTGTCTGCAAGCGAGTTCAAATCCTTGATCAATAGGCGTCCCGACTAACAGTCAGAAGGGACGAGGATCAGGACCTTATTTCCTCTGAATGGTTTGGATAAGGCTCGTCATAGAGTTCCCACCACCCTGTTATTCAGCATGCAACGCTCAAGTAAACGTCTGTATTGGGTTGTAGAGGGACCCAATACAAAACCTATGGTCTTAGCGATGATCTGGGGGTCATACTGTGGATGTCGAATTAAAGCGTTTAATAATTTTAGAACCCGCCGGAATGAAATTATCCGAACCTTTGGCCCCTCCACTAAATCACTTTAGACATTGGGATGGGAAATTCCGTTCGATACCTATTGTGAGAAGTCACATTTCCAAATTTAGATAAAATGTCTGAATAAAATCTGTAAAATATACCAAATGTTTATGATATCTATAACCAGGCTTTAGCGAACCGAACCATTTGAGTGATATAAATACTGTATGGTGGAAATCTAGATAAATCACCATCTAGAAAAGGGAAATTTAAAATAGAGAACCCAAAAGTCGTCCTGTTTATCACCTTTGTTGATATAAATATTATTGTTAATAATTTTAATATTCAAGTCCAAAAAAGGTGTCTCCTGATCACAAGTATTGGCTTTGTTTAGTTGAAGTTTATATAGATAAATGTCAGTAATATAGTTTTAAAACTCAGGGTTATTGATAATTAAAATATCATCAAGATATCTAGAGGTGTCATTGAACTAATCAATAAGGTCGAAACGTTTGGAGGTTTGAATAGAATGCATAAAGTCTCTCTTATAACAGCATAACAATTAATCTGCTATAAGGGGAGTGCAGTTAATGCGCATAGAAATGCCAATTATCTCAATAAGAAAAAACAAATTTCAAATCTAATTCTCTATATCTTATTATATATGCATTCAATTCAAGAAAGGCCTTATTCCTCATACTTTATCACATCTTGCACTCCGTTAACCGTAGGCTTACTGTCCTACTCCCCATGCGCATGCATATCATATTATGCAATGCAGTCATTACATGTTTGCTGTCTAATCTCCCATACCTACATGTAATTATATCATGTACTACTTTCACTACATGATGGCCGTCTTGTTTCCCATATTTTATCATAACATACTCTCCATTTACTATATACATACTATCCCCATATATGATCAAATCATGTACTACAATAGACCATTTTCACATTAACTGCAGGACCTCGTTTTGAGGCACAAAATCGCCATTGTTTCTAAACAATTACGTGAGACACAATCAATACTTTATCATGTCGTCAAAAATTTTACAGGAAGCATTTCGATCATTTTACACAGATTTGACATCTTCTATACTAGAAGGTTACCTACTTTGACTTCTCCATATATAAATATATATTGAATTTATTTGACTCTTTCTACTGGGTATATGAGACGGGTGTTGCTAGCAAGCTGGAGATGCTTAATCTCTCCGGGCACCTGACCTCACTCTATCATAGGGGTTCACATATGCTCTTCAAGTAGACAATTTTCGTTACTTTCCACTTGGTTTTCATTTTCACTGATTTTGTATGTCCTCTGGTTTCAGGATTTTCGGACTTGTGGGTTGGATTTATTTATCATCTGTACATAAGTATTTGCCTCTGTTAACATGAATAATGTATCACTATATGTTTGCTCTCTTATTCCTCATATCTTATGATATCTTGCACTCACTCCATAAAATATAGGCTCGCTGTCTGATTCCTTATACATTTTCATAGCATGTCCTTCATTGTCAGTCTCATTATAAAAGAAAGAAGAATGACTTAGAGTTCAGATTTGATATAAACGTTTTATACTTATATAAATACAGGATACATATGTATATCGAAACATTGAATTATGCAAGCACAAAATGTTACATGAACAGATATTGTTTCTGTTCGTAGGGCGTCCAATTGATACAACAGGCAGTTACCTCCACTGGAGAAAGTTTTTTTTCATGAATGTTCATTACAGAAAATTTAACTTACCAAAAAAGCTGAAACTATTATACAATGACCTACTTTTGACGGATTTATAGCCCTTGGACTTAGAAATTTCAAGATTTTGTTTTGAAAATTCATTAAAAATCTAATTTCTGTAATAAACATTATGAAATTTACCATGAAACAAGTAAAATGTACCAACTTCCACATATTTTACAGGTATTGTTATTTTTTTTTCATTTTTGAGAAATTTATCATTTTAGGAAGGGGGGTGTTAGAGGGGGGGGGGGGGCTAGTTCTAAAAAAAATTAAAGTTTTTTTTTATGCAGGTCAAGTTCCAAGATGGGTTGGATAGGACCATTCTGCAGGAGTTATTGCCCTTTGACTTATTCCTATGATAAAATGCTATAAAACGCAATTAACTTCAATAAACGTCAGATGTTTTTCATGAAAATCATGCCAAATGCGAATTGATCCTGTCCGAATTAAGCGACGGGCGTATTATGCCACGCTAGGCGTTGCTCTTGTTTCCTTTAACTTCATATAAGATTTAAAAAGAACTACATGCATTGGTCATGCATGAATACTTATTTCCATCTTTTTTTTTTTTTTTTTTTTTTTTTTGAGTGGTTTTGTTTTATTAAAGTTCATGACATCAAGGCACAGACATTTAATGACATTAGACACTAGAATATTCTAAGTTAACTTTTATCTTTCCAAAATTGTAATTGAATCACATTTTAAAAAGAATAATGCAGTTTAGATATTTTCTATTCGATATGCTATGTGTAAATTATTTTCTTTTATTTTTCATATTAGCCCTGCTTTCGCCTAAATGAGAGAACACACATCCTTGCTCATTACTTTTGAACATTAAGTAAAGCTTTCATGTTTTACATGTTTATTCCATATAATAAGATCTTTGATATTATAACATGAATTTGACATTCTCTGCTTGTCTTTTACCAGAATTTGCGTAAATGTCTAAATCTGATTTTTAAAAATCGTCACAAATTTAAGGAATGATATTTTACCTCTAATCACCTTATTTGCCCCTGAACATACTAATTACATAAATCAGATTTTATCCAAACCATAAGTCTACAAATCATGAAACCAGAGGACATACAAAATCAGTGAAAATGAAAAACAAGTGGAAAATAACAAAATATGTCTACTTGAGCATATGTGAACCCCTGTGATGGAGTGAGATCAGGTGCCCGGGGAGAGTGAGCATCTCCTGCTTGCTAGCAACACCCGTCACATATACCCAGTAGAGAGAGTCAAATCGTGTAAATTCCATATGTATTTATATATGGAGAAGTCAAAATAGGTAACGTTCAAGTATAGAAGGTGTCAAATCTGTGTAAAATGATCGGAATCGGTCTCAGTCCAGAATATAATTTAAAACTCTGGATAACGAGATATCATATGGTGTAATTAGAGTCTCGTAACGACCGTAGAACTTCCTCAGTGACGTTGCTAGTCTCTCATTATATACTTTAAAATATAGAATAATAGTATTATTCTATGAAATGCTATTTTGAACCCATATTAAAATTTCTTTGTTCTCCTCAGAGAATTCATATTAAATGTTTAAAGTTTAAAAGTAATCTGAGAATTATTTTGTTACTGCAGGCTCTAGCGAACCGAACCAACTGACTAATATAATTACCTCATAATGGGAGTCTGGGTACATCAACATCTAGAAAAGGGAAATTTACAATAGAAAATCCAAAGTTGTCATGTTTATCATACATATTTGTATGAATATTGTTGTTAATAATTTTAATACTCAAGTCCAAGAAAAGTGTTTCCTGGTCAAAAGTATTGGCTTTGTTTGATTGAAGTTCATGTGGATAAATGTCAGTAATATAGTTTTCAAACAAAGTTTATTGATTACTAACATATGATCAAGATATCATTGAACTTATCAAAAAGGTCGAAACGTTTAGAGGTTTGAATAGGATGCATAAAATCTCTTTATATAGAAATAAACCTATAGGGGAGCGTAGTTAGTGCCCATACAAATGTCAATAATCTCAATAAGAAAAAAAAATTCAAGTCTTATTCTCCTTATCTTATTATATATGCATTCAATTCAAGAAATGATTACTGCCTTATTTCTCATGCTTTATCATATCTTGCACTCCGTTAACCCATATCACATCAAGCAATGCAGTCATTACACGCTTGCTGTCTTATTCCCATACCTAATTATATCATGTACTGCTTTCACTACATGCTGGCCGTCGTATTTCCCATATTTTGTCATATCATACTCTTCATTTACTATATACTTATTGTCTTATTCCCCTTATATTATCAAATCAGGTACTGCGAAAGACCCTTTTCACATTAACGTCAGGACCTACATTTGAGTGACAAAGTCATCATTGTTCCCACAAAATAACGTGCAACGCAATCGATACTATATCATGGCGTCAAAACTTTTACGGGAAACATAAGTATTTGCCACTATAAACGCCAGTCCTTCGGTTAACATGAAATTGTTTTATCACTATATGTTTGCTGTCTTATTCCTCATATCTTATGATATCCTGCACTCACTCCATTCAATATAGGCTTGTTGTCTGATTCCTGATACCTTTTCATACCATACCCTCAAATGTCAATCTCAATATAAAAGTAAAAACAAAACCTGAAGAAGTACCGAAGGGTAAACCATATCTCATAGTCCATGGAATAAAGGGGACAATATTCGTGTTTAGTGTCATATTCAGACAAATGCGAACCCCAATAAAATCGAGGTGAGACCAGGTGCCCGAGAGGAGTAGGCGTTCCCTGGCTGCATGCAATATCCGTCGCAAAAGTCCTGCAAAAACCTTTAAAATCGAGGAGGTAAATACATAAATATACACGCATGAACATACGAAGGAAACAGGAACACGAAGTCAAATTTCCCATTCAAGGCAAGAAATGCTGCCTGTCTGAAATTCCGGTATCGGAAACGCAGGTGAGAAAGAAGACTGACACCAAGTACAGATTTGATGTAAAATTTTATACTAATACAAATACAGGATACATATGTATAGCGAAACATTGAAATATACAAGCACACATAGTTGCATATACAGATCTTGTTAATGTTCGTAGGGCGTGCAGTTAATACAACAGGCAGTTACCTCTACTGGAGAAGGTTTTTAATGAATGTTCAGTAAACAAACTAAACTTAAGCTGGAAGTATTATACGATACAATTGATTTGTCCTGTAGTAAGAGGACCAACTTTATATCATTGAATATTTCAGCATTTTTGACAAATACCGTGTATGAATACTTGGCATAAACAGCTTATAACACCCTATCATTTCTGCTTTTGTGAGAAAAATGAATAAAGATATGAAAAACGTGATCTAAAGATCACTAGGCTGGCGTGAGACAAATGCAACATTATCATACACATATTTACAAAGTGATTAAAAGAATAATTATTGTTCACACGAAATATGAAAACATCAAGAATGCATGAAACATTTAGCCATTTGACAAATACAAACTTATGAGATTAAGGCATTCGTATACACTTTATAAAAGACAAAACACATTTCATGTGACGGTCGAATGAACTTTCCCTATGATTGGTGCCCATCTTAAAATGTGTGACACCATTTTAGATCAAGTTTGATCTTGTTTTCTGTTTTAGTAAAATAAATAAGATGAAATCTTTGATATACAGTACCAAGTAATCTCCTGCAAAGCTCCGATCTCTGGTGGTTTTAGGCTCTTACAATGAGGTCAATTTGGTAATAACTAGGTTATTGTGGCAGTATGCTTTACACATATATCCACCTACAAAGATTCCGCCTGAATTGTGATTGAAAGGTGTACCTGGTTAACCAAACTAATACTGGTTAATATGCTAGGCTAGTCAAACAGTAGATTATTTCTCCTGCCGGACACCCTTGGTCTCATCGTTGACCACGTTTTTAAGGATATCCACTGTACGCTTTGTTTTGCGCTACACGGTAGTACAACATCAATTTTCATATCAACAATGATACATGGATATAGATATATATATATTTAAGTGTACATTGAAACATAAAACAATATCTCGCTGATTTTTCATATGGAATGAAGCAGACTCTAGCTGCCGACATTACATGAGTATTCAGTGACTTTCCGATCAACTAATACATCAAGTCAGGTTCAAGTAAGAAAGGTTGTCATGGCATTAGTCGACATTAATATACCTGGTTCATATAAGACAATATGTGTTGACACGGTCATGGATATGTTCACCTGTTAATAATACATTTGGAATTTCGCGCACAGTACCGCAGTTTATGTTACTTTAACAACAGATGGTTAGGATGTTAAAATTTATATTTTCGTAGGAAGCAAGAGCAAAGAATTACATCAAGTAAATCCAGTCTCAAAACTCGAAAACAATACAATAATCATGACAAAAAAATAATTTATACGTATATAGCTAAATGGAACACTTCACTTGGTGTGAAAACAGTGTTTCCTCTAGTTGTTAAGAAGCTTATTGCTCAATAGGAATAAATGATCATGACATGGAAACAGCAATGACCAACATGTAAATCGCACAATGCTGGGTTCATACCGGATCATTTGCACCAGAAGCCAAGCACTGAGCCACAAAATTATATACAGTATCAAGACTTTACATTACGTCTTTAATGTACAACAATTGAAATGCATCCGACTTAATTTTTATTTTTTTTAATTAATTTATTTTTTCCAAAAAGAAAAATGCATTTTATAGTTTAATGACAAAGTTCTTAACTTGTGGACGAAGATGTAAGTGTGGAGTCATATTTTCCAAACGAATCAAAATAAGAGGATTTTAGGTTTTAATTGAGGCAGATGAATCAAAGATGTCAGATATACTCAAGCTATACTAGATTGTTTTCAAAGGAATGCAAATAATCCAAGAGTAACGGCACACAATATTAGATAAGAAATTCCCAGACGTCCAGCTCCACCTGTAACGAAAGATAAACTATATTCAACTATATATGCAAAAGGAAATACTAGAACATATATACGGGAATTAATCTGGTACACATTATTAGCATATTTCTACCAATCGTGTCCCTTCTGTGATGCACAAACCCTAAAATGCGAAAATCGAAATTATAAATATCTGAAGAACCACTCATTACCATTGTTAAATACACTTGCAAAGAATTAACAATATCTTTAATATACATGCTATTCATGCAGTTATCAAAAAAAGGAAAACAGAAAAACAAAAGGAAGTGGAGAGGAGACTGAGATTAAACTTTTAATATGGAATTTAAGTTATGTGGGAAAAGGAAAAAAAGTTTTATTTTGCGACTCCTACAATATATTATCTTTCTTGGACTGCTTTTGTAGTAAGAGGGCATCCGTTAACCCATTTAACCACACCAATTAGGTGACAATTTTCATTGAGAAAATTGACAGAATCAGAATTGCATTTTATTTGACTATTTTTGTTCCTTTCTATGAGCTTACTGTTTGTCTATTGGTCCGTAGCGATTTTCAAATTTTCATCATATTGTTGAATTACATGTAGATGTCATTTTTCCTTTCTTTTATTGAGAGGCTCACACTTACTTTTTGTAGAAAATAGTTTTTCAAACCGGAAAGTAAACGAATAAGAGAACGCTCCAAGGTTATCACAGCAGTCAGCAAATGGACTCCAGTAACCAAATACATTTTATTTATTAGATAGCAAACAGTCAAGGTCAAATGCCATTGCTGAATTATATTTTCAAAGTGTGTTTTGCCGTGTGTTAAAACTTCAACAATTAATTGAAATAATAATCAGATTTACCTGACTCCGATTGCAAAGTCATTGTTTAGGTGAGAGTCCCACGGTAAGAGAAAACCACAGGTCATAAAACCATATAGCCATAATGTTTACTACTTTACCTGTTGCGCATACTAAATTTTCCCCCTCGTAGACAATTCGTGTAATTCTATCACCAAGTCTAATAGTCAGTTTTGTAGCTTCTGCATCACAATCATCAGCAACCACTTTCTCCAAACAGGTGGTGTGATCAGCTAAACGTCTAATTAAAACAAGAATCATATTGGAATGTCATTTTTCTACAGTTAAATACTCTACATTTTATTTTAGACGATTGGACTACTAAAACACGTATCTAATGCTTTGAATTTTAATTGCCGTAACGTTATATTGTAAAAGAAATACCGAAATTTCTATAATTTTGTGTAACTGAACAGAATTTGAAATGCGGACCTAGAATTTATCTATATGGTATTGACAATTATATTACATTATAATGTATATGATATACAGGTATATACCCAATTGTCTTTTTATAGCCAATTTTGGAGTTTTCCTTTTCCAAAAAAAGTACCATGAATATGAAGTTTAGAGGTCCAAAGGTGAAAACCGAAAGAACAGGTATGAGATCCATCAAAGACAAAAATAGAAAAGGAAGTGAAAACAAGTACAGTAACTGACTTATATGACGTTAAGTTTGCTTTTATATCACTATGGATATATTGGCGAGATATTTTCAAGAAAAAACATTCAAATGTTCTAAATGTGTAGGGTGATGGTTAACCTTTAAGGTAGCGTGTATGTGTTCATCTGACCTCATACTCGCCACAACAAATTAAATTAAAGTTCTTGCCAATGAAATGTGTCTTACAGCATATGGAAAATAATAAAATTCTACACGTACGTGCACTGCTGTTTCTCTGTTTCATCCTGTCCTCCATCCGGAGTGGAGAGATTGACACACCTGTCTAAGTCTTTTGTCAAGTTAGGCATCATGTAACATTTCTGTACCATCTGTTTTGCGAAAGCTAGGAAACATGAATCACATGTCATATAAATAAATGTTAGTAAGAATAAATTACTGTACCTTTCGTGACAGTTATGATTGATGCAGATACGCTAAAAAGGTATATAGGATCTGAAATGAATTTTCATTTCATACCGTATTTAAGAAACGAGTTTTGTTTTTATAATATCCCCGAGCTGTGGCGTGGGGATATAAAACACACAATGAATTTCATTAATACCTCATGAAATGAAAATTCATTTCAGATTCTTTTTATCACATGTTTACACTCAGTTGAAAGTCGTTTATTTTGTCAAACACTGCCTTGACACAATTCTTTTCCACCCTATGGCATCACCTACTCTGTCAATTAATTAATGACAGAGCAATATTTCACTGCATAAACAGCAAAACATGTGTTAAAAAATGATACTCATATATTTGAGCCGATGAATGTTTTATATATCGCAACAGAAGCGGGCTGTAATAAGTATTAACAAGTCTGCCTCTCTGAGGCCACCAAAACCGGAAGTTATGTGTCACTAACCAGTAGGAATTGCTTACTCTCTCCGGGCACCTGCAGATTTTGAACATAGGCGAAACCTGGGTCTGGCGCCATAAACTTAAAAAATCATAATTTCAAATTCTTCTGTTCAACAATAAATAAAAAATTGGGATTTGGAATTTATTGAGTTCTATTCTATCGATCAGTAAATAAATTAAACTACTCTGCATGACAATTTTTTTGAGTGATAGAATAAATCAAAATTAAATAATTTACTTGAAATTTATGGCGCCGGACCGTGAACTTAAAAGTATTTAATTTCTGAAGATATTTTTCATCTCAAAATATAATATCTAGGTAAATGTGACGAAAACTCCTAAAACTTTTTAAAGAACATTTGTGTGATGGTCTGCTGACCTCAGTCTTTTCAACGGGCTTCTGCATGCTCCTACATAGATTCTCTTTGGTGTATTTATTATCTCTTTTTACTCATGGTGACTTCTGCCACATAACTGAGCCAGTAACTCCTCTTTTTCTTCAGCATGAATTGTAATTCCCATTGATCTTTGATAACATATTTATTAGCAAAGTTATCATTAAGCACACAAAATCAGTGCTAAATCCTCTCAAGTATGAATGCCGCTAAAGCAAGTTCAAATAAAACCCAGTCTTTCCGAAAACTCACTAGCCAGACGGCCGAGGCTACCAAAAATTCCCTTTGCCTAGTAAAATTTGCTTTTGAAATAGTCCGACTGACTTAGTAAAAATATCGATGTCTCAGTAAAAGAAATTGTTGATATCAAAACATCACGCATTGCTAGTAGGACTGAACCAATCCATTCGATCTGGCTCGAAATTTTCTTTTGATTCGGTGTTTGATACATCTGTCTGAATTTTACTTCGATTCAGCTGTAAGAATTAATGACTTGCGAGACTTTAGTTTTATAATCTCTGGTGTTTAATAATCTTCTTTATCCCCATCAAATACAGTGATAGATAAGCGAATGTCGTTGATTTCTTAAACACTTCGTCAGTGATGGCATAAGAATGAAAACCGGTAATTATTTCCATGTTGTGAAATTGGATGTATGAGATTTGATTCAATCATTGATTTAATTACATGGCAAAGTAATGATTCGGAAGACTAACGCTGGATGTCCGATATTCTAGGCTTAAGTCGGTGGTGAAGGTGACCGTATATTAGCTTCTCTGTAAAGGAATACCGCCACGTCTGTTCTAATATACATATAATAGATGTCTTCCCATTTTACATGATGTAAGGGGCTTTATGCGAGACATGCTACTTTCTCCCGGGATTGTCATTGTGACGTTAATGCTTGCATAGTGACATCAGAATAAAATGACGCAATTTGGTACGGCAAATGATCATATGTCTGGCATGGAATGAAATATGAGACCAATAGGAGAAAAAGTCCATTGAACAATATTCAACAACATTGCATACATTAAGGAAATTGTGGACGGTAACGTGTTATGACAAGGCACAAAACCGCTACGTTACTTTACGTTACATTAAGTCGACGTTATTGTGGTTTCAGCAAAATACGAAAGTAACTGGTGTCACATGACTATGACACTAACAACAATGTACCACAGTGGCCATTCATGGAAATTCAGAGAGACCAGATGCCATGGAGAAGTGAGTATCTTCTGTTTGGCTAGCCACACCCGCCGTGAACTACCTTACATATAGACGAAACATATATAATTCAGCACTGTATATATGCATGAATGTGTAAAAAATACATTGTGTAGAACGTGTCACCGCCACATTACATCAGGAGAAGGAGTACAATGACACTTAAAGTCACTTAAACTGGTGTCACATGAATACAGTAAGAACAAATGCAAAGCCGAAATGGAATGAGACTTGGTTTTCCCATGTAATGAGCGTTTCCTTATAGAATGGTTTTAATGTTCCGTAGATATGGTGGCTAAGTCATACAGGTCATTTTTCAGACCGACAAAAGGACATCGATGTCACACACATCATATCGTGTCTAGAATAGAACAAGGGACTTTCATACACAAGGAATTAAATCAAATGATATAAGACATACACATAAAGGTCGTAACAAAGGTATTGGTCTAAATTGTAATCGCAGTGTCGTTGTAAGATAGTGTATTGACAAAGAGTCACTTGGCAGTACGGCATGGTCACCTTATATCAGTCATTGTCATCGTTTTATTTCTAAGAAATGCTTTCCTACTTACTTGCATTTTCTTTGATACACAGTTCATGAGTCACCTTCAGGATCATATCAATTGATTTCATGGTCTCTGGTACCCCACCAACTTTTGATTTCCTACAAGGATCTTGTAGGGGTGTTACACAGTTTAAAAATGGTGTTCTTCCTCTGTAAATACAAATACAATACACAGTTTATATTTTAGTAGATTTCAATATATCATTATTGTTGTGTTATCATCATCATCATTATCATCATCATGATCATTATTATTAGAATGATCATAATTATTATTATTATTAGAATTATTATTATTATTGTACCATCACACTCATTACGTCAGCCAAGGTCCAATTACGTTTGCTATGACGGATTTACAAATGCTATAACGTCCAACGAAACGTGTTCAATACAGAGGAAGCATATCCCCTATGCTTAAACTCAAAAGAACTATGATTTTTCCTGGGTGGACAGAATATATTCATTATAAAAAGAATTTTCCCAACATCTGGTTTTAGTTTCGTTTTCACCAGCGTCCTATGTAATCTGGCCAAATGTCTTTCTTCAACCGTTAATATATCTAAAGGGTGCATAACCTCGATATACAGCGAAAAAAAGACGCAAGTGTTAGCAAAATTCGCTAAGCTTTTGATATCCGAAACTCAATATTAAAGAAAAAAGAGGAGTTACTGGCTCAGTTATGTGGCAGAAGTCACCATGGAGCTGTACAATACACGAATATAAATAATATACTAGCACATATAACACATTACAAAAATATTTGACTGTAGTGCAATTACGATACCGACTTAGGATGGTCATTTGATTTGACAAAAGCCAAACAAATGGTGTGGTTAACCGGTTTACGGTGCCACATAACTGAGCCAGTAAATCCTCTTTTTTCATTTTTATCATGCAAGAGCATCTTTAAGTGATATTTTCAATAATTTGATCAGAGTTGCCATTGAGTGTTTCATGCGAATATTGATCGGATAATCCAATCAGTGTGCAACTGAACATAATTTTCCTCGGTAGGTAAAATGGACTGGGAGTAAAAGAAGTTTTACATTAATATACCTATTTCAAGATATTGTTAACAAGAGCATTATTATAATGGAAACGGCAAAATAATAGGAGATACCGTCATTAACCGCAGTCTTAATATTCAGGGAGGAAATAAAACATATCCCCGCAAAAATGACGTAAAGAACATTGGTACGTTATTGTGACGTCATAAGGTTGCTAACTCCAATCGATGTTACTAACTGATAGTACACAAGCGCCGCCTAACAGATGGTACCTCGAATTTCAAGAGCAGGTGTAGCGTTGTCCGCAATGATATTTGCAAAAGCATGAGATCCAGAAAATGGTATAGAAAACCTACGTGATGGAATCCCAGCATGCCACAATGCTGTTATTGATAAAACGAAACAATTTTTGTAATAATTAAATATTAATAACAATTGCTTTAACTAGTATGAAAATGTCTATTCCACTGCAAATTGTATACAAATGTATGCATGTACGTAAGTATAGTTTTAAAAAAACCGTCACGTCTATGTGTGTGTACGTTGTAATCATGAGGTCGCGTTATTATTTTTCATTCGACTTTTAATGAAAATAGCAACAACAAAAACCACACACACACACACACACACACACCAAACAAAAAACAAGAGACCCAAGTGGGCGTATATCGCTTACCTGAGAACCTAAATGATCATCATTTACCTAGATTATCATTTCATTAATATCAGTCATGCAGGGAGGAAGAATTAATTTATTTTTGCACTACTGTGACTAAGTCAACACAAATGTTGAAAGTATGTCAAATTTTATTTCAGACCAGAATAAAAAAAACAACAATTTTTTGCACATCCATTCAGGTGATTTGATATTAAGCATTTGCATTGTCTCTGCAAGATGTGATTCAGGACAATAAGTATTTCATTTTCTTTACGTGGGGCCTTTTATTGACTGATTTCAAGTCTGGGTCATGAACAACACTCGTTTCCAATATTGTCCAGATCCAACTTAAAATGTCCTAATTTCATAAATAGAGTGTTGAGAAACATCTAAAAGCTTATCTAGATGTGTACAGAAATGAAAAAAAAATTGACCACAGCTGGATTTGAACCGCTACTCTCCATATTTTAATTACCAAGTGGTATATGTACCATTGTGAGACCTATGTAAAAAATGACCTATAGTACTTCATGTGTACCATGTTTCATTAAAATCTTTTATGTGGTATAACAGCAGAAGTGAAAAATGTGATTGAATTGTTCCTATACACCCTCATTTGGAAGTCTTAAAAAATTCATAGAAAATCCAAAAATTGAGATATTGACAAAATTCTTTCAAAGTAACAATCCTTACCATAATTATGATCACAATAGTCCATAAGAAATCATCATTATCAATTAACTAGGAAATATGACACTTTTCTGCATTGAAATTACCAAGTCCAAAAACAAAGAGTCGAAAAAAAACTATCAAAAATTAGATTTCGGAACGGAACCAAAAATAACAACACTTCCTCACACATCCCTTTTGATCATTCCTATGTATTCAGTTTGTCTCTGTATGCCCCCAGTCTGAAGAAGAAGTTTGTTAAAGGAGCAGACCCTCTGTGACCTACTTTTGCCTGTGATGGTGCCACCTGTTGATGGATCTGGACGAAAAACGACAACACTTGTAGGGGTCCATGAGTACTTCATGCATACCATCAAAGCATGTTCAGCTGTTCTGAAGAAGGAGTCGAAAATGTGAAAAGTTTACCACAGACGACGGACGGACCACGGACGCCGGACGGTGCACTTTGACAATAGCTCACTTGAACCTTCAGCTCAGGTGAGCTAAAAAGAAGAAAAACCAGACACCCCCCCCAAAAAAAATTTATAATATTTTGCCCTTACGGCGATTGCGACAAAGAATTTAGGGGCAGGCGTGGTGTAGTGGTTAAGCGCTTGGCTTGTGGCGCCGACGATCCGGGTTCGATTCCCGGGTTGCACCACTATGTTTAAGAGGTTGGTAACCTCCTGCTTCCATGTCGCGATATAACTGAAATATTGTTGAAAGCGACGTAAAGCACCAAACAACCAACCAACCAACAAAGAATTTAACATTACTCATCTACTTCGCCATATAAGATCTAAAGTCTCACGGATCATTTCCCTGGTTCGGCATGTGTAATTTTTTGTCGTGAGTTCAGTTTATATGGAACCGCAAAAGGGCAATACGCTGAAGTAAATCAACGAAAATATTTTTAAAAGTTTATGTCCCGTTTTGAGAATAAAAATTCATATAAGCAAAACAAAGCACAGCCTTACTCATTAGTAACATATCATGATAACATCAACTGTTTTTGATATATTTCCTAAAACTTCAGCACATGCCAATATAAAAGCAGAAGCAATCATATGCTGGTTAGTATCAGAAATATAGAAATATCAGCAACATACCGCCTATAATTTCAACTTATAGATCAACCATGTTTCAGTAAATCTGCGGAGCAAACCAGAGTTAAGTCGAGCGTCATTTATGCCGAATTAACGATGCCATAGTTCAAAGACCAGTATTTACAAATGTCAGTTATTTCTTTCTTCGGAATTTTATCAAGATCATCATAATCTATTAACTTGCCATCTTTCGTTAATACGCGATTTCGCAGTATTTCTGTTCATATGGACGCCCCCGGTGTGTGCAACGTCCTTAGATGTTTAGTTACAAGTCATGAATTTGAGGACATTTTAAGAAACATCGTGCCATTTCCTCTCCCAGTATAGATATACATGCTCGCACATATCAAAGTAAAGATACATTTTTCATTATCAGGCTTTGAATAATGAGTTAAGCGCTTGTGTTGTGGATCTGCAGCAAATACGACTCGGGTCTGATTCCCGGACTGCTCAGATATGTGTATGAGTTTTGTTACCTTATGATGTATTTATATCTGAAAATGTTAAAAACAAAGTAAACCACGAATTAACTAACAAAACTATGCAGCATGCATGTCTGAAGTTAATATACTTACTGGCAAATCTTATCCCTCTGGGTAAAAACATATTCTAATTGCGACAAGTCCATACTCTGCATGCATTTCTGGAGTTTCGTCAGATCGCATCCTGAAATTAGGCTTAGATAAATCAAATTCTACATATCTAAAAGTAAATTTGTAAAGAAAAAAGAAGACATGGATAATTAGATGTCATCGGTGATAATATTTCAATATCAATACCCGGATTCATCGGTATCTTACTATTACAAAATTAAATTTTTTACTGTTTCGTACATAAAAATTGTTCCCAAAAATTTCATAAGCATATCATAAATGTATATTTTATGACAAATGAACAATTTGGATCAATTTCCTCTTCTTTGGACGCCCAGTACAGGCGTACATGAGTTAACACCACACATTCATTTATAAATTAATTATTTTCACATTGACCTATAACGTACATGTATATACAAGCGCGAGGAGTAAAATTTAGTCTATTTCTGTATAGACAATGTCACTCAGAGTAACACATGATCGGGGTCGCACGTAAACACAACTCCGGTTCGGTCTAGGTATAGATCTATACATCGAGTAATCTCTAACATAAGAAGTCATTTTACGTTGAATAAAACATCAACAGTAGAGACAGTATAAGTACGCAGTAATGATTTTATGTTTTTAGTATATTTTATTCAACATGAATTACTGTGTACTTATACTGTCTCTACTGTTGATGGGGGCGCATTCTAATTGGCTAACGTAAACCTGATACGCGAAATTTGCTTTACTAGTTTCAATTACAAGATATAATAGTTGAAATACCTATAATTAAATTATAAGAAATGACTGTAAAAAAATTCTGTCTATTGATGTATAGAAAAAACCGAGGCACAAAAGTAGTATACCGATCCTTGCTGTCACAGTGAAAACCTGTTTGTCACATTTTGCACTCATTTGACCCCTGAAATGCCCTTGAGTTTGACCTAGTTTGACCTTGAATCGTCCTTGTATGTAGGTGCCCTTGAGTTTGACCTTGAATTTGACATAGATTGAAGTGTGTCAAGTGTATAAATAGAGTTGTAAAAGAGTATAGAATTTAAAAAAACGTGTTATGGTAGGTGAATGTCGACCTTGATTTACCCTTGGTGCGCCCTTTGAGCGCACGTGCTATGTTGGCATTGAATCGACCTTGGGTGCACCCTTGGCTTTGAGTTGGTTGGTTGGTTGATTGGTGTTTTACGTCGCTTTCAACAATATTTCAGTTATATCGCGACATGGAAGCAGGAGGTTACCAACCTCTTAAACATAGTGGCGCAACCCGGGAATCGAACCCGGATCGTCGGCGCCGCAAGCCAAGCGCTTAACCACTACACCAAGCCTGCCCCTCCCTTGGCTTTGAGCGCACGTACTATGACGTCATGGATTTGTCATTGGCGCGCCCTTGGTTTTGAGCGCACGTGCTATGACGTCATCGATTTACCCTTGGCGCGCCCTTGGCCTTGAGCTCACGTGCTATGATGTAATGGATTTACCCTTTGCGCTAGGACCTTTACAGCGCAGTATTGGACTATAATAGGACCTTTATAGCGCAGTAATGGACTATAGTACGTGAATGTCGACCTTGATTTGGCAAAGCATGTGCTATGTCGGCATCGAATTGACCTCGAGTGATATACATGTATTTAGCAAACCTCTTTCAGAGGAGACATGGTCCTGAACCTCGTCCCCTCTGACTATTAGTCGGAGATTCTACAGATCTAGGGTCTTAGCTCGCTTTCAGTCTGGCAGAGCACGGTTTATCATGTTGATGTCGCATATATTTATATATCATAATGTGTTTTACAATACCTTACGTGTTTATATTTTTATGACCTCTCAATATGCGATACCTGTTGACCCTTGTTCTTTACATGGATGTTTATTTATATATTTTTAAATGTACGTCCTTTGATTGTTCTGCTGTTACTGTGAGTGGGAAAGTTGGCCCGTAAACAGGTTAACCACATCATTTGTTTGGCTTTTGTCAAATTAAATGACCGTCCTAAGTCGGTATCGTAATTGCACTACAATCAAATATTTTTGTAATGTGTTATAATTGCTAGTATATTATTGATATTCATGTATTGTATAGCTCCATGGTGATTTCTGCCACATAACTGAGCCAGTAACTGCTCTTTTTTCTTTTATTGGTATTATTTTATGATTTCATTTATCTTATTGATACAAAATTCCATGTACGATTCAATATTGCCTGAATAAAGAATTGAACTGAAATTGAATTCAATAGTGATAAACTTACCAGAAGCACAAGTGCTCTCATAAGAGGTAATGGAAGCCTGCATGGATTGGTAGGTGGGATCATTTTTGCAAGTCTCTGCAAATTTATCTAAACATTGCTTGGCTTTGGCGTAATTCCTGAAAAATTTTGGAGCATTGTTTATTTTGTCTTTGATCAAGCTATGTCTTTTTCTTGAGTATATTTCCACAACCTGAATTTCATCACTGATGCTCAAAACTAAAGTATAATGAAAGTTCGAAATACTCGATATATTTAGCAAACTGGCCTAGAAAAACGTCGTGCCAACATTTTTTTCTAGAGACAGAATTTATGCATTAGAGATTACTCTTAAGTTTCCAAATTATTTATAAACCTTTTCTATACGCCCGTCCTAAGACGGGGCGTATTATCTTATGGCGTTGTCCGTCCGGCGTCCGTCGTCCGGTGTCTGGCATAAGCTTGTCCGGGCCATAGTTTCTTCCCCTGTGCATGGATTTCAAACATATTTCACAGAATTGATGCTTCGGACCCAAGGATGCGTCATGACCCTGACAAGTTAATAGGTCTAAGGTCAAGGTCACAACATGCAAAGTGAGTGAAACTGTCCGGGCCATAACTTCTTCCCCTGTGCATGGATTTCAATAATATTTCAAAGAAATCTTACTTAGGATCCAAGGATGTGTCATGACTTTGATACAAGGTAAAAGGTCAAAGGTCAAGGTCACAACATGCAAAGTGAGTAAAACATTGTCCGGGCAATAACTTCTTCCCCTGTGCATGGGTGTTCAATAATATTTCACAAAATTGTTACTTAGGACCCAAGGGTGTGACATGATCTTGACAAAGTTCATAGGTCAAAGATCAAAGTCACACCATGCAAGGTGATTAAAACCTTGTCCAGGCCATAACTTCTTTCCCTGTCCATGGATTTCAATAATATGTCACAGAATTGTTACTTAGGACCCAAGTGTGTGTCAGGACCTTAAACCAATGTCATAGGTCAAAGGTTAAGGTAAAAGGTTACAACATGCAAAGTGATTAAAACCTTGTCTAGGTTATTACGTCATCCCCTGTGCATGGATTTCAATAATATATCACAGAATTATTGCTAATGATCCAAGGGTGTGTCATGACCTTGAGCCAAGGTCATAGCTCAAAGGTCAAGATCAAAACATGCAAAGTGAGTAAAACCTTGCCTGGGCCATGACTTCTTCCCTGTGCATGGATTTCAATAATATTTCACAGAATTGTTGCTAAGGACCCAAGGGTGTGCCATGACCTTGATCCAAGGCTATAGGTCAAAGGTCAAGGTCACAACATGCAAAATGAACAAAAATTTGTTCGGACTATTGCATGGATTTCAATAACATTTTACAGAATTATTACTTAGGGTCAAAAAGTGGGTTATGACCTTGACCAAATGTCATAGGTTAAAGGTCCAGGTCACAACATGCAAGTGAGTAAAATATTTTCCAGGCCATTCCCTCTTGCCCTGTTAATGGATTTCAATAATATTTTACAGAACTGTTTCTTAGGACCCAAAAGTGTGTCATGACCTTGACACCAGGTCATAGGTTAAAGGTCAAGGTCACAACATGCAAAGTGATTAAAAACCTAGTCCAGGCCATAACTTCTTGCCCTGTGCATGGATTTCAAAAATATTTCACAGAATTGTTACTGTGGACCCAAAAGTGTGTCACGAGCTTGGCCAAGGTCATAAATCCAAGATCAAGGTCACTACATGCAAAGTGAGTAAAGCTATGTTTGGGACAACTTCTTCCCTTGTACATAGATTTCAATAATATTTCACAGAATTGTTACTTAGAACCCGAGGGTGTCTCATGACCTTGTCTCAAGGTCAAAGGTCAAGGTCACATCATGCAGTGAGTAAAACTTTGTTACTATGATAAGATGCTATGGAGATGCTATGTAACACGATAATTCAAGTAAACCTTTCATGAAACTTATGCACAACGCCTAAATAGTGTAGAGGAAGCCACTTTTCAGTTTTGAGTAAATTCCATTTTGTTGTTACAGAGTTATGGGAATTGGATCCCTCTTTTTGGATTTCAATGTTTCATAAATGTATTACCAAAGAGACCCATGTTTGGGGGTAATAAAACCATACGTTCACATTGATCCCGTCCAAAGTAAGCAACGGGCGCATTATGCCACGCTAGGCGTTGCTCTTGTTTTATAAAAAAGAGCCTTTTTGACGTCAGCATTTTGTGTCAATATCGACATACTGAGAACTTGTCTGGTGATCATAACCCCGGGAAACGACAGCCCAACAAAACGGTAGCGACCCAGTAGTGACAATGATTACAAGACAATGAATCATATATATTGTAAACATTATGCACTTATTTGGTCAACTATTTACGTTATGTTTACTTTCTGATTAAATCAAGATCGTGACTTCGCATATGCATGTACATCTTTTATATAACCGTAAAAGTGACAAGAAACGAGATCTAATCAGAACAGATTTTCTTCTGATCGAAGAAGAGATCATAAACTGTTTAATAAAATAATTAACGACAACTCATAAATACTAGATTCCTTAACTTACAAATATTCTATGCATATTCACACTACGTCATAAGCTCTTTTGTAAACGATTCCCTGATTTTATGCAGATTTATAAAAAAAATACTAAAATTCACATACATGTACTATAAAAATAATTGACTGGTTTGCAGCTTGAGTATACAAATACCCGGCAAATGACACTGGTGGGTTCATGCTGTTTGCTTTTCATCCAGTGCGCAATATGTTAACATATATATGTTCTAATATTTATCGTAATTCCTGGTACCGCCACTGATATGTTCTAATATTGATTATAAATACTAGGCTGGTGTCACTGCTGGTGGACTGATAGTGCATCGAGGGCATCATATTTCTAGTTTTCAATGTTTTGTACTGACGTGAAAAATATACTTAAAATTTATCGTCATAAAAAGTCATAAAATTTTGTAAATCACTCTAAAACTAAGGAGTATCTCGGTTATGCATAGCTCTGTTCTTGGATTGATTCTCTTCTAGTTTTCAATGTTTTGTACTGACGTGAAAAATATACTTAAAATTTATCGTCATAAAAAGTCATAAAATTTTGTAAATCACTCTAAAACTAAGGAGTATCTCGGTTATGCATAGCTCTGTTCTTGGATTGATTCTCGCCTTTTCGACCTTTGTGTAATATATATACACAAAAAAATACACATACAGTCATTCCCCTGTGTTATATATAGACGCACAAACGGATAAGTGACCCAAGTGTGCTCTATGTAGGGACACACACAAAAAACCAGTTGTCCCTGGGTGTTATATGTACAAACACACAAACAGCAAAGTGGTCCCTGAGTGTTACATGTATAGACACACGAACAACAAAGTCATTCCTTGGGTGTTATATGAAGAAACACACAAACAGCAAAGCCATTCCCTGAAAGTTATTTGTAGAGACACACAAACAGCAAGTGATCCTTACGTGTTATATGTAGACACACACAAACAGCAAAGTGATCCCTGAGTGTTATATGTACGGACACACAAACAGCAAAGTGATCCCTGAGTTTTGTATGTAGAGACACACAAACAGCAAAGTAAACCCTGTGTGTTGTATGTACACACACAAACTACATAGTAATTCCCTGAGTGTGATATGTACGGACACACAAACATCAAAGTCATTCCTTGGGTGCTATACATAGAGACACACAAAGAGCAAAGTGATCCCTGAATGTTATACGGACGGATACACAAGCAGCAAAGTCATTCCCCGGGTGTTGTACGGACAGACACACAAACAGTAATGTGATCACTAGGTAATCACTAGTTATAACGAACTTGTCAGATAAACTTCGCAGGTCTTACAGAGCTATGCAGAGATAATTATTCATGTTGCATGATAACAAATGGCGTGAAAATTAAATAAGTCTGTCTGCTGTGGTGTACACAACTGAAGAGAATGCTCTGGCCACATAAATATATTATGTTACTATTGTCACTGAATAACACAAAGCTAATGAGTAAGTGTACAAAGTATGACAATCGTTACCTGACTGGTTCTATTTGTACCTTGTTTAAAATTTTAATCAATAATGTTTGACTTGTGACCTTGACCTTTAATCTTGAAAAGCCACAGCTACATTTATTTTCCCTTGCGACAACAGTAATTTTTGTGTACGGGATTGTTGTTGTTTACAAGGTTCATCTATAACATTTAACCAGTAACCTCACCGCTAGACCTGTGACCTCACCGCTTGACCTGTGACCTTACGGAACAATAAGCATCCTCCACAAGGAGTCCCAGCTTCAGCTGTCCTTGTCAAAATGGTTCGGTCTGCATTTTGTTCTCAATGTTTATCAAGAGTGCTACTGCAGTGTTTATACCTTGTTTGGAAGGTCTCTCATAAGTGCGTGACTTGTGACCATGACCATTAACTTAAGACCTGGGAAAACAGTAAATATCTGCAGCTCGGCATTAAAATGTGTTCCAAGTCTGATGTTCCTAGGCCAAACAATTCTGGCTGAATATTGAATACAAGGTGCGGTCCATGAACAATCATAATTTTAATGTTGATGTGCCTGTAATGTATATTTTGAAGTACAATTCCGCTTCCAAACAACAGGATGTGATGAAGGACAGAGAAGTTAATTGGTTAATTTGAAGGGAAAAGCAAACGTCTGCCTTACCCTCTGTGAGTACACCTTTACGTCATTATCCCTCTCCGGATGTCCTTGTCGGTGACTTAGTCATCACAGAAAGTTACATTTCTCTACAAATATTACCCACCAACAAAGTTCTTATTACACCCGACATATTGGAGGTTTGGATTTGTATCCATGACTAAACTTATCAAGCATCTGAATGGTCTGAGCGAATAGAAATTTTCCCATTTAAATGATGTAAGGGGCCTTATACCAGACATGCTACTTTCTGTCGGGATTTTCATAATGACGTTAATGCTAGCATAGTGACGTCTGAATAAAATTACATTACAGTAAAGATTTCACAAATGAAAGATTGTATTGCGTTTTCTCATTGACATTCAAAACTAGAGACTGCATACTACAAGATTACAATGCGACTATTTCACAAACGCTTAGATGATCCAGATTGGTGACTTATGAGTTATACTCTTCGGGATCTATCTTCAATTTCTCAGTAAAATCATATTCTTTAATCTTTTGTTTTACCATGATCATTATTCTAAACGAGAAAATAATTAAATACGTATCATCTATGTATGTCTCTTCATTGAATTCAAAAATGGGTTTCAAAATATTTATCATAGTATTTGTAAAAAATAACTGAAAATTTGCATTATGGTCTAGGATAAAACCAAAGTCATCATGCATTCGGAATCTCTCTCGCCTCTACTCATTGAAGAACGCTGCAATATGTTAAACCCAAAACGGATAAAGACAGGGAATTAGTCCCATTGACGGATGTAAAGTGACATACGTGCATAGTTGTTGGTGATCATCTGTAGAAGATCCAAGAGCAGCTACACAGCTTGTTGCAGTACTGCATGCAGCATCTAAAAGCAAAAAGTAAAAGACGAACTATGTCTGTTAGTATCGTATACAAGGCCATAGCTGGGTTAACAGATTTACAGAAAGACTTTTATACACATGCACACACAGGTATGTGCAGACAGATCGACAGACATACTATACACAAAAATGGACAGACAGACGACAAATGGTTAATTTTGTCATGTATTACTATCATCATAGGTATTCAAAATGGTTGCCATGACCGCTTTATTTGTTTCCACACAATTATTGGTAGATTACTAGTAAACAGTATTTGTCTACTAGCTATTATGAATACTAGTTACCAGCATTTGTCTACTAGCTATTATGAATAATTCCTTCTATGAAATTATCAAACAAATTAATTTAATCTACACAATCCCACCTCATCATCATTCTGAACCCAACCCTCTCTTTTTATTGGGGGAGGGGGATAGGTAGTCTCCTTTAGATGGAGAAGATAGACAGGGCAAATAAGATAATACAATACGCGTTACCATGGTTTTAGATAATTGTTACAACATAAAGTGAGCTCTCGTTTCTACTCAGTTAAAAGTAACATTCAGGCTGTTATAAGAACATCATACATACTTGTGCCGGAACCAGAGCCAGAGCACATTGTTGTCAGCATCCCAGTAACTTCTGCATTCATGGCCATGTACTCAGGATATAAGGGACTGTCTGTTGCCAGGGACTTGCATGGCTCGATACAGGTATTAAATGTACCTTGGGAACTATAACAAAACAACATACAGTGAAAATCTGAAGTTGTAACTCCTATACATACAAAGTATTTTAACATAGTGACATAGTGCAGTAAATTCAATATATTTTCTGAAGTTTCAAAGCATAGTTTAGTCAGTGGCGTTCTTGGTCCGGGTTGACCAGTTTGACTATTACCTGATGTTCTCTCTTGCAGGTAATTAATTGATTGGGCCATGCAGCCTATCTCATAAGTCATTGATTATTTGAGCCACACAGGCTATTTCCCGGGTGAGACAAGCCTGTTTTACTATAGAACTTTCGACAAATTTTGTGAACTCCTGAATTAATTAACGTTTTCTGTGAATTGTCTAAAACTAAATGCAGTTTTTTTAAAAAAGGTAAAAGTAAACAAATTACCAGCAGAATGCATTTATTTCTACAAAGATCTATGATTAATGTGAAGTCAAATATCTAGGATTAATGTATCGTCAAAGTTCTACGATTAATCTGTCGTCTACAATGTGTTGCATCTATAATTTTGTCGTAAATTTTTTAGAAAACGAGATCCCGCGGCAAAATATTTCTGTAGTCGTCTACAAGTGAGATATCTCAGTGTTTCGGTCAGATCTCTCACTTCGACCTTAGAAAAATGAGCTCCCACGACAAATTATCACTAGGGTCAACAAGGGAGATCTGTCACTGATTTGGGAAGGTGTGTTACATCTGTTTTCATCATCCCTAATGTATCAGAAAAGTTTTTCACGTTATGAGAGTTAGAGGTAGATGTTTATTCAACGTCAAAATTGTTTCTAAAATATTGAAAACAGGAAAACATGGCTCTCCCTTCCCTTCCCTTTTTGCCACATATTTATTACTAAAAATCCAGATTTGGCACCAAAAATGGCTGAAAGTGATTATTTTGGATAATACCGATGAGGGCCCCCCTTATCGGAAATTCTGAATCAACCACTGCTTGTTACTGACAAATCGTTAAATAACTCTGCAAAAATATCCATATCTAAAAATAAGAAAAAAAATAATAAAATCTATTTCTAATGTTATATTGTTTTACAAGCGCAGTCAGATTGATTGATTTTTGTTTAACGTCACACCACGAATATTTCACGTATATGGTGACGGCATCTGCCTGATGCGGGACATATAAATTTTGACCTTTGCAACGGACCCACCCGATGCAGTGAGGGCTCATTAACGTGCCATGCATACCACGACACGGGGCCTCGGTATTTACTGTCTCATCCGAAAGACAGGACACCTGCATGAGCAGAGTGGGACTCGAACCCCTGCCTCCCGATCTGGAGCGAAGCGCGATACCACTAGGCCACGCCGGCTTACAAGCGCAGTCAGAACTATTATAGTGTTGTTACCTGCATGCTGTTGTCACACCATTCGGAGCCTGTAATGACGCAATGATGTTATCTTTGATAGCTTTGCATTCAGCTATTTTTTGGTCATCACATGTTTGGGAAAGAACTCCTGAAAAAAAAAATCATTCAACATCAGTATATTACATAGCTGATGGTATAGAACCATGACAGAAGCGAATAGGCTTAAGGTCCTGAGGTTATGAAACTTCATGAAATCGACATCAGAGCCCAGATTTGCAGCAAACTCAAATGAGATCCAATCGAAAAGTCACGGTTACAATTACAAAACGTTTCCTGTTTGAGATTGTGTTCAGATCAGTGCGCAAAATCAAATAATCTCGAGATCGGTATCCACATGTACCATGGTAAAATGCAAAGCATTAAGCAAATTATCAGGGGGAGCGCTAACACCACCCATCCACACATCCATAGGCTTCCGACGGGTCTGGAATACCATTAATCACTTTACATATGAGGTTATCATAAGCTGAGAGCGATCTCAAATCATGTTTTTATGAACTAACGTTCTCAAAAAGTATCAGAAAGTTTATAGTCTCCACTGAGACTGATCGTAAGTAGCGATCACCACTGAGCACGGACTTGGAGTTTGTGATTGAGTCCGGATATGAGCAGGATAAATTTTATAACCTCGGGACAAGAGTTTGTCTTTCGCTATTATTTTACTCTATTCCCAGCGTATTGCACATACAAGATGACAGAAATTTCTGCTCCCAGGGGCGTATCAAACTTTTGGTGTTAAGGGTGGAAGGGCAAAATCAGGCGAGTAGTTTGGGGCTCCCAGATTCCCAGCAAGTCCGGGGCGACGCCCTGTTGGGGGAACAGGGGGCGAAACCCCCGGAAGTTCCCACAATTTGGCAGTTTCGTGGCCTAAACTTCCACATTTTCACTTCAAATGACCGTTCTTTATCAGTATCACAGCTGCCGCGTAAACGAAGCTTTTTGTGATAAATATAGAACATATATACATATACCTTTCAATTTTATGCACTAGATGCGCATTTCGACAACGTATGTCTCTTCAGTGATGATCGTGGTCGAATGATTGGAATTCTCAAAATATATAGATGTTATTCATGTTTTGTCGATACCTTGTTATTTTTGTTGTACATGTGATGTATTTTGTCATAAAGCTGAGTCAGAACTGATCTTCTAATAAATCTGATTCAGCAATATCGAAACTCTACCATCATTACTTTTAGTAGAGAAAATAGAAGCATCTATACTAGGGGAATTAGGGGAATATAGAAATGTTTGAAAAAGGGGTTGCGATTTGCCATGAATGTTTTTCAGACAGGAAATGGTGGAATTGGAGTTGAAGCCCTGAACCTGGCCTTTGTTGGGCAATGGGGTTTTTTTTTTCTTTCTTTCTTTCTTTTTTTCTTTATTTTTCTTTTCTTTTTTCTTTTTTTCGACCAGAGGGAGCGCATCCCCTGCCTACTACAAGTTTATCTGTTTTTATAAAACGGATAGGCGGAGCTTCTTGAAAGATAGTTTGAATTGGAATTTTTCACTTACAATTGGATGAATTCTGATGATTCCTTAGGGAAAGAAATCAGATCATATTAGAGAATACAATTGTAAACATCTACAATGGAAAAAAAGTCATAACAAGATTTCAAGAGCACACCTATTTCCCATTGCCGAGGGCTGGGCTGGGGCTCAAAATTATGCATGCACTAGATCATATAGGGAATACTATTAGCACATGTATAGAAAAATCTCTGGGGAGTAGCGATAACAAACAGATTGTTTACGGATGGACGGACGGACGAGGAATGGTATCACATTAGTTCTGTTAATCTCTGGCAGTAGAGCTAATAGAATTGAAACAAAAGGATAAATTTCATTTATTTATTTGCAATGAATTAGACGAACACAAACATAATTACAATACAACGATTTTCATTCTGTAAGATAGATCCTTGTACTGAACAAAATCACATTTACTCCAAAAGATTTCTGACCTGATCATTTTCTGTTATATACATGTATCTTGAAAAATGGGTTCTAAACTAACAATAAGGGGGCAGATATGTCACAAGGAAGGGGATGTTAGGGCTCACCCCCTATACTCCTTTACAACCTCTCCCCAAACCCCTTGTCCCCACCCTCCCAAATGGCGTACGCTTCACACCCACAATTTTTCTTCAGTACGATTATCGGATAATAATAGTCTGCCGCTTCTCCCTCTCTCTCTCTCTCTCTCTCTCTCTCTCTCTCTCTTTGTTAGGGGAGAACGAACGTCCTCACCGACCACCCCCCCCCTTCCGAATCCGCAACTGGCAGTCAGGTGGGATACTATTGGAACTCTACCCTAACAGAAGACGCTTAGTGGTCAGGAGCACATGGTCTCATCTCAGAGTTTGGATGGTCTATACATGTCCACTATAATTGTTTATAATTGTATGTGCAACAGATACGTGGCACCAGTGACGCCATGTTTTAGTATAATATTTTAACAGAAAACAAAATTTACAGTTAACTGAAACAAATGCATTAAGGCCATATCCTACGTATTCAGTTTTAAAATTGATTTGCTTCAAAACTTTACCAGTTTTTTTTTTTTTCTTATGGTCCATCACAGAGACTCATAGTGACGTCTGATGTGGTTACCTAGTAAAAATTTTGAGTCTTTGCAACTTCCTTGACTGATCGATTCAGGCAGTTTTCATTGCCATGTATAGGCAAAAACAACGCATTACTCAATATCTTCTTTTCGTTTCTTTTCTGACGGATATTTTCACTTCATATTTGAAGTAAAATTGTTAGATACATAATCACCTGAATTGAAACCTTTCCAGATACACTTTTATGTGAAAAGACAAAGAAAAACTGTATTTGCAATATTCCTGACAATCCTGCCTACAGCTTTACTCATAACTACATTAGAGTTGTCTTTCTTGTCATCGATTGCATTTGATTTGAGGAACTCTTTAGTGCAGAGATACATGTACAACAGTTTGCAAGCCGGCTATTTCCTTAAGCAAAGTGTTTACTGAGGCATGGAAAATCATTACATCTTACCAATTAAGGTGAAACTCTATCTTTAAGGATGATATATGACTGTTTCCCGAATCATTTCTTTTTATATTATATTATAGCTTTTCAAGAAAAATAAAGTGATGAAAAATATTAAAGAGATTTACAGAACGATCTGAGTTTTGAAAAAAAAAAACGAACTAATTTTAGTGAATTTTCCATCAATTCGATACCGTTTGCATCTCTGTATAATGAAATAAACTCCCTTTTAAGTTTCACTTACCTGAGCTGACGTAACCGTATATATGAATTAATATATTTTAAAACCTCGTCAGAGACTTTGGAACATTCAAACTTCTACTTGTTATATCATGTACTAGGTCATAAAAGTCTTGAGGTAAAATTATCTTTGTTTGTTTGTTTGTTTGTTTGTTTTTTTTGTTTTTTTTTTTATTGTTTTTTGTTTTTGTTTTTTTTTTTTTTTTTGGTGTTTTTGTTTGTGTGTTTGTTTGTTTGTTTTTTTTTTTCTGAATGCGACATCCTCTGCTAGATGTTGGATAACTCGGGAAAATATTTTCATCACGACAGGAAAACAGAATAATCGAATAATTGTTCTAATACAAGTGCAATTTTGATGTGTTTAACCTACATTATGTATTTGGCCTACATTATGTATTTTGTATCAGATACATTAGGGATTTCAGTTTCTAAACAGTGTAAAAGAAATTGGTTTGAATGATCGCGTCAAAAATAAAAAGAGGACAGGTAACGATTCCAGTATTCCGTATGTATGAGGAAAAAATCTTGGAAAATAGCAAAGGATTTGCCGATTTTATCTTATTTTATTATTAGGTTGAGATTCATAAAATTTTAGTAACGGCGGGGCCAGTTGGCACAACGTCGGCATGACGTTGTGCATGACGTCAATCAAAGAACTTACGCATAGAAGGAAAATATGGCGTTACGATAGTCTGCGTTCTAGTCACTAGCCTAGATAAAATGACGTCAAGATTCTATCTTGATAAGCTACCAGTAGATGAAAAAGCCTTCAAGAAAAGAAATTGCCCAATTTTCTATCCACCGATTTTCGCTGTTTTACTTCCAAACATATAGATCTACATCTTTTCTGATTTTTATTCTTATTATTTATTAATTTGTATCGAGAAAATATAAAGTCGAAATGTAGAGTAAAAAAAAAATAAAAGATGACCGCATGACGGGTTAAATTGAAAAAAGAGTGTAAATACAAGGGATGATTTTTCACTTTTTCGTTGTTAATATCAAGCTAAACTAGGCGGTCTGTAGTTCATGGCAGGGTAAAATACAATAAATCATGCATGATTTAATCTCCCTAAATGTATCGTAATATCGCACTGCGTGATTGTTCATGAACATATAATCTTTCTTAACTTTTTTATGCCCTTGAAATCCAAGATTCGGGGAGCGTATATAGGTGATATATATAGATCTATATAAAAGATATTTTCGACGTTGTTGTCGACGGGGACATTCGCATTTCACGAACACATACCGGTTTTGCATTTGAACCCCACCTTCTCGTATGTGCAATCTCTGCAGAAGATTGTGACATTGATCCGTGCTACAAACCCCAACTAGACGACAGTATTTTCCTGTAGAGGACACATTCATAATGTGTATTGTGCTTATAATTTTCGTATTTACAACCGTAAACTTTGACATTGATAACAAATCTACATGAATACATACATTTTATTAATTAGCTTAACAAACAAAAAGATAATAAGGTGAAAGTACGTATATTATAATTATTGCTTAAAAATGACACAAAAAAGAAAATCCGCGAAAACTCACTCATTAAAATGTAACACCCCAAGTTGAGTTGAGTATGGTTTAATCGACCTCAACTGAGGAAGGCCTCAACTATTTCGTGACGGCGATTTGAGGAGTATACTCAGTTGAGTTCATCTAACAAAATAACTTTTGAGTGCTATTCGCCAAAGTTATCGCTCTTTTCGCATTTGACCTATAAGCGCTTTTTCTCTGCAACTCGAAAATGAAAAACTAAAAAACTAGACCGAATCACTGGAAGAAAAGAATTTACCGGTAACCTTCTGAACAAAGAGATTAAGAGATCAAGAAAATATGAATTATTCCAAGGACCCACCCTTTGGATCAATTCACCCCCTCCCCTTTTCTTTCTAATGTCACACTATGCGTGTATCCCAGAGTCAGCACAACATCGGAGTCTAGACTAAGTCAAGAATGTTCTTCAACAGAAAATCAATAAGATCCCATGGCGCATTGCAACAATGCAGAACAATTAATACTCAATGTGACTCATAGGGGATCGAGCATCTGTCTCTTACAGCAGTACGTCTAATAGATTCAACTTCATTGTCGGCGAGAGCATAGAATCAGTAGAGGCTTAAGCAAGTCACATTTATCCCTAAATACAGTAACTTAGGTAAGGAATTGGGAAGGGCTATGAAGATATGATAGTGAAGAAAACTCTTGACATACTTAGTGGGGAAAGGGGTATTCTTTGGGGCGGTAAGAAAGCTGCATACAGGGTCGATGCGATACCCCCACCCCATCCCACTCCACCCCAAAAAATAGACCGAATAACTTGAAAAGAATTTACATGTAGCCCTCTAAGACTCAACAACCGAAGAGAAAAAAAGAGAGTTTATGGCTGAACAGCTAGTGTAATTACCAGTGATATCCCATGCCCAAATCTGACCGCAAGCTGTTTATATGTGTAAGAAGAATAACGCTCAACTTTGGGAAACACTTCCTAATGGAAGGAGAAAAAGAAGAAGAAAGGTTGATACGGGTAAAATATTCTATCTTTTTATCAGACTCTTGATAACACACAAAGGATTCTAACTACATGTATATATCCTTATTACCAACCCTGATACACAAACAAATGTTATGGGAGCACGTGAGAATGGTAAATCATCTAGACGGTGCTTTCATATCGAGAAATGAATAGATGTAGGCGACTCCTAAACAGTGATTGACCTGTCTTGGTTAGAATTCTCTCACGTTCTGTATTCACGATGTGGTATAAAAAGTAAGTGCCCACTGGACTGACCATATCTCACCGTGACCACTCGACCATGCATATATAATGAAAACAAAGAATTAACAGTCTTTGCACAATTTTCATACCGCACCATTCCTACATAACCAAGGACAGATAACTCCATCTATTAATCAAAACGGTCAGTGGTTGCTAGATTTTGCTTTTACTACATGTACATACCAAGAAATTAGACTATCTAGGTATACGGTAGCTGTTGAGACAAGCAGACATTGTAAGAACTGAAACAACTAAGTTCAACGTTTTTAATGTTTTGGTCACGTTATCATTTCCGGTAATTTTTTACATGCTTTAAATGCAATCGTAGTTACTCGCCCATTTATGTAATAGTCAATACAAATCAAATCATCAGAATTTCAGATTTGCCCACAAGTATTTGTTCCATTATTTGACGTTTTAAAACAATTATCATATTTCAGATTATGAAGAAGCCGGCGTGGCCTAGTGGTATGGCGTAGGACTCCTGATCGGGAGGCCGGGGTTCGAGTCCCGCTCTGGTCTAATTTCTATTGAAACGGTCGGCTCATACCTTCACCACCGTTTCTATTTCACCATTCATATTTTGTGTGGGAAAACTTTGCTGATAGAAACTGGGTCATTGCATCCAAAAAATGGAGTGACAGGCACAAATCACTTACCTTTTCAGCTAATTAAATCCTTAAATATTCATATTAATCCATTTTCTTGTAAAACAATCCATGTATACTCGAATAAATACATCACAAATTATTTGGTGTATTTCTCCATTACTTTCAAACGGCCATGTTCAAACTAGATTGAGTGCGCATGTGTGAGGCCATGAGGTTAAATAGGAAAAAAATTAAAGCCTAATTTTTTTTTCATAAAATCCTGCCAGTTAAATTGCAGATATCTTAAAAACACTTTAAATACAAATACTTAATAAATGTCTAGGAAAATTTCAGTGAAAAACAACCCTTTTCTTCATTTTTATAACCATGTTTCCCTTGGATGCCCCCAGTAATTAGAACTCTTCAGCCAGTGAAACCACATATTGACATAATTTTAAATGGCAGTTTGGAAGTAATAAAGAGCTACACCAAATATTTTGTGATGTATTTATTCGAGTATACATGGATTGTTTTACAAGAAAATGGATTAATATGAATATTTAAGGATTTAATTAGCTGAAGAGGTAAGTGATTTGTGCATGTTACTCCATTTTTTGGATGCAATGACCCAGTTTCTATCAGCAAAGTTTTCCCACACAAAATATGAATGGTGAAATAGAAACGGTGGTGAAGGTATGAGCCGACCGTTTCAATAGAAATTAGCTCTGGTCATGCCGTTGTCATGTCTTTCGGATGAGACAGTAAAAACCGAGGTCCCGTGTCGTGGTATGCATGGCACGTTAAAGATCCCTCACTGCTTCGGGTGGATCCGTTGCAAAGGTCAATATTTGTATGCCCCACATCAGGCAGATGTCGTCACCATATACGTGAAATTTTCGTGGATTGACGTAAAACAAAAATCAATCAATCAGATTATGATGATTAAGTAATTATTTACAGTGTTAATCTACCAAAGAGCGGAGTTTATTACACCTAACATCGTGTACAAAAGGTTCTTTTACCATTGATAATTTTCGACCCTCAACGGACAACCTCAAATTACCTGTTAAAAAATTAACAAGAAGGATGACCTCCTGTAGGTAATTGCATAATTCCATCAAATCTGTAAAATGACGGTCATTTTCAGTCGACTCCAAATTTTCTGACATATTATCCACATTCAGTTTGATCAATACCGGGCTTTTACTTGACCACCCCACCCTACCTCCCTTTCTCCGTTTCCCTTTGTCGTTTGTACGACAACTTGAATTGCAACGCTGACCTTAGTAATCAGAGTGCTTCAAGTGGTTATACGAGATGCACTCCTTGTTTTTCCTCGAGTTTAATTGTGCATCCGCAGCTAGCTGGTCTAAGAGAAGGCGGTTGGGGGGGGGGGGGATATAAGAGACGATTATCAATGACAAATGTTAGGTTTTGCGTGCTGTAGAATCAGAATGTCAATCTCCAAAGCAGAGTTACGGTCCTTGCACTAAAGGAACGACAACTCTGCTTTGGAGATTGTCAGAATGTCATTTGAGTAAAAGATTAAAAGAGAGAACCCAGCCCTTCGCGTGTCTCTTAATCAGTCCTTGACATGTATGCTATGTAGTAAGAGGGTTGTTTACGCCAGGATATGGTGTATAGGCGCGCTATGTCAATATGTAATAATACAAGTAACCTTACTTGTACAAGGTGATTAATGCTAGAGATATTTTTTTTACCATCGGCAGATTTGTGAAAAACTCGTGTACCGACCGCTCTCGACTTGAATAAATACCACAGAAATTTTACTCTACCTTATTAGCTAGTGCTAAACTCAAGTGTTTTGTGCCACAGGCCGATGAGAAAGAGGTGGGGGTTTGAAGAGATAGGGGAAATTGTATTTTAACGCAGTAACGATATCTATATGTATATCTAAACCGCCATATTTTTAGTGTGTTGACATATATATTGTACAGGCCTGGATCCAGAAATTTTATCCAGAGGGGCTCCACCCCAATGAATTTTCCAAGAGGGGGTCCATCCATGCTTTTGTGTGTAAAATTACTTAATTTACTTAGGAAAAAAACAAGAAAAGTAATTTTCGCCAAATCTTTTGGTGTCTTTTGTCACTGTCAGACATCCGTTCTAACGATTGTGTACGTTATTTTACCTTGAGTATCCATTGTAGTGGCGGATCCAGAATTAAAAAAAGGGGGGGAGGGTGTATATGTATTAGCCATACTCGGTCATCTGGATTTTTACATGTAAATATGTGGCGAAAGGGGGAGGGGGGGGGGGGGGGCACTGCATGGATGCTATTCAATACTTCGGTTCCATGACACACAAGCGTCTTTACGATTAACACTGTCGTAAGGGAACAAGGGCATGGTGAAGAAAGAAAAGTTCTGCAATGACTGCAGATTACGGCTTCATATAACTCTGACAGAGGACACTCGATCCTAAGTAAGGCCTAAGGGGCCAACAACTTTTTCAAAACACGGGAAAGTAGCCATTAGGGTTCGCCGGGAGGAAATAAACCGTATTCCCGCAAACATGACGTAAAGAACAATGAGACGTTATTATGACGTCATAATCAGTGCCACTTGCAATCGTTAAATTTCTCATAATTAAAGATACGGCGACGAACCTCTCTGATTGTAACAAAAATAATAAAGGCCTTAGTTAAGTATAGCAGACGGGGTTGTTTTAATTTCACAAATTACAAATAAGTCATAGGACACTAAAACTCAAGTTTACCCTACCTTGTTTTCTAGAACGCAATACTGTATTCAAGTGTTTTACGACAAATGACGATGCAAATGTGTTAGAAATTAGAAGAGATACGGAAATTTATGCAGTCAAAAATGCAGTAATGATACGTAAGTCTAGGCACGTGCGAGATTAACGAGGCCGTGCCTCATATGTATGCGCAGCTTTCATAGTAATGACGTCATCTGAGGTCTGAAAACCCATCGACGAATGACGTTTTTGTTATGACGTCATAAGTATTACAACTAAAAATCTTCAATATACACGTTCTTTTACGAACTAATTTTCCGTACTTTTATGTTGCAACTCAAGTATCGTGGCAAACGATATACAAAATTTATAGTGAAATCAGTTAAATAGTTTTAATAAACTGGTTAAGCCGGCGTACATTAGACGGTAATGTGCTTGGTCATTGATCGAAAGGACATTATGTTCGAAGACCTCAAGCCAAAGAAACAAGTTAGTGTCTAATCATCAAGGACAAAGTAATGATTTACTGGTAATCGCGCTAATGAAATTAAGAAGTTGTGAAAATGCTAAGTGGTCTACAAGTTTATGTTTATATTTTAGAATGCAATACATTTTCAAAGTAAATGTACCTTGATCCCATACCAAATGGGATGTATGCCGATTTGAAATAATGTATGTCTTCCCGTGCCCCAGTGACGTTTTTGACCCAGTTTTTCTATAATTTTAAGAAGTAGGCCTATTGTTTCGTATAAAATCATCGTATCGCCACTGTATGCCGTAGTAGAATCAGTATCGTATCGTGAGCGGAGTAAATGGTTTCGACCTCACATTGTAGATACCTCACATTGTAGATACCTCACACTGTAGATACCTCACACTGTAGATATCTCACATTGTAGATACCTCACACTGTAGATACCTCACATTGTAGATACCTCACACTGTAGATACCTCACATTGTAGATACCTCACACTGTAGATACCTCACACTGTAGATATCTCACATTGTAGATACCTCACACTGTAGATACCTCACATTGTAGATACCTCACACTGTAGATACCTCACATTGTAGATACCTCACACTGTAGATAACTCACACTGTAGAAACCTCACATTGTAGATACCTTACATTGTAGATACCTCACACTGTAGATACCTCACACTGTAGATATCTCACATTGTAGATACCTCACACTGTAGATACCTCACATTGTAGATACCTCACACTGTAGATACCTCACATTGTAGATACCTCACACTGTAGATAACTCACACTGTAGAAACCTCACATTGTAGATACCTTACATTGTAGATACCTCACACTGTAGATACCTCACATTGTAGATACCTCACATTGTAGATACCTCACACTGTAGATACCTCACATTCAAGATACCTCACACTGTAGATACCTCACACTGTAGATACCTCACATTGTAGATACCTCACACTGTAGTTATCTCACATTGTAGATACCTCACATTGTAGATACCTCACATTGTAGATAACTCACACTGCAGATACCTCACATTGTAGATACCTCACATTGTAGATACCTCACACTGTAGATACGTCGTACTCTTATTGTTATCTATGATGTGCTTTTAAATACAGAAAATTTATTTCCAAGACAAATGTAATACATATTTACAATAATGAATTATGAATTTGAAAGAAGATGTAATTAGAATTCTTCAAATCAAATACGTTTTGCTCAGCTAGTAGAATCATCTGGACAGAGAAAGTTTGGTCTCGACTACTGGCTAGTGGTGTAAAACAGTTTATGTGAAGACTGAATAATGGATACACCCCTTTTTTTAAATTTAATCTTGAAAATGTGCTTAATTTTCGTGTGCATTATTCAAATTTTCATATTGACATTTTCTGACAAATAAACCCGATACTACCTCCTCGTATATGCTGTTAACTTGTTATTGTGTGATACTGAAATTATCCTGTATTAGTGTAGAAAATTAGTCAATGTTCATTTTTTCAGATAGCTCATAGCTACTATATGTTGTAAATTGAATATGATGTTGCATAGATTATTGTTAATTGATGATGTTGATTTTATTTGCTTTAGTAAACATTCCATACATTTATTCACTTCTGGAAAAATGCTGATCTCACTCAAGTTAAAGAGCCGATACGAATTTTTAAACAGTCCCCATGTTAAAAATGGTTGTGAAAAGACAAATACTTCAAAACTGTAAAAGAACTCGTAATTGTTCAATTCATACGGTCTATAATTTCAAGCTGTAATTGAACATAATTGTTCGTTTATCAAGACATTATACTAAATTTTGGCAACTTTCATATTGAAAAAGTGTGAAATTATGATCTTTGATATGGTAAACGGTCGTAATGCGTGGGCACTTGCCCGTTTTTATCTGATCTATAACTTAATATTAATGGGCTTTATTTCATATCAAATACAGTTAAAAAAAAAACTCTTGGGCAGAAAGTATGTAAAATCGAAAAATATGTGTTTTTCTCTATAGGGTCTTATGTTAGATTTACATGAAACTTTGAGATGCTACACTAGATGAGCGCTTCACTTTTAAATTTGTTAAATTCATAGGTAACCATCAGAATCTATTTCATTGGTAACATTAGTTAGATAAAAAAAAAACACTTTTCGGCATAAGTTTATGATTTTGAAATGAGTTTCGCCGTCCGTTATCTTCCGTTAGGCGGCTCTTGTGTACTATGAGTAGGAGATACCGCCATTAACTGCGGTCCTAATATTTAGGGAGGAAATAAAACACAGTCCCGTAAAAATGACGTAAAGAACAATGGTAAGTTGTTGTGACGTCATAAGGTTGCTAACTCCAATCGATGTTACGAACTGATAGTACACAAGCGCCCTTCATTAGGTTATATATTCCCGGTCCCCTAAACTCAACGAAGGCCACAAGGGTCAACATCAGAACCTTAGTACTGAACACATGTATTTTAACACACACACTTTACAAAAAGAACTCCGATAACAGATCTAGTAGAACCTATGTACAGAACACATATGTTAACACACATTTTACACCCCCCCCCCTCCCTTAATCATTATCTTCTGGATATACATGACTAGCCCCGTCCAGTAAACTTAATTAAGGGCTAAAGAATATGTGAACGTTGTTTTCCACTTCTCAGTATTTTAAGAATTATTATCATTATGTTTGTTTTGCTTAAATGCATTGCGTACATTAGATTTACCTTAATGACATCTTACCTGTGGAGAGAGCAACTACGATGCAACAGTAAATCAAAAACGCCATTTTCCTTCGATAACGTCTGCTGATTATAGGCAATCCTATTGATCGTATGTATATGTATGCAATATCAGAACAAAATGTTCAATGTTCAGGACAACGTTAATATTGTATGCATTCCACAATGCGATAACGTCGATATGAATTCCTTTATGTAGAAAACGCGCCAAACTTAAGCATGCACTTTACCGTGACGCTATAAACAGGGCGACAGAAAGAAAGTAGTGAACAGACGCGTACACAGCGAGGCTGGAGTGAATATTTTGTTTGTTTCTTGTAATTCTGTTTACACGACACAGCGGAGTAACAGACACAGCCCTCTTCAATTCGTTCTGAATTCGGAGTTTTTCACACATAAGAGATATTATTTTTGAGTATGCAAAGTAACTTATGATGGCCAGATTAGGATCGGACCCCGGACATTCCGCCCCGAATTTATAATGATTTGCATCATGTATGATCTCACATTTCTGGTTTGTCAAACAAGATCCATCCGTTTTTAAACTTAATAAACACGAAACTGGCTCAATTACGTATTTTGTAGGGCACCGTCTCTGTAAAAGGTATGTGTGAAGCCGGTAAAGATGCAGTGACATATACAAATTTTCAGAAAAGGACAAACAATACAATACTCCGTCATTTTAGGTGCTAAATCTGGAGTTTTACTCATTTTATTTCTGATTTCAGTCTAGTTAAAATTCGAAAATGATTTATTGTTCTATAATATATTTGTAATTGGAGAAATTAAAACATGCACAAATGACTATTATTATCTTTATGCGGGATTTCAGTCTTTTCGCCATGGTGATGAGAGGAGTTCATGCCGCTACCCCCCACCTTTACCACACTCCATACATCGCCATGGTGACAACATATAGGCGGATCTAGAAATATTTGAAAGGGAGTTGCAGTTTCCCATGACAAATGTTTTGCACTTTTCGATATGGAAAGGGGGATGGGTGAGTTTGCACCCCTAAAATGGTCGAAAATGACCTTTTTTTGTGAAAATATTCCTACCAAAATAGGGGGGTGGGTTTCCAACCCCTTTCCCCCTCTAAATCCACCAATGCGACAGGACTTCATCCCTCTCCCCTCTACCTTTACCACACTCTATATATCGCTATCGTGATGGCAGGATTTCATTCCTCATCCCTCTACCCTCTACCTTTACCACACTCTATACATCGCCATGGTGATGACAGGACTTCCTCCCTCTACCCTCTACCTTTACCACACTCTATACATCGCCATGGTGATGACAGGACTTCTACCCTCTACCTTTACCACACTCTATACATCGCCATGGTGATGACAGGACATCATTCCTCATCCCTCTACCCTCTACCTTTACCACACTCTATACATCGCCATGGTGATGACAGGACTTCCTCCCTCTACCCTATACCTTTACCACACTCTATACATCGCCATGGTGATGACAGGACTTCCTCCCTCTACCCTCTACCTTTACCACACTCTATACATCGCCATGGTGATGACAGGACATCAACCCCCTACCCTCTATCTTTACCACACTCTATACATCGCCTTGGTGATGACAGGACTTCCTCCCTCAACCCTCTACCTTTACCACACTCTATACATCGCCATGGTGATGACAGGACATCATTCCTCATCCCTCTACCCTCTACCTTTACCACACTCTATACATCGCCATGGTGATGACAGGACATCATTCCTCATCCCTCTACCCTCTACCTTTACCACACTTTATACATCGCCATGGTGATGACAGGACTTCCTCCCTCTACCCTCTACCTTTACCACACTCTATACATCGCCATGGTGATGACAGGACTTCCTCCCTCTACCCTCTACCTTTACCACACTTTATACATCGCCATGGTGATGACAGGACTTCCTCCCTCTACCTTCTACCTTTACCACACTCTATACATCGCCATGGTGATGACAGGACTTCCTCCCTCTACCCTCTACCTTTACCACACTCTATACATCGCCATGGTGATGACAGGACTTCCTCCCTCTACCCTCTACCTTTACCACACTCTATACATCGCCATGGTGATGACAGGACATCCTCCCTCTACCCTCTACCCTCTACCTATACCACACTCTATACATCGCCGTGGTGATGACAGGACTTCCTCCCTCTACCCTCTACCTTTACCACACTCTATACATCGCCATGGTGATGACAGGACTTCCTCCCTCTACCCTCTACCTTTACCACACTCTATACATCGCCATGGTGATGACAGGACATCCTCCCTCTACCCTCTACCTTTACCACACTCTATACATCGCCATGGTGATGACAGGACTTCCTCCCTCTACCCTCTACCTATACCACACTCTATACATCGCCGTGGTGATGACAGGACTTCCTCCCTCTACCCTCTACCTATACCACACTCTATACATCGCCGTGGTGATGACAGGACTTCCTCCCTCTACCCTCTACCTTTACCACAATTTATACATCGCGATGGTTATGACAAGACTTCCTCCCTCTACCCACTACCTTTACCACACTCTATACATCGCCATGGTGATGACAGGACTTCCTCCCTCTACCCTCTACCTTTACCACACTCTATACATCGCCATGGTGATGACAGGACTTCCTCCCTCTACCCTCTACCTTTACCACACTCTATACATCGCCATGGTGATGACAGGACTTCCTCCCTCTACCCTCTACCTTTACCACACTCTATACATCGCCATGGTGATGACAGGACTTCCTCCCTCTACCCTCTACCTTTACCACACTCTATACATCGCCATGGTGATGACAGGACTTCCTCCCTCTACCCTCTACCTTTACCACACTCTATACATCGCCATGGTGATGACAGGACTTCCTCCCTCTAACCTCTACCTTTACCACACTCTGTACATCGCCATGGTGACGACAAGACTTCCTCCCTCTACCCTCTACATTTTCCACACTCTATACATCGCCATGGTGATGACAGGACTTCCTCCCTCTACCCTCTACCTTTACCACACTCTATACATCGCCATGGTGATGACAGGACATCCTCCCTCTACCCTCTACCTTTACCACACTCTATACATCGCCATGGTGATGACAGGACATCATTCCTCATCCCTCTACCCTCTACCTTTACCACACTCTATACATCGCCATGGTGATGACAGGACTTCCTCCCTCTACCCTCTACATTTTCCACACTCTATACATCGCCATGGTGATGACAGGACTTCCTCCCTCTACCCTCTACCTTTACCACACTCTATACATCGCCATGGTGATGACAGGACATCCTCCCTCTACCCTCTACCTTTACCACACTCTATACATCGCCATGGTGATGACAGGAGTTCCTCCCTCTACCCTCTACCTTTACCACACTCTATACATCGCCATGGTTATGACAGGACTTCCTCCCTCTACCCTCTACCTTTACCACACTCTATACATCGCCATGGTGATGACAGGACACCCTCCCTCTACCCTCTACCTTTACCACACTCTATACATCGCCATGGTTATGGCAGGACTTCCTCCCTCAACCCTCTACCTTTACCACACTCTATACATCGCCATTGTGATGACAGGACTTCCTCCCTCTACCCTCTACCTTTACCACACTCTATACATCGCCATTGTGATGACAGGACTTCCTCCCTCTACCCTCTACCTTTACCACACTCTATACATCGCCATGGTGATGACAGGACATCCTCCCTCTACCCTCTACCTTTACCACACTCTATACATCGCCATGGTGATGACAGGACATCATTCCTCATCCCTCTACCCTCTACCTTTACCACACTCTATACATAGCCATGGTGATGACAGGACTTCCTTCCTCTATCCTCTACCTTTACCACACTCTATACATCGCCATGGTGATGACAGGACACCCTCCCTCTACCCTCTACCTTTACCACACTCTATACATCGCCATGGTTATGACAGGACTTCCTCCCTCTACCCTCTACCTTTACCACACTCTATACATCGCCATGGTGATGACAGGACTTCCTCCCTCTACCCTCTACCTTTACCACACTTTATACATCGCCATGGTTATGACAGGACTTCCTCCCTCTAACCTCTACCTTTACCACACTCTATACATCGCCATGGTGATGACAGGATTTCCTCCCTCTACCCACTACCTTTACCACACTCTATACATCGCCATGGTGATGACAGGACATCCTTCCTCTACCCTCTACCTTTACCACACTCTATACATCGCCATGGTGATGACAGGACATCATTCCTCATCCCCCTTCCTTCTACCTTTACCACACTCTATACATCGCCATGGTGATGACAGGACTTCCTCCCTTTACCCTCTACCTTTACCACACTCTATACATCGCCATGGTGATGACAGGACTTCCTCCCTCTACCCTCTACCTTTACCACACTCTATACATCGCCATGGTGATGACAGGACATCATTCCTCATCCCTCTACCCTCTACCTTTACCACAATTTATACATCGCCATGGTGATGACAGGACTTCCCCCCTCTACCCTCTACCTTTACCACACTCTATACATCGCCATAGTGATGACAGGACTTCCTCCCTCTACCCTCTACCTTTACCACACTCTATACATCGCCATGGTGATGACAGGACACCCTCCCTCTACCCTCTACCTTTACCACACTCTATACATCGCCATGGTTATGACAGGACTTCCTCCCTCAACCCTCTACCTTTACCACACTCTACACATCGCCATTGTGATGACAGGACTTCCTCCCTCTACCCTCTACCTTTACCACACTCTATACATCGCCATGGTGATGACAGGACATCCTCCCTCTACCCTCTACCTTTACCACACTCTATACATCGCCATGGTGATGACAGGACATCATTCCTCATCCCTCTACCTTCTACCTTTACCACACTCTATACATCGCCATGGTGATGACAGGACTTCCTTCCTCTATCCTCTACCTTTACCACACTCTATACATCGCCATGGTGATGACAGGACACCCTCCCTCTACCCTCTACCTTTACCACACTCTATACATCGCCATGGTTATGACAGGACTTCCTCCCTCTACCCTCTACCTTTACCACACTCTATACATCGCCATGGTGATGACAGGACACCCTCCCTCTACCCTCTACCTTTACCACACTTTATACATCGCCATGGTTATGACAGGACTTCCTCCCTCTAACCTCTACCTTTACCACACTCTATACATCGCCATGGTGATGACAGGACTTCCTCCCTCTACCCACTACCTTTACCACACTCTATACATCGCCATGGTGATGACAGGACATCCTTCCTCTACCCTCTACCTTTACCACACTCTATACATCGCCATGGTGATGACAGGACATCATTCCTCATCCCCCTTCCTTCTACCTTTACCACACTCTATACATCGCCATGGTGATGACAGGACTTCCTCCCTTTACCCTCTACCTTTACCACACTCTACACATCGCCATGGTGATGACAGGACTTCCTCCCTCTACCCTCTACCTTTACCACACTCTATACATCGCCATGGTGATGACAGGACATCATTCCTCATCCCTCTACCCTCTACCTTTAACACAATTTATACATCGCCATGGTGATGACAGGACTTCCTTCCTCTATCCTCTACCTTTACCACACTCTATACATCGCCATGGTGATGACAGGACACCCTCCCTCTACCCTCTACCTTTACCACACTCTATACATCGCCATGGTGATGACAGGACTTCCTCCCTCTAACCTCTACCTTTACCACACTCTATACATCGCCATGGTGATGACAGGACTTCCTCCCTCTACCCTCTACCTATACCACACTCTATACATCGCCATGGTGATGACAGGACTTCCTCCCTCTACCCTCTACCTTTACCACACTCTATACATCGCCATGGTGATGACAGGACATCCTCCTTCTACCCTTTACCCTCTACCTTTACCACACTCTATACATCGCCATGGTGATGACAGGACATCATTCCTCATCCCTCTACCCTCTACCTTTACCACACTCTATACATCGCCATGGTGATGACAGGACTTCCTCCCTCTACCCTCTGCCTTTACCACACTCTATACATCGCCATGGTTATGACAGGACTTCCTCCCTCTACCCTCTACCTTTACCACACTCTATACATCGCCATGGTGATGACAGGACACCCTCCCTCTACCCTCTACCTTTACCACACTCTATACATCGCCATGGTGATGACAGAACACCCTCCCTCTACCCTCTACCTTTACCACACTCTATACATCGCCATGGTTATGACAGGACTTCCTCCCTCATCCCTCTACCTTTATCACACTCTATACATCGCCATGGTGCTGACAGGACTTCCTCCCTCTACCCTCTACCTTTACCACACTCTATACATCGCCATGGTGATGACAGGACATCAGTCCTCATCCCTCTTCCCTCTACCTTTACCAAACTCTATATATCGCCATGGTGATGACAGGACTTCCTCCCTCTACCCTCTACCTTTATCACACTACACATGTACATCGCCATGGTGATGGCAGGACTTCATCTACCTTTACCACACTATTTGCATCGCCTAGGTGATGACAGGTCTTTATTCCTCTACCCTCTAGCTTTATCACACTATACACGCTGGATTTTTTAAGTCTCTCAAATTTAAATTAAATAAAATTTCATAATTTTTACGAAGAGTGGTTTGAACACTAAAATTTTTTCAATACATTACCATCCGTGAACGTGAAGCACTGAATCACATACACGTGGCCTTACGATCATACCTGTATTTTCTAGCAATGATTGAGTTCAATAACATGACGGAGTACGAATCCAGGTCGCGATCGGTAAAGGTACATTGGTTGTTTACGTTGCAATCAATAATTATAGTGGCGACACGTGCATCCGTCCAGAAGACAGGGTATTACGTAGCTAACAGAAATTTCATTTGTCCTGTGAGCCGACAGAATCAGTGAATGCTCTGTCATGTGACAGTCAGTGTTCTCTCGGTCAGAATAATCCTATGAAAGCCATTCACTAAACCCATATAGTATATTACGTCCTTTATTCACATGTCGACTTCTTTATGCCTCTGCCATGCAATAGTTAACAATAAATACCACCTACCTGTTCACTGATACATTACAGTGAAGAATATAGAGGGAGGGGATAGGGGGCATCTCTATATCTCGTGATATATTCCATGTAAGGTTTTCATAATACTAAACAAAATTTGTACATTTGTCAATTTGTATTCTTAGTTTGTTCAGTTCACCGGGATGCTTGGGATCACAAAGCCTTTACTTATCCCCCCCCCCCCAAATCTAGATCTGCCTCTGGATCCGGAAAGAAATTGCGGGGGACGGTGTGTGGATTTACCCAAAGAAACACACCTTTCAAACTTTATCTAGAGATTGTGTGTCGATTTCATTTTGTTATAGAATTCTGGTCAGCCGTGATGTATTGTGGTGAGATCCACACTGGAAAAAAAGAACACTTCAGGGGCGAATCCACAGGTGCGGAAGTCTCAGTTTTAATTTTAATAAATTACACAGAAAAAAAAAAAACCAATCCCCAACACCCCCAACCCCCACTCCTCAAAAAAAAAAAAAAAAAAAAAAACAATAAACCAAAAGAACCCCCTCCAAAACAAAAATAAAAATAAAAAAAAAACCAAACAAAAAACAAATAGAATCAAGCAACTACAAACAAACAAGCACAATAAATGAATAAATAAATAAATAAATAAATAAAACCAAAAACAAACCAAAATCAGAAAAAAAGAACTCTTCTCATTGATGAGTCAGCACATTCCAAATTTTCTCTTTAACTGAGACAGACACTGTATTTAGGTTAGACTTCTAACTTCCTATCTAGACTGGAGGTAGACACGGCCAAGGGGTTAAATAAGACCGTTCGGCACGGAAGTTAAAAAAATCCCTCCGCTTCTTATGGATAGAGTCCAGCTTTAAGTCAAATCTCTTACTCCCTCTTTCATCTGGAGATGGACACTGTGATGGAGGTAGAGCTCAGCTCCGATTAATTAAACAGAAATTCAATGTACGACCTGTAAATCACCGATTACATTCCGGAAATTTGAAAACACAAGCATGTTGTCCCCTAAATAAGATTCATTTTTTATCATTTAATTCCTTTCATACATGTTTTATATTCTTATTTTAGTTGCGATATTCCGTATTGGTACCGTATGTTTGCACAACAGACCCTTTCGACGTTACTGCGGGACTAACATTTTTGATTGACAAAATGATAACTGTTCCCGCAATATGACGTCAGAGACAATCAATGTTTTATTATGACGTCAACATTTTTATAGGAAACGTTATCATTTTCCAACCAAACTGTTAGTCCTGCAGTAACAGCGAACGGCCCTATTTCTCAACATCTCTAAACTTCTACCGCGGTGGTGTTACTATATAAACCCTTTCCCTGTTACTGCGAGACTGACATTTTAGTTGGCAAATGATAACGTACATGTATCCCGTAAAATGTTTGACGTCAAAATAAACAATTGATTGTCTCTGACGTCATTTTGCTGGAACGTCAGACAGGCAGTAACAGTGAAAGGGTCTATTGACGTCACTAATACGAAAACGCGGGAAATAACGTCGTCAAAAAAGTCGTGGATGAGATATACCCCTAATATTAAAACCAACCAAAATGCATGCAACTTGTGAAATTAAAGGGTTAAAAGATACCTTGAGTACTGTATACCAAAGTTCATTAACATTTTTACATCAGTTCTGTAGCCTTGGAAATGCCCTGTGGAGCTGAAAAGTTTTATCTTGTGTTTTATACAGTCAGGCGCACTGAAAAACATACATTATAAGCTTGTGGCAAGCACATTTATTTTACACTGGCAATTTATTCCTGCTCTGTTTTTAACTTAAATGACAGCATCAATGCAAAAGGGAATGCTTATTTAAATAAATGAAAAGAATAAACGAGAGCAACACCTATGTTGCATTATATGCCTTTCACTTAATTGCAGGGTAGCGAATTCCTACATAAGTTACCAGACTCGGACGTGAAGGTAGTTATATACGAATATACGATGGTAAATCATCATAGAGGCAGTAAAACTCAATCTCTCATAAAGAGGGCGCCCTCTGAGAGATTGGGCTAAACCGTGTAAAACGGCTAAAATAAATCAAATTTCCTGTACTTAACTATGACACAGATTTATAGAAATTAATTCTAAATGACAATATTTAAGTTGGTAATTAAATCCAAAATATCATGTGCATAATTAATCATAACTATCAATATCTCTATTTATGTTTACCGTATTGTACTATGTAGTATAAAGAACCGATTCGGGGATCTGGATGAGCAGTAATCACGCCCGGGTCTGGATTTTCTAGTAAAAGACACCGAACCGGTGTTCCGGATGTATATATGAGCAACACCGATGACGTACTCCTCTGAGCCAATGTGTAGACATTGCCATCATCACCGTTATCTTGTTTCAGCTTTACCCGTTGTTAGTACATGTATACCCTAACATGATCTGGTGACAAGTATACTCAGGGGATAAACGTATGGTGCTTGATTGTTTCCGACAGGTATACCGTGGTTATACCGTGGGAAACAGAGTTTTCCTGAGGACGCTTGCGGAGTTTATACACATTCTAATTCACTGTAACACAAACATCTTTTTTCTCTTTGAAATTGCCCCCAAAGTACTCGTTGCTAAGGGACGGATAGCGCCATATTTAAAATTCTTCCGAGAGACGAATTGATATTTATTGCACTTACATAAAAAGTTTCTTCAATTTCATATTCCTAAAATTTTATGATTAAATTATCAGTCACAAATTGATTCACACATGAGCGACTTGACATCGCAACGTAAACGGCTCAACAGGAAGTTTCCTGCGGCGCGGCGAGATGAAAGGACATGCTCATGATGCTGGAAAGCATGTTGCATATGGTGGTACGCCATGTGCGTTGTCAGTTCTGTTGATTTAACTTGATTGTAATAATTGTGTGCGTAAATGGTAGAATTAGAAATCATCCTTGATACGAGGTTTAAGACGGACGTGAGGGCACTGGACGAAGTTGTTAAAGACAGTATTTTTGATAGATGGAGTCAGAGGCAATGTGGACAAATAGTGCGTACAATGTAGTAATACATTGGAGGACGGTATATCGTGATTATACATGTATGAACACTAACGTGTGAACCAATCAGAATTGTCAAAGCGAAAGAAGCGAGTTAGAATTTTACTTATAGATACTTACATGAGTAATGTTAAGTTGAATAAATATTATTTAGTGTTTTTATGAAAGGGGAACTGATATTCTGAATTGTACACTATTTAATGTGTAATGATAAATACATGTGTATAGCATTCATTTGTAAAATATAGTAGAATATACTATAATATACTGAAGTAAAAAGTAAAGAACTGGCGCTGGACCCCTAATAACAGGGGAGAGAACAGGTGTCCGAGAGGAGCAGCCTTCTCCTGGATGTTAGATATACCTGCCAAGATTACCCGAGTTTCCTGAAACAAAAACCTCAACATTACACATGAACACTGAATGTGGACGTCAACTGTGAGGCAAATGTACTAAGCAATGCTCCTGAACGGCGGAGATAAATAAAGGGTGATGGGGCACTGAACGAAATATTTTAGTATAAAACATATTTGAAAATCGTAAATAAGAGGACTTTTACAGATCAGATATTCACAAAACTTCAGTATCAATAAATCCTGTCAGCAGGAAAGTTATGTTTAAACATAATATATGTTTTTAACTTTAGTATAGCCTAAGTACAAAAATAAGTATCCTCATTGTTATACGCCCTGTTTTCATTCGGTCTTCAATGAATCAAAGTTATTCCGTTGTTCATATATGCCTGCAATTGGAGAGTTATATGGCATCACAGTTTCCCACGTGTATATAATGGACTGAAGGTCAAGGTCACCGACTATGAAAATCTCTACGTAAAACCGAGGGTCCATTGCTCGAGTTGTCTTTATTGTTTTCCAAGTCGAGGATTCATATCTAAGGAACGGGTTATGAAAAAGATCGAGTCGCTTCAAATGTTCCTCGCACCAGTAATACCCTTCTGTACCTTTTCTCACCAAAACCAACCGGACATGCGTCACGGCATCATAATGCACATGTTCTAAGAATAACGCCGGAAATTCAAGATCCACAGCGTACTGGTTAAATCCATTTCCATTTTGCTTGGTAGACACGCCTAAAGAATGTAACGGTTGAAACTGTTGTATATTAGACAAATACCAAATTAGCCTTGGGATAGGAATCTTCAATCGGGCATTCGAATGTCGGAATTTCTCCGGGAGTTTTCCATCAAACAAAGTTGCATTGAACCACGTTCCTTTCGGTGCACCTTGTCTCGCCAATGGTGTATATAAACCATCACCGGCGGTTACCATAGATACATCGATTTCGCCTTTTATTCGTTTTTCTTTTTCTATGGTTGTGCTCTCTACGGCCAGATAAGATGGAGGCACGGCGTTAACCGGAACATTGACGCATAGAAATAAATAACTGATATTCTCATATGCTTTGTTTTCCAGGTCCCGCGCGCTCACTATTTTCTCCACCACATCATAATATTCCTCAAGTTTCGATTTCGAGGTAAATTGTTTCATGTACTGAAGTTCCTCCCGAATGTACTCCATTTCGAAATCACTTGTGCAAATCCAATTTACTATATTTCTAAAAGTATCCACCTCATACTCCCCAGTGACGATGTTCATCCGACCTCTGATTGATACCGTGGTACGTTTCCTATGGTTTTGCCGTTTTGATATCCCAACACGTTTCGTGTATTTTTGCAGTTTTCAAGTTCAAGCACATCAAAAGAAGTTAGATCATCAACGATAAAGAATTATATCAACTTTAACATCCATAGTGATAGAAATAGTATACAGGTCCACTGGACACAATGCTCATTATCTATTGTATTTATTCTATTGTTTGTTTTTAAACTCCCGTTATCCAAAATTCCAATCAGAGTTGTAAACAAAAACCTATGTCTATTTACACCCCAGGTGAGGACATCATATCTATACTCTTTACATTTACGATGAAATAAGGAGAAGGGTGGTATTAGGAAAACGTTCAATCAATTGGAATCCCCCTAACTACTTTGATTCTTATACCATCAATCGTTTAAGCAGAGGTGATGTCGTGTACCGTAAACACCACCCTCCCCATCACACCCTGTAGATATACTCCGAAAGTTGCACAGCCAACGGAACATTCCTGAGAATGTCTCCTAACCACTCATTGACTATTTCACGTAAATGGTGACGAAATCTGCCTGATGCATTACATAGGATTTTTCGTCTTTGCTACGGACCCGCTCGAAGCAGTGAGGCATTTAAGCGCCGTGGAACCTTGGTTTTCACTGTCACCTGAAAGGCAGGATAACAGCGGTGTGCACAGAGTGGAAATCGGACCTGGGATCTCTCGGTAACGAGCCGAGCACCTCATCCACTGGGGAGCTATATCGGCTTCCTGTCCTGTACTGACAGCCGACCATTGGTGATGGACATTCTATTGTATAGTACTCACGTTTGTGCTATGTGTAGTATATTTTCTCAAGATTTATCATTTCTTGTTTGTTGTTTAATGTTTCACTAAAATGATTTCACGCTTATAGTGACACCATCTCCCTGGTGCATTTCAGAGAATTTAAGATCTTCTACCAATAGAACCATCATGAACAGTTCAGTGAGGGATCTCTTATGTGCTGGGACCTCGGATGTGTTCCTCGCATCTGAAAGCGGACGAGGTGTTTATGGGACTCCAACCGGAACCTCTCGGGTCTGACTCCCCACTCTCCCTCTATACATCTCTCTCTCTCTCTCTCTCTCTCTCTCTCTCTCTCTCTCTCTCTCATATTGAATTTGTATGTTCCTTTGCAACGTTCCGTACAGCTGATATTTTTCAGATGAAATCTCTTCATACACTGTTGAGAATATTTATCAGGATAGTGGTGCATTTCAAGAGGACCCAGAGGTAGTTTTCATCAACATTTTTTATTACCTGTAAAACACACACATACATTGTGAACACACACCTCCACACATATAGATATACATACGTGTTTTCATTTATTTTATCATGCCATATGGGTTAACTTTACCTAAAAGTAAGAGCCATACACCCATAAAAGAACAGAGACATGCACATGGATATATATACTCCTTAGTTTTAAAATAAGATTTTACGAAACGTTTTCAAATATATGTATTTATTGTTTACATACATAGATAAACAATAATAGACATGAATAGATAGATATTTATATACTTGTGCGGATCTAGAAATTTTTAAAAAGGGGGGGGGGGGTGGGTTTCGGCATTTTCCCGCAAAATCAACATTACTTTTTTATGAAATTGCAGCATAATTTTGATTACTATGGCTTAAAAATCATTTTACACATGTTCCATAATAAACAAGATGTGTTTGTGAAACGCAATGCCACTGACGGCAACAAAGTCCGGAAAATGCTATTTTTAGCCTCAAGGTCACAGTCAAGGTCACAATGCCATTGACCTTGGTGTCATTTGATAGGGCTTTATTTGTTGAGTATGCATGCTAAATATGAAGTTTCTATCAGACAGACAAACAAACAGATAGACAGGACAAAACAATATGTCCCCAATGATTCGATCCGGGGCATAAAAAGGTACTTGTCCTGTGACTGGATACTATCACAGGTACTACTAGCCTGTCCAACCCTGTCGGTCAGGCTAATATTTTAGGTAAATCCGCTCACTTTACACGTAAAGAAGAACCTCAATATCAGGGGGGCGAATCAAATAGTCTTTATTATAGGAGCAGTCCGTTACTAAGCCAAAAATTATGAGAGAATGCCGAGTTTTCAATACAATAATTAAGATTTTCGAGTATTTAAATTACAATATAACATATAAATGGTTTTATTCTAAGGCTATTTAATTTGCCGTTCGAACACTCTCTACCTCATTACATACAGCAAATTCAAAAGGACGTGATCCGTCGACAACTGTACTATTTTTACCAAGTCTGGTATTGAGTGACATAACATATTGTTGAGTATTATTTCTTATACATTATTTGAATATTTCATATGTTAGAAATGACTTTAATGCACTTCAATCAACAACACATAAAAAGAAAGTACGTATAATGCATGTAATTATCTACAATGCTACTTTTAGTTGACATTAATCCACAAATTCTAGGAGCAAAAACGGTTAAACCCAAAAATGTGGGAGGCATCCTAATCACACATAGCTTTATATATCGCTTTATTGGAACATGTACATGTACTTTAAACGTGTATGTTTGAAATTATTGCGTAAGCGTGCATATCGTATGGCATATTGCAATGCATTTGCTCAAAATTCGTATTGCGATATAATCCCTATACGGTTTTGTCTTTTAATAGCTGGGGATACTGCTTAAAACTTTTGGGTCAATACTATCTAAGGTTATAATGTACAATACAATAAAATTACTGACATTTTAACTGCAAATGTTCAAAACGTAATACGAAAGTGAATAAAGTCATATATCTGTGGCACTCACGACAATGTATCACAGTGATCATGTATGGGTCCCTGAAATTTAGAGGTGAGACCAGCACCCGAGCTAAAAAAAAAAAAAACACTTTTACGCGTGTTCGATTCTAAGCCTGTATTCAAACTCTAAACCCCTACTCACTCTTGAGTTTGAGTATGGGTGAGGTTATAATCTTTACGCTTTCGATCCCGATTCCTGTGAGTGCATACAAGCACGGTTCTGGATATGGTCCTATCCGCGGTCGATTTAGAAATTTTTGAGAACATACTCGAGATTGGAGCACGCTGTCATGCTCCAGATATTCTATTACCTCGATAAACTTCGAGTTCGAGCACAGTCACTTCGGAGCACCGAGTCGTGCTCTAAAATGTTTTATAAAGGTTCTGTTGGGGGAGTGAACGTCTCCTGTTTAACTAGCCACACCGCCACGAATGTCCAAACATACAAGCTTACATAATATTACCCTCTGTACGTAACATTAAATACGACGAAACACTGTAAAGAAAAGGTCATAGCCACACACAACATATGAAGAGGGCGCAGTAACATTTTAGTGCTATAAATTAAAAACTCCTATAAATATTTACCTAACCGTTCTTACTTCTAACTTTATCGTCTTAGTCCTACAAAATTCGGAAAATACTTTGTTTGTACATTTTAAGTCTAGATCTACCAATTTTAATCTCATTTCTACACTCAAATAAGTAATTAGATTGTATATGCATGAACATATTGAGGCGTTGTTCATAAAAGTTCATAAAGTTTAGAGGAAATTCGGGCGAATTTTTTCATATGTCGACGCATCACGCTTTATAGGGAGGTTGTCATGTTCCAAGTTTTAAGGCAATTGGATTTTTATCAATATCATTAAAGAATATGCATGGTTTGAATAGAAATCTCTCATTTACAAAACAGAAAAAAAGAAATATATAACTTATCGAAGCGACTCTTTGTCCACTCAATGAGTCTGCTCCCATAAAAAACGACCATTTGATTCGCCCCCCTGAATATGTAGCATCAAGGGGTATAAAAGTTAAACTTACCATTTTCATTCACCTTTATATTATTTTATAGGTATATATTTTCTTTATGTCCGTCTGACGGTTACATAATTGCAAAACATGGCCACTCACCATGTGTAAACTTGCCCCATTGATCGGGAGTTTTACTATGTTGCATTGCATCTCGCAGAGCAATTAATAAAATTTGACAGTTCTAAACCGTTAAAACGACAAACCTTATCCGGCGAGCAGCTGTAGACAGCATGCACCGGCGCTCTGAGTGACGGCATAACACAAATATTATACTATTGTTTATAATGCGTGGATCCCCCCCTCTCTCTGGAAGGGGGGGGGGGGGTCGGGACCCCCTCCTCTGGATCCGCCAGTGATATACAACAACAGACATATAACAGACATATAGATATGACAGTACACATGATGAGACAACTTCCATTCTTTCACTCACTTACTTATCCATTTTAATACCTTTATAAAATTTATATGTATAGATGGATTATGGCAGTATATTATTGATTGAAATAGCAATAACTATTCGCATAGTGTACAAAGATACAAAGGTACAAAAAGGTATCAGTGGCGTATCTCGGCAGTGGAAAGGGGGGGGGGAGCACAACCTTCTAAAAGTGAAAAGCTAAAACTGTCTCATCCGAAAGACAGAGCATCGGTGTGACCAACTCATCCACTGGGCTACACCTGCTTATATCTTTCAGATAAGAGCAGCAGCCGGCGTGGCCTAGTGCTATCGCGCTGGACTCCTGATCGGGAGGCCGGGAATCGAGTCCCACTCTGGTCATGCCCGAGTGTGTGTGTTAGGGTTACAAAATACATAGATGGAAAATGCGTGGGAAAAGGGGAGGGTATATTTTGTTCAGGTTAAAGGTAGGTACAGAACCACTGCTATTAAAATGTACGCATGATGATGCAAGTCGGAAAATCCACCTTGGGCTGGAATTCCCCGTGGGTTTTCTGATGAGTAATCAGTACATCAAAGGGAATATTGTATTCCATAACGCCCACGTTATCAAATCTAATCGTCTCTTGACAACAAAATCAATATGTGTATTGTCCACACAGATCTCCTCAGCAGTCACCCAGCGACAGAATCACAAGCGGATTCGTATGGCACGCCGTATATGTCAAATGTGCTTGTAGTCTGACCTGACCCAAATGTGGCAGACGTGGTGTGCCGTAATGTCAGATAAGTGCAATGTTTTAATTTTTGAATCTGCTTTATATTAATCATCCCAAGTAAATAAATAACCCCCCCCCCACCTCCTTTAAAACATGACATGTTTAAGGTATAAGCATTTTATTAACTATATACACCATTTACAAAATCGATAATATCCCAAGTCCTGATGATTCCATGACAACGCATTTGATTATTTCTAAAAGTATTAATTATGCGTGGGTATTTCAAATACTGAATTCAAAACTATACGTTGATATATTTCATACTTCAATTTATAGTTTTTGAACTAGAACATGATATAACGGATACATACGCATAAGGTAGACACGACGTGTCATAATGTCAGATCATGAATACAATGCATGTAAGGCAGACACGGCGTGTAATGATGTCAGATTATCAATACAATGCATGTAAGTCAGGCATGGCGCGTCGTAATATCAGAGCATGAATACAGTGCCTGTAAGGCAGACACGGCACGTCGTAATCTCAGATCATGAATACAATGCATGTAAGGCAGACACAGCGTCTCATGATGTCATATCATGAATACAATGCATGTTAGTCAGGCATGACGCGTTGTAATGTCAGATCATGAATGCAATGCATGTAAGGCAGGCATGGCGTGTCATTATGTCAGATCATGAATGCAATGCATATAAGGCAGACACGGTACGTCGTAATGTCAGATCATAAATACAATGCATGTAAGGCAGACAAGGCGTATCATGATGTCAGATCATGAATAAAATGCCTGTTAGGCAGACTGGGCGTGTCATAATGTCAGATCATGAATACAATGCATGTAAAGCAGGCAGGGAGTGTCGTAATGTCGGATCATGAAAACAATGCATGTAAGGCAGACACGGTCCGGCGTAATGTCAGATCATGTATATAATGCATGTAAGGCGGACACGGTACGTCGTAATGTCACATCATGAATACAATGCATGAAAGACAGACACGCTACGTCGTGATGTCAGAGCATGAATACAATGCATGTAAGGCTGACACGGCGTGTCATAATGTCAGATCATGAATACAATGCATGTAAGGCAGACACGGCGTGTCATAATGTCAGAGCATGAATACAATGTATGTAAGACAGGCATGGCGCGTCGTAATGTCAGATCATGAATACAATGCATGTAAATCAGACAGGGCTTGTTACAGTGTCTGATCATGAATACAAAGCATGTAAGACAGGCATGGCGTGTCATAATGTCAGATACTGAATACAATGCATGTAAGTCAGGCATGGCGCGTCGTAATATCAGAGCATGAATACAATGCATGTAAGGCAGACTGGGCGTGTCATAATGTCAGATCATGAATACAATGCATGTAAAGCAGGCAGAGAGTGTCGTAATGTCGGATCATGAAAACAATGCATGTAAGGCAGGCACGGTCCGGCGTAATGTCAGATCATGTATATAATGCATGTAAGGCGGACACGGTACGTCGTAATGTCACATTATGAATACAATGCATGTAAGACAGACACACTACGTCGTAATCTCAGATCATGAATACAATGCATTTCAGGCAGACACGGCGCGTCATAATGTCATATCATAAATACAATTCATGTAAGGCAGACACGGCGTGTCATAATGTCTGATCATGAATACAATGCATGTAAGACAGGCATGGCGCGTCATAATGTCAGATCATGAATAGAATGCATGTAAGGCAGGCACGGCGCGTCGTAATGTCAAATCATGAATACAATGCATGTAAGGCAGACACGGCGTGTCATAATGTCAGATCATGAATAGAATGCATGTAAGGCAGGTATGGCGCGTCGTCATAACAGATCATAAATACATGAACATTAGGCATACATGGGGTGCCATAGATCTAACATGACATGAGATCTCACTGTTACCATAACATAGGATTTCCACATGAATACTTTCCTTAATACATGAACATTCGGTATACATGGGGTGTCATGGTGTTTGTGGTTTCCGTCCAATCGTGTCCCCTATCTTTAATGACTATGCCGGCCCTACAAATCCCTCTCTTCCCTTCATATCACTTATCGTCTTCAGTCTTTACCCTATCTCCTCTTTTGCCTCACCAACATACCTATTCCTGACGTCCTCCATCTATCCCATTCAGTGCTTACATTTCGCCCCCTCTTCTCGCCCTTGTCCACCACACACCCTTTTCGCGTTCCGTTACCTTCCTCTGCGAAAACCCCGTTGCCCTATTCTTATTGCATTACCTCATCCTGTCTCCTGTATTTTCCTTCCCTTTTGTCCCCAATTTCAAATTCGTTTTCATTCCTTCCCTATCCCATCCACCACCAATACCCCATATCTCCAGTTCTCTTGCGTGAACTTCAAAAGGACAACAAAGGATTCGTTTAAACAAATGCAGATCTTTGCAGATAGACAGAATGATTTATATTCTATCCACGAGCCGAAATTTATGTTATCAATTTAGATGTCATATGTTTAGATATCTGCCATGATTCCTGTTATTTTATGATGTATTATGTATGGTAATATCAATAAGATTTATTATTGCACTTGAAACGATAACTTTTTCAGACGTCCCCTCGGATGACCTATTGATAGCCAAACTAGCCTCGTCTTCATATATTGATTGTAACAGAAATCACGTCTTTAAAGTTTGAGTAAAATTGCTATTTGTCTTTAAAGGTTTAAAAATCCGAAGACGTGTTTTCTACCTGTACCGTTTAAAACAAGCTCCACTGTGGATATATATGAACCCCTAACATCCACTATAAACTGCTCAGATTCCTATTATAGTTCTGAGGCTAGAATAATTGTTTAGCACCACATCAATATATCATCACCAGCTACTCTGGTGGAGACATCTACCTTGCAAATTATTGGATTGATAATTTTGAAAGTGTGCAAGGTGTGTACAGAACGATACATACCAACATTTATCATGGGATGGGAACTCCACTTTTACCATGACAAGGAAACTCCATTTTTACCATGACATGGAATCTCCACTTTAGCATGACATGGAAGCTCCACTTTACCATGACATGGAATCTACATTTTTACCATGACATGGAATCTACATTTTACCATGACATGGAATCTCCGTTTTTACCATGACATGGAATCTCCACTTTACCATGACATTGGATCTCCACTTTATCATGACATGGAATATCCACTTTACCATGACATGGAGTCTCCGTTTTTACCATGACATTGAATCTCCACTTTACCATGACATTGAATCTCCACTTTATCATGACATGTAATCTCCACTTTATCATGACATGGGATCTCCACTTTACCATGACATGGGATCTCCACTTTAACCATGACATGGGATCCTCCACTTTTAACATGACATGGAATCTCAACTTAAACGATGACATGGAATCTCAACTTTAACCATGACATGGAATCTCCGTTTTTACCATGACAAGGCATCTCCTCTTTTAACATGACATTGGATCTCCACTTTACCATGATATGCATTCTCCACTTTTACCATGCCATGGGACCTCCACTTCTACCATGACATACCATGACATGGAATCTCTACTTTTACCATGACATAGGGTCTTCACACGTGTTCCATAAATTTTGTTATCATAGCAAATAGCAAATAGCGGGATCGAAAGGTCCCGACTCGTGCTGTGCTCACGCTGATGTATGTATGCATAACGTGATGTAATATCAATGTTAAGTTCGTGGATATGTGTAAGTACATGTCATATTTAATATTATTTACACGTATGTGCAGTATATGGTCTGTGTTCAGTGTAATTTCTACTACAGATGACTTATTCATTGTCTGAATTAAGGGTTTTTTATTTACTTACAATCTTTTATCCGAGGAGACTGTAAGTATTTTACTTGTATATCATTAATTTACCGTCCATTATGAAGTCATCCATTAGAAATATTTATGTAAAGGTATTGTTTTGAAAGTTTGTAAACTAATCTAAAACTCCAGAATACCTCTCTCATACATAGCTTTCATTTGTGTTGTATTTGATTCTATATTCATTTCTATCCTATTTTGTTATTTATTTCTATCTGATTTACATAAAAATAATAAGGACGTCGTACCGGCCGAAGGCCGGGACGAAGTCCTCCAACGATAAGAAAATTAAGCAAAAAAAAGTTTAATGAAAAAAATCCTGTATACTAATGAGTTCAGATTTCGTCAGCTAAAACGCCGCCATATTTGTTTACAATGCTATCTGTGCTACATAGAAGCTTGATAAGCATAAGGTCCTTTTAATTAAAACGTTTGAGTGATTGAGAATAATGGCTGCCGGTATCGCGAGATTTGACGAGATGTAGCATAACCACATCATCGCGAGATAAATCGAGAATCTAAGCGGTTTCTCTTAATTCCAAAACAATGAAATAAACATAAATGATTTTTAAAATAAATCATCACATATGAATTGCTATAAATCAAAATTGATAGATAAAAGCACTTGTATGAATTCGAAAAATTCCGAATAGACATCCTCTAGAGTTTTCTTCTAACACAAATTATGACAATCTATGACGTCAATCCGTGACGTCAATTCGTGACGTCAGAGATCGTGTTGTGCTACTGAGCCCAAAAGAAAACAAAGATTATCGATTTCAGCTGGTATATAAGTCTAAATAGGTTTAAAATATATTGGTAATTACATATTTTGAATTTCTATTTGATACAATTTTAGGTAAAATGTCAATCACCAACAATTAAGTCTAAAGCCCTGTCAATTATGGTCTATCTAAATGGCGAAAACAGAAAAACACTTATGCTGATGCAGTTCATTATGGAAATGGAATGAACGTTTTTACGTATTGTGAAAATATCGTGAAAGGGTGGCAAATGAAAATGATAATTACCTTTGCGTTTCAAATGAAAAGAAAATTATTGATTTTCCTTTTAAAAAAATACATTGCAGATTATATGTTTGAAATTTTTCCTTTTTATGATCAGTGTGATGGCAATGAATCATATCTATGCCAAATGGTCAGTGGGGGGGGGGGGGGGGGGGGGGGGGCGGATTGGGCTAGAGTGTGTGAAATTAAGGCTGCACGTATGCTTTTTAATGCAAAAAGTATTTTTTATCTTGTCCCACATTAAATTGTATAATCAAATATGTTTACTCTATTAAAAATTTTGAGCAGAACAATACAACAAAGCTAATTTGCTAAATATTACAAAACAACGATTTTCAATAGTTGAGAACATGTAATGTTGATAGAAAAGAAGATTCATGTATTCAAATCGAAAATACCTTGAATAAATTTAATTCAAAATCAGAAAGTAAAAGGGTTTATAAATCTAGGGTGCAATCAACCAAAAAAAAATAAACCCTACTGCAAAAACAGATGACTCAGACTTTGAAGAATGACTTAAAACAACACATTAAATAATAAACATTCACAACATATCTCAAAATAAATTCAGTGGAAGAGATAATGAGACTAAAAGTAAATATAGAAAATTGGGAATATTTTTGAGGAGGCAAAATCAGTAGAAAATATAGATTTCTTAAAAAAGATAAAAGAAATAAAATCATAATGAATTACAAACCGAAAAATTTAAAACAATCCCTAGACACATTACAAATGAACCACCACTAACAAATAATAACCAGTTCGATTTAGGTAATGGATTGTATTCGATCATTTAAACTTCTTCAAATGAACTATGGTTTAAATATTTCTAAAGTATATAAAGAAAAAAGATAAACTTGAAAATAGGTAAATGAACTGTGTCATAAATGCTCTCTGATAAAAATATATTCTAAAGCACACATATATATAACACGAAATTTCATTGGATGATGACAGTAAATTTATAAATTTCAGGTATGTAAATATTTGACGTAATTTGTATTACGGATGCTTGTCAATGTAAACAATATATGGCAGATCTTGAGAACACGCCTGGATCGAACTCTAGCGGATCCAAAAAGATATTTTTACTACATCGAAATTTTTAGATGGATTTAGTGTATAGGAAATATTAGAAAACATGATAGTTCAAACATATATACAGTACACTCTGAGAGGGAAGATGAGTTTTTATCTCCGGTAGACTAGATATAGTTTTCGTGAAGATAGATAAAGACGCGCCTGTGCAGACAACACAAATTTTATTGAGAGCAACATATTGATGATGAATAATATTGTTTCAATTCAATCATACATTCTTAATATTCATGTAAGACATTTACTGCAAAATGCGAAGTATTTTGTAGTGTGTGTGCATAATACGCATATAAGTAAATGGGCACAATCAGCTGTTAGACTTCTCCATATCTGTAGACTTCTAAATGCTGTGTAGACAGTTTGCATTAGAATGGGGATAACATGCTTGCATGTGTTTTCAAGTTTGAAAACAAAGGCAGGCATGTTATCCCTTGATAAATAGATCAATCTGATATATAATTCATTAATTGTCTATTATTGGCATTAACCAATCAATTTAATACTTTTTCTTAGAAGTTAGACTAAGTTTTACTAACTGATCATATCATGTTTCAATACTAGCAGACTGCCAGACATGTATAATAGATCAAAAGCATCAATTAAGGTTGTTATCATACTGTATGTTAAATATCAATATATAGTTTTCACTGAGTGAAAATTCACAGAAGTTATCTCCCATTGTCTGTCATTTTGTGGGTCAAAGTGTGAAGTTTAGTGCTTTAAGCAACAAAAATACAGACTAAATTTCTTTAAAATCATCTTTGAAAGTATAAATTGCTTACAAACCAATACCACTAAATATTAAGGTATAATAATTTATTTCAAAACTGCTAATTTTTGTGCAAAATTGTGAAAACCCTCCCGATACGGAATATCGCAACTACAATAACGTCAACATACACGCGCACCTTGTGATTGTTATGACGGCATATAATTATGACGTAAGTTGCCCACATAAAAGTGCCCACATCAAGAATAATGGATTTGGTAGGTGACTAAATGCAAACCGTGACGGATGTTAGTAGTTGCGATACTTCGTATTGAAGGTCTTAAAATCGGTAATACTATGAATAAAAATCTCTTGTTTGACCCCAAGTATGGCTGACTACGGGAGGTAACTCCAATAGATGTACACTCAGTGAAAACTATCTATAATAAATAGAAGTATATCATTATGATTATTTAAACCAGAATGAAATTTTAAAAAGTCTTTGAATATATTTTGTTTATCAAATATTGGCCCTAAATGTTTTGGCGTATAACGATAACGACGTCCTTCCAATGGCACTGCCATAATTCATATTAATAATAATAATAATAATAGAATAAATAAATAAATAAATAAATAAATAAATAAATAAATAAATAAATAAATTCTAAAAGATTTATAATAAAAGAGGTCATTTAGTACTCTCTTTTAATATTTATACTTTGGATTTCCCGAGTCTCGACCTTGAACATCAGTGAGTAGACATATGGTGTGAATGACGCATACGTTGCACTTTATCAATAAATGTATATGTTTTATGATTTACATATGATATAAGGTATTTCATGTATAGCAAGGGGATTATTCTCTATATTCAGTACATATCAGAGTAATATAATGCTTATAACATAAGGCAATGTGAAAATAAGGCAATGTGAAAATAAGGCAAAATGAAAATAAGACAAAGTGAAAATAAGGCAAAATGAAAATAAGGCAAAGTGAAAATAAGGCAAAATGAAAATAAGGCAAAGTAAAAATAAGGCAAAGTGAAAATAAGAACGAATGTGAAAATAAAGCAAAATGAAAATAAGGCAATGTGAAAATAAGGCAAAGTGAAAATAAGAACGAACAACTTGGACCTAACGAAATGTATGAACACAATTACTTCGCAAGCGTCAAAGTTTCGGGCCGTAACCAAATTGTTCACTGACTTATATTTCCATTACTATAGGTTTCGACCTACCTATAATGTACAGTTGTTTAAACACCGTTTTCTTTTTTTTTTACTTTAATAAGCTCAGTACAAGTTTGATTATGATATGTTCCTAGAAGTAATACTGTAATTTAAAAAAAAGTTAAATTGTGATATTTGTTGGTTATGATTGAATAATATTTGAAAGGATAATGCCTCTTCATACTGAAAAATGGCATCCTAAAATATCGTCAAGAAACTACTTTAAAACCATTAGCAAGTCAATACTTAGCGCATGGCCTTAGTACTGAGTGTGTAATTTGGTGACATGTATAATTGTTTTGAAAATTAAAAAAAAAGTCATTGCTCCTAAAAACGATGTCGCTTTGCCATATGTTTACCCATAAACTTGACCTTGAATATGACCTTGACAGTCTCAGTTTGACCTTCGGCTCTCATCGTAATAAATCAATCCTGCAAGTTTGATTTGAAGTATAGATGTTTAATACTAAATTATGATCAATAATGTGAAAGCTTGACTGACAGACAGACGGATGGACATCGGACAAATTGATTCAAATGTTTTGTTTCGCAGGTGACATAAAAAAGGGTCTGAAAAGTGCAATGTAGATGCAATTTCGATGAAATCTAGATATGAAAGCCGTTTTAAGGGAGGAGTAAGCATCTTCTGTCTAGTTGTGCAGGCAGGAAAGTCATGGCACATTATACATGTCTAGTTATCACAGACAAACAAAATGACAGTAAAGGTTAATGCTATGTGTTCAGCCATTTCATGCCAAGTATCTATAACACTTTGATTGAAATAAACATAATGTATTGATGAAAATCACTATGTGTTAGCTAGGGCAAGTATAACACACCAAGTATGTTGAAAGTTCATTTCTGTATTCTAAATTTCTTACTGATACTTGAATATGATTAGAAATGATACACAGATCAGATGAAAAACTTTTTTCTAGGAAAACACTTATATAAACAATAGAAATAACTTAACATTTGACTAGCATGCAAGATTTTTGGTCATTCATTGAAATAGATAATGTTATCAAAACTTACAAAACTTGACTGCAAGTGAATGTAAAACAAGTTATATGCTGGGCTCAAATATAATTCAAACTAATATTGAAAGCAAATTTGTAATTAATCCAAAAATTTAAAAACAAATAATATTTGGATAATCTTGTCAAGTACAAGTGGTGTTACTGTTAATGTTTGTAGTACAAACCAAATCACACTAAGATTAATCAATACAATAGGACTATCATAATTGTTATATCAAATTAATAAATCTATGCTACGGTTTAACTTTTAATTTTGAAATAAGACTTTGGAAATGATATATATATATATATATATATATATATATATAATATTGGAATAATTGTTCACCAATCTTTACTTTGTATCAAATATGAAATCTGTTGCTTAAAATGCTTTCAGTATAACCTTTAAATTCAAAATATCTTTCAATATTATTGACTGAATCCAGATTAAGAATATTACAATGAAATCAAACCAAAGAATAAAAATTTAAATTTAAATGTTACAGTTTAAGTTTAAAAATTCATGGGGATTTTTTTTTTACCTATTATAATTTTGGAATTTTGAACAAAAAAGTTTAAAGTAGTAGTATCAAAACAGTTTGTATTATTTTGAATTACTTTTAATTTTCTTGCTATTTCTTACTAATTTCTATGAAAACTTTAATTCAAACTTCATATCTACATAATTAGTGATAATAATTTCAAACATGACCTGTTGTCTTTATTTATCTTTAGGTAATCATTGTGTTGTACAATTAACCTATAAAAATATCGTAGAAAATTTGTTTTTATGAAGTCATGCCCATCTCGTCTCTTATTTTTGGAGGTTAATCGTACAACCTAAGACACTTTTGTTTCAGACAAATGTATGAAATTATAGATGATGACATGGAATTAAAATTTGAATCAATGTCAAAAAGGCTTAAATCTGTATAACTTGACTTAATACATATTTTTGTATGCTTCATGTTATGTATCATTGTTTAGTATAAGTTTACATATACGTCTTAGAATACAATTTCTTCAGTGATCACTTATAATTATAATCAGAGGAAATACTGGCAAATTTTTATTCTGTAATTTTCTTTTCGGTAGATTTTACGATCTTTTCGGTAAACTCAACCTCTCCGGTAATCCCTTCTATACTGTCGCGTATAGCAAGGTTTCTAAAAATAAACTAAACATTGAGCACAGCATCGCCGTGTATACATATCTATAAATAGCGCCGCAACGATGATGTCATAATTTTCTGCTCTTATAATAACAGGAAAAAAAAATTTTCACGATAATATGTACAAAGGATGTGAACGTAACGTATTTGTCAAGCGTTTTAATGACCTTTAGTGACCAAGATGATATCTAGTAAACAAAGTAATACCGCAGTGAATCATAGTACTTTAGAGGGCAGCAGTAAATCACAGTGTTTTCTCCAAAGTTAAAACAGTAAATGGGCCGGCTCGTGCCGGCCCAAATAACCATTCGATTTTAAGTATGGGAGTTATCTAAAAAAAAAAAAAATTATGCGTGCAACCTTATACCCCATATTGTACAGAACATTTTTATGGGCATCTTGACCAAGTTCCTTTTTCTAAACATTTTTTTTCTTAATTTCTGATATATGGAAAATGTACTTGCACATACGCTTTAATGTTAGGTTAATTGGATCATATTTATGTATTTAAGAATATTTTTTTATATAAAATCATTTACTTACTTTTCTAGTATTCTACCGAGTATACCGGAATTTTAATTGATTTCATTTTATTTTAGGGAAATATTTCCTATCTATTAATACACATGATACATAAATTTTACAGAGACGATGTATTCATATTATCCTTGTGAGTTATATTTGAACATACCGCCTGTTTTCATTTGGGTACAGGGAGGTGACATTATTTATTAGGTCTCTCTGTGGTAACTGACCTTTCTGATACAAATGTAATTGTTAATCTGTCATGAGTCTGCTAACTGTTATTTTATTATATTATTTTGCTATGATATATAACACTAAATTTATGATTGTCATATAATATATTTTTAAAATGAGCGTAGCTCTCACATTTATGTGCTCGGCTAGTGACCGAGGGATCTTGGTTTTGAATCCCTCCAGTGAAACGTCGATGTCCTGTGCCTCGGTTAAAGACAATAAAGCTCGATGATCAAGCAATACTAAGTGGTGGATCCACGGTAACCAGCTATCCTGAGAATATTTACACGGTAAATGTCTTGTTAGATTCAGTCTTATTAAAGTCAGATCTTTTCGTATCGCTACGACCTTTTCGATATGGAAAGATCTGATTGTAATTAGATTGCTTGTGATTTATTCTAGAGACAAGAATTAACAGTGCACACACTGTGTTGTGCAGTTTCCAGTGATTTGCTGATCACACACATATCTTCCGTGCACTGGAATGTAATCTGCTTATTTCCGCATCCCTTTGTGAATTTCTTACCTGAGTATACACTACAGTGATATAGCTATCTTCCACCATCATTGTGACACCTGATACTTTTCCCAGAGACACGTTGACGCTGTACTCTATATTTGTGTCATGTAGTATTGTGCATTTGTAAAACTACTTTACGAATTATTTCCCATCGTGAGGTACTATTAAATGTATTTGTAATGTATTTATGTTTCGACAGCATTGTTCGTATATGTCACTACTGTCTGCTCTGTTCAGTCACTTGTTAGTGACTCGCAGTGACGAATTAAGAAGGGAAAGGGGGGAAGGGAGAGGGGGGGGGCTTTCCGCCACATACTTACAAGTAAAGGAAGTCCTGATTTGCCACCAAAAATGGCTAAGTAGTTTGGCTGATACACATGTCCCCCACCTCCCTGTTTGAAAATCTAGGATCCGCCACTGACTCAGCTAGGGATTATACCCTTTAGCTCACTTGGAAGAGGGTAGGGCTGAAAAACCAAAGGTCCCGAGTTCGATACCTAACAGAGATGACAGATGAAAATTTTTATAATTATTGTTTTAAACATCTGTTTCATTTATTAACAAGGTCTTGTAGTGGGCCACGCCACGCCATTTGAGTCCCCTTTGTTAATCAACTGTTCGTCCTAATTCAGTATCGCATCCGTCGTACAATCAATATTTTTGTAATATCATTTCATGTATGATGCAGAAGCCATGGACACACACACACACACATACATGTTTATCGTGTCAATTGAGGACATGTGTACAAAACCACCAATCGTGGACTTCTTTATTAATAGAGATACTTGCACAAAATTGGCATAATCAGTTAATTATAAAAAAATCTGTTGTCATGGTGACCTTAGATCTTTGATTTTCATTAAAATGAGGAATGCGAATTTTGCATATCAAGTGGGGACAGTATTATACACAAAAGTATATATACATATCTATGTTACAAGGTGTCTAGCCTCATTATACTTTTTGAGGTCAAAGGTAATTGACAAAGATTTTGCTTTTTTGATTTTAGGTATCCTTGCCGCGTGCTTCATCTTTTTTTTATGAGATTTTTATCTCTAGAATTAGGAAGACATTGTCCACTATAGTTCTACAACCAATAATAAAGAATTTAACTTTGGTACTCTTGACCTAAAACTACGTCATAGTGTATCTATATATGAACACAATCCTGGTGTCATTTGAAAGGACTTCATCAGTGGAGTATGAAGTTTCTATCTCCTATACATGTAGCTCAGATTAAGGTTAAAGTTTCAACAGACAGGGTGCACCCAATATGCCCTGATCTATCAATGCGGGGCATAAAACTTTTAATACTTATGGAGAGAATTGTAGATCAAGTCAATTGGGAACTTTGTGTATCTGAGCGTACATTCAAGTCAACTTGAGACATTGTGTATCTGAGCATATTTTCAAGTCAAATGGAGTCATTGTGTATCCGAACATACTATCAAGTTAAATGGGGACATTGTGTATCTCAGCGTACTTTCAAGTCAATAGGGGACATTGTGTATCTCAGCGTACTTTCATGCTAAATGGGGACATTGTGTATCTCAGCGTACTTTCATGTTAAATGGGGACATTGTGTATCTCGGCGTACTTTCATGTTAAATGGGGTCATATGAGCGTACTTTCGAGTCAAGATGATACCGTATTTGACCAACTTTATCCTGAGGTGGCGCCACATTAGTCCGAAATATCAGACCCAAGCATGAGACTTGGGTCTGAATTCCTCCTATTGAGAGATTCGACGGGGTGATAGGAAAAATGGAAATATTTTAGAAGAATATTACTTACAATTCACTTTGTCATTTACTTGTTTACATCCAAATAATAATGCTTCTATATCAGAAAGTTAAACAGAAGGCTCGTAGCAACCAAATTTAAACATTCTTTAGCCGAATTTTTCCACAAGTTCTATTTTTAGATTATGGTAAATTCCAATTTTAGTGAAATAGGAGGAAATTCGGTGATTCAGGACTTCTATTGGACATTATGATATAAATGCATTATATTTTGGATGTAAACAGGTGAATTACAAAGCGAATAGACCTTTTTCCTTTAACTGCCGAGCTGAAACATTGGACGGCAAAATCATAAACGTTCCCTCCAAATCGATCAGAATGACGACATGACGTAATAAAATTGGAGGAAACGTTAATCAATTTGCCGTCCAATGTTACAGCTCCACAGTTAAAGGAAAAAGGTCTATTGTGAGTAATTTTTTCAAATTCCCGTCGATTCTATCTATGGGAGGAATTCAGACCCAAGTCTCAAGCTTGGGTCTGATATTTCGGACTAGCGCCACATTTATGCGATTCTTTGCAAAATCATTACAATTGGTAGGAATAATTCAATCTTAGCAAGTTCCATTTAAACCTCTAAATTCTAATGCAATCCTGAGGAAGAAGTTAATTAATATATAAAAATACTAAGAACCAACCCCTCCCCAAACTTGCTCATTAAAAGATACAAATTCATAATACCTCGGAAACTGTCTTTCCCATGAAATTGTCTTTCCCATGAAATTTCCTAAAGGTACAAAGGGAATAAATCGCCAAAAATAGATGGACCACCCCATATACTTGACCTGTATCTTCCCATGATACATCTGTATACCAAATATAAGTTTGATCCATCAAACCTTCAACTTTGTCTCCAAACATGTATCCTGATTAACTATTGTTCCAAATATTATCAATTCTGATGTAGAGTTTAGGAGATATGAACACACACAGACAAACCGACTGATGCATGTGACAGATTGATAGACATTACTGTAACTACTAGTATATGTTCTCCCCTAACTTTTGAGGAAAATAAAAGAGGATCTGAACTTACATTACAAATCTTAGTACCTAGGAGCCTGGACTCTTCATTCTCCCCTGATTCCACATCAGTATGCTTCCCAAGTTCAATGTCACTATGCTCCATTGGTTCCACATCATTATCATTATCGTCATCACTCTGTGGCTCCTCTTGCAGTAGAACCTCTGAAATAAATATATTCAGATATATTACATAAATATATAAATAAGAACAAATCCCACCCCAAGATGAGCTTGAGTACTTGTCACTGTAAAAGTAACAGCAAGTTAAAAGCCATAAAGAAATATCTTAATAGTCTATAATAGACTGATAAAGTGAGTTTCATTACATGTATCTTTACTGGATATAGAAAGGTCGATACAATTTGGTTATATTTAATTGGACTTCTTTCTAGATCACTCTGATGCTTATAGTTTGTTGATCTATGCAGTCGGTCTGAAGAAGTTTCTCAAAGAAGAACATATGTTGACACGCCCTGGATCCACCCCTCGATGTATCTGACTGAAAAAGAATAGCACTTGTGGGGACGGCGAGTACTTCATTCATGCCAGGTTTCATCAAAATCTTTCCATTACGTCTGAAGAAGCCCATCAAAGCTCAATTTAACATACAACCAGAGACCCCCCCCCCCTTTTTGTAATCTTAAAAACATTGAAATTAAATCTAACAGAAATTTTAGCATTCGCATTCTTTAAAATTACATTTATTTCATTAAAATCGGATAATATACACAATATGAGTGCATTATAAGCAATGTACATTAAGAAAAGGTAAGAATTTACATGAAAATGTGTAAAAATGACAATGTCCGAAAAAATGTCAAAAACGTCATGTCAGACCTTTGACTTTAGTGTGGAACCAAAAACAATAACACTTCTTAAGACACCCTTCTAGATCCATCTGATGCATTTAGTTTGTTGATCTATGCAGTCGGTCTGAAGAAGAAGTTTCTCAAAGGAAGGTACCCTCTAAGGCCCATTTCGCCCCGCCTGGATACATCCTTCGACGGATCTGGCCGATCAACAACAACACTTGTAGGGAACCTCGAGTTCATCATCCCTACTAAGTTTCATGAAAATCTGTTCAGCTGTTCTGGAGAAGAAGTTGAAAATGTGAAAAGTTTATGACGACAGACAACAGACTATGACAATAGCTCACCTGAGCCTTTAGCTCAGATGAGCTAAAAATTGAAAAGCAAAATGATCCGAATGCTAAAACTCATGATTCTGCAATTTCTTCAAATCCGCTACACAACATGGGAACAAGGAGGGGCAATATATTTAATTACTGGTATTTCTAAAGTACAAAATTCAAAATTAGCCAGCTTTATTTCAGATACTGACCAGAACTACATTAGATGCATGGGTGTGATATGAATGACCTAACCTATATGAAGTACAAAAGGGCATAAATGGTTCTATAATTAACAAGGCTCAAGTCTTACATTGAATGACTAAACAAGAACAAAAATGTCTATTGGGCTAGTGATCTTGCACTTTTTACAAGCCCAATTCTCGGCAATTGACTGTAAAATAATTTATAAAATGTGCTTTGATAATTTCTTGATATATCAATTAAACCCAGGTTAACAAGCAAGATGAATATCATTATAATCAAAATTTTAGTCACCATGGTCATGTCATTTAAGTAAATGTATGGTATTAAACTACGATATGAACATGATTAATTGGTTATGTTTACCTTCATTGGGATCAATCTGTATGTCCTCGAGTGTCTGGCCAGCCAGGCTTGTAATAGAACCAGCCTCCATAGAGTGAAGAATCTTTGAAACCTTGGCTACTTGTAAAGTATCCTCAGGTAGGCGATAGTATTCCCTGTGTACACGAACATCATGTCCCATGTAATTGGCAAATATGTCTAACTCATTGTCCTTAAGATTTAAAATCTGCGAAAGAATTGCAATTTGTTTCCGTAATTTCGTAGAGGGCAGTAGTTCTGGGCGTTTGGCCCCACACAGTGTAGAATATTCTCTCAACACATCACTTCCTCTTATGTGCTCCATGGAGGACTTTGTTGGTCTTGCAAATACATAGGGATTATCTGGATGAACACCAACAGCACTCCTGGTATTTTGAAGTAAATCCAGTTTCTTCCTCTAGTCTTTGGTGCACAGTACGGGAACAATTCTCCCTTTCTTCCCAACAACATCTACCTTCTCTAGGGATGCACATAGCTTTTTTCTCTAGAGGTGAAAGACTTGAAGAAACATCTTTCTGGCCTGAGCCAATACAACCTCATTCAGTACCCTCCATGATTCATAGTTAGCCTTCTCTAATAACAATGCTGCCATTTCATTTCCTTTTTCATTCAAGTACTTGGAAAAAGTGCAGACATCTTCTGTTAAAGGTATTAATTTTACAGCGTTCCTTTTTAATTCACTAAGAGAGCGATGTGCATGATAAGTAATAACCTCACGCAAGCTCTCATCCAGTAATACTAACAAACAATCCAAGGATTTTTCATGTTCAGTATTCTCCTTTTCCAGGGCTACCTGACGCAAAATGGGAACACATTTCTTTAGAGAATATCCTATCTTAAGGGCAAGAGATGGCGTTTGATACTTCAAATTTTCTTCTGTGAAACCACAAACATCCTTGGTTGCTTGAACAATTGTCTCTTACTTTCCAGGACAAAGATAATGTTCAAGAAAATATTTGCAAGTTTCTTCCATATCTTGTAAGCCTTTTACAAGTCTCCCCATTTCTCGCAAGGTATTACGAATGTAATTTGCATATCCTTTCTCATGTCCATGCTTTGCCATCAGCTTTTCTCCAAGTCGAATGATCAGTGAATCATTTTTGATAATGTTCGAAATTTCATCTTCTTTGAAAGAACCAATTATTTTTTGCAATCCACTACTTGCTTGTTTGCTTGATGGCAGCAAAAGCCTACAAGCTTGTAATATTCTTGAAAATTTCTTTTTTTCATCTGGAGCAAATGCACATCTTTGGCTGTGTTTCCAGAGGGATTGTGAGCTGTAATAACCCCGGAAATAGGGGCAAAGCGAATAATCTTTCCAAGACACGTCATTACTAGGTCTGTAAACCACGACAAGGTCACCCTTCCCCTTTTGATAGATTTGTTCTCCTCGGCTAGGTACTTGCCGACTTGAATCTCATTCTTGTGTTTTGAAGCAACATGTCTGGGAAATTTTGCCTGTGGCTTTTCACAAAACAAACAGTAATGTCTCTTATCATATGATCTTCCTTCTTTGTTTTCCGTTTGAATGACACATATTTCTTCTGATGGTGAGCTCAATGTTTTATTCTCAGATTTTTGAATGGGAAAATGACTGAGATGTCACTGTCAGAGTCTGAAAGATCAGATGATGGGATATAATTATCCGAAGAATCACTGACAATATCATTTTCTGAAAAATAAACAGAAACATCATCAGATTTGAAAAGTAATTGCATCATCTTGAGTACCCTGTGGCTAATCAGTCTGTTGAATTTAACAAAAGCAACACCAACATTGCATTATACACCAATCGGGTGTTTGTCTACTGTTCTGTGTATGCTTCAACCACATGGTGCTACCTTGAACACAATCTGATATTTAGCCTGACATATGCATATTGTGAAATTCATAGAGTCGTAGAATCATAAATGCATTTTACGTGGAACAAGTGTCACCTGTGAAAAATAGCGACCCTTAAAGATCACTTTTCAGTATGACAGATAGAGGGAAGGAAATAATTCTATTAACAATTAAAGACTTAACATCTTGGGACATTACACGTTATGTGTCAAACATCTGCCAAATGGGGACAGTAAGTTTCCATGGACAATGTAAACAAAGAACATTTTGTGTCAAATGGGGACATCACACTCAATTAAATGTCACATACTTGACATTATGGGACAACGAAATTTTGTGAAAACTAGTGGGTCTGAGTGATACAAATACTCCATTGTATAAGCCATCATTTTCGACGTTTTTTTTCAAAGTCTTTGGTAATACCTTGAAGAACAATTGTCAAACATCTACCACATTTAAATTTAACCTCTATCTTCCCACGATACATTTGTACACCAAATATCTTTTCAATACATCAGACCTTCACAGAGAACTTGGAGAAGGTGAGTAGAAAATCTCACTTCAAAGGAAAAAACATTATAAAAATAATTGATTCATACAAAAAGATAAAGACAAGTTTTGTCTACATGTAAACACAACATCAATGACTATGATGACTACGATGATGCAAAAGGTATGACGATAACTCTTAGGACTTTCATCCCTGTATGCTAAAACAAACCTTGGTGTGAGTTTGGTAGCTTTAGTACTTGTATTTAGGCAAATAATGAATTGCCTAAATTATTTCAAGCTTATCTTGACTTAAAAATTTGATCAAAAATGTTATGAAGAATATGATCAAGGAACATTGTCCAGTGTTTGACAATGAAATATTCTGGAAAAATATACAAATAATATTCTAACCCACCAACTAGGGTCATCACACACCATTATGTCTAATACCTGACATTAGGGGACAAAACTGGAAATGTTGATTGAAGGATCAAGAATACCCCCGATGGCATACAATTCCCCACAAAGATGAGCAAAAGATGAATAAGACAATTCTCAAACTTATTTTGAAGGTGTACAATCACAAAACAGGGTACTAACAAATTCAGTATGTGGCTTACCATCATCACAATTGTACACATCTATGGCAGCTATATGGTCATCAAAAGAACTAGCCTCCATTGTGAAAATATGGATGCCCAAAGTAAAAGCATCCAAGGTGGGGAAATGGTCACCAGAAGGAAAACCGTCGATAGTGGAGGTATGGTCACCTGAAGTAGAACAATGCATTACACATTATTATGTGTCAAACATCTGCCAAATGGGGACAGTAAAATTTCACGGAAAATGTAAACAAAGAACATTTTAACCCATCAACTATGAGTCAACTCATTGAAAAGTCAAATACTTGAAACTAGAGGAAAATGAAATTTTGTAAAAACTAGTTGTGTCTGAGTGATACAAATACCCCATTGTATAAGCCATCATTTTCAAACTTTTTTTCAAAGTCTTTGGTAATACCTAGATGAACAATTGTCAAACATCTACCACATTTAAACTTAACCTCTATCTTCCCACGATACATTTGTACACCAAATATCTTTTCAATACATCAGACCTTCACAGACATCTTGGAGAAAGTGAGAAGAAACTGTCACTTCAAAGGAAAAAACATAATAAAAAAAGATGTGTTAGTGAAACACTGATGCCCCCGTCTGCTGCAATTTTTCTTGACAAAGGTCAAGGTCATAGTATCAAACCAAAGGTCTTGTCACAAGGAATACACATGTGAAATATGAAAGCCTTACCATTTACCAATCAAAAGTTATGGCCAAGTTTAAAGGGTTTTTTTTTGCCACAGACAGACAAATAGACATAAGATCTAATATGTGCAATACAGAAATTACTTTGACATTTGACCCTCAAAATAAATCATTAGGAATTATCTAATCCAAAAGATACCTATATTAGCCTACCAAATATGAAGTAGCTGGGACAAATGGTTCTTGAGTTATACAGTACACACCAGGTGTTGTGGAAATTTTACACCTGCCACATTGGGCCACATCCAAGTGTAATTTTGGAATTTACACAAATCACTACGACCACTTCCATATGTTAATTGGTATATGGCAAATTTACACCTTGCGTCCCTCTGTGATGTTGGGTGGATTTCCCACTGTGTTTTGTGCAGTTTAACTATTACATCCGGTGTACACTGTAGATTCCACAAGCCTTAGATGATGGACAGTAGCAAAGCAATATGTTTCTCTTCTTCGTTGGTGGGACATGCATGTAATTACGAGCAAAAAATATTACTAACATAAATTTTAATTAACACTTTCATCCTACATTAATCTTACAAAATGTTAGATGATTTGACAACATGCGCTAATTATCTTAATTTCAATTAAAACTGATTTTCTTCCTGGACATTATGCACTGGGCACTGATACTTGTAAATCTTTTTTTGGCATAGTGTGTAAATCATGATTGCACAAATACATGACCCATTTGCGCTAAAATATGGCTGCATTAAAATAGGCACAAACACAGTGGTCTAGAAGGAGAAGCGAGAACAAGAAACTGTATATGGACATCTGGCTATTGCATAAGCTTAACTAGTCTCAACCAGTACAGCTTAAAATTTTATAATTATAAAATTACATACCCAAGGTAGATCTTTAATCCATAATCATATAGGACCTCTTCGTGGCATCTAATTAATTTGGTTGCATAAATGCAAAGGGTTGGCTTGTCACCCTTGATCACCTTGACTTTAGCATTACACTGTTTTTTTTTATCTCCATGATTGATTAAACGTCCAAACTGTTCATCTTGGTTTTCATAATTTGGTTCTTTGGTTGCATCAATGCTGGAAAAGAATTTGCAAGTCATCCTAGGTAAAGTAAAGGAACATGCATTATTTTGTATGTTGAAATGCCAAAAGAAACTTTTAAAAAAAGATTTTCAATTGGCCAAATTAAATGTTGCAATTTTAGAATTTAGATTGAGAAACATGAGACCCAAGTGGGCTTATATTGCTCACGTGAGAAGTATAGCATTTAGCATTCTGAGAAACCTATATCAAGTCAATTAGGTGCTAATTGATGAACACAACTGTATTCAAATTTTCATAGAAATCCTTCAAAAGAATACTGCATTTAAATTAATCTGGTAAAATAATGGCCAAAACATTCTTAATAGTATGAAAATCATTAGATCCAGAAAACAAATGTATAAAATTATTTTATTGCACTATTCTGATAGATCACTCCAATGAACCCTGTTGGTCTCTGTATGCAAAACTTACCGGTAAAAGGAAAAAGTTTAACAAAAGGAACCTGACTGAATATGTAAATTTCATCAATCAGAGGACAATTGAAAATAAAAACACATCTTAAGACACTATTATCATATAATTTTGACACATTCAGTTTGATCTTTAGGCTGTGATGGCACCATCTGTCAGTGGATCCGGATGAAAAACAACACCTGTAGGGGACTTTGAGTAATTCATCCCTACCAAGTTTCACCAAATTTTTATTCTGTTCAGTGGTTCTGAAGGAAGCTGAAGATATGAAAAGTTTACAGACAGACGACGGACAGTGCACTATGAGCCTTTGGCTCAGGTGAGCTAAAATTTGCAGAAAATGTTGTTTTCATGAGGTCATATCTCTTTAAATTTAAATAAGGATTCTGTGCTCTATCTGAATGTTTTGTCTGAGTCAGACAAGACATCTTCTATTCAGAGAACAATTAGTCAGTGAATATATATAATAACAATATTGTAATTTGATTGAGTGGGCCAAAAAAGGGTCAATAAGGTATCTGGTATTTTGATTTGTCAAGATCATCAAAGTGTTAGAAGGAAAATCCCATTGATTAGGTCTGGTAATATTATCACAGGAATCACTCTGGGCCGCGCCATTGCGCGATTTACGCACATTTTACTGAAATGGCGCAGTGGGTCATTTGGGCGCTCCTGTTACGAAAATGGCGCTTGCTTTGCCCACTGCGTGCGCCAAACCGATCTTTGCTATTTTTATACACATATATTTCCAGAATTATTTCTAAACGTCTTTCGGAAGTCGTCTTATTTGAATCTTTCCTACGATGTAACGTTAAATACCAAGACCTCCGAATACATCAATCCTCCGTGTCACTCGAGCATTTTAATACAGGCGCTCTATGCGTGGAATGTATGTAAGCATTTTGACCTTGACAACATTTTGAAAGGACAACATGTCGAACGCCAAAAAGCTGAAATTCGTCGTTGGTAAAGGTCAACAAACATTGTCCGCTTTCAGGTTCTGTAATGACACGAGTACGGACGCTGAGGACGATACTAGTGGCAAAACAGCGGATGCAGGGGGCGATAATAACGCCAGAAACTTCCAGTCAAACTTAATATTCCATAATTGTTTTCAATCTCAATTTTACAAATTTCCTTTGACTTTTATACAAATAATTCTGTGTCAGGATTTTAGAACTGTAGATTGCTTAGGCGGCCCCCATACCCCAGGCCAATGGCCCTTCCATTTCAGGTTTCAGGTTCACTGCTGGTCTTGTTCTTCTTTTGATAAGGACAATGTTTATACCAGGTAGTGCTATATTGGAAAACTTCAAGTATTCAACATGTGCCGGAATGTATAGACCTTTATTGGGTTTCAAGCATTATTATTTACCTAGTAGTCTATGGCAAACAAGAGATGTTTGTAAAACACTTATGTTCCCCTCGGCACCTTTTAATCCTTTGGGCACCAGCTTTGACCTCATAATTAATAGGAATCACCTACTCCCAAAGATACACTACAGTCTGGGTGGAACTTTGAATGCCCACTGACAACTGAAATGTCAGTGGGTGTTAGGAGTGGACATTTACCTGAGCTATCAAGGTGTCCACTTACCTGTATGTTAATTCCAACTCGCTCTTACAAGAATTCACACTGTGTCCAGTGGACATTTTTAATGCCCCCTCTAAAAATGCCCACTGTGACCAGTGGGCAAATTAAGATCCACCTGAACTATACTGTATATCAGTCTACCAAGTTTGAAATCTCTAGGAGTAATAATTCTCCTTTTATCAATTGCGCAAAGTATATTACACATCTATTGAGTATATGTAATATAGTAATAACCTTGACCTGTTACCTCTTGACCCCAAAATCAATAGGGAATATCTACTATCAAAGATGTAAACACCAAACAAGTATGAAGTCTCTGGGACAAAGGGGTCTTGAGTTACAGGTTGCACAAGCCTTGGTGACGGACAGACTGACCGAACAACCGACATGCAGACAGACTGACAAGAGCAAAAGCAATATTCCCCCGTCAAAATAGACATGTAATAAGAATTGAATTTTTTGAAGGTACAAAACTCACCACCAGCTTACACCATTACATTGGAAAAAATATCGAAAAACACTTGAGTAGCATTTTCTCTTTTCTCTACCTCACTGGCGGTGATAAGCTCTCCCATATATTGGCAAATAAATTGCCCTGGAAGAAGGTCTCTCTTTGCACAAACACCTCTCCCTATAGAATGAACAAGCACAAAGTGAGTATTGCTGAAACAATACATGCCCCTTACTGGTAGCTGCCTCTTTACCATACTTTTACAGCACAAATGCACAAATACATGTATATTGAGATGGAAGCCAGATAAATACCTATATACAAAGGAACACATACGTTGAGATGGATAATCGACGCACTTGCAAGTTGCAATGAATGTCTTTTTTCTTGGAGAGTTGGATGATAGTTTGAAAAAGGAGGAAAGGGGGGGGGGGGGTTATGTTTTATCATGGAGGTGATTTTTTTATACATAAAACAGATTGATCAGATGATATCATTTAATTTTTAACCAAATAGATTTATAATTTAAGATAGAATAATATCTAAATTGATTTATTGCCTAATTGGTATAGCATGACCCCTCTATATTCTTAGATTAAAGTCGTTACGCGATATCATGTATTCTATTCAGATTTCTGAAAATTTCTGACACACAATGTCCCCCTTTGACTTGAAAGGACACTCGCGGACACACAATGTCTCCCTTTGACATGAAAGTACACTCGCAGACACACAATGTCCCCCTTTCACTTGAAAGAACACTCGGACACACAATGTCCCCCTTTGACTTGAAAGTACATTCGCGGACACACGATGTCCCCCTTTGACTTGAAAGTACACTCAGACACACAATGTCCCCCTTTGACTTGAAAGTACACTCGGACACACAATGTCTTCATTTGACGTGAAAGTATACAAAGTCCATAATTTGACTTGAACATTCGCTCAGATACACAGGGTGCAGGACGTTTCGGTACAAGGACGTTTCGGTACACAAAAATAGGTCGTTTCAGAACATAGTACAAAGACGTTTCGGTACAGGTACCTAAATATCGGTACAGAAGCAAATTCAAATGGATATTATAACAATCTATCGTGAAAAAAGGAGAAAGATCAGCACTAGCAAACTGTTACGGAAATGTGCCATGCTGGACATCCCGTCGGTACTTCAGGATATGCGATATGTATGACCTTATTTAAAAACAATAATGAAGACTATATACGATGTATATATATATATATATATATATATATATATATATATATATATATATATATATATATATATATATATATATATATATATATATATATATATATATATATTTAAATGTTTATTTATTTATTTATTTTAACTAATTTTAACTTTTATTTATTTTATTAATTAATTTTTAATATGCTTTTTCCCTTGCATACTTGTGATCATGCATACTTAAAAATACCTGTAAAGACCGTAAGCCGAACAGTAGACATATAGACCTAAACTTTTTAAGTTTTGCATGGACGTAAACTGCATTTTTCTTAAAGTGCCTAAAGTTTTTTAAGGAACTTTTTAGAGTGGATACGAAATGTTATTTGATGAAGTTTATGTATACATACACGTTTGAGCCTATGTCTTTTAGTAAAATTAACCCATGTGTCTATAGGTGTAAGCGTCACCTGTATGGCTAGTCACACTTGCTGTCTCATGTCACACATAGACTAAAATATAGTGAATAAGTCACCCAAACATAGGTACCGAAACATCTTTTTAGTGTACCGAAATGTCCTTTTCTTTGTACCGAAACGTCTTTGCTTGTACCGAAACGTCTTTCTTATGTACCGAAATGTCCTTGTACCGAAACATCCTGGTACTGAAACGTCTAGCATTCGATACACAATGCCCCTACTGATTCTACAACGCATGTGACATGTTGACGTTGCAACCTTGTGGAAAAAGGGACTTAAATATGGCAAAACCTATTAAAAACATTTTCACCCATTCCTTAACAATTGTATCAAAAGTCACAAGAAAACTAGTTATATCGGATGATGTTTCAATCAGAAATATTCATGATAAACATGAAACAATCGCGACTATCAACATCAAAGTGTGCCGCTCCACTTAGACTTTTTCGTTAACAATCCATGCTCCTTGCGGAAGTCAATGAAAGAGGCAGGGCTGAGCATGCGCGAATTGATAATGAGACCAAAACGTAAATACCCGGTCTAAATTTAGCCACAGTAACACGTGACCACAGAAGCAACTTCACCCGGCGATATTTGCCGTTCAAATCCAGTTTCTCTGAAACAGGGAGGGCAACCTATGCAAAATTGATTTAGGTTTGAGGAACTTTGTTTTTTATCCACCAGAAGATCATTCATTTGTAAAATTATCTGAGAATCAATTAGCAGATGGCGAATTCTCAAAATCATATGCAAGACGCTTCAGAGAAGCAGCAGGAATTTTTAGAATGAATATTTATTGTAAATGAAACTAATGTGATTTTAAATTCAATTGATAAAATATTTTCGTATGGTCCCGAATTTCCTCCATTGTAATAATCAACTGTAGCATGTTTTGTTAATAATATGCTATTTGTTTGGGGCGGATTGAATACAGAAATTATGAATGATCAGTAAGGCCTACACTTCCGTGTTTGAATCGATATTATCATGTAAATAATTTGATTTATAACCTAGTATTTTGGGTAAAGCTCGAATTTTCTCTAACAAATATGATGATTTTGGTCTGGGTCGGAGTTTTTTTTTTGTCGTTTCTTGGGTAAATCATTTGTTTTACGATACATTTTTGCAAAATTTTACGACTTCCGGTATTAAAACTGAACACTTGTCTATGCATTTATTCGTATATAACGTAATTCCACTGCTTTATTCATACACGTACAATGCATGATTTTTGTTGATATTGTCATAATATGTGTGTTTTATCATTTCATTGCCAAAAAAATAATTTTTAAAGATATTTGCCCATAATTTCGTACATGTAAACAATCAGTTTCATTATGGAGAGTAGTTCTAAATCTTGACCATATAAGCAAACTGACAAATCTTTGTAGAATATGTAGAAAACAGGTATCTAGATCTGGTAAGAAAGATTATCCAGTTTCAGGTATGATATTTTTACTATTTATGATATTTCTCTTCAAGATGACATGGATAATTGACATCCAAAGCATGTCTGTCAGTTGTGTTCAGAGAAATATAGATCTAAGCACATGTACATGTATTAAGCAGCTCATAATTTTGTTATTTGAGCAAATATTTTATGTACTGTGCTTTGCATCCACATATATGCTGCATCAACTTCTACTTGCACAGTCTTCAATATCTATTACATCAATATATGTAATTTGTAACAAAGACCCCCATTCCCATGATTACGCAGTACAATTTACATTTATAATGTGGAGAAATATTGTATAAAAGGTCATCTTGTCATTTGAATACATGATAAGATTTAAGCTGTATTAAAATGCTTATATACATATGTAAATGACAGGATATTACAAATTTTAAACTGTACTTGTGTATTCACCATTACATTGTATCATGCAACTGTAATTATGCCAGTTATTTATGAATATATCAGATACACAATATATCTCATTTGAAGACAAAAGTGTATTAAACTAAAAATTACACAAAATCACTTGAATTCATCTCTTTCTCTTATTTGCCTATATTTCTTGGCATTTCTGACAAATGTACTTTCCAAGTACTTTACAAATGTATTTTTCAAGTACTTTACAAATGTACTTTACAAGTGCTTATTAAGCAAGCCAACACAATACTGATGAAGCCATCACTGTATAAAAGCCATTGGAGATATTTCAGGAGATTCCTTGATTGATTGATTTTTGTTTTACGTCACACCACGAATATTTCACGTATATGGTGACGGCATCTGCCTGATGCGGGGCATACAAATTTTGACCTTTGCAACGGTTCCACCCGAAGCAGTGAGGAATCTTTAATGTGCCATGCATACCACGACACGGGGCCTCGGTTTTTACTGTCTCATCCGAAAGACATGACACCGGTATGACCAGAGACGGACTTGGTTTAGTGGTATATACAAACATTGACTCATTAATTCCTCCAACAATCATAATACAATCACTGGACAATTCAAATGATGAGTGGCAACATGTAATATAGGATGGCTCCACTGAAGCAGAATCACATGATTTATTTTCAAGATCACTTTCATTTCATCACTCAGCTGAGGAGGTTCACAGATTTTCTGATTTTTCAGCTGGTACCACACTTGTTTGGATCGACTTACTAATAGCCTCTGGGCCTCTTTGAACAACAGTTATAGTCCATTTCTCTTTTGCAGTTTGGATTAAATATAATCCATTAGAAGTATTCATAATTTCTGTATTCAAGCCGCCCTAAATAAATAGCATAGTATTAACAAAACATGCTACAGTTGATTATTACAATGGAGGAAATTCCGGACCATACGAAAATATTTTATCAATTGAATTTAAAATCACATTAGTTTCATTTAAAATAAATATTCATTCTAAAAATTCCTGCTGCTTCTCTAAAGCGTCTTGCATATGATTTTGAGAATTCGCCATCTGCTAATTGATTCTCAGATAATTTTACAAATGAATGATCTTCTGGTGGATAAAAAACAAAGTTCCTCAAACCTACAGCAATTTTACATATGGTTGCCCTCCCTGTTTCAGAAAAAAACTGGATTTGAACGGCAAATATCGCCGGGTGAAGTTGCTTCTGTGGTCACGTGTTACTGTGACTAAATTTAGACCGGATATTTACGTTTTGGTCTCATTATCAATTCGCGCATGCTCAGCCCCGCCTCTTTCATTAACTTCCGCAAGGAGCATGGATTGTTAATGAAAAGTTCGAAGTGAGGTGGTCCCCAATTGGAAGGTGTGTATTCATACAATTTTCCCCGTTTGATACAATACACACACACACACACACACACACAGGCACACACACACACACACACACACACACACACACACACCTACACACACACACAAATAATAAATTAATGTTTTACTTCTCACTGATAGATGTGAAAAATTGAAATTTAAGTATATAAATATATAATTATAGAAATACAAGAAAAATGGCAAGGGAATGCACTCCTAATAATAGGCAGGATAATAGTGTGAATGTTTTTTTCTAAAGGAAGGAATGTATTGTTTTGCGCCCATGGTTTTTACATTCTGGTTTGACAAGTACAAATCTCGTGCACCGCGATTATGCTAATGTTATCTTCATGGATAAATTTCAAAACTCTAAACTAATCGTGGACGCAAGTTATTAATTCATACATCGTGTGCAAGTAAAATTTGCTACACGATCACTAGTCAAATGTTGCTGCTGGATATATTTCATACTTTTGTGCATATTAGGTTATTTAAGGTATGCAACAAGGGTCATGCTAGAGTTATTTCCCTGGAAAAAATAGTTATCCTCTTCACTCATTGGTTTCTTTAATTAAAATGGAGTTAACTGTACGATTTTTGGTAAAGAAAATTTATGTACATGTAGATGACATTTTGTGGAAACAAGATTTGAAACTCGAGTAATTAGAGTTATCTTTCTTTGAACCTTCCGTTAGTTTTAATACTATTCTTGTGACTACTTCGATTTGTCAATTTTTATGCTTTAAAATGAATACCTTAGCTGAAAACAAATTGAAGTCAAATGAATGATGTATGGTGTGTTCATTTGAAAACCATTTTTCAAGGAATTGATTTGTGTTTGTGAAGTAAAGATTATCAAAAATATATGTTTACAAACGGAACATGTCTGTAGTACTGGAGTTATCAGCCCTTTAAAATTTGTCACAGTCTTTAAGAAGACGAAAGGGGTACTCACAGCTGACAGCGCAGCAGACCTTACGAAATGAACAGTAGACAGTGTGGCTGAGACAAATGTTGCTGATCAGGAATTTTCCATATCAAACATCACGTATGAGTCAATAAATGACACGATACCAACATTCAGGATAGTATATCTCCAAGATATCATGTCTCGCAGAGGACAGAGCCGGGGTGTCCTAGAGAATAAAGTGCTCTGCTCGTGATCGAGAGGTCGAATGTTCAACTCCCGCTCTGGTCGCACCGGTGGTCTGTCTTTCAGATGAAACAGTAAAACCCGAGGTCCCTAGTCACGTTAGTCGTGGCACGTAAAAGATCCCTCACTGCTTCAGGTGGGTTCGTTGCAAAGGTATATATTTGTATGCAATACATCAGGCAGATGCCGTCGCCATATACGTTAAATCAATCAATCAATCAATCTCTCAGAGGACAGTACACATAACACATCTTATAGTACAGGAGATACGATGCTGACTGTTCATCAATGATGAACAGTCAGGATCATCATTGATGATATTTTTATGACCTCTCAATATGCGATACCTGTTGACTCTTGTTCTTTACATGGAGGATTATTTATAATTTTTTAAATGTACGTCGTTTGATTGTTCTGCTGTTACGGTGAGTGGGAAGGTGGGCCCGTAAACCGGTTAACTACACCATTTGTTTGGCTTTTGTCAAATTAAATGACCGTCCTAAGTCGGTATGGTAATTGCACTACAATCACATATTTTTGTAATGTGTTATATGTTCTAGTGTATTATTTATATTCATGTATTTTATAGCTCCATGGTGACTTCTGCCACAGTAACTCCTCTTTTTTCTATCAATGAGAGGAAAGTCGAGAGCAGTATTGCTCGCGCCATACGCATGGATCTTGAGATATCGGTAATGTCACTAATACGTCTTGGTTTAGTGGCAAAAGTGACAGAGATTTTTGACAAGAACGATAGTTGTTTGGCACCATAAGATGAGCAGATTTTAGATAAATAAATAAGTAATAATAGAGAGAAAATTTTTTGAAGAGCTATATTTTTGTTTTTGCTGGATATTTAGGGATTATGGGGGTTAAAATAAGTTCTGAGCAAAAATTGTAGACAGACATAATGTAGATGTAGCCAGGAATTTGACTATTTTTTACTCCAGAAAATATACCAATATTACTGAATTGGGTTTGACCCATTATAATTAGTTTTATTTCTATAACTATCACTCTGAAACTAAGGAGTATCTCCCTCATGCATAGTTCTGTCCTTAGCTTGATTCTTTGGTTCACTTTTTCGGTCATTTTGGTTTTAATACTGCTCTTCATACATTTGTGTAATATGAGAATTCCAACCATTCGGCCACGATCATTACTGAAGAGACATAAGTTGTCGACATGCGCATCTAGTGCACAAAATTAGAAGGTATATATGTTCTATATTTAATATAACCACTAGGCCTGTGTCACTGCTGGTGGACTAATAGTGCCCGAGGGCATCCTAAGTCTAGTTTTCCGTGCTTTTGTACTGACGGTCTACATTTCAGTGCTTTTGTACTGACATGAGATATATACTTAAAATTTTCCGTTATGAAATTATACAAATCACCCTAAAACTTAGGAGTATCTCCATCATTCATAGCTGTCCTTAGATTGATTCTTTAGTTCACTTTTTCGGTCATTTTGGTTTTAATACTGCTCTTCATATATTTATATAACATGAGAATTCCAACCATGGGGTCAAGAGCATCACTGAAGAGACATAAGTTGTCGAAATGCGCATCTGGTGCACAAAATTTAAAGGTATATATGTTTTATATTTATCTATACCTTTATTTACATACATATCTTTCTTGCTTTGGTGTCAGTCATAGCTAAGCTAAGTCAGGAGCCGTGCTGTAGATATATGCATTTTCGTCAATATACCTGCTCAAATGTTACCTTAATAAGTAGGATAGGAATATCTCGTCACGTGACTAGCAAGAATTGTCAAGACAAACTGATGCCGGGCAACCCAGATAATTACTTTTATTGATACACGAAAAAAGACCATACTTAATAGACATATAAATATAGGTTTGTGGATATACGAAATTCGATCTTAGATTGATTGTGTGGCCCACTTTTCGGCAACTTTGGTTTTAACTCTTTTTGTTCAAATATTCATATATTATTAGAATTCCTATCTTTCGGCCATGAGCATCACCGAAGAGACACAAGTTGTCGAAATGCCCATCTGTTGCACAAAATTGTTACGTATATATGTTCATAAATTTCATTCACAAGAATTTCAAAGTGCTTACTTGTATATAATAAACCGATATGCATATGAAAACACAGTGTTAGATTTGAATGTGTTAAATGCTTGTAGAAATACAAAACAAATTAACATTTGTGTATTTAATGAATTGAAAGTCATGTTTAAACTCTGTCCAATCACATTGTAAACATTAGAGAGCAAGTTTGTACTGGAAACAATTAAATTTATAAATATCGACAATCTCCTATTCAATACTTAGTACCCTTATCTATTCCTAACTATTTTTCCTTTATTCCTTTTCCTTTCGTATTCTTTCGATTTCTTACTTGACTCTTGGGTCGTCGAAGACAGACGGATGACTTGTCTTCATGTTCCTTTTTAAATTACTAATACGTGTGAGTATCAAACCTCATACACTTTTAACCCATTCTGATAACGTATCTAACTCAACTTCTTCACGTTTGTCCCATCTACGAGCATAGTCCTCTACCGAATCCATAAGAAAACGGAAGTTGGTTCGCCAGTTAAATGTTTTTTGGCTCTCTAAATTTTTGACCTCGGATAATTAACTGACGAATAGTCATATTGTCCACGATGTTAACATCGCCAGTGATGACGTGACCAACAGGACTATATATAAATTTGGATAAGGAGCATGAACACGCGGTATGGTTTTGTGTAAGATGTAAAGATGATGGATAAATCCAAACCACAAGTCCAAAAATCATGAAACCATAGGACATACAAAATCAGTGAAAATGAAAAACAAATGGAAAATAACAAAATATGTCTACTTGAAGAGCATAGGACATACAAAATCAGTGAAAATGAAAAACAAATGGAAAATAACAAAATATGTCTACTTGAAGAGCATATGTGAACCCCTGTGATGGAGTGAAATCAGGTGCCCGGGGAGAGTGAGCATCTCCTGCTTGCTAGCAACACCCGTCACATATACCCCGTAGAAAGAGTCAAATCGTGTGAATTCCATATGTATATATATATGGAGAAGTCGAAGTAGGTAACCTTCTAGTATAGAAGGTGTCAAATCTGTGTAAAGTGATCGGAATCGGTCTCAGTCCAGAATATCATTTAAAAGTCTGGATAACGAGATATCATATGGAGTAATAAAAGTCTCGTAACGATCGTAGAACTTCCTCAGTGACGATGCTAGTCTAGCACATATATAACCCTGGTTGAGCAGCTTAACTGAAAGTCGCCTAGCCCTCAGAACAAAGTCATTGTAATTTGAACATGCTCTGGAATAACGTATTAACTGAGATATGAATACGCCGTATGCGGGCGATGATGGAATGTTGCTACTTATGAAAGGAAAGTTTGTGATAGCGAAATTGTCACGTTTGTCATAGAGTGAGGTGTTCAATTGACCATTAATGTCGAAAGACAACATAATATCTAAATGCGAAGTAGAATTACTATTTTCTGTGGTTTCTTTGACCTCCAGTTCACTTGGATAGATGATGCTAAGGTAATCCGCGAATGAAGGATTATTAATTGAAAGCAAGTCATCTATATATCTGTAAGTAAAATTGAAGCCAAAAGCCAATTGTTTTTTTCCTTGCGAAAGCAAAGACTGAATGAACTCAGCTTCGTATGAGTAAAGGAATATGTCAGCCAGAAGCGGAGCACAGTTAGTGCCCATTGGAATGCCAACAATTTGTTGAAAAACCTTACCTCCAAACACCACAAAAATGTTATCGATAAGAAAGTTCAACATCTGGATGACAGCTGTTTCAGTGTATTTATTTTTGGAATCAGAATTTTCCCTAGCAAAGTACGTTTTATCGTGGCCTATTACTATATATTTGAATTTGCGGCTTCCGTTTTTACTAGTAAATGCATTTTGAATAATTTCCGCTAATCTGTCTTTTAATTTCTGATGAGGGATCGTTGTGTAAAGAGTCGAAAAGTCAAAAGACTTGATGGAGTGAATTTTAGTAAAACATTTTGATTTTAGATGTTCTAACAACTCCTTTGAATTTTTAAGGATCCACGTTTGATTAATTCCACTTCTGCAATATACTGTTTCGCAATATCTATGAAGGCCAGATTTAATTCCTGATAATATTTTTGTGAGTAGCACCGATACAGATTTTGTGGAACACTTCGAGGAACCAGCGATAAAGCGTTATTTGTAAGGATTTTTGTGCATTTTTGGAATGCAGTACAAGTATGGAAGTTCTAAATTCAATTTATTTGAGTCAATACCAAACATATTGAGGACAGATTTATGATTCTCGAGTACTTCCGAAACCGAAAAGTTCGTGAGAGTATAAATAGGATTTCCTGGAGCTGAATTTAATCCTAATTCTTTCACTAGGCTGTCAAAGTAATATTTCTTACAAGTAAATGTATAATTATTAGATGCTTTATCTGCTGGTGTAATGATATAATGTTCTAGGAGGAAGGTAAGTTCTCTGACAACATCAGGATCTTTAAAAATAGATTCGAATCTGGTGTTTACAGAACCTTGTAATTTTTTTAATTTTTGATCTCAGCAGTACTGCAATAGATTTTATCCATTCCGAAAGAGTGTCGACTTGTACTTCCTCTCTTTTTTCCCATCGTGTGGCATATTCCTCGCAGCAGTTCATAATATTCTAAAAATTTTGGCTCCATGTGAATGATCTGGGTTCTCTGTATTTTGGACCTTTAAGTAAAAGTTCTCTTAATTTAGTGTTTTTAACTATATCGAGATCACCAGTAATGATATGGCCACAAGGAGAATATACGAAATTAGATGAGGAACATGCACACGGTTGAGAATGGCATGCAGAGTTGCTAAGATCAAGACACTGTAGAAACCCTTTGTAAGTATAAATTTTGGATGCAACTGATGGCGTGTAGCTATAGGAAATACATGGCGGATCTTTGTTTTTGAAATATGGAGGTATTTTCTCTAAAACAGACTTATGATTTAAAATTTGGCCGAAATTTAAATAATCAATGCCTTTATTTGCAAATTTAATTTTGATGAAAGGGCGATTAGATTTTTCCATAGAAATATCGGACTTGACGGGACGAAAAAGTCTAGCGGTCGATATGTCCATAATAATGCCATCTAGTCTATACTCTGCAGAGCTTATATCAGTAAATATACGGTGTCTGGACGATACGTACAACTCGTGTAATTTTCTGAGTGAAATAGAATAAAGTTTTGTACGAATGTGATGAAGGCCCAAAGGTTTATTTATAAATGGCAAAAGAGCATCAAAGGAAATATTAAGTTTGATATCTAGGTACTTCAACGTTTGTTTGTAATTGTGAATTGTAATTGATGGTGACTTCTGCCACATAACTGAGCCAGTAACTCCTCTTTTTTCTAAAACAGTTTTGAGCTGTAGGATATAATGTACATGGTGTTTCTTTATATTTAAAGTATGATGACCTGTTTACCTTTGCTGAGGTTGTGTAAACGGACAAAGTTATTTGTGCCTTTAATAGTCTCAGATCCATAATCTTTCATAAATAACATCATCATGGCAGTCTAAAGCAAGTATCAGCGACCTTAAAGTATTGTTGAATTCCATTGTGCATCTCATCCTGATACTACTGTATCATCTTCTGTAGCTGTCACAGCGATTAGCGACACTACAATGTCTGTACCTCTGCGCTGATCCAAAATATATACTCACAATGTACCGTGAAAAAAAGTTTGTAAATGATTTTAAAACTTAAAACTCTCCCTCATGCACAGCTCTGTCCTAAGATCCATGTCTCTTACTTTGAAACTTGAGGACTATTTTGTAATGAGTTCGCTATTCAAATATTTATACTTTTGATTTTCAGAATTTAGGCCTTTAAGGTGGGCGCCCATAAATCGTTTAATCACACCATTTTGGTGGAGTTTGTCACTTGAATTGATCGTCATAATTTGGCATCATAACTGTAATACAATGGAATACTTTTGTATAGTCGTTTGTTGTGTATTTGAATGTAATCATGTTTTAAATGCATGTCCTTGGTGATTTGTATCATATTTGTGGGCAGATGTCTTTTGTCTTCCCCTTAAATATGGAAGGATGGAAGGAGTTGGTTACGCATGTTTTCTTATCACTATGCCATTCTTGAATTCTCTGTTATTATACAACGTATCAGTAATGACACAAACAAATATTCACAATGTTGCCAACAAATTGTTTTAGATTATTTTCATGCATTATTGCAGCACTAGACTGCAAACAGGGATGCGAACAATGGACACCTAAGGACATTTTAACGATGGGCAGGGATATGACAGCAAAGGGATATTTACTAAAAATGGACAGCTATTGGACACCTATTAAAATGTACAAAAAGGGGCTATCTACTTTAATGGACTCCAAATTCAGATTAAATATGGTTCTTAAAATGGTGCAAAATAGCAAGGTTTGATCGGCCACATCTTGTATATATATAAAAATGATAAATAAACACGGTTTTGTGTATATATGAATGATTAACAACCCAAATTGATTAATATAACATTTACCAAATGTGTCCTTTATAATCAGAAAAGAGATTAATTTCAAATTTTCAGTCATCGAATTAAGTAAATCACTCCCAAACTAAGGAGTATCTCCCTCATGTATAGCTCTGTCCTTAGAAAGATTCGTTGGTTCACTTTTCAGTCATTTTCAACACTGCTCTTCATATTTTTACATATTTTGAGAATTCCAATCATTCGGTCACGAGCAACACTGAAGAGACATAATTTGTCAAAATGCGCATATGGTGCACAAAATTAGAAGGTATATATGTTCTTTTTTCATTATAATCACTGGGCCGGTGTCACTGCTGGTGGCCTGATAGTTCCCGAGGGCATCATAAGTCTAGTTTTCAGTGCTTTTGTACTGACATGAAATATATACTTCAAATTTTCAGTCATCAAATTAAGTAAATCACTCTAAAACTGAGGAGCATCTCCCTCATGCATAGCTCTTTTTTTAGATAGAGTTTCACTTTTCGGTCATTTAGGCGTTCACACTGCTCTTCATATTTTTATATATTTTGAGAATTCCAATCATTCGGCCAAGAGCATCACTGAAGAGACATACATGTAAGTTGTCGAAATGCGCATATGGTGCTCAAAATTAAAAGGTATATATGTTCTTTTTTTCATTAAGTAACATCGTTTATCGTATGTTAGTAACACTATGATCAGTCCTATAACAGTAACTCAGTACTATGTTCTATCTATTTGTTACTGAACATGGCATACAAGACAAATACGATTCTCATGTAAATAGTGATGTATTTCTCGGGAAAGACACCGAATGCTTTGTGATGGAATGTCTCCCCAATGAATATTGCATACTTTGGCTGTACAGTGTCAAAGAATGAAATATTGTATTTCTAGTTCATCGAATTTTAACAAAAGATCATTTTTAATATTTAGTTATTTTTTAATATTTCACAGACACGTATTGAACGTTGCATTTTTCATTTCACACTTAAATTTTCCAAGATGTCTCTTTTCGTTTTTAAAAGGTTGTACAGAGGGTGAATATATTTTTATTTTGTAACCGGGTATATGATTGCTTCAATGGAAAAAAAATAAAGATTTAACATTATTTTGACTGATTTTGCGCATGTTTAATGATACATATATGTCAGAAACCATATCTGGCGACATTTTAAAAAACATAGATTAACGGGTATTTATAATTTAAGACCTGACACAAACTTCAAAGAAAACAAGCCATTCATTCACATAATACTAGCCAATAAATGATTCAGTGAGTAGCTTCGTGGAAGTATCTTAGACAGTATTTAGAATGTGCTTTGACTTGGCGTAAAAGTTATGACATAATAAAAACCACTGACAGGAGAAGATAGTGACAATAGCATAATATACACAGAACGACATTACGAAAACATTCGATTGTGATGTGGTGCGATACCGACTTAGGACGGTCAATTGAAGTAACAAACGACACTCAATTGGTGTGGTTAACTGGTTTACGGGCGCTCAAAAAAAATAAAAAAAAAAATAAATAAACAAATAAACGCAGGTTCTATTGTTGATTTTAGGCAGATGTTGCCAATTGAGTATCAAAACATATATATATTTCGGCGTACATATACGTATTTTTCATCTCTTCTTTGAAGCTACGATTTAAACTGTTCAAATCGAAAGTTAAATATTTGAATAGCAAGTTAATTACCTGATTGACCTAAAAGTAATCGTCATATAACCATAGTAATTTAGAATTTTGTAATGTGTTATATGTGCTAGTATATTATTGATATTCATGTATTGTATAGCTCCATGGTGACTTCTGCCCTTCCTATGAACGGTGGTGTTTTATGTAATACTTACCGACATGATAGAGGGTTATTCGCTCTCATTTCGCTGGCGTTCGCTGTTCACCCAAATGTAATTTTTGTTATTTACTTTTGGGCTTTTTGTTGCCAACCACAAAAGGCAGTGGAAGGGCTCTATATTATATGTATGGATTGTCGGAGAAAAAAAAACATTATCATTTATGCGAAATACAAGCAGTTGAGAGCATCAAAAGTTCAGGGCCGATCGATTGAATCACATACAAATCTTAGAGATTAGATACAGATAACCAAATATACAAAGATGTAGTTTGATTTCATATCCTGATTCTCCAGCTCAACGTGAATCTTCCTGTAGAAGTATTTAAGCTTCTTAAAACACCACATGGATTTTATTTAAATGATGTCTTGTAGATCAATCATCTACACATTTCTTTGAGAGATATAACAAATCAATATGTTTCTCGCACCAGTTTTCTTCTTTACTAATACATATACTTCTTAAATTTATTGTTCTAAAGAAAGTGAAAAATGATCCTGGCTCATCTGTATGACAAGCAAACAATTTGAATAATGTAGAAATGAAGAAGTACCGAAGTTATATCTCATAGTTCATGGAGTAAAAGCTAGTGTCATATTCAGATAAACGCAAACGCCAATAAACTCGAGTTGCGAACAGGTGCCTGGGAGGTAAGTCGCTCCTGTTTGCATGCAAGATCCATTGCAAAAGTCCTGCAACAACTTCTCAAGTCTAGGAAGTAAAAGCGAAAACAGAAGACATCTGACAAAGCTGTATGACACAAATCACCAAGGGCCTGCACACAAAAATGTCAAATACAAACATATACACGTATGAACACATGACGGAAACAAGAACACGAAGTCAAATCTATTATTCAAGTAAAAAACGAAAACGTACCGGAGGGAAAACCATATCTCATAGTCCATGGAATAAAAGGACAATATCGTGTATAGGGTCATATTCGGATAATTGCGAACCCCAATAAAATTGAGGTTAGACCAAGTGCCCGAAAGGAACAAGCGTCCCTTGGTTGCATGCAACATCCGTTGCAAAAGTCTAGGAAGTAAATGCATGAATATACACGTATAAACACATGAAGGAGACAAGAACACGAAGTGAAATCTTCCTATTCAAGGCATGAAATGTTGTTTAACTGAAATTCCGGCATAGGAAATACATGTGAACAAATGTCTGTATATATATACGTATAGTTTAAAAGTTAAGATGGTTAGTTTGTATGGTCAGGTCCCAAAATATTCCTAACATTCTTGAAAGAGAAATCTGAAATTGTACTAGAAACAGAACATACATGTACTTTTACGTAAAAAAACGAAGAAGTACAGAAGGGTAAATCGTACCTCATAGTTCATGGAATAAAGAGGACAATATCGTGTTTAGTGTCATATTCAGACAAATGCGAACCCCAATAAAATCGAGGTTAGACCAGGTGCCCCGGAGGAGTAAGCGTCTCCTGGTTGCATACGACACTCGTCGCAAAAGTACACGCATGTATCAGTTTTCATTGCGACATGTCCACATGCTGCACAAATTTTTCACAGAGTGAAGACTAAAAAATGAAATTGCAAAACTTTATTTGATTCCCTGTAGCCGCCATGACAGGAGCTTTAAATAAATAAGGAAACTTAGTTTGATCTGAATTTGGTATTGTTTTGGAATACACTGGTTTAACCATAACAAACGTCGGGGACATAAATGATACAGATGTAATCCATTCTTATTTGTTCGAAAGAATAAGTAAAAACTATGAGCTTTTTAATTTCATAGACCCAAGCGTCATTGGTTATAATTACAATCACGTATAATAAATTGAAATCGGCCGAAATGAAACTTACAAATTAATATTTTGAATAGCATATTGATTATCGCCGCCTGGAAAATATTTACTGTTCAGTCATGAATAATATGCTTTTCACAACTTTCAAAATATACAATATAAAATCAGTCGATAAGAAAAGGAGCGTAGTGTCACTCGGTATGGCGGGATGCATTTAGTCTTTACTCTGAACGGCGTGACGCTCATACTCCTCAAACACCATGGGGTGTTCACTCAATATGGCCAGGCGAAAATATTTATGGATGTTGTATTTATCGCAATCCATTATATTAAGTAGCCAACAGAATGGTAAGTTCAACAAATTAATTTTTTTTTTAATTTCTGAGACATAGTTTCCTTACTTAGATTTGCCTTTTTTTTTTCTATTTTAATAGGAATACGGCATGCATGCACAGTGTGTCAATACACAAATTTTTATATTATGAATATTTTATGGTGCCAATGCTTGGATTGTACCGTTACAATGAAAATGTGCAGTATTGATATGCATTTTTTCGGACTGCTATTGAGGCATAAAATTAACATGTAAAAGTCATTAATCACTACTATAAATGCAAAGATTAGTTTTCACATGTGGTTAAATCAGGTCTCTCTCCCGTTTTGTGACTTGTATATATATACAGTGCTGAATAATATTTGCTTTGTCTGTATGTGTAGGCATTCGAAGCTATCCCAGCTGGAGATGCGCCTTCCGGGCATCTGGTCTCATCTCTGAATTTCAGGGGTTTGTGAATGTCTTGTTGTTAATGCTATTGTCATGTGACAACAGTTGCTTCTGATTTTACATTAACGTCACACTTGTTCCCTTTGCAGTTTGGAGCTCGTAAAAAGTTCCCCGCGCAATGTTACACTTGCGTGTTATCATACCTTTTTTTCGGATGTTTTGTCGCAACTGCTCTTTCAACACAATGTTTGTTTACATACTTTGTTATATACAGTGCTGTAAGGGCCTTCACGGCGGTTGTGGCCAGCCATTCAGGAGACGCTCACTCTTTCCGTGCATCCGACAATGTCCACGGTGATACATATTTGTCAGTGCCATAGACATTTGACACCAGTTACTTTCGTAATTTATTCCGTTATCTATAGAGCGTCTATCAGTAAATAATCTTCTCATACTGCTACGATGAATTTTCTCTGAAATATTTTCATTTAGAACTTTACTTTAGTTTTCTACAGTATAGAAAACAAAAACGTTGGTTATATAATGCACGTTTTGAACATGAAAATACTGTTGTTATAGATATTATTTATCATTATTTCTTTTTATGCTTCAATTTGTGTAACAACTGTTTAAAGTAGTATACGTATATATACACAGTGAATCTTTAAATCACTGAAGAGGAATACATGTAGGTTGTCGAAATATACAGACAGTATATCTATATTACCGCTTTCATACGGCCAAACCCAGTGGGCTTTCTAATATCATCATTTATTCCATAAAGATATTAGTGTTTATATTTTATGGCTTCCAAACATAAATAACGCGTTTTTTCTCTCTAGGTATCTAGCATTATTTTAAAGTTCTAAATGTCTATGATTTATTGTAAACGAGTCAACTACACAGATGGACAATTGTAAATTTCAATGTCTTCGATGCCGGTGTGGGTATGTGAAAACCGAGGCGAGGCGTGACACATAAAAGGTTCCTCAGTGCTTCGAGTGGATCTTTTGTTAAAACAGCTGTATTGCAATCGAATATTTTTGTGTACTAATTCATATATTATCTTCATGTCCTTTGCGACTGCGCCCACGAATATAACAGATGTGTTCCTTCCTTTCTTTTTTTTTTGTAGTCACTTTAAAATCTATTAATATTTTGCCATTGCTTCCAAACTGTTCAATAACAAAGATACTTCGTACTAACAAGATATAAACCTTTTACTTAATTTTATCAGAAAACTCTACCACGTTTTCATGCTTCTCATCGGAATTCAATCGTAGTACCATAGGACATGTCGACAACGATAATGTAACTCTTCGCCAGTTAATCACCAAAGACCCTAAATTTAGAGGGCTCAAATAATTCAATTGGTGTGAAACGTTTAGTATTGTTATTAATTCTATAGAGAATTATGCCAGACGATGGGCTATGCATGACGACGTGGAGGGGACACTTGGGAATGAGTTAAAATGTTTGTTGATAAAATCGCGAAATTGTAAATTAAATACATGTCATCTCTCTGCATTTGATGACCCAGATAGAATGGCAGAACTAGATAGAATACACAGCGATTACATATCTTGTATTTGTGTGCAAGGTTTACTATTACAATTGTTTAAGTGAGATTGATAATAATAATAATAATAATAATAATAATAATAATAATAATAATAATAATAATAATAATAATAATAATTATAATAATAATAATAATAATAATAATAATAATAATAATAATAATAATAATAATAATAATAATAACAATAATGATGATGATGTTACTACTACTACTACTACTATTATTATTATCATAACAAAAATGATGATGTTGTCAATAATAATAATAATAATAATAATAATAATAATAATAATAATAATAATAATAAAAACAACAACAACAACAACAACAACAGCAACAATATCAATAATAATAATAATAATAATAATAATAATAATAATAATAATAATAATAATAATAATAATAATACTATTTCTCTACTTTTAGAAGGTAATGTATACACTATTCTTCCATGAGGTAGGTCTTTATTTCAACAATTCAAATGCAAAACATTTTTGTGTGCAGGTCCTTGGTAATTTGTGTAATACAGCTTTGTCAGATGTCTTCTGTTTTCTCTCTCATAGAAATGACAGAACAGGTTCAATAACATCGTTTTGAAATGTTAAAATTGAGAGCATTCCTATGTATTGACAGACTACTGACTGTCCTTATCAAATGGAGAAGGAAATGGAAAGATATCTGACTTAGCTGTAGGGCAGAAATACGATACCAACTTAGGACAGTGAATTCAAGTATCAAATGATCACCGCGAAAGCAGCACAACGAAAGGACACCCATTTTAAACTTATAAACTATTCCACATATAGAGAATAACGACCGACAGGTTTCTCAAGACCAAACGTTATAAATAATTTAACACGAATCGTTGTATGGAATTATACTCTAATATCAGAAATATGTTAAGCGACGCCAACTTAAGAAAATGCGTTATGCCCGTCCGTAAGCGAGCTCCGATCTTTGATGGGTAGGGGTCCAGATTAAAAGAGGGGACGAGACTCAGGATCTTTTCTCCTCAGAATAAGTTTGCAGAAAACCCGTCATAGTTTCTCCACCGCCCTGTTAATTAGTGTGCAACCTTCGAGTCAATGTCTGCATAAGGCTGTAGAGGTGTCCAATACAAGACCTTTACATCAGTTGGGATGAGAAGTTCCGCTGGAACGATATTGATAAATAAATATGTGTGATCATGTATTATAAACATTTGCTTAGAGAAATACTACTTACAATATTATTTCCTTTTTCAGCTTTCCGGTTTGAAGAAAACCATATGCTTTCAAACTTATACACAACTGACCAGCGTTTTCCCACAGTGTTATCGATACAGTATAAAACGTCGTGTGCGTTTCGCTGTAGTTTGAACCCGATGTGCTTTTCGTTTTTTGAAAACACTGCTTCCGGTTTGTGCCAATTACATCGTACTATTTTCAAAACGAATTTGACAATGCACCATTCTCTCGGATGGACTTACTACTCACTTAAATCAGCATCTCAAAGACATTGTAAGTATTTAAACTAACCAATCCAGGTTACCGAGGATGTAAGACGTAAATCTTTGTATTAATGCTGTGAAATATAAATATAATCATTTATATGTGCATAGCAGTAGTCAATAAAGATATCTATTATATAGTCTAATTTTACTCGTGCGCTCATTGGCCGAAAACTGTACACGTGATCAGTTATTACGAGACCGTATTCACCAGATTCGAGCTTATTTGTTAAATGCGATACCGCGAAATTTCTCGCTTCCTTTTTTCACTAAATACGGGAAACGTCCAAAACTAGCGTCGTCTCACTTGTAGACCTGTTGTATGTCATAAACTGTATACCAGGTGCATATATTGTTTCTCATTTCAAGGAGCTGATAAAGAGTTTTGCAGCAGCCATATTTTCTGTATGAGTTCACTATATAATAAAACAATTATGGACTTTCCGCCTCGGTCAATATTTTCAAATTCAGTAAATATCACACAAAAGAAATTACGGCAATTTGAAAATAGCTAAAATCATCAAAATATCTAACGATAGCGCGGCGGTACAGTGAGATATTTATTTTCCTTGTAATTGACGGCGCGCTTAGAATCAATGAGCATAAAAGCGATATGTTCACTGACGTTGTTCGGGGTCACGGTTGTATCAAATCCATTGAAGTAAGGTTTTTCAGGTAAATATGTCCATTACCTGTAAACAGCTGATCGCCAAAGAAAAAACGATGGGCGACGCGGGCACACATAAGTTTTTTTAAATATATAGTTTTCAGTTTTTAATTTCTTTCTACCGGCCCATGATATGCGATGAGTATGTTTCCCCCGATTCATTTGATACCCTTTTTATCAAAATATACCTAGAAATGACTACAAACCATCCAAAAATAAAAAAAGATAGCGTTATTCTCTTTGCCAAAACAACGGTCCGCCATATTGTTTTCACGAGTCATTAGATTACATCGATATACATAGTAAACAATCGTACATTATAAAGTTCTCAAATAAGAGAATACATAGCCAAAACAATGTCTACAGAAGTCATTATGATTATCCTATTTGTGAAGAAATTACCCGTAGCTATTATTTACAAGGTTTTTTTTTCTTACAAGTTTCATTTCATCATTTATGATACATAAATTTTAAGCACGGCGTGGGCGCGTGGGTTAACACTAACCATGAACGATTTTTACATTCGATTTGATAATTATTAGTATTTACATTAATTAAACATTTGACAATTTCATATAGTTTATTGTAATTTTGTAGCTCTTTTAATAACACGAGTTTCCTCTGACTCGGCGACTTCCACGTATATAATTATGTACAGAAATGCACATCTCAATGTAATAAATACCAAGACTTATATATTGTGCGATAAAATGAGACATCATTTCATCACTTAGTTTACACTTATCCCCCGGTTTCCAGCTTCAGACTAATATTGTAATTGCAGATAAGTCTAGATAACTTTGCGAAACAAAGGGAAGTGGGGATAAACAATTCATATTTAAGGAATACAATTTTTTTGTTTTAGCCAACAAGACAAGACTTAGAGACTGTTTTGATTGAAATGATTTGGTTTTAGTCCTCTTTAATTAATTTTGGTATTTCTATAAGTGACGAATCCAGGATTTCCGAAATTGGGGCACATGTGAAAGTCCAATATAAGCCAAAAATACTAGTACTCTGCCAATTTAGGTGCGAAATCTGAAGATTTACTCATACTTGTGGCCAAAAAGAAAAAAGAAAAAAGAGGGGGGGGGCGGGGCGACCCCTATAAATCCGTCAGTGTATACAATGAGAGAACAAGTTATGTTAAGGTACTACGAGACGTCAATCCCGTGACCTTAGATTCATGAAATAAATAAAGGATTTTAATACGTAATTTTTATTTTTAAAAACTTTGTAGAAAATAATTCTTATTTTGATATTCCCCCGATATACCTGTAATTGGCACTCGAACACGTGAGTTTTCAGTACAGCGTCACGTGCAATCAGAGGGTCAGTCCCAAAACGAATTCTATATCTTTAATAGTTGATTTCCTAATCCAGTTGCCACAATTTCAATATATCGAGGGTATATCCGGGTAGCGTCGACTAGGGCGATCACCTCTGCGGCTAAATTATTATGTAATATCACTTAACCGGCTGTTTGACCCAGCAAATATCAACCTTCATTTCGTACCTTTTGACAGCTTTCAAGATATTTTAAATTAGCGATCTTAATAAACTGGGTATCCATAATAATGAAGGACAAAGACTAATTATCAGGTTTCCTGTTTATAAGACATTGTGAAGGATTATCATGAAGAAGACATAAAGAACAGGAATTGCAATCAACCAAACTTTACGACATTTTGTATTTATGAAGAGTTTATATTTGAGATCATAACACTTGTAATCCAAATTTTTGATGTTTTGTTTTTGAATAATGAATATAATACATACAGTAGATTATTATAAACAAATTAAGCTATACTATGATAAATTAAAAGGTATGTGATACTTTTCACATTTTTAAAGAGTTATCCGCCCCTGATTTAGGTAAAAAGGTTTTTTTGATTATACAGAGGTTATTTTTCGTCATACAATCCAAAATTCATTCAAATATCATTATAAGTAACCATTTTTAATAAGTTTTTGCATTAATATGAATCCTTGTATATGTTTTTAGAAAAATGACCTTGGACATTTGGACCTCGTCATTTTCATCAAAGTAACAAAAACATTCTTCGTTAAGTTTAAGGGTATATATTTGAGATAATAAGACTTACAATCAATGTTTTTATTTTATTTTTTTCGTAATAACTGTAGTACATAGAGTAGATTGATATAAATAAATCACAAATTTTATGCATAACTGATTAAGTTATACACTTATGAAATTGGGAGGTCGTGAACTTCCATTTGCTGGAAAATGGTGTGAAAATGCGATATTGTCCATTTTCAAATCCTCATATCTTGTAAAGTATATTGTGCTACAAATAAATTATTCATAGGTATCTAAAAGTGTATCTCAAGTGTTTTAAGGAAAGAGTGTGGGCCTCCCTAAAGTAGGTCTTTAGACGGAATTCCTATTATAACCTCTGCGCCTAAGTCTTTGTTTGGGTTTCGAGCTCCTGGTGCGATACAAGTCATAAGTCGAGCATATTAGCCGTACTCGAATGGCCAGACTTTTCGGGATGCCTTTGAAGACGTGGGGAGGATGACAACTATCGGGCCTAAGGTAGTGGTGAGAATCGGTGGGTTTAGTGTAAAGATCAAAGGTTATATGTCTGTTCAAGAGGGTGGATCTAGTATCCAAGAAGACATTAGTGGTGTCAGAAATATCAACCGTGAACTATATGGAAGGATGAAACGTGTTGGCAAAATTAATGAATTCATCCAGATTCTCTATACCAGCTGTCCATTTCATTTCAACGTCATATATAAAACGAAGCCAACTCATAGATTTGACGGGGGCCTGGTCGAGAAGGGTTTTTTCCAACTGACCCATGAAGATGTTGGCATATGAGGGCGCCATCTTGGTTCCCATGCATGTACCGTTGATTTGGAGGTAATCTTCTCCATTGAACATGAAATTGTTAAGTTTGAGTGTGTGTTTAAGGAGATATACCAAAAACTTGGGGGCTGTTTGTTTTGTCCTGAATCCAACACTTTTCTGCAAGCTTCTATCCCTTCGTCTTGTGGGATATTGGTATACAGAGAGGTGACATCCATGGTTACAAAGAGGGTGCCGGGTGTTAAATTACTGCTAAGTGTTTTATTAATGTAATCCAATGTGGCTTTAAGATATGATGGTAACTGCACAACGTGTGGACGCAAATGGTAGTCTAGGAATTGTGATATTTTCTCAGTGGGATGACCAATAGCACTGACGATTGGTCGGCCAGGGATGCCTTTTTGTGGATTTTGGGAAGCAAATAAAATTGACCTGGCCTACAGTTTGCAGGGCAAAGGTAATCTCAAGTGTCCTCATCAACCTCACCTGCATCACACACCTTTACTAAATCTGCTGCGATAGTCTTAGCAAATTCGGACGTGGGGTCAGTATCGAGTTTAGTGTAAAAAGAAGGGCAAGAAAGCTGTTTGTTAGCTTCTTTCGTAATCGGACCTGTTCACAACAACTACAGTAGATCCTTTGTCAGCCTTTTCATGACGATTGACTTGTTGTCTTTGAGGCTTTGTAAACTTTTTCTCTCCTTATCTAAATTGTTTTAACTCGGCCCAGGTTGGAGCTCAAAAGCTTTTCAACATCATCCTCTACTGCATCAATACAGGCTTATAGGGCTCCACATTTACTGGGTCCAGGTTCCCAAGTACTCTTTTTAGCGAAGGGATTTAGCTATCAGATTGATCATCTTCCTCGCATTTGGTATCAGAATCTTCTTATATCTCGCTTTTTGTTACGTCGACTGAAATATTCCTTCAAACGGAGACGTCAAAAGAAGGCCCGGACATCCTCTCTAACAGCTCTTTCATTAACCTCTATCGGACTAGGAAAGAAGGTGAGTCCCTTGGGAAGGAGCTTCTTGTCGCTGACTGACAGAGGAAAATCGGAAAGTTTAAGAACTTCTCACTTATCCTCTTCAGCAACGGGAAGGACACTTTTGACGGCTGTGATATGCTTCCGATGTCGCCTAAAATGTCTGTTATATCTACGTTTTTAAGAATTCTGCAGGATGCTTGGCGAGCCATATGTGGATGAAACAATCGTTATTCCATCATGATTGAATTTCTTCTGTTTTTTCTGCAGAACTTAATCAGAAAGCTTAGAGTTGTAATGTTGAATGATTTGTTGGCTGATATATATCTATATCTATCTAACTATATATATATATATATATATATATATATATATATATATATATATATATATATATATATATATATATATATATATATATATATATCTATATATAATGTATTGATTGATTGATTTTTGTTTTACGTCACACCACGAATATTTCACGTATACGGTGACGGCATCTGCCTGATGCGGAGCATACAAATTATGACCTTTCCACCCGAAGCAGTGAGGGATCTTTAACGTGCCATGCATACCACGACACGGGGCCTCGGTTTTTACTGTCTCCTCCGAAAGACATGACACCGGCATGACCAGAGCGGGACTCGAACCCCGGCCTCCCGATCAGGAGTCCGACGCGATACCACTAGGCCACGCCGGCTTATATATTATATATATATATATATATATATATATATATATATATATGCGGGGTGCTCCTTTTTGTTCACCGCTCGGTATCTTGCCCAGAAACATTACAGAACCTGTGTGCTGATGTGGATATCTTTGATAATCTTTGATACTTACTATACATATTAGATCACCGCGATTTGATACCTTTGCTATTAGATACTTTGTCAGTTTGGGGGGGTGGTTTTTGTTTCTTTTATTTATTTTTTTTTTTTTTTGATTTTTGTTTTTTTTAGCTCACCTGAGCCAAAGGCTCAAGTGAGCTATTGTGATCAATCACCGTCCGTCGTCCGTCGTCTGTCATCCGTCGTCCGTCGTTAACTTTTCACATTTTCGACTTCTTCTCCAGAACCACTGAACAGAATTTGATGAAACTTGATAAGCATGTAGTACTCATGGTCCCCTACAAGTGTTGTTGTTTTTCGTCCGGATTCATCAACAGGTGGCGCCACCACAGGCAAAAGTATGTCAAAGAGGGTACCCTCCTTTGACAAACTTCTTCTTCAGACCGGGGGCATACAGAGACAAACTGAATGCATAGGAATGATCTGGAGGGATGTGTGAAGAAGTGTTGTTATTTTTGGTTCCGTTCCGAAATCAAATTTTTGACGTTTTTTTGTACTTGGTAGTTTTAATGCAGAAAAGAGGTATTTTTTTCTTATAGAAACATAACATTGATGCATTAATTTGGTTTAATTTGATCATTTTGATGGTAAGAGAATACTACTGCGAAGAAAATTTTTCAATATTTTATGTTTTGGATTTTTTATGAATTTTTTAAGAATTTCAAGAAAAAGGGGGGTGGGATAATTGGTGTAAACATTTCACTGTTTGAACTTTTTCTTTGGAACCACTTGCTGGAATTCAATGAAACTTGGCATGCATCAAATACTCAAGGTCCTCGACAAATGTGGTCATCTTTGTCAGGATCCATGAACAGGTGGCACCACCACAGACAAAAGTAGGTCACAGAGGGTACCCTCCTTTGACAAACTTCTTATTCAGATCGGGTGCATACAGCGACAAACCAACTGCATAGGAATGATTTAGAGGCATATGGGAAGAAGTGTTGATATTTTTGGTTCCATTCCGAAATCAAATTTTTGACGTTTTTTCATTTTTATTTTGGACTTTGTTATTTTAATGCATTAAAGAGTTATTAATTTCTTTTAGTAAACATTGATGCATTCATTTGGTTTCATTTAATCATTTCTATGGTAAGGAATGCTGGTGCGAAGGATTTTTTTCAATATCTCGATTTTTGAATTTTTTATGAATTTTTTAAGACTTCCAAGAAAAGGGGGGGGGACAATTTTTCATATCTTCAACTTGATCTACAGAACAACTTGAAGGATTGTGATAAAACTGGGTAGGATGCAAGTACTCATAGTCCTTTTCAAAGGTTTTTGTTTTTTGTGCGGATCATCCAAATTGGTTAACAGATAATGCCACCATGTCTAAAAGTAGGTCTCACAATGGTACATATACCACTTGGTAATTGAAATATGGAGAGTAGCGGTTCAAATCCAGCTGTGGTCAAAAAAAATATTTTTTTTTTTTACACATCTAAATAAGTTTTTAGATGTTTCTCAACACTCAACATATGAAATTAGGAATTTTACGTTTAAGACTTCCAAAAAAAAAAAGGGGGGGGGGGGTTTGGGCCATTTTTCACATTTTCAACTTTTTCTACAAAACTGTTTGAAGGATTTTAATAAATCTTGGTAGAAATAAGTCACTTATGATCCTCTTCAAATTCTGTTGTTTTCATCCAGACCTCTTTACAGGTGGCGCCACCATAGTCAAGAGTAGGTCACAAAAGAGTTCCATCTTTAACAATATTCTTTTTCATACGGGCTGTATACAGAGACAAACAGAATGCATAGAAATGATCTAGAGGGATGAGTGAAGATGTATTGTCATTTTGGTTCCCTTCCAAAATCAAATTTTAGAATTTTTTTCGACATTTCTTTGGACTTGGTGATTCAATGCAGAAAAAAGTGTCATATTTCCTAGTTAATTGATAATGATGATTTCTGATGGACTATTGTGATCATAATTATGGTAAGGATTGTTACTTTGAAAGAATTTTGTCAATATCTCAATTTTTGGATTTTCTATGAATTTTTTAAGACTTCCAAATGAGGGTGTATAGGAACAATTCAATCACATTTTTCACTTCTGCTGTTATACCACATGAAAGATTTTAATGAAACATGGAATACATGAAGTACTAAAAGTCCTCTATCAATTTGGTAAATTTCATCCAAATTGGTTAACAGATAATGCCACCATGTCTAAAAAGCAGTTCTCACAATAGCACATATACCACTTGGTAATTGAAATATGGAGAGTAGCGGTTCAAATCCAGCTGTGGTCAAAAATTTTTTTTCATTTCTTTACACATCTAAATAAGTTTTTAGATGTTTCTCAACACTCAACATATGAAATTAGACAATTTTAAGTTAGATTTGGACAATATTTGAAACAATTGTTGTTCATGACCCAGACTTGAAATCAGTCAACAAAAGGCCCCACCTAAAGAAAACGACTAACTTGTTGCCCTGAATGACTTCTTGCAGAGACAAAGGAAATGCTTAATATCAAAATCACCTGAATGGATGTACAAGAAAGTGTTGTTTTTTATTCTAGTCTGAAATAAAATTTGACATATTTTCAACATCTGTGTTGACTTAGTCACATTAATGCAAAAATAAATGAATTCTTCCTTCATGCATGACTGATAATCTAGGTACTCAGGTGAGCGATATAGGCCCACTTGGGCCTCTTGTTTTTGTTTTTTTTTTTTTTTTTGGGGGGGGGGGGGTTGTATAGTTGCAAAAGGATTGAATTTATCTTACTCGGAAAGAAATCTCTACTGATAATACATTGTCAATCATATATGTGTTGTTTTTCAGTGCCACGTTATTGTTCGGAAATACAAAGATGTGGAGTTACAAAGGATGGTGATTACTATATTTATCCTATTTATCCTGATTTGATGCAAGTTCCAGTTTATTGCCATAACATGACAAGAAATCCCACGGAGTACATAACTTTGCATCACAAAAACTATGTTCAGACAAAACAATATGGCAGCGAATGCAATGACTCCATTTCACACGTACGATATTTCAACAAATTGAGGATTTCGATAGAGGTAATGTATTATTTGAGTATACATTGAAATAATAAATAGGAAATAAAATGTATTTCTCAATCACATTACAGAATTCATCCAAAAGGGACGACGGAAGACATCTGACCAAACTGTATGACACATATAACCAAGAACATGCATATGATTATTGTCAAACAAATATAGAAAACGACATTACAAAAGTATTTTATTGTATTACAATTGCAAAAGCAAACAAGAAAAATAACCCATATATATATATATATATATATATATATATATATATATATATATATATATATATATATATATATATATATATATATATATATATATAATCACAATATCATATTACCTTGCATTCGCAATGCCGACTTTGACAGGTTCAGTGACCTAATTATTGGTGTGATAAGTGCACCGTGAACTCTCTCCATTTCCAGTCATAATACTCAAATCAAAAGAATATATATTTTAAAAAATCTTTATAATGTTAAGAAAACTTTTAGATAAGATTAAAGTTAATATTCACTGTTTAAATGAGGGAAGAATACATTTTATATGTGCAACAAATAAGAGTATGCAATGTATGAAGATTTTTTTTTACTAAAAGAGCATGCAGATAATTCGGGACGATTTTACATTTTCACCAGCGTCGGACACTGACCTCCTGTATGGTGAAGTCCATGACTGCACTCGTGAAGTGTGGGCAACATGTTTTCGTGCACAATCCAAATTAGATCTACGACAAACAGGATTCGCAGTTAAAAATACGGTAAATGTCTTTATTTTTATACAGAGGAAGCAAATTAGCAATAGCATGCAGGGTTAAAACTAAAAAGACATAAGAAAATTATGGCAGATATCTTAACAGGTGCCACAAAGCATAGAGCATTCCCTGTCGGTCGATCAGCCACAGCAGTTTTTTATTTTGAGAAATGTCAATACCGTTAGAGTGATGCCCGGATGTCAACTGGTGTGTCTCCACAATGCAGAATAATGGAATCTAGCACTAATGTTTTTGTTTACTTCCTTTGATGGCCGAATTACTGATTGAATAAAAAGATAAAAAATAAAACACCATGATATGCATGAAGAAACTTTATATTTTGATAGGATTTTTCAACATTAAATTTAACGATATCACACAATGATGACTATCTCTAAGAGGCAAAAATCGTGAGTCGCCATGTTTCATTTATTTGTAAACAATGCAGACCACGCGCGGAAGGATACAAAGTGTTCCGGATAGAATTTTCCAGTACTGATGAAAAACGGGATTAGTCGATATCCAGTGCGAGAATACGTAGTCCTCGATTATCTGTCCTCCTCCCACTTTTGATATCGGTGGTTTGTGGGAGAGGGTCAGAGAGACTTCGTTCATCAAAAGTTGGAATTTCAGTGATACCAACCGGTATTTAAAGTGTTTGTGACGACATTATATTATTTAAATTTTCAACAAACTCTGATGTATAATAATCGAAACAATATCGAAGTCTGGAAATATAATGTTCAATAGAATAATCGCAGAATGAATACAGACAATAAAAACTCCTAGACATGAACGCTTAGTAAGTCGATGAAATCAGTTGTGATTTCATTACAAGATTAAAATCCGACGTGTACGATATGTGGGATATTAAAGATTGTCACGCCCGCAACACTCGCTTACTTTCCATTTTATTGACAACGACATAATAATTTGAGAGGAAATGTTATGTACTGAGCGTTTAAAATTTCTACGATTTGCATCAAACCTTAAGGAAAGTAATTAGGTATACTCCGAGGAGTTAGTGTTCTGTGTTAGTTGTACCTGCTCCTTATTTCTATTGAGTATAATCGACTAATTTCTAACTTGTATGGATATCTATTGTATTATGATTTTGTTTCAGGATAATTTGTTATTTTTCGAAATGTTTAGATAGATGTTCCAATATAGTATAGGCAATAATTTACGGCGATTTAAGTACAATAACGTAGTATTATATGCCTTATTGCTAGAGTGTCATTTGACTAGATCGCTCTAATGTGTCTTCATTCTGTTAATGATTTCCATATTCATAGTGTCTGCCATGTTAAACTATCAGTCTGTCATCTATCCGTGCGTCTGTGGTTAACCAGGCAGTAGATAGTACTCCTCCCGGGCAAATGTTATAGACTCTGCCCCAGGAATCCATGGATTTTTTTATGGAGTTACTTTGCTGTTATCGGTTACTGTCGTAATTTACAAATTTTATTTTTCTTAATTTCTTTACTGCACACAATCTGCTGTAAATGTACAGGAAGATTGAAAATATGTATTTATAAGTATAAGAATATTTCACAAAACGTTTGCTTTCAGACTGAATGGTCCTCATACGGCTATGCATATGGTATGGATTATGACCAAGTATCTAATGACTTGATATGTATAACCTGCATGGGATTCTGCGGTTATTGCGATATTGTAGGAGATAAACTAGAAATAGAGTTCACGGGAAACAATGGTAAGAATAGAAATGTTTACACACTACACAAGATATACCTAAGTGCTCAACAAATTGTGTTGGATTTTACAAAAATTCTATCAGAGATTATATCTGGCCATCATTGGTATTTTGAATGATTCACTGTAGAAGTGGCAATTATCCACTGTGGATTCTTCAAAATACACAGGAACGATTAGAACATCTAAAAATGCATGAATTTCTTAGTATATAGTCATTTGTGTATTAACTCCTTATAGAAGGACGCATTATCGAACTAAGGGCTAAGCGACTTTCAGATAAGCTACTCAACCAGGGTTATATATGTGCTAGACTAGCAACGTCATTAAGGAAGTTCTACGGTCGTTACGAGACTCTTATTACTCCATATGATATCTCGTTATCCAGACCTTCAAATGATATTCTGGACTGAGACCGATTCCGATCATTTTACACAAATTTGACACCTTCTGTACTAGAAGGTTACCTACTTCGACTTCTCCATATATAAATACATATGGAATTTACACGATTTGACTCTTTCTACTGGGTATATGTGACGGGTGTTGCTAGCAAGCAGGAGATGCTCACTCTCCCCGGGCATCTGATCTCACTCAATCATAGAGGTGCACATATGCTCTTCAAGTAGACACATTTTGCTATTTTCCACTTGTTTTTCATTTTTACTTAATTTGTATGTCCTCTGGTTTTCATATATTTTAGATAGTTTGGATTTATCCTTTATCTTTACATTTAACAAGATACTTTCTGAAATTATCCAAAATAGGTGCAATACCAATTCATTATAGTAAAATATATCAGTACACACATTCTCTGTACACATTAAGTGCACCATATACGCATTTCGAGTCAAAGTCCCAACCCCCTCCCCCCCCCTTTTTTTAAGGATTCTATTCTCGATCTTTGGGTGACGTCATATATGTTCGGTCATACGGAGGGGTAAAGAAAATAAAATTTGTTGATTTGTTTTCGTAAAAAATAGCATATATATCATAGTAGTAACTAAATAATGTAAATATATCGGTCTGAAACATATTTCTGATTTATCATAACTTACCAAACCATAGTGTCAAAATAAGAAGGCGGTGTTCTTTTAGCTTATTTTTAAATTTGTCATGGTTTTATAAAAATATTTTATGTTTAATGAAACATCTGATATTGTAGAACAAGTACAGTGTAAAATTATGAGCAACACATAAAACTCACCTCTCTAACAGCTGCCCTCTGATTGATTTACAATGATTTGGGACGAAATAACGGGGTAGGGTAATCAAATCTTACTTTGCACAAAATCTAACCTGGATGCACACATATTTCTTTAGTTTATATATTACATATTATTACTACATATGGTATTGTAGAAATATCACATTTGGATGCATTTGTACGGGGTGGGGGGTTTGCAACTAGTGATGCAATGCAGCCTTTTCTCTCAGTACATATATAAGGGATTCATACTGAATGATGAAGAAAAGATGTAAAGATGATGGATAAATCCAAACAATAAGTCCGAAAATCATGAATCTAAAGGGCATACAAAAACATCAGTAAAAATGAAAACCCAAATTACTATACTACAAATGAGAAATAATAATAATCAGCTGATATACATGAAATTGGCCTGCAGTGCAAACTAACAGACAATATGCTTAACCCAGAAATTACCTACATATGAATTAAGCATGTTGACACTCCATAATTTTTATTTCTTCTTCAAACGGAAAGAAATAGGAATATGTAATGTTTTAACGCCACCAATTTATTTGTGTCTTATATGTTCATCGAATAAAAAAAAAAAACAATTTGAAAAAGCACGTTCTTTTTTCATATTTTTAGATAACCCTTAATATAATTTGCATATTCTTTGCGAGTGCAACTAGCAAAATAATTATTACCCTACGTTGGTATGGAGTCTTACCTCTCATTCCCAAAGCTTCATGGATAACTACTGCACCATAACATTAACAAGTGTATAACATTTGTTACGCAATATGGAAAAGAATGGGACATTCGTTAATGTAGTAGATGTAGCTCGCAGAGAGTTTTTAATCAGAGAATTGAATAGACCTTTTATCAATTTCACATGGTGTAAGAGACAATGCCGACAAATGAAGTTTTGCCGCATAGATTTACATCATATTACTGTAACGTCACAATCGATGCATTAACGTCATAATGAAAATTCCGGCAAAGTGCGGTTTGTCCGGTATTAGACCTCTTACATCATTTAAAATTGGAAAAAAATGTCTATTACTTGTATCAGAAATAAAAAATAGTAATTCACATTACGAAAATTACATAACATAATCTGTCTGATCTGATTTTTTTCTTTCCACAAGATGTCGACTGATTAAACAAATATCCAATTCAGTCAAGATCAACAAGGCTAAAGCATTCAGAAACAGTAAAAATTGTATAGCAAATTAAAACTACCATAGGAAGTGATGAAAAAAAGACCAAACGACCCCCTCTCTTAACCGAAAAATGGAGAGAGAAAGAAAGAGAGAGCCCATAAACAAAAACAAAACAATACAAAAAGGGGTGGGGTGGAGGTGGGTCAGGTTACTTAAGTCCAGAAGCAATTGTCCAATTAGATATATACTAGGTATAGGTGTCAAATTCGGTGATTAATACCGTCGAAATCTAGAGTAATTTTAAGTAGTCAGAATAACGATATATCTTATTATATGAATGGCCTGTGTCGACCATAGAACTTTCCCATTGATGGATTCAGTGTATATCTACTGAATTCTTAGTAGAGCGTTTTATCTGAACAAACTCGTTATTTGAACTAGCTCTGGACACGTCACCTTTTGTTAATTTCAAGCACACACTTTATTTAAGAGGCAAATCATGCCAACTATTTGAATTTAAAGTTTATAGTCGACTTAATGTAAAAAAGTTTCAAAATGTAAAATCAATGATATATGATTTTACTATGTTGGTGTCTTTTGGAATTGTTAATCTATTTCATCTTTAACCACACCATTTGTTTGGCTTTTGTCAAATTAAATGACCGCCCTAAGTCGGTATCGTAATTGCACTACAATCAAATATTTATGTAATGTGTTATATGTTTTAGTATATTATTTATATTCATGTATTGTATAGCTCCATGGTGAATTCTGCCACATAACTGAGCCAGTAACTCCTCTTTTTTCTTTTACATACCTCGGTAATGGCCATAGAACTTTCTAAGTGACGTCATTATTCTACTTTTTATATATCCTTGGCTGCACATCTTTTTGAATGTTATCTTTGAAACATATATTATCCGATACTACAAAGGAAAAAGGAAAAATTAAATAATTATTGTTTTACGTTTCTAAGCGATAATTGCACGTGTATGGTGACGGCATCTGCCTGATGCATTGCATAAAGTTGTAACTTTGCAATGGATACCCTCGAAAAATAGAGGGGTCATTTATGTGCTACGTCAACCATGAGACGGCACCTCGGTTTTTAATGTCTCATCCGAAAAACAGGATACTGGTGTGCTCAGGGCGGGAGTCTAACCCAGGACCCAGCAACTGATCAACTGAGCAACACCGACTTTAGTAAACGAAAAGGTTATCTAACCGGATTATGAGAAAACTCGATGTCGAAATGCAGGGAAAACTAGAAGAAGCAATCTACCTAAAAGAATATAAAATATGTGAATGTCTGTCAAAATGTGAGGTAGCTGTGTACATCTGTCTTCGCTGTATGAGAAAAAAAATTCTTCCTACAGACTTAATAAATGTAAAAACGTATATACTTGTAATAATTTACAAGCATTTGGATAACATTTTGTATCAGGCATCTTCAAATGAGGTTCACTTGAATATAAAGCCGGTGTTATATAATAGTCCCCCCCCCCCCGGAAAAATGGCAATATAGTAGTTTCCCCCATAGCGGAAAAAGCTACTTTATAGTAGTTTCTACCCCTTACATAACGGTTTGGAAATTATATGCGTTCGTTCTTGTATTAATAAGATTTGAAATACAAATGTATTACAGTGATAACCTGTGGATCAAACCAATGCAGTTATGGTTAAGGGGTTTCTATATACTGTTAAGTGGGGAGGGTGGGTTACTTTTTATTTACAAGTCTTTCTTTTTATATATTTTATATATACTCATGATATACAGAGTACATTATGAACATGAGAATCACCCACCCAGGTGTCCACGATTTGCAATTTACGACAAGGCTTGCCTAGTCGCAGATCTTGTAAATCATGAACACAAGAATGTGATTTTCTTGTCCCTTACGCAAAGTATGAAAGGTCTCATCTCAAAGAATCTATATGCGAACTTTCAAAGTTCTACACTCTTTTGTTTGGAAGATATAGTCAAAGTTAAAGGTTTTGAAAAGTACGTCCCAAATGAAAGATCTTATCACAAGTAATCTATATATGTAGTTCCAAACCCCCACCCCTTTTGGTACAAAAGATGCAGATAAAGTGTAACTTTTTGAAAATACGTCGAGCTCCAATGTCAAGGTCACTAGTTAAAAGATCATGGTCCCAAATAAAAAGTCTCATCACAAGGAATCTATATGTGTAGTTTCAAAGCTTTGCACCTTTTGGTACAAACGATGTAGTCAATGTTTATGCCACAGACAGGTCAAAACTAGATACCTCTGAATCTCCGTTTGTGTATATAGAGATTTCTTGAATTAAATAAAAAGATCTCGAATGAAATTCTAGTAGATATATATCTCTATTCCAAATATATATATATATACATTTCTATTTAAGAAACTGAGATATCTCTAAATTTATTAGACATATCTCCGTATCAAAAGTTGAGATAGAAATCGATTTATTACTAACAAGGTAACGAGCTGGATTTATGGTATCTGTGAAAAGTAAATCCGGAATTTAACATTGGATGGAAGGGGATTCACTATATAGTAGTTTTTCCCCGGGGGAAAATGGTTATAAGAGGGGGTGGGTGGCTGTATAGCCAAATTTCCCCCGGGAAAAACTAACATATAGCCCTATATAGCCATTTTCCCGGGGGGGGGGGGGGTGGCTAGGGTGAAAAACTACTAATAACACCGGTGCAGGTTTGTAGATGGGGTGCTCTGTCGTGAATGAGAAGTCCCGGGTTCGACTCCCGCCTTGTGCGAACAGGTGTCCTGTCTTTCAGATGAATTAGTAAAACACGTGTCATGGCATGCATGGCACATACAGGATCCCTCGATGCTTCGGGTGGGTCTGTTGCAAAGGTATACATTTCTATTCAATGCATCATGCAGATGCCATCAACAAATACGTGGAATATTCGTGGAGTAACGTAAAACAGCAATTAATTAGTCAACTTGAGCACAGTAATGCAGGCTTTTCGAGATATATACCTCATTTAATAAAGTTTTTAAAAAATGACTTTTTGCCATGTGCTGTTGGTGCCCATATGATCTGTATTTGAAAATACTGCAGCATTAATATCACGTGAATGAGATACAATCACAGGGCACGTTCATTTTCGTCAAAAGATCAGGCGGGAGATCAGGTATATATGTACATTTTTCATATATAATTATCAAAACACAGGTATTTATTGTTACGTAATATACAAATGTTGGTTTTTTTCAGTTTCAGGATCTTTCGAAACCGTTGTTTGCTGAAGGAAGAAAAATATCGATGTATTAGAATGTTTCATTACACCTTTTGCCATGCCAAAATGAGTGGGATGTCATAAGAACAACTCCACAAAACACAACTTCTAAACAATTTCCAAGTGTATTAATTGGAGAAAGCAATTAATGCATCGTGTTAAAATTATTTGATCGATCTCATATAGCGTTTTCGAAATTTTCGGTATTTCGGATTCGTCGATCAATTTTTTTCTTTTTGGGAGGGGGGGGGGGGGATCATGTGTAGGCACGGGCCTACTGGCTTCTGGCGTAGCTACGCCCCTGAATGTATTTTATCAATATATTTTGTTTCCTTACGTTCGTATTGGATGGATAAAGTATCTCTGGATTCTGCATCTTAAACTTGCAAGAACTACATGGTTGTTGTGATTTTCTTTCCAGCTAACTTACTTGGAGACAAAGTAAGTCACAAAAACAACGGAAACGGAAATATGATTCATGTCCCAAATTTTATGTGCTATAATTACCTTTACTCCATGAGTAAAAATACAGATGGGTGCAGTCCTAACATAACATTCACGTTAACGCGAAAAGCAGTCGCGAGGACTGCTTTAGCACACGTGCCAGGACTGCTCGACCGGACACGCGTGCGCTCCCCGAGTTAACGCGGGAGGGAATTCGCGTTAACGCGATTTATTCCCGCTTGCGCTCGGTCCGTCGCACGTTCACATGTCTATATCTGTAATTCTCTATGCAGTGCAGTGCGGACGGAGAAAATAAAATGGATCTAATTAAATTACCGCGAATATTGCCGTAAAAACGTGTATTAAATGTTATTTTAAAATGACACCCTGCATTAAAGATTTCATATGTAATATAGCAAAGGAAATTTTCGCGTAGACATGCAATAAAGTATTTATGAAAAAAAAACTTCGTCAGTTTATACTAGCATGATTACTTTCTAATTTCATTTATTTATTTTTAATTAATTTATTTTTGTATCTATTTCTTATTTGTTGATTCATTTATAACTAATTTATGTATTTACACGTGTTTCTTATTTATGAATTTATTATTATTAATTTTGATAAAGCTATTTTCTTATTTTTAAATATAGTAGTTATCATCATTATTATTATTAGGTTTCACAAGTTTCACTTGTGAAACCTTTTATTATTCTACTGTCTTTTCTTATTAGGTTTCACAAGTTTCACTTGTGAAACCTTTTATTATTCTACTGTCTTTTCTTATTATTATTATTATTATTATTCTTCATCCGTTTTTTTTTTTGTGACGGCTCAGAAATCACTCATTATTAAAGATATTACTATTCTGTTTTCAGTGTTCGATTCGAAATTAAATTTTCAAGATTTGATTTTTTTAATTTTCTAAATTACCGCTTATAAGCGCGCAGCGCCACCTACGACGCCAAAATTTTGAATCGCTATATCTTCCTTATTATTTGTCCGATTGGAATGAAATTTTCAGCATTCGATTCAGAAAAGGAGATGCAAGATTTTATGTCACTGCGTCAATTTCGTAGCTCTACCCCGAAAAAGTTGACCTTGACCCGATTGTTTTCATTTCAAAAAAAATATTTCAATCTTAGATTTTAGACAGTAGGATGAAAGATTTTAATGGTCTGATTTGGAATATGAAAAATTTTTGAAATCGGACCATAAATAAAGTCACAATGAGCGTGGGAAAATTCGCTATGACGTCATCAAAGCTAATTAAATATTCATACGTTAATATCTCTCTTATTAAATGAGATATCGGCATGAAATTTTATATCTAAACATGTTTCCACATTCTTAATCTACCTCTAGAATGAAAATGGCATGCTGCCAATATTTTTGAAATTATTGAAAATTTTCGAATCAAATCTTTGGCAAGGTCTAGCGACTTTATTTGCAGTCGGATTTTGATCGGGTTTCTTCCATTCGATAGAGCGTTCAAATACCTACCAGTAAAGTGTTCTCAGATTTTCGCTAACTCTTACGGTTCTCGAGTTATTTGCGTTTGAACACGACAACCCCCTTTAAAGTGATGTTTGTGACGTCATCAACACTCATTAATTATTCATGAAATGTTTTCGCCTATAGCTCGCTTATTGAGGAAGATAGAGGTGTGAAATTTGGTAGCATGATAGAGATTGAGAATATCTACCGACTGACAAGAGGAATTTGGCATGGAGCCAAATTCCTGAAAATGACGTCATACTTTGTAAATGACGTCATATCTCCCTTATTTTTCATCGGATCGAGGCGGGGACGGTTGGAATCGATTCTGCGTGAAAAAGTAAAATGGTAAATACCAGCAACAGAATTTCGATATCTCTTACCGTTTTCGAGATATTTGCGGTCAAAGTTCAGTGTTTGGCCTTTCCTGAAAATACAATTTAAAACTTCAGGTACCTGTGTCTCGCTTATTGATAAAGCTAGAGGTATGAAATTTGGTAGCATAAAAGAGAATGCAAATATCTACCGACTGACAAAAGGGAATTGGCATGGTGCCAAATTCCTGAAAATGACGTCATACTTTTCTAAATGACGTCATAACTCCCTTATTTTTCATCGTATCGAATCGGGGATTGTTGCAATCGATTCTGCGTGAAAAAGTAGTTAAAGGTGAAAGGTCTGGTCTCAGATTTTCGATATCTCTTACCGTTTTCGAGATATTTGCGGTCAAAGTTCAGTGTTTGGCCTTTCCTGAAAATACAATTTAAAACTTCAGGTACCTGTGTCTCGCTTATTGATAAAGCTAGAGGTATGAAATTTGGTAGCATAAAAGAGAATGCAAATATCTACCGACTGACAAAAGGGAATTGGCATGGTACCAAATTCCTGAAAATGACGTCATACTTTGTAAATGACGTCATATCTCCCTTATTTTTCATCGGATCGAGGCGGGGACGGTTGGAATCGATTCTGCGTGAAAAAGTAAAATGGTAAATACCAGCAAAAGAATTTCGATATCTCTTACCGTTTTCGAGATATTTGCGGTCAAAGTTCACGGTTTCACCATTCCTGAAAACACACTTTTCAAATTCAGGAAGCTGTGTTTCGCTTATTGAGGAAGTTAGAGGTGTGACATTTGTTAGCATGATAGAAAATGAAAATATCTACCGACTTACAAGAGGAATTTGGCATGGAGCCAAATTCCTGAAAATGACGTCATACTTTGTAAATGACGTCATATCTCCCTTATTTATCATCGGATCGAATCGGGGATGGTTGGAATCGATTCTGCGTGAAAATTTAACATCAACGTTGTACCAACAGAATTTCGATATCTCTTACCGTTTTCGAGATATTTGCCGTCGAAATTCATGGTTTCACCATTCCTGAAAATACACTTTTCAACTTCAGGAAGCTGTGTTTCGCTTATTTATAAAGCTAGTGGTGTGAAATTTGGTAGTATGATACAGAATAAAAATATTTACCGACTGACACGCTTATTTTACATCGGATTGCTACCAAAATAAATCCTATGCGTTCACTCTTTTAAATTTAATTTTCATAAACTTCCTATGATTTTTCGTTTTCCCTAGGTTATCGGGGAAAGCTATCGAGAGCCACCCTCAGAAAGCGAGAAATACGCGCCGTATTTAGCGAACTTTTCACTTTCAATTTCTAAAAAGCTGCTTTACTTTGAAATTTCATCTTTCGGCTATTAATTCTCACAGACACATACTCCCGTTTAATGAAAATTTTTTTCGAAATATACGGCTTTTCAAGAGAATTACGTAAGATTTAATATTTTTCGATTTTCGCGTATGTAGCTTTTATTTTTAATGGTAGATCTCTCAAATTTTCACTGTTATGTTCTCTAGGTTCATATCTTTAGAACTTTTATCGGCCGATATTATCTATCTCTTTTAGTTTGACCTCTATTTCAATTTAAAGTTTTTTAAAAATTACGTAATGTTCAAAACTGTCTTATTTTTAGCTTTACAGTTTCCAAAACATTACGAAACGATTTTGCGTAACGATTTTACTATGAAACATGTTTCTCAGTATTTGAAAGTGAGCAATTTAAAGGTTTTTTTTTTAAAAAATATCTTGCTTGCGTAACTTTTAATGTATTGTTTTATTCCTCGTATGAACAAAGTATAAAAACAAGAGTTTGAGAAAGCATTTTGAATTCGATTTCTTAAACAAATATCAAATTTTGGGTACTCTACCGATGAACAACGCAATAAACACACTTCAGAAGCGCTGTGAATTTGCCTTGCTTAATACCTTGCACGGCACCGCTGTTATACAGGACTTCTTCCATGGACAAGGCGCAGTAACTCGCGATTAATTCAATCGCGATTTAATGTGCTTTATATAAAATAAAGTTTGAGAAAGTATTATGAATTCGAATTCTTAAACAAAAAAAAAAAAAAAAAAAACAAAAACAAAAACAGACAAACAAAAAGAAACAAAAAAAAAAAAAAACCAATGATTGCATTCTACGAGCTACTGCTGAACAAGGCTATAAAGAAATCTTCTCCGAGCGTCGGCATTACACATTAGAGAAGCGCGGTGAATTTGCCTTGCTTAATACCTCGCACAGCGCCGCTGTTATACAGGACTTCAAACGTGTGTGAATTAATCGCGAGTTACAGTGCTTTACCTGTGGAATACGAGACATTGTCAAGTCTTTGTTTTGTGTATTGGGGAAAGCGGCATTACTAAAGGCCATCGCGAGGAGAATTGTTTATTGCAGCAGAGTGGCGATTCAAGGTCAAACATCTGTACACGCGAAATACCTTGCGTAAGTTAACAAATAAACAACATAAAGCGGGGTGTAAGGACTGGAGATCTAGGTTACACGTGCAGATTGTACTAAGTGTGACTGTCCTACATGTTTCTTGTTTCAAATATATGGTCAAGCCGCTGTTATACAGGACTTCAAACGTGTGTGAATTAATCGCGAGTTACAGTGCTTACCTGTGGAATACGAGACATTGTCAAGTCTTTGTTTTGTATATTGCGGAAAGCGGCATTATTAACGGCCATCGCGAGGAGAATTGTTTATTCCAGCAGAGTGGCGATTCAAGGTCAAACATCTGTACACGCGAAATACCTTGCGTAAGTTAATAAATAAACAACATAAAGCGGGGAGTAAGGACTGGAGATCTAGGTTACACGTACAGATTGTACTAAGTGTGACTGTCCTACATGTTTCTTGTTTCAAATATATGGTCAAGAGTAGTCGATATTGTGCGATGTAGGCTTCAGTACAATGTATATAATCTAAGTCGCTGTTATTTACAATTTCTGCAAGTAGATTGCGCAATGTGGATACCATCACTAAAGATCAGATATCTGGATCGTGAAAAAGAATTGTGTATTAGAGTAGGAGATCCCAGCTTCGTTGCTTCGACTTTAACTTGTGAAACCTACTCGTTGCTTTAGCAACGAGCTCGTTTCTAGTTATTATTATTATTATTATTCTTCATCCGTTTTTTTTTTTTGTGACGGCTCAGAAATCACTCATTATTACAGATATTACTATTCTGTTTTCAGTGTTCGATTCGAAATTAAATTTTCAAGATTTGATTTTTTTAATTTTCTAAATTACCGCTTATAAGCGCGCAGCGCCACCTACGACGCCAAAATTTTGAATCGCTATATCTTCCTTATTATTTGTCCGATTGGAATGAAATTTTCAGCATTCGATTCAGAAAAGGAGATGCAAGATTTTATGTCACTGCGTCAATTTCGTAGCTCTACCCCGAAAAAGTTGACCTTGACCCGATTGTTTTCATTTCAAAAAAAATATTTCAATCTTAGATTTTAGACAGTAGGATGAAAGATTTTAATGGTCTGATTTGGAATATGAAAAATTTTTGAAATCGGACCATAAATAAAGTCACAATGAGCGTGGGAAAATTCGCTATGACGTCATCAAAGCTAATTAAATATTCATACGTTAATATCTCTCTTATTAAATGAGATATCGGCATGAAATTTTATATCTAAACATGTTTCCACATTCTTAATCTACCTCTAGAATGAAAATGGCATGCTGCCAATATTTTTGAAATTATTGAAAATTTTCGAATCAAATCTTTGGCAAGGTCTAGCGACTTTATTTGCAGTCGGATTTTGATCGGGTTTCTTCCATTCGATAGAGCGTTCAAATACCTACCAGTAAAGTGTTCTCAGATTTTCGCTAACTCTTACGGTTCTCGAGTTATTTGCGTTTGAACACGACAACCCCCTTTAAAGTGATGTTTGTGACGTCATCAACACTCATTAATTATTCATGAAATGTTTTCGCCTATAGCTCGCTTATTGAGGAAGATAGAGGTGTGAAATTTGGTAGCATGATAGAGATTGAGAATATCTACCGACTGACAAGAGGAATTTGGCATGGAGCCAAATTCCTGAAAATGACGTCATACTTTGTAAATGACGTCATATCTCCCTTATTTTTCATCGGATCGAGGCGGGGACGGTTGGAATCGATTCTGCGTGAAAAAGTAAAATGGTAAGTACCAGCAACAGAATTTCGATATCTCTTACCGTTTTCGAGATATTTGCGGTCAAAGTTCAGTGTTTGGCCTTTCCTGAAAATACAATTTAAAACTTCAGGTACCTGTGTCTCGCTTATTGATAAAGCTAGAGGTATGAAATTTGGTAGCATAAAAGAGAATGCAAATATCTACCGACTGACAAAAGGGAATTGGCAAGGTGCCAAATTCCTGAAAATGACGTCATACTTTTCTAAATGACGTCATAACTCCCTTATTTTTCATCGTATCGAATCGGGGATTGTTGCAATCGATTCTGCGTGAAAAAGTACTTAAAGGAGAAAGGTCTGGTCTCAGATTTTTGATATCTCTTACCGTTTTCGAGATATTTGCGGTCAAAGTTCAGTGTTTGGCCTTTCCTGAAAATACAATTTAAAACTTCAGGTACCTGTGTCTCGCTTATTGATAAAGCTAAAGGTATGAAATTTGGTAGCATAAAAGAGAATGCAAATATCTACCGACTGACAAAAGGGAATTGGCATGGTACCAAATTCCTGAAAATGACGTCATACTTTGTAAATGACGTCATAACTCCATTAATTTTCATCTTATCGAATCGGGGATTGTTGCAATCGATTCTGCGCGAAAATTTATATGCATAACATTGCCATCAAATTTTCGCTAACTCTTACCGTTTTCGAGTTATTTAGGTTTAAACACGACAACCCCCTTTAAAGTGATGCTTTCAACGTCACATAAAGTTCATTAATGTTTAATGAAATGGTTTCAGCTAAAGCTCGCTTATTAAAGAAGGTAGAGATGTGAAAATTGGTAGCATGATAGGGAATGAGGGTATCTACCGACTCTTTACTTTGAAATTTCATCTTTCGGCTATTCATTCTCACAGACACATACTCCCGTTTAATGAAAAAATTTTTCGAAATATACGACGTTTTAAGAGAATTACGTAAGATTTAATATTTTTCGATTTTCGCGTATGTAGCTTTTAGTTTTAATGGTAGATCTCTCAAATTTTCACTGTTATGTTCTCTAGGTTCATATCTTTAGAACTTTCATCGGCCGATATTATCTATCTCTTTTAGTTTGGCCTCTATTTCAATTTAAAGTTTTTTAAAAATTACGTAATGTTCAAAACTGTCTTATTTTTAGTCTTTTAGTTTCCAAAACATTACGAAACGATTTTCCGTAACGATTTTACTATGAAACATGTTTCCCGGTATTTGAAAGTGAGCAATTTAAAGATTTTTTTTATAAAAATATCTTACTTGCGTAACTTTCAAGTATTTTTTATTCGTCGTATGAACAAATTATAAAAACAAGAGTTTGAGAAAGCATTTTGATTTCGACGACAACCCCCCTTTAAAGCGATGTTTGTCACGTGACTTAAGCTCATTAATTATTCATGAAATGGTTTCCCCTATAGCTCGCTTATTGAGGAAGCTAAAGGTGTGAAATTTTGTAGCATGATAGGGAATAAGAATATCTACCAACTGACAAAAGGAATTTGGCATGAGCAATCGGAATATAAATAATGTCACTAACTGTTTTGATAAGCGGACAAGACAAAGAGCGACAACTCTTGATTCTTTCTACTCGCGGCTGTATGGCCAGCTGATATGTTATACCACCTGGTGTAATAGCTCTGCGAGAAATCGCGATCCACGGAATTGTTAATTCTAACAGGAGTTATCTAAGGCGAAGTATGTGGAGTAGTTAGGGTTTTGCCATCATATACAGGGCTTACTCGGATTTAACAACAGACACGATACACTCGCAGTATTCAATGTTTAAAGTGTGATGAGAAAAATACATAAATTATTCCCCCGTTTTGAAAACAATGGTTAACAAATATAAATCATTTAAGCGGCCATTGAATAACGTAGATATATAGGCTGATGTAATGTTTGAGAGGGTTGGGGAGTTGAAGATTATTATTATTCCTCTTACCTATGTCAGCACCTGAACGAGATTCGGTCTTTGTATTAGAGAACAGAATTTTCTAATTTACCGTTCCAAAAAATTCTAACAACAAGTACGATATGACAATAGATGATGATAGATTCGCGGGGAACCTGCGCAGCGCCAAGACCCCACTGGGAACCTGTGCGGCTCCGAATCCCTCGTCTTTTGGTAAATACTCACGACCCCAGCTACATTTACGCAAGTCCCCATGATATGTTATTCTGCGGGGCTCCCAACCCCTCGTGTCTTTGTAAATACTCACGATCCCAGCTAGATTTGCTCTAGTCTCCATGATATGTTTTCGTTGATAATTATTCCATATCCATTGCTCTTTCCTAATACTTTTAATACCGCGAAACCGTAGAGGTTAAAAGGAATCAAGATTTGCTCATATACTTCTGTTGTTATTATTAATATATTTTTGTTTCATTTCATTCAATACAGAATATCTTTAGAGATTTTGAGCAATATTCCTCTTACTCCCTTTAAATTCAACCCCTCTCTCTTTCATGCGTGACAATTACTGAAATAAAATAGAGAAACTTAGCAAGTCTAAAAGAATACAGTGACAAAAAGCGAAATATCAGACTAGGCTTTCTAAAATAGTCTACCTTTCAAACAAACTGAAAGTTGGGCAAGTGAAGCCTCTTGCATAATTTAATCTATACCCCTTCCGAGCTCTCACATATGCCGTCAGAGGAAGAATAGGTTAGTTGTATATTATTCTAGATTGCATATATAATTATACAGAATCCTGCTTTTGTTTTGTTGCAAAATTTTTATGATTTAAACGTTTAGAATATTTTTCCTTTGAGAAGGGGACGCTTTATCCTCCGCCTCCCTGATACCCGTGTCAAGACGCTGTCCTTGATCCGCTTGGAACCTGCACAGCTTCCAGATCCCTCGTGGTTCGAAACATACTCATGTTTCTACCCCGCCTTGCCCAAGTTTCCATGCCGTTAGTAATTATTGCTTATTCTTTGTTCCTTTTTATTTATATTTAAATTGAGAAAATATAGATTGAGGGAAAAAAACTCTAAAAAATAAATAAAGCGGAATTTCAATACAGGACATAATGAACAAGTACACTCTTAATATAGAACCTTGCCAAAGCCTACACTTTTGTACCCGTCACAACTTACCACTTTAAGGGCACTCCGTCATCCGATGGAAACGTTTCAAACCATCTCCACCCCTCCCCGCCCACAAGCGCATCCGCACACACATCCCTATTATTACTTATTTTTACTCCTGATCTGCGTTGGTTTCGACCCTAAACGTAAACTTCAGCGGTTTTGATACTGACTCCTTTCTGTTTTTTCTCTCTTAATATTTAGCTTTAAAGCTCTTTGCTTCCAGTATTAAATTCAAGTTCCGCTACAAAACTCTTGTTTAATCTCACTGCTTTAACTTTAGCTTGTGAAACCTTCTCGTTGCTTTAGCAACGAGCTCGTCTCTAGTTATTATTATTATTATTATTTTCTTAAAGTAAGAATTTAATTAAAGTCATTGTTCGGAAATTCTGTTCAATGTTTTGAAAAATATCCCTTAACTCGGAAGGGTTTTATTTAATTCTAAATATTTTACTTATATGTTTTAATATTTATATACACAATATATCTATTTTCCTTCAAATTCTTCTATATGAACATGTTAATACAAGTTATAAGTTGTAAGCAAGCGAACGTGGCTGTCAAGCACGTTCACGCGGCAGTCAAGCGCGTTAACGCGACAGTCAAGCGCGTTCACGCGGTCTCGAAATTAAGTTCACGTGGAAATCTGCGTTAACGCAGACGCGTGTGCTCAGCAGTCCTGAGCGCACGAGGAAAGGAAACTCCACGTTAACGCGACGTGAACATAATGTTATGTTAGGACTGCACCTCACTGTAGATCACTCAGCTTTATGTCGTTGCAGTGAGACACTGACCGTCCTAAGTGAGTACTAAGTGAGTACTAAGTGAGTACCACAAGTATTCTACAATTTGAAAAGATATTTGAGAATTGTCTTTTATGTGTTTACTCGTTGAGGCGACTTTTGTCACACTGACGACACATATGTTTTTTCGATAATAAATACACTAATAAGTAACCCTTAAAGAATATTCCTCTAACTCAATTAAAAGAGAAAAAGTCATATTACAAGACACATACTATGCAATGTGACGCTAAGGAGTTATAAACATTTACTCCCCACTCACATCTACCCTGACATAAACAGGAATATTAATAAGAATATTCAAAATTGTGAAAAAAATTGCAAGAATATGGCTTCCGAGGGTTTATGACGTCATAAATAACTGTGCTCTTAGTCAATGCTACAACAACAAGAAGTGAAGTGAAAGAAACACGTTGTCATTTTGCTAGTAATACGCCTTTATCACCGACGTATTTTATCTATAATTCTCAACTTATCTGGTATGCTAGAGGTTCTTCAGACTATGGTTCTATCTTTTATTGAGGTAAGCTACAGCATGAAAAGTTATATACTGATACGAAAAACTACGTTTGAAGTGTACATTCTACAACATTTATGGTCGCTGTAAAGACCCTCTTTTCGCTCATCACAAATTATTGTCTGACATGTTGACCTCCTTATTTGATTGCAGTACTTGTTAAAGCGATTGTATGTGACAATATAATATCACAATTAACATTTATCAAAGTATTACAGTAACCGTATGACTGTCAGTTATATTAGTTTAAATACAATGATATATGTCTTATGTGACTTTGGAAGAGGCGAAAGAGAAGTAACTTAAGACAGGTGGTCTCTTAATACAGGTTCAAGTTTGATCAGTGCAAGATTCTTCTTTGAAATCCATTATAACATTATATACATACATGATCCACAGTATAATTACAATATTCATAATATTGCACACTTGAATAATTTAAGTGCATGTTCAATGTACATTCATACTCTTGATGACATCATTTTCGGTTACATCATTAAAATAAAAAACAAGATTAAGTCTGCTTTGTTAGTGGTAATAGTTTTCAAACTTCCAGTCACCATTTTAAACAGATGATGAATAAAACTACAATCGCACATTCTCGGGTCTTTCCGTCACTCGGAAAAACTACCTCGAATGTATTACGGGGAAACCGGATGTTGAAAAATCTTACATAGTCACAAAATGGCGGACTTAGTTGAGTGTATAGATTATGCAAAATATATGATTAAATTTTCCCCTCAGTTAAAGGAAAAACAGATAGAGGTGCTTACCAAAATATTCGAAGGTAAAGACTGTATTGCTGTATTAATTTCCTTGGTGGGCGTTCCGTCGTCATCGTTGCTAAGGGCGGCCATTACTATTTTACGCTGTAATACATTCGAGGTTTTTTCCGAGTGATGTAAAGACCCTAGAATGAACTAATTAAGAATTCCAGAAATCATGAAATCAAAAGACATACAAAATCTGTTAAAATGGAAAATCAAATAGAAAACGCCGCCAACATCTACTTAGAAACATATGTGAACCACAGTGAAAGACAGTAAGCAATACATGCTAACTAGACACACCCGGCAATTATGTCAAATTGAAATTTTCCGCTAAATTCGGTGTTTAAAAGGGTCGGGATAGGTCTCAATCCAGAATATTATATAAAATCTAGATAACGAGAGATGTCGTAACTGTTTATTGAAAGTCGCCTTGTCCTCAGAAAAGTAACCATCATAATTTAACTCGCTCTTTCATAAGGTATTAACTGATATATGAATATGCCATAAGCAGGAGATGAAGGAACTAAACGGAATGTTTGTGGTGCTAAAATTGAAATCTTCAATTTGTTTTACAATGAAGTGTTTGAGTCACCATCCATTTGGTTAGGGAACATGAAATAGAAACTACTCGCCATGTTTTCCAGTTCACTTGAATAGAAGACACTACGGTAAACCGTTAACTGAGTCGAATCATATATATATATGCATCCTTTATCTACAAATACACCCCACTGGTGTCAATTTGATTTAAATTCTTAATGACACTTGCATAATCGGTTTAAAGCAGTTGTATTTTTTATTTATATTTGAGAGAAATTAGCAAATCAAAAAGTCGTCAACAAAATACATGTAAGGTGATACGAGAACAGAATTACCTGTATGAAAATTGAAGTCACCCTGGACCTGAATAGCATGATAGAATTACCGATCCCTGTGTGTGTAACTCCTTATTTCATGGTCTACGAAGCAAACAGTGCGTATTATGATATGTGTGCTTTAATATGGCATGAGGCCCAGTGGGTGCGGTGCTCGGCTCGTGACTTAGAAGTCCCGGGTTAGATCTCCGCCCTGGCCACACCGATGTCTTTCAGATTAAACAGTAAAAATCGAGGTCCCGTGTCACGGTAGGCGTGGCATATAAAATATCGCTCACTGCTTCGGGTGTGTCCGTTGTAAAGGTAGAAATTTCTCTGCAATGCATCAGGCAAATGCTGTCATCATATACGTTAAATAACCGTGGAGTAACGTAAAACAATAACAATCAATCATTCTTTATTATGGCTTTTTATCTGACTTATTACAATAACGCTTCGGTGTTCTGCCTTTCGGATGAGAAAGTCTACTTCAAAATTCTGTGTTATGAAAAAAGTCCTCTTTATTGTTATTATGGAAATGCGGGAAAAAATATAGAAAGAAAGAAAGACAAATGGCGTCCAGAATGTTTGATATCATTACCTTAATTCAGGAAAGAAATATCAATACAAAAAAATCAAACTTTTTATGAAAGTTCATATTTTTGATATAATTGTGACACCTTCGATTCAGCATTTAATTTGAATCATAGTAAAAGAAGGCTTACTCATTTTTCTTTTCTTATGGTGAAAACACTTATAATGCAGAGAAATAAATAACTTGAGCGACACACCGGGAGTTTTTCATTTCCAACATGTACTATCTACTAACATTTTCTTATTTATCTCTTTTATTTCTTTTTCTTTTCTTTTTTAAGGGTGCTTCTTTTTCTTTCTTTTTTAAGTGAGGGAGGGGGTCTATTTAACACATGAAGGAGATGAGTAACAATTCAAAATTCAACAATATTTGAGTACTTAAACACATTAACTCATTGGCAAAATGCTATATTTACATGTCATTAATGTGCACACTTTGTGTCCGTGGATACCTCTGTGATACAGCCGAGTCAGGGGTCTTTTTTCTGCCTTTATTCATTCAATGTAGCGTGCCTTCGTGCATATACTACAATGGTCAAGCTTCTCATTAAATGACACAATATCAAAAACTCCCCTAAACATTACATAATATAAAAAAGACTCATTAACACAAAATCCCAACAAAGAATAAAAAAAAAAAAAAAAAAACAAAAACAAAAAAAAAAAAACAAAAAAACAAAAAAAAAAAACAAAAACAAAAACCAAGCACAATATCACAAACTCCCCCAAACACATAACCTATTACACTAATATAATATAACAAAATCACACAAACAATATGCATGTATAATATCAAATAGACATAATATCGCAGATTCCCAACGAATAATATGCAATATAAAAGTAAATTTTACAAGTAGATAAAATTTTACTAGAATTCTACATTTCTACTTGCGCTTATTTATTCATTATGCAAATCGTGACATGCTCCTCTAATCCATATACGTATCCGGGAGAAGAAGGTATGTCGCCACTTAGGAAAAGGAAGTTATTAATAATGAAATGAAATCGTCTCGAGAAAACTAACGAACCATCATTACTAATCGATAGTAGTATATCGAGGTATGAAGCAGAAGATGCGCTCTCAGATGTATGTTTTTTTTGAAAAGTAAAGGAACACAAACACAAATTTTCGGCCTCACGACCTTTATCAAGCAATTTTTCAGAAGAGAAATACAAAGCTGAGTAAAATCCATGTTTACGTTTCAAAGATACATAAGCTTCTAAACTAAGATAAAGGATGATGTCATAACGTCATTATTGTGTGCGTAAGTATAGCGTGAAAATTGACTGATGTTAATGTTAAAATACATGTCGGAATATCGTATCTAAACCTATACCGCGTATAAAATTAACATACAATATAACATTATTTAGAATAATAATATGAAGTATTATATAAAATGGTAGATATACAGTTAGACAAATAAGTGTGCTAAAATATATCTATATACAATATTAAAAATATATACTCCAAGTCACCTCCAAACTGCATGCCTAGCATACCTGACGGTACCTTATTTTTGACGCCATTATTGTAAAATACCACCAAAGTATGCAGCGCCCACTGTCCGAATACAAACCGGAAACCTACTTCTGTCTACAAATTGTACTTGGTAACCAAGTATTCCAACAAAGTATCCATAGGGCACTAACTGTAGAAGTATGTTGGCCGATTTATGCTTTTTTTACATACTGATCCGACTTTATACAGGAACTTTAAAAAATAAAACAAAAACGATTGGCAATGAAAATTATTTCTACAGTAAGATATATTGATGATGTATTTACTTACAATAATGAACACTTTGATATTTTTTAAAGGAACAGTCTGATTTCAGCAACAAGTATACAGAAAAAGAGGTTATCCAAATGTTAGAATTTCTTATAGATAATATTTTTGTGATATTTGGTGGGAAAGTGTTCCAAAAGATTGTTGGCATTCCTATGGGTACTAATTGCGCGCCTCTTCTGGCCGACATAATTTTGTACTCTTACGAGGCAGAATTCATACAGTCTCTGCCTTCTAATGGCAATAAACAATTAGTATCTTGGTTCAACTTTACATACAGATACATACATGATGTTTTGTCGATTAACAACCCTGTATTTGAGGATCACCTCAACATCATATATCCCAAGGAACTCGAGATAAAAGATACTACAGAGAGCGCATCTTCTGCTTTATACCTCGATATACAGATATCAATTGGTGACGATGGTTCATTTGTAACCTCTCTCTATGACAAACGTGACGATTTCAATTTCATTATTACCAACTTCCCTTTTCTCAGTAGCAACATACCTTCTTCTCCTGCATTTCGTCCTGAGAGCGAGGCTTCTTGCCACGAAACTACTCTCACAAGGATATATTGAGGAACGTTTGAAATTCTCACTGAGGAAGTTCTATGGTCGTTATAGGGATCTATTGTAATTTCAGATTCCTCTTTTAAGAATGTTAACCGATATTTTGGGACCTGACCATACTAAATAACCATCTTAACTTTTTGACTATACTTGATTTGACATAATACGTGTATATATGTATATCCAGATATTTGTTCACGTGCGTTTCCATCACCGTAATTTCATGGAGGCAGCGTTTCTTGCCTTGAATGGGAAATTTGACTTCGTGTTCCTCTCTCCTTGGTATGTTCATGTGTGTATATTTATGTATTTACCTCCTCGATTTGAAAGGTTATTGCAGGACTTTTGCGACGGGTGTTGCATGCAACCAGGGGACGCTTACTCTTCCCGGGCACCTGATCTCACCTCGATTTTATTGGGGTTCGCATTTGTCTGAATATGACACTAAACACGATACTCTCCCCTTTATTCCATGGATTATGAGATATGGTTTACCCTTCGGTACTTCGTTTTTTTACTTTGACACATAAATACATGCAATATGTCTCAGTACATCCGAAATTAAACCTACCACAGAATCTAGTTTTTGCGCTTGGTATTCAGATCTTCTTCTAAATCTTGATAAAGATGGTGAAATTAAAATTAAATTCTTCACTGTATGACAAACCAGAGGACTTTAATTTTCCTATTGTTAACTTTCCACTTGTAGTAAAATTCCTTTATCACTTGAATATTGCGTGTATGTGTCTCAGCTGAACCGATATCCTAGATCTTCTTCTGACTACAGTTCTTTCATTCACCGAGGCAATTTACCTGTCAACATTTCGCAAATTTTACGGACGATACAAAGATGTTGTGTACAATTATCGGATTTCATTGTCATGTTGACTTCATTCTTGAATGAAGATGTTGTTTATCACCTAGATTGTAGTAGATTCTATCCCAATAACAATACTAATCGTGATGTTTTACCAAATATGTCTACGATATTATACCGTCTACTGAATGTGACTTCGAATTTATAATATCTCGACTTATATTATGGCATACCGGCGGGTGTGACCGGTCGGCAGGGGATGCTTACTCCTCAAGCACCTGATACCACCTCTAGATTGTTTTTGCTCATATCTTGTACTTTTATATCGAAAATCCGACGCAACATTACGGGCTATCTTATTGTACTTATATAATATGGCATGTCAGCAGAAACAATGATAAAATTTCCCCGAAGTCAAGAAAAGTTTCTAAAAACGCTGGAGGCAGGAAATGTAGACTGGTATTTGTTAGGGTTAGGGTTCAACCCTGCTCAACCCTAACCCATTACAGAAATGATTTTTTGTCTTTAGCAGGAATCTTTCAATTTTCTTCTCTGAACCCCAACGCTGACCGTCGAATGAAAATAACTAAAAGTTGTATTATATGAACTTTATTGAAAGAAGCATGCAAAAAGTGCACGTGTTAAAAGTAAAAAGGAAATGGAAAGAGTAGCATTGATAATGGCAATATGGTAGAAATACTTAGGGTGTTTTATACCATATAGGGTCAAAACATGGTTATCCAGTACGGGTTTTAAAATAAAAAGAAATCTGAAATGTGTTGTCTTTCGACATTAATGGTCAATTGAACACCTCACTCTATGACAAACGTGACGATTTCAATTTCGCTATCACAAACTTTCCTTTCATAAGTAGCAACATTCCATCATCGCCCGCATACGGCGTATTCATATCTCAGTTAATACGTTATTCCAGAGCATGTTCAAATTACAATGACTTTGTTCTCAGGGCTAGGCGACTTTCAGTTAAGCTGCTCAACCAGGGTTATATATGTGCTAGACTAGCATCGTCACTGAGGAAGTTCTACGGTCGTTACGAGACTCTTATTACTCTATATGATATCTCGTTATCCAGACTTTTAAATGATATTCTGGACTGAGACCGATTCCGATCACTTTACACAGATTTGACACCTTCTATACTAGAAGGTTACCTACTTCGACTTCTCCATATATAGATACATATGGAATTCACACGATTTGACTCTTTCTACGGGGTATATGTGACGGGTGTTGCTAGCAAGCAGGAGATGCTCACTCTCCCCGGGCACCTGATCTCACTCCATCACAGGGGTTCACATATGCTCTTCAAGTAGACATATTTTGTAATTTTCCATTTGTTTTTCATTTTCACTGATTTTGTATGTCCTATGGTTTCATGATTTTTGGACTTGTTGTTTGGATTTATCCATCATCTTTACATGTGAAAGAAAAACGAAAAGATGAAATGTCAAAAATATAGACGAATGACGAAGAACATATTTCTATGATATCATCCGGTCTCAGTCAGGCAAAACAAGTTTGGATAAAGAAATGATAATAACAATAAAGAGATATCATGGATACCATGTACGTGTACTATAAATTAGCTGACGTAATTGGATGTTTATAGTTATATATATTAAACAGTATAGCAAACATAGTACTTAAGGCAAACGAAAGCATATTCAGTTATGCAAGATAAAAAATGGCACACTCTGTAGGTCAAGGTCTAGCTCGGCACATACGGTATTACTGAGGGTCCAACATACATATCTAGCACCTTCCAATAGTCAACATTGTACAATCCGTACTCAAGGTCATTCAATGATATTCCTCAGTAATAATAATAATAATTACAAATAAAAAATTAAACTACAGCATAGATCCATATCTCGCCGAAACACATAGAGTGAAACCCTTTTCTTTGCAATCTGACGAAGCGACCTTTCACTGTAGCAGCGCATGGAATCGAAATATTTGTTCTCTGCGGCAAGTGTCCGTCATATTTTCCACACAACTTGTCAAATACGTTACCATCTTCTCCTACTCTCAATTCAAAGTTGGCAAGATGAGAATAAAATTCTGAAAATGATATACAGAAACTATCAAATGCATAAACTTAATGATAGAAAGAGCAAACATAATATCTGCAAAAATTACAAGAAACTGAATGTTTCATTAATATTATATCATAATATTTAAGGTTTTCGATATTCTATTAAATATTATGGAATGTCAGATTTAATCCCACCTGGAATTTACAAACTGAATCATACATGTCTATTACAATCAATTGATTGATTTTTATTTAACGTCACACCACGAATATTTCACGTATATGGTAACGGCATCTGCCTCATGCGGGGCATACAAATTTTGACCTTTGCAACGGACCCATCCGCCGAAGAAGTAAGGGATCTTTAACGTGCCATGCATGCCACGACACGGGGCCTCGGTTTTTTACTGTCTCATCCGAAAGAGAGGACACCGGCATGGCCAGAGCGGGATTCGAACCCCGGCCTCCCAATCAGGAGTCCAGCGCCATACCATCTATTACAATCAAATCAGCGGTTCTAAAGCAACTTATAAAAATACTTTGGTATAAACATGATTCGAAATGTTTACTGGACGCAGATGATGGGATCTGCTAGCAAGCAAGAAATGCTTATTCTCCTCGAGCACATGATCTAGCGCCACTTTGGAGGATTCATTTATGTTCCTTAGTAAAACGTTTTCTGTTCATTTTGTATTTGATTTACTATATTCCTTTATTTTGTATGTCATACGGTTTTGTGACATTTTCTATGCTTTAAGATTTCACGATATTTTGTAAGCCTTACCGTTTCCTGATATTTTGTATGCCTTATGGTTTCGTGATATTTTGTAAGCCTTACGGTTTCGTGATATTTTGTATGCCTTAAAGTATCGTGATATTTTGTATGCCTTACGGTTTCGTGATATTTTGTATGCCTTACGGTGTCGTGATATTTTCTATGCGTAACGGTTTCGTGATATTTTGACTTCTGAGTTGGTTTTATGTATCATCTTCTCAGTGAACAAATTTAAGTAGTTGAATATGTTTCAGAAAAATCAAAATTGAAACAATAATTGATCGAAAATATGGAATGTAGCTGGGCTGAAAAGTAAATAGATCAGCGTCATTTGTATGAAAAGAACCTCCATCGTGTCCATGACAACAGAAAATAGTAAATATCAGAACATAGATACATGTTTGGACACCAGATTCGCATTCCGACAACCTATGTCTTTTGGTGATGCTCATGCCCAAGTTATAGGAATTCTAATGATATATAAATATTTGAAGAGCAGAGTTAACACCAAAGTGATAGAAAATGTGAAAAACTAAAATGAAAGACGAAAAGATAAAAAAGAGCAAAATCAGCGCAAAATATCATGTAAACTTAACAATAGCAGAATTCATTCCTGGTAAACCGAAAGGGAAAACGAATTCAACAAATAAATTTCGTACATAATCGTTATATAAATTAAAAAAAAAAAAAGAAAATAGATACATGTGTCTCATCACACCGGCAGAACAAACAGTTGGTGTGGTTAACCGGTTAACAGGGTCAACCTCCAAACTCACTATTAAAGCAGCACAGTAAGAAAAATTATAAATTATTCTCTATAGTAAGTCAATTTGAGAAGTCATAAAGATATAATAAATTAGAACACATGTATAACATTATGAATGGTGTCTTTTCGAAAAGACCAGTCAGGTTATTACTCATTAAGTTTTCTCGTTGAGTTTGTTTCTTTATTTGTTTGGTTTTTTTTGGGGGGGGGGTTGTTTTTTTTATTGTTTTTTTTTTTTGTTTTTTTTTTTTGTTTTGGGGGTTTTTTTTTTTTTTTTTTTTTTTTTTTTTTTTTTTTGTTTTTTTTTTTTGTTTGTTTTTTTTTTTTCACATTCATGTATATATACAATGCTGAATTATATTATTTCGTCTGTATGTCAAGGCATTCACGGCAGGTGTGTCTAGCCAACAAGAGACGTTCACTCCTCCCGCGCACCTGGTCTCACCTCTGAATTGCGGAGGTCCTTGAATGTCCACTATGGTACATTGTTGTTAGTGTCATAGTCATGTGACATCAGTTATTTTTGTATTTTACTTTAAATGAGGAAAGTCCAGCTCTTTCCTCCTCTACAGGCAAATTGACCTACTCTATGAATAAATAAAAAAAATAAATATTAAGAATTTTTATTATTATCACTAGATAGATAGATTGATAGATAGATAGATAGATAGATAGATAGATAGATAGATAGATAAGTAGATAGATGAATGAATGAATGAATGAAAAAACAAAGTATATGATACCTTTTGAAAATACCGAACGTAAAAGAAACCCCCTGCGAATTCTGTGTGAAAAATTGCCATTGCAGTTGCAGTTGTTCAGTTGGAGTGAGTGTCTCCATAAATATAATATAAGATACCTAGTTTTCTTCTGTTCATTATTTGTATGTAATTAATCAGATAGGCTGCTTGAAGATCTACCATCCACCAAGGATTATTTTCTTCTGCAGTATGCGGTTCGTAGTAGTAATTTGGTACACCCTGTGGAACCTCCAGTATATTCATACCATCGTTGCCAAATGTAGCAGCGTATAATTCACTGTTATTTTGTAAGATGCTGGACATTGATGCTGGTTTATTCCTGCCAACTTCCGTGATATCTTAAAAACAAAGTTTCATATTAAAACAAAGCATCTTAAAAACTATTAGAATAAAAATCAGAATTGACATTCGGCTGATGTACAAAAGAGAGAAAGGAAGAGAAAAGATGATATTTTGCAAAAAATAAAGAATGGCTTTTGTTTGATATTTAGTTTATGTCACACCAAGAAAAGGAGTTGAACTTGTATGGCGATGACATCTACCTGATGCAAACCACAGAAATGAAAAACAAAAACACACCAGGATGTCGTTTTTATCGGTGGTTAGTGGACCGCTTGAATCGAATGACAATAATATGGCCAACGTGTATTTTTGTTGGACAGTAGAAGTAGTTGTAAAAGAAATCAGTCATCAGACGACACAAGGAAAAATAAATTTAATGAGAAAGGATATTTTACTTCAATATCGCGCATATTTTACGAATCCTTTCATTTACAAAACTGAGAAAATTTTGCATGCGATCGTCGGAGACATAGTCGAACTGTAAATAGTGTGCATTTGCTGATCGTGCAAGCGATCGTCTGAATCATATACAACGATAGTAAGCAGTACCTAGCCCTTTGCAACTCTGTAACATAATTCAAACCTCAACATGCCCCTTTAAACATCAAACCCGGGTTAAAAATAGCCACGAGGTTATAAGTCAACACTGATTGGGGTGGGGGGGGGGGGGGAGGCTGTCATTGAAAGGAATCGATCAGTTTATTGTGAAAATGAGCTGCATGTGTATAGGAGCAGATTATAACTTTATATATGACATGCCAGTCTTGTTCATTCCAAACATTACAAAGTTATATCATGTAAGCAAAATATGAATGTACAGACTTTATTGACAAAGTTTGTGACGGATAGCTTATATCTATACATGGTTCCCAGTTCTGCCATATGTTTGTCATCTTTTTTTCTATAATGATTGCTAACGTGATTTACAATATGAATCAAATTTCTCTGGTGTGCAAATTTTGAATTACAATGATTAATTATGTGGTTTTCGCTGGCAGTGTTTGATCTTAGTTTTCTTCAAAATGATGCCAGGGTCTCATGGGTGAAAGTCATCCTAGACATTTGAAGGACAAAGAGAAAAGTGATAAGTATCAAAAGATATCAGGCCATTTTACTACTGGGCCGAACAAACTCTGAGAATACCACTTTCCTCTGATAAACACTGCAAAACTAAGAAAAACTTTGAAGTCTACCCTGAAAAACATGTCTGCCCTAATGAACAGTGAAAACTCTGAAAAACACTGACGACCCTATAAACAACTCTGCACAACGCCGACGACAATGAAAAAGTGTGAACACTTTTAATTCTACCAGAGAAAGAGAGAGAGAGAGAGAGAAGGAAAATGAAATGCTATAACTTTAACAACACCAGTTTAGATTGGTTTCAGTCATATTTGTCGAACAGAGCACAGACCGTCATCATAGGAAATACTCAATCCAGCCATGCTACTTTATCTTGTGGAGTACCCCAAGGATCTATTCTAGGCCCTATATTATTCCTAATGCATATAAATGATCTCCCGTTACATGTTAAAAACTCCCTTCTTGACCTATTTGCAGATGACGCAACACTACATAAATCTACTTCCGCAATAGAGGACGTTGAGAGTGGACTTAAACTGATATGAACTATATTAGTATTTGGTGTAACGAAAACTGCATGGTCATTAACGAAACTAAAACTAAGTGTATGTTGATTGGTTCACAACAAAGACTCTCAAAAATTTCAAAAACATCGCTTTTCCTTGAATTTAATAATCAATCCATAGAAAACGTTCTTAACGATAAGTTACTAGGCATATATATTGATAACAAGCTCCTTTTTAACAAACATATTACTGAAGTTTGTAAAACTATTACAAATAAGATATCTCTCTTGCGGAAAATAAAACGATACCTAAGTCTTCAACACAGAATACTTTATTTCAATGCATATATTCTTCCTGCCATCGACTACTGTTGGACTATATATGGCAATGCTGCGAAATTACAGCTAGAGCGAATACATAGGCTCCAGAAATGTGCGGCACGAATAATCTTAGATGCACCGCCTGATGCACCATCCAAACCATTATTTGATAAACTAGGTTGGTTGAATGTTTTTGAAAGATGTGGTCTCAATAAGGGTATTCTTCTTTACAAAATATTGAATAATTTAACCCTTCCTTACTTAAAAGATCTAATTACATATATAACGAATAATAATTATGCTCTACGATCCATTGCTAGCAACGACTTAGTTTCCCCTCGTCACAATACGGAATTCTACAAGCGTAGTTTAAGTTATAATGGTATAGTGGTTCTATATAGAATAGGCTCCCGACACACATACAAAACTCATGCTCTCTTCAAAAATACTTAATAGACAGGCGTAGTTAAACTAATCTAAATGAAACGTGTTGTAGTATTACCTTTTTGCTTGTCTTATTTGATGATATCATTCATATAATCATATATTCATCCTTGTATATATATGTATATCTGTTTGTATATATCCATATTTTGAGAAGGCCTCGTGGAAGAATAGTGTTTCACTAAACGAGTAACCTTCTTCAAATAAAGATTATTATCATTATTATTATTATTATTATTATTATTATTATTATTATTATTATTATTATTATTATTATAAGGAGAGAGAGAGGACCCAAACAAAAACAAACGCAGCAAATGCATATTGTATTACAAAGGCTTTTCTTACCGAGATCGGTACATTCATTTATATTCGGAGTTTCCAAATTAAATGTATGTGCATTTATCCCTGGTAAATATCACTGTGTCATAACTGTTTCATCTGAGTATTGCTCTTTAATTTATCGAAGTCAACTACTAGGAGAAAAATTATTCAAATAAGGATATGAGATATCACGACTTATGTCAAAATTCCGCAAATTTTACGGTCGTTATAAAGACCCTATTTGCTACTATGATGTATCGTTGTATGACAAGTTGACTTCCTTATTTCACAGTAACTACACCATCTGTATTACCTATACTATACAGCAGTATTCTTACTGCTTATGGCATATACCTTTTTTGACTACGGCTGTGCCGTTTTCTAATTTTGTGACAACGAATGATACTTTTTCGCTTATACTTATGGCATCACGACGGGTGTGACCGGTCGGCAGGGGATGCTTACTCCTCCATGTCACCTGATCCCACCTTTGTTTTAACAGAGGTTCGTCATTGCTAATATTTTATTTACATATGTATTGTAGTGTTTCTTGGACTTCGAGTTGTGGATATCCGATCAATATATATGATTTGTGCCTTTCATATAAAAAAATAAATATGTAAATAAATAAATAAAAAAAAAATCCCCCAAAACTATACAATAAATGAATAAATAATAAACTTTTGACTAATGAATGAATAAATAAATAGATAGATAAAGAAATAATATTTTAATGTGATCACAATCTGATTAAACCGTATCTCTATTCCGCTTCTCTATTTGTCCCATTGCGGATAGAGATCTGGCGAAATTCCGTAAGAGGTCATGTTGTGGTGAATGAAATTAACATCCACAGAGTAGGTAGTTTTTGAACAGTGTTTGTTACATATTGCGTCACTACCACGTACGTAGTCATTGATTGGCTATGGGAAATAACGGTTTCGGTGACTGAAACGTCATCAGAGTTCACCAGAACATGACCCCTTACTGGGTTTTGCCAGATCTTTATCTGCAATGGACAAATAGAAAAGCCAAAATGGTTTTAATCTGATTGAATGTGATCAGTACCTATACATCTTATACGAAAGGTGAATTTTTGAAATACACCAGTACTAATAACAAATCGAACACAAAGGAAATCGCTTGTCATTCATTTTAAACAAATTTAAATAAAGTTTAAACAATGCCGTCTATTTCACTCCTATTGCAACCTTTATAGAGACTGCAGCCATGTATTGTCATGTGGCAACCTGTAGGTTTAACGCCCTATCCCCATTTATTACCAATAATTTTCACGCAAAATTAAAATATACTAATTTAACCTTTGTTTTTATTTTATCAGCGTTATATAACAAAGTTCAGAGGACAACATCTTTCTTTAACTTAAATTGCTATGTGTTTACTTGTTGCTCTTTCATTCGAATGACATACGTACATTTTACATACGTCCTATAAAATATTTTAGTGATTACACATTCACTTGATATTCAATAATGTTGCTGGAAATTACAATGCATAAATTACAATGCATAAATTACAATGCATAAATTACAATGCATAAATTACAATGCATAAATTACAATATCTCACTGTAACAACATATCTCTCTTTAGTTATACATGTATCACTACTTACTTAATGTGCATGTAACTTTATACAATAAAATGATACTTTATGTACATGTAACAGCATTTCAAACTTCTTTCACTAAATTTCAAAGCGACTCAAATTTCTACATTTGATTTTTCTACACTTTATACATCTCTTCCTCGTGATTTGATTATAAGCAAGTTGCTGTCTCTTATACAATGGTGTTTTCACAGAGAATCTAAAACTTACATATGTATTTCCAATAACTCCGGATTCTTTTCCAACAAACACTATACTTCATATGAATACTGGACTTGCAAGGAATTATGTTAAACACTAGATTTTCTCATGAATAATGTTTTTGTGCAATTTGATGGCAAGATATATCAACAAATAGTTGGGATTCCTATGGGTACTAACGGCGCGCCTCTGATAGCAGATTTATTTCTTTATTGTTATGAGAGGAATTTTATGATTTCTAATCAAAAATCAAAACGTTTCGACCTCATTGACAAATTTAATAATACTTGCAGATATCTAGATGACATTGATTATCGACAACCCTGAATTCGAACAATTTCTTTCAGAAATATATCCAACAGGTGATACTTGAGATAAATCTACACTTTTCTTAGATTTGAACATCAAAATTATCGACCACCTAATTTATACTAATATTTATGATAAACGTGAGGATTTGGATTTCCTATTGTAAATTTTCCTTACTTGGATGGCGATGTCCCTCGACTCTCATCATATGGTATCTATATATCTCAATTAGTCCGATTTGTCAGAGGCTGCACCAATGTTTTGGACTTTCATAAACAAAATTTACAAAATACTACCAAACTTTTAACTCAGGGTTACAGATATCACAAGCTAAGAAAAACATTCGGCAAATTCTTCAGATCTCATTCAGAACTTCTATCTAAATTTGGAAATATTTCTTTTCAACACTATGTATCCAATGAAATTTCCCATCCTAATTTTTACGGTGATCTCATATATAAACTAAGGAAAGTAAAAGGCTCCGATAACGTTATGTAATAAAATAGTCAAATAATCTAAATAGACAATATGACATTGAGATCATCAAGTCTATAGGTCTTGTATGTGGCCCCTCTACAGCCTTATGCAGACTTTTACTTGAACGTTGCGCGCTAAGAGGGCGGTGGGGACTTTATGGCGGGCCTTGTCCAAACCTCTTTCAGAGGAGACATGGTCCTGAACCTCGTCCCCTCTGAGTGTTAGTCGGGACTCCTACAGATCTAGGGTCTTAGCTCGCTTTCAGACTGGCAGAGCACGGTTTATCATGTTGATGTCGCATATATTTTTATATCATCATACAATACCTTACGTGCTTATATTTTCATGACCTCATAATATGCGATACCTGTTGACCCTTGTTCTTTACATGGATGATTATTTATTAATTTTTAAATGTACGCCCTTTGATTGTTCTGCTGTTACGGTGAGTGGGAAGGTGGGCCCGTAAACCATTTCACCACACCATTTGATTTGTTTGGCTTTTGTTAAATTAAATGACCGTCCTAGTCGGTATCGTAATTGCACTACAATCAAATATTTTTGTAATGTGTTAAATGTGCTAGTATATTATTGATATTCATGCATTGTATAGCTCCATGGTGACTTCTGCCACATAACTGAGCCAGTAACTCCTCTTTTTTTCTTTTACGCATGATCACATATCAATTTCTATATCATAAACTAAATTTCATCAATTATTTAAGTTCGATTTCTGCCGCATTTCCTCTGATGATAGCAATATTACAGAATTCATGCGAAAAGCTAGATTTGTAAAACTGTTATAAAATGTGCCATTCTTTACCATTAAATTATATGCAAATTAAATAAGTAGCTGTATTACAGCCTGTGCCGAGAAGGCAATATGCACACTTAAACCCATGCCCGTTCACTTAAGATGGACACTGATTTTTTAAAAGGGAAAAATAATCATCAATGTGTTATTAAAATGATTGATAGGAATATAGAAATATAAGTACTTCTTTTTATATTTATATCTATTTATTTACAATAAAACACTGCATTTTTCGTACATTTCGGCCAGCAATATTTTTTTTTAAATTCATTACTTCTTTTTAAATTTATTTAAATTTATTATTTTCGTACGGAAAAATGTAGTGCTCTTATTGTAAATAAATAAATACATGTAAAGAAATAAATAAAAAGACAAATAAATAGATTGATTGATTGATTAATTTTTGTTTTACGTCACACCACGAATATTTCACGTATATGGTGACGGCATCTGCCTGATGCGAGGGATACAAATTTTGACTTTTGCAACGGACCCACCCGAAGCAGTGAGGGATCTTTAACGTGCCATGCATACCACGACACGGGGCCTCGGTTTTTACTGTTTCATCCCAAAGACAGAACACCGGCATGACCAGAGCGGGACTCGAACCCCGGCCTCCCGACCAGGAGTCCGACGCGATACCACTAGGCCACGCCGGCTTCAAATAAATAGATAAATAAAGTCCCCTTAGAAAGGTCGCTGACCGAAATGTACGGAAAAATATGGTGTATTTTTGTTATAAATAAATAAATAAATGAATGAATTTAAAAATGTCTTGTTCTATGGCTTGTTCGTTTTCCCACCCTTATTGCACATCTATGAAACAGCGATGTTAAGCAACATGCTACACCTGTAGTTAGTTTATATAATTGCTTGTTAGTTAGTTTGTTTGTTTCATTCTTCTTTGTTTCTTTAAGTCGATCAATGAAATAATTGACATCACGCTGAAAAATCCTTTGTCAATAAATTTGTTTTTTCTTGATACGTAATTCATTTCATATTTAAAAATTGCATATGTAAGGATAATGTTACAAATATAATATGACCAATGTATCGGTAAAATAATCTTTAAAAGTCGTTAGAATAATAGATTTCAAATGATAGAAAAGGAATGCCAGAATTTTTTTTTCTAATTCGCCGCTAATAAAGTCATCACATCTATTATATATCAAAGGTCATAGACAGATTACAGCGAACAAGTTTAAGGGCTTATATAATCGAAAGTGAAGAGCCAAAGACCCAATTAAATATAATGTAAATCATCTGTTAATGTACGTGTCTAATTCCATTTCTTGGTCCTGCACAAATCGTTCTACCAGATACCTGGCAGATAAATCGGCATATCATAGGACTCCAACAACTTAATCCGGAACAAAAGTTCTCTCTATCATCAGACAACAGATAGACACTTACTTTCCACACTGTTCGAAAGTGAAGACTCAAGGACCCAATTAAAGGACATTGATATGCACGAGAATGTTACTTATAATTGTATTTAAAGATCGCCTCAACATCATATATCCAATGGAACTCGAGATAAAAGATACAACAGAGAGCAAATCTTCTGCTTCATACCTCGATATACTCCTATCAATTAGTGACGATGGTTCATTAGTAACCTCTCTTCATGACAAACCTGACGATTTCAATTTCATTATTACCAATTTCCTATTTTTTAGTAGCAACATACCGTCCCCTCCAGCATATGGCGTCTTTATTTCACAAGTTATATGCTATGCCAGGGTGTGCTCTAAATACGAAAATTTCGTTCTGATAATGAGACTTCTTGCCATGAAACTACTTTCACAAGGATATATTGAGGAACGTTTAAAATTGTCACTAAGGAAGTTCTATGGTCGATATAGGGATCTAGTGCAATTTTTAGATTCCTCTTTCAAGAATGTTAATATTTTGGGACGAGACCATACAAAAACCCATCTAAACTGTACTTGATTTGACATACTTTGTATATTTATATATACATATATTTGTTCACGTGAGTTTCCGACACGGAATTTCAGTTAGAAAGCATTTCTTGCCTTGAATGGGAAAATTTGACTTCGTTTTGTCTCCTTCGTGTGTTCATGCATGTATATTCAAGTATTTACCTCCTCGACTTGAAAGGTTGTTGCAGGACCTTTCCAAAGGGTTTTGCATGAAACCAGGGGACGCTTACTCCTTCCCCTTCCGGACAACTGGTCTCACCTCGATTTTATTGGGGTTTGCATTGGTTTTAATATGACACTATTCACGATATTTATTATTCTATGGACTATGAGATATGGTTTACCCGTCGGTACTTCTTCGTTTTTTACTTATTACGTGAAGAAACATATAATTTGGAAATATTTATTTCGACCTCATATGACCACGAGTTTTATTAGCTTATATAATATCATGGCATCGCGGCTGGTGTGGCGGGTCAGTAGGGGATGGTTATTTTATTCATAAGGCCTGACCCTATCCCTGGTTCTTCCAGGTATCCCCGATAGTCAATATCTCTATTTCATCTTGTAAAAAATTCATCATTGACTACTGCTGGATATCTTAGCACTTTACTTGTTCCTAATTTAGCTTTACAACGACACTTTAATTAAATATTTTTATGATATTTTATATGTGTTATTCTACATTGTGTTATATATGTCCGCGGCTGAGTTTATCATGCAGCTTAGTCAAAGTATTTCTTCTTAATTTTTGTAATTCATTCATGCTGTTCACCATTCCGTAAGTTGTGTTTCAGTTTTCTATGAGATTAAAATACGAAAGTATTTTTAATATATTAAGGCAAAAAATAAAAGCTTCTGACACCATGGAAATGTTAATTATACAATTATCTGAAAAGAACATCACAAAATCCTTTGATTAAAGAACAGTAGCGGCACTGATTTTGGACGGTCAATTGACATAACAGTTGTCAAGCAATCTTTATAATTATGAAGCACTTTCTTCCATTTATTACAAGTTTTGTATTTTTGAACATTCGTAAGCATTGGCCAAATCAACACTGTAATGTGAGAAAACATGCCACTTAAACGCGTGTGATCTGACATTATTTTCTCCCTAATGGCAATGTTGAGATCTTCTTCGGCTATAAATTTTATAAATGCATATTTGTTTTTGTCCTCAAACATTTTAAGATTTCTCTGAAATCATTGAAAGTGGTTTCTGAATTATTACTTAACTTACCTTTTTTACAAAAGCTGATTTCATCAGTTTCATATCTGCTGCTCCCCACTGAACATGTGTTAGGACAGACGTCCAGCCCGGTACACGTGCTTTTGACTACATTGTAAGTAACAGACCTACATGCGTCTTGGAAATGACATTCCTGGAAACACTGACCTTGTCCAATGTGCATTTTCTTCCACAAACTTTTACGTTGAAGATAACAATGTAACATATTTCTTTCAAAATATGTTGGCTTTGTTAATGTGTATGTTGTGTCTAGACAAACAATCTCCAGCCGAAAGATGACAATTAAGCAAACAAAAGCCTTTAATCCTAAATGATGCCTTTCCATTTTAAGTACTCTATACATCTAGTGAACAAATTTAGATAGAGGAATATTTTCTAATAGTGCAGAAATAACGTTTTTCGCAGAACTTGTATTCTATCCAATTATGACGTCATATGACAATGAAAAATTCAAACAATTCATTGGTAAACAATAAATAGAAAAGAAAATAAATGGAAAGAGTAGCCTCTGAGGGGATTGCAGCACAAAGACATCAGAAAACTGGAATTGATAATGCGTGTAGAGCAATAATCCGTGATTTCCAAAAGCCAAAGCTGTATAAAGCGGATTTAAAATAATAAAATAATAATAGATGATGTATGGGAAAGTAATGTTTATAACACAGGGATGGGACAGGTACTATTGAATTAGCTAATGCTATGCAGGATATATGATAACTTTCTAAACAGAGAGATACATATCAACATACAATCATGCTGCTATTGCTTCGTTTGTCTTGTTCCGACATTCATGCTGCAAATGCTTCGTTTTTGTAATTCATACATTCATGCTGCTAATGCTTCGTTTTTGTAATTCATACCTTCATGCTGCTAACACTTCGTTTTTGTAATTCATACATTCATGCTGCTAATTCTTCGTCTTGTAATTCAGACATTCATGTTGCTAATGCTTCGTTTTTGTAATTCATACATTCATACTGCTAATGCTTCGTTTTTGTAATTAATACATTCATGCTGTCAACGCTTCGTTCTTGTAATTCATACATTCATGCTGCTAATGCTTCGTTTTTGTAATTCAAACATCCATGCTGCTAATGCTTCGGTTTTGTAATTCATACATCCCTGATGCTAATGCTTCAGAACGCTGTGCTTTTACTATTCTGTGTGTATTTTAATAAATGAACGCTCATATGATTTATATAATTGTGACACCTTTTTGTTTCAGTTTTAAAGATCAACCAAAGGAGTGGAAGGTTTACACATGAAAACTTGTATAATGCGGAAAAATAAACACCTTGACTAGCACACTGAAAATCCATCAGTTCAAGCAACTACTGTGTACTACACTTCTGAATTTTTAATTTTTCATTATTATTTTAAGGGTAGGGGGTGTTTCTCTTTATCTCAATTAGTTCGATTTTCAAATTACTACTAAACTCTTAACTCAGGGTTACAGATATCACAAGCTTAGAAAAACATTCGTCAGATTCTTTAGATCTTATTCAGAACTTCTATCTAAATTTGGAAATATTTCTTTTCAACACTTCGTATCCAATGGAGTTTCCCATCCTAATTTTTACGGTGATCTCGTATGTAAACCAAGGAAAGTAAAAGGCTCCGATAACGTTATTTTATCATGTAATAAAATAGTCAAACCTCTTCTAAATAGATAATATGACATTGACAAGACTATAGGTCTTGTATTTGGCCCCTCTACAGCCTTATGCATACTTTCACTTGAACGTTGCACGCTGACTAACAGGGCGGTGGGGACCATATGACGGGCCTTGTCCAAACCTATTTCAGTGGAGACATGGCCCTGAACCTCGTCCCCTCTGACTGTTAGTCGGGACTCCTATAGATATATGGGTCTTAGCTCGTTTATCATGTTGATGTCGCATATATTTTTATATCATTATATGTTTTACAATACCTTACGTGTTTATATTTTTATGACCTCTCAATATGCGATACCTGTTGACCCTTGTTCTTTACATGGAGGATTATTTATAAATTTTTAAATGTACGTCTTTTGATTGTTCTGCTGTTACGGTGAGTGGGAAGGTGGGCCCGTAAACTGGTTAACCACACCATTTGCTTGGCTTTTGTCAAATTAAATTACCGCCTTAAGTCGGTATCGTAATTACACTACAATCAAATCTTTTTGTAATGTGTTATATGTGTTAGTATATTATTGATATTCATGTATTGTATTGCTGCATGGTGACTTCTGCCACATAACTGAGCCAGTAACTCCTCTTTTTTCTTTTACACCTTAAGGAGATAAGTGACAAATCAACAATATTTGTAATTATACATTTTGAGCCATTGTTACCCTGCATGGCCGTGGATAAACTTCTTATTAACTGAAATAGAATCACAAAATCCTCGCCAACTATGTATAATATAAAAACACATTCTCCACATTCAATATATGAAATAATGTGACAAAATATTTTTAAAAAATCCCCAGATGCAAAATATGATATTAAAGAGACACTATATCACAAAATCCCCACAAACAATATCTAGTATGAAACGGAATCAATATCACAAAATGCTCACATACCATATATATTATAAAACAGACAAAATATCACAAAATCCCCACAAACAATATATAACATGGATGTATTACAGTATGTAATAGAAATGTAAAATTTTCTAAAAACCCATTTCTTCTTATGTTAAATATTGATGTATTATTCAAATCGCGACTTCGTCTTCTAGCATAAATAATCGGTTCCGTTTCAGTGTTCAGATTTTGTCTTTTCTAGTAAGATTGTCGATAGTTTGCTTAAATGTTTACTGTCTTTTAACAGCATTTTCAGCAATATTTCATTACGGACAGACAGGTGGACAAACCAAATGCACTTTTTTTGCCCAGAACTTTTCATATATTTACAGATGTTTACATTTATTTTCAGACGGTGGAAGAATGATTCAATGAGTGATTCATACGACAATGAAGACGAAAACTATAGAAAGAAAAAAAAAATCTATTTTAAATATTGATTTTATTTATTCAAAAATAACAACTAAACGCATTTGAATACATTTGAACTCTAATGTTTTCCTGAAATGTATTTTGCACTTGCTGTTGAAAATAAGGTGTCCAAGAATGACCTTGACGTTTGGCATGTGACCTTGAACTGTCACCTTCCGCATGTGATCTTGAACTTTCATATGTGACTTTCTTGTCTCATGACCAGTTGTTCTACCGATTGTGGCCAATATTGAATCATTGAATCAACCCACGTTCCGCTGTGCACAAAGAGGTTACCTTTGTGACCTACACATCTATATGTGGATGCCTCAAACAAAGCAGTAGGGGCACATTATCACTGTTATCTATCTTGAAATTGTTATTTCTTTATTTTTAATCATAGATTGTTAACATTTATCCCATAGGAGGGAATGTTGGTACTAGTATATAGTAGGTTTGTCTTGTGTAATATGTTGAAGACAGAATTCCAGCATAATGGGGGAGAAAACTCCACCCTGTGGTACATTACAGAGGGAGAGCCGGCTCTCTTATGGCTTTATAAACTTGTCATATAACACTATTACAACACTATTGCTTTGTATTCCTAAAATGTTCAGTTTGCTCCAAAGTAGCTATATTATGTCTCGTCAAGTCTTGTAGATTATATTTGACGTAAATGCTATTTTCCATTGAAATACCTACCAACCTTTTTTTAAAATAAAACAAACCCCTATACCCCTCCATCCCCCAGAACAACAACACTCCCTACCCCAAAAAACCAAATAAAAAAAAAAAAAACAAAAAATAAAAAAAGAAAGAAAGAAAGAACGAAAGAAAAGAATAGAAAAGAAAAACAAAAACAAAAAACAACAGCAAAAAAAAGGGGGGGGGCAATTCTTCAGTTTTCTCTTTTACTATCTAAGTTATCTAAATTGACATCGAAAGTTAGTTTTGAGATTTATATTGCGTTTAAATCTATAATCTATAGTACGAAAATTAAGCAGCGATATATCTTCGGATTTATAGAAGAAAGTAAGTATAAAAATATCAATGTAATATTTTGTGATTTTTTTCAGTACAACGCTTCAAAGCATAAAACATAATGCCGATTTGTCAATAGATAGTACACATTTGTCAATAGATAGTACACATTTGTCAATAGATACTACACATTTGTCAATAGATACTTCTCATTTGTCAATAGATGGTGCACATTTGTCAATAGATACTACACATTTGTCAATAGATACTATACATTTGTCAATAGATAGTACACATTTGTCAATAAATACTACACATTTGTCAATAGATAGTACACATTTGTCAATCAATACTACACATTTGTCAATAGATACTACACATTTGTCAATAGATACTTCACATTTGTCAATAGATACTACACATTCGTCAATAGATACTACACATTTGCCAATAGATACTACACATTTGTCAATAAATAATACACATTTGTCAATAGATACTACACATTTGCCAATAGATAGTACACATTTGTCAATAGATACTACACATTTGTCAATAGATACTACACATTTGTCAATAGATACTTCACATTTGTGAATAGATACTACACATTTGTCAATCGATACTACACATTTGTCAATAGATACTACACATTTCTCAATAGATACTACACATTTGTCAATAGATACTTCACATTTGTCAATAGATACTATACATTTGTCAATAGATAGTACACATTTGTCAATAAATACTACACATTTTCAATAGATACTACATATTTGTCAATAGATACTTCACATTTGTCAATAGATACTAGACATTTGTCAATAGATACTAGACATTTGTCAATCGATACTACACATTTGTCAATAGATACTACACATTTGAATTAATTTTATCCCGAGACAGTATCTCTCTGTTAGTTTTCTTTTGAATGGGAATACGTGTATATAAGTTCAGATATTAGAACAAAAACTATTCCTTATTTATATCTGTAAGCATCTAAATTCTACAAGTCGACCCGGCTGGTGTTAATTCTTTTAAACATGTTTATATCACTTTGATGATCTGTTGAAAGCAGTTTCAATTTTATTTGTGTTGAAGGGAAATTAGCAAATCAAAAGCTCGTAAACAAAATAGAATTATACGAGAATTGATTCATCTGTATGAACATAGGAAGTCACCCCATACCTGAATAGCAAGATTGAATTAACGATCTCTGTATGTATAACTGCATATTTCACGGTCTACTAAGCACACAGTACTGATTATGATATGGGTGCTTCATGGCTCTACTAGATAAAGTTATGTATAGATTAAATAATATTATGACTTCTTATCTGACTCACCTTAATTCGACGCCGTCTTATCTTTCGGATGAGAAAGTCAAATCTCCAAGATTCTGTGGCACGAAAATTGTCTTCTCTTTTGTTATTATGGAAATGCGAAATATTAAAGGAAAATGGCGATGAGAATGTTTGATATAATTACCTTAATTCAAGAAAGCAATATTAACAAAGACACTGAAGTATTTATGAACGTTCATATATTTGATATTATTGTGACACATTTGATTCAGCATTAAATTTAATCAACAGAAAGGAAGACTTTCTTATGTTTCTTTTCTTATGGTGAAAACACATATAATACGGAGAAATACATTGTAAATAACTTGAAAAGCAAACCGGAATCTTTCATTTCCAACATCTATTATCTAGTAACATTTTCATACTTATCTCTTTTATTTCTTATTCTTTCTCTTCTTTTCTGTTTTTTTTTTTCTTTCCTTGGGGGGAGGGGGTTTCTATTTTACACCTTTAGAAGATGAGTAATAATTTAACATTAAATGTTAGTTGTGTCAAAAAACACATTAACCCATTGGTGAAATGCTATATTTATATATTAATGTGCATACTTAGTTTTCGTGTATACTTCGGAGATACAGCTGGGTCAGAGGTCTTTTCTACTTTTAATCGTTCCATATAGCGTGCCTCCGTGCATATACCACAACAAACAAGCTTCTCATAAACTGATACAATATCACAAAATACCCACAAACATTACATAATATAAAACAAACGAAATATCATTAAATGCTCACAACAATATGCATGTATAATATAAAATAGAGATGATATCGCAGATTCCCCACAAACAATATTCAAAAATGAAGTAAACTGTATAAGAAGATAACATTTTCCTAGAAGTCTACATTTCTACTTCCGCTAAATATTGATTTATTATGCTGATCGTACCTTGGTCCACTAGACCTGGGCACCATAGATTTATGGTTTCCGGAATGTCCACCGTGATGCTTTTGCTGTGAGGGCCACATTGACCCAGCGCCAGTAATCTTAACATCACTCTTCTTTATGAAGGACTTTTATGCTCTTAATTTCCGATGATCAAAATTTACTAATTTAAAGAAATGTGAGAAGCATATTAAATATGAGGAGGACGCAAAGTCTACATTTGTATTTTGGTGGCTAGTATGGAGTTCTATTGGGAGCGCTCCTTCCTGTTCCGATGCATATTTCAATGTATTCTTTGGCGTCATGCCCACTGATGGGGATTTCCCGATAGATGTTTGTATGTTTGATGCACTGGATCGTCTATTATCAATTTTTGTAATATGTTGCAAAGTTAAAAATATAATGTTCCGGTATCCACAAGTACACATTTTAACTTTGTAAACATCAACAGGATCTAAAAATGTATAAACATTCTCACTGATAGTACATATTTGGAAACCAACAATATAATAGGTGTTGTGTCAGGACATATGATATAGTTCATATTTCTGAAGCCCTCCTAAAATATTCTAACAAGAAAAGAAAAACACATAAAAATGGAAGAAGAAAAAAATATTCATCTATTTTAGGACATGTACGATGCGAATATTTGGTTTATTCTTTGCGTCATATCTTTGGATTAAATACTTCAATACCCAAAAAATGTTACTGACGTACAGTTGGGGTACAAGAGAGATTAGTAAATATGCCCGGAAGCTTGTTAGTCATGAGCTTTAGCCGTTTTCTATATAAAGTCATCCCTATCAAATTCCCACCACACACTTCAATTTTGGTGGAACAAATTTTAGAAAAGATAAGAATATATTACCATGAATTATAAAATTTGAGCTGTGCTGGTTTTAATGATGCTGTTTCAAGTACATTTGTCATACGGGAGTCTGTTAGCAGAGTGTAGTATGTATATGTATTTCAGTTATTACATCGATAGATAGATATATAGATAGATAGATAGATAGATAGATAGATAGATAGATAGATAGATAGATAGAAAACAAATGAAAAACCAGCATTCAGAACAATGCAAAATCAGTTTGTTATCAGCCGAAAATATAGAAAAAATCCATTTACGAACGCTGTTCATTTAGGTTAAATTCCAATAACAATTTTCTGGTAAAAACAATACAAAATATGGATATAACAGGCACCACATTACTGTGACACCCACAACGGTGTACACGATTTTCCATTTACAGTTTTTAGATATAAAAGTAGGACATCTGCCAATGAAATGTGAAATACGACAAATTATCTTCAAATGTTTTTCGGGTTAGGGTTAGTGTATGCAAGCTTTATCATCAGGATTGACAATAACATTTCTTGAACAAAGTTGCGGTATAAGTTTAAAATCAATGACTTATACAGGTAAAAGATAAAGCAAACCGGAATGATCATATATACCTTCATAAACGTTGAGTAATAAATCACTTATTTATTCTATTTATTCTTCGATTTCTTATTTAATTATTCCGTGTTTATTTTTTCTTATATATTCGGGTTTTTATTTTATCAAATTTGTATCTATATCTATATCTTGAGTTTTATTTTTATCAAATTTGTATCTATATCTATATCTTGCGTTTATTCGTTTACTTATTATTTATTTTAATTTATTAATAAATATATACCCATGGTGGTGTAAAGTGATCAAGAGGTTCAAGTAGCGGAGGTGGTGTCTATTCGATTTCCTGTATTTAATATGAAACAGTGGATACCGAAGCTCCGTATCAATCTAGACGTAGCACGTACAATATATGTATTTTAATTTTTGATTTCTGGGTCCGTACTGCCTATTAAGCATAGAGGTCTCGTAGATACCATGCATGTCTATAGCTTTCACGCATGTCTATAGCTATTGAAAATTTGAATGATAATATATAAAATCAAAATGTGAGACATATTTCTCCAGGTTTGCCGTATTTTGGGCTTTAGATCTCAACATATTTTGAACTGAGAATAAAAAGGCGAATAAATAATTAGGAATGAATCTAATGTGCTTTCGATGGATGGAGGTGTATCACATAAAAAATGACGGAAAACATCATGGGCTACGCGCAATCAGAGACATGTCTCATGTCTATAGCGCGATGATGCAGTTTTCCGTATTTTTTATTACTTTCTTAGGGGGGGGGTTTGTTCTCCGAATAGTAATAGAGGGTAAAGCTCTTCGAGGTCTTCCAAAGCTCTCCGAGATACTCTCGCGATTGCATCGATACACAGATGAGCGGGATGTAATACATGTATAACCGTATCTACATATTCCCAACTTCTTTGACAACAAAAAATGCACTATTAATGATTATATTGGCAAAAAAAGAAACAAAGTATGGAATATTGTTTAAAAGAGTTTGAATATGAAAATTTCTTTCCAATTAAACCTACATAATAAATAGGAAAGAATAAGAAATATGTAGGTTGAAATTACTGTTTCTATCACTATAATATACACAACCTATCGCATAGAACACATCAGCATGAAACATCGCAAACTGTAGATATAAGTGTATTGTTCAACAACTGATAAAGTCGTCCTCTGCCGACTCTTCCTTCATAATAACAGATTTTAATTATACTGATTCTTAAGATAATTAGGTGTAAAGTCGTTCACGCCTTTAATAAATCAAATCATTGTACATATTTCGCATTCCCTGCAGACTCGTTCCACCTTTCAAGCACATTACTCTACATGTACATATTCGAAGCACATTTCCTGCACAGTGACACAAAACAACTATAGAAAATAATCTCTAAAACGCATTGTACATTCTGTACACATTCGAAGCACATTTCATGCAAAACGAGATAAAACAATTAGCTCATAAAAAGTCAGCAGTTTGAATATCACTGCTGATTCATTTAAGTCATGAAAATTGAAATATCGGTAACTTGATACGGGGTATGACCAAGCGCTACCCGACAATTAGAAAATGACCGGATGGTAATCCTCCTCATACCTGATTAATGATATATGTATAATATATATAAGATTGACGACAAATGCGTGGTATCTTATCTACTATCTTATATAATATGACTTACATTATTATCATCATCATCATCATCATCGTCAAAGTCATTATATTTTAATATCACCATTCCAATCAATATTTTCGTCGTCGATTTCGTCATCAAATATAAAACCTCTCCTTCCCGAATGGGACACTCCTTCTGAGTAAATCTTTCTTCTTTTCTGACTCTGAGTCCTCCGAGGTAACCCTCCTCCTTCACCAGCTCCTCTCACTTCCATGACTCCTCCCTCTCAACCTCTAAATGTCTGTGTTATTCTAGGGCATGATCTCTTTCACATTTACGGACGAAAGTTACTTTATAATTAGAGAGTTTTCAGCAAATTTAGAGATTTTGACAGAGGAAATCATCAAATTTATCAAAGGTAAATAATCCGAGTCATTTAACAGCATACATTTTAACAATTAAATCTACTGATTAAGGATAAAATAAGGCAGACAAAAATGGCTCAGTAAAACTTTGTCATGATGTAAATCCTGCCGAATAACAAAGAAGAAAAATTCCGCCTTGAAGCTCTGTTAATTAAAGCGTTGATGCTCAAGGCAATGTCTTTACAAGTGTGCTGAAGGGCCCAATACAAGACACAAGATCTTGGAATATCAGGAACATACATTCAACATCGAACACATTTAAATATTTTTGTACTCATTGATATGGGTGAAATGAAATAATTCTAATTTTTTGTCCTCTTTAGTTTGAATATAAAATTACTGGAGAAGTAGGGATAACAGTGACTGCTGGACACACATTGCTGAAATCTAGATAAAGTATCTAAATAGGATGTATAAAATTTTATAAAACTCTCTCGAGCATTATTGTATTCCTAACCTTTGGTCAATAGCTCAATAATAATGTAGTATGGCAAGCCAAAACGTCGTTACAGGCTCTAAGAAATCAAACCAATACAGAACTATTCCCCATATTACGGAGATGAATTTATAAAAGTACTCAGCTACTTTTTCTCCGATTTCGTATATTATATTATATTATATGTCTTATTTCTTATATTATATTACATTTCTATTATATTATATCATATCATATTATATGTCATGTCATATCATTATAGAATCTATTTTTTCAGTAACTGAGGGCATGTACCTACTTTTACGTTTACGGTAGGCATGACTTGCAAAGAATATCCTGTAAATCAATGCAAACTATCCTCTATGGCAATCTATCAGTAGTAGTAGTAGTAGTAGTAGTAGTAGTAGTAATCAAGAAACTAAAAAATGAAGGCACCTTTTCACCTTCTATAAACGCTATATAAATGATGTTTTTCAATTTTTTATTTTGTTCATAAAACAATCGATATGCGTATTATAAACAGAGTTTCTTGGAGAGTGAAATATTTTTAAGTAGACGATGTCTACTGTCTAGAACTAGATGAATTTGTTCTATATAGAAAAGAATAAACATTGAGTGGCGATACGTCTCTCTTTTGTAAATATTAACTTATCTATCCGGTGTTTTTATAATGTTTGAGGCAAATACCTATATATCAATAGATTATTATTCATTTGAATTATGTTCCCGGGACATTGATTAGTATCTTTGAAAGGAAATATATAATATGATATGATAATATGATGCGGGAGGTATTCGTTTAAACTAGTCGAAATGCAATATTGGGTTGGTTTTCCTGGGAGGAAATACTTACTGGGCTGGGTTGTCCTAGGAGAAGATCTATACGCGGTGATATTCCATGCTACAACACCTGGACCACAAGATCAGAAGCAGGGTACCTTCATCCACTGAGCTTTAACGATTCTTCTCTGTTTTGAATCCCCCCCCCCCCCCAAACAATGTTACTGTGTGCTCGGTATCTGATTATCTTATTGTTGACAAATATGATATCTTCCGTATACGTTTATATGGATATATATGTGCATCCTTTATCTACAAATAGACCCCACTGGTGTCAACTTTTTTTTTAAATTCTTGATGACACTTGCATGATCCGTTTAAAGCAATTTGATTTTTTATTTATATTTGAGAGAAATTAGCAAATCAAAAAGTCGTCAACAAAATACATGTAAGGTGATGTGAGAACAGACTCACCTGTATGAAAAGTAAAGTCACCCCGGACCTGAATAGCATGATAGAATTACCGATCCATGTGTGTATAACTCCTTATTTCATGGTCTACGAAGCAAACAGTGTGTATTATGATATGGATGCTTTAATATGGCATGCCGGTGAAGCCCAGTGGATGAGATCCTCGGCTCGTGACTTAGAAGTCTCGTGTGCGATCCCCGCCCTGGCCACACCGATGTCTTTCGGATTAAACAGTAAAAACTGAGGTCACGTGTCACGGTAGGCGTAGCATATAAAATATCCATCACTGCCTCGGTTGGGTCCGTTGTAAAAGTTGAAATATCTCTACAATGTATCAGGCAGATGCCGTCACCATATACGTTAAATAACCGTGGAGTGACGTAAAACAATAATCAATCAATCATTCTTTATTATGGCTTTTTATCTGATGTATGACCATAACGCTTCGGTGTTCTGTCTTTCGGATGAGAAAGTCTAGTTCAAGATTCTGTGTCATGAAAAAAGTCCTCTTTATTGTTATTACGGAAAAAAAAATAAAGAAAGAAAGAAAGAAAAATGGCGTCGAGAATGTTTGATATCATTACCTTAATTCAGGAAAGCAATATCAATACAAAAAATATCAAAATATTTATGAACGTTCATATCTTTTATTTAATTGTGACACCTTCGATTCAGCATTTAATTTGAATATTAGTAAAGGAAGACTTACTCATTTTTCTTTTCTTATGGTGAAAACACTTATAATGCAGAAAAATAAATAACGTGAACAACACACCGGGACTTTTTCATATATTATTGATATTCATGTATTGTATAGCTCCATGGTGACTTCTGCCACATAACTGAGCCAGTAACTCCTTTTTTTTCTTTCATTTCTAACATGTACTATCTACTAACATTTTCTTAATTATCTCTTTTATTTCTTTTTCTTTATTTTTTTTAAATGATGAATCTTTTTCTTTCTTTTTTAAGTGGGGGAGGGGGTCTATTTTACACATGAAGGAGATGAGTAACAATTCAAAATTCAACAATATTTGTGCACCTAAACACATTAAATCATTGGCAAAATGCTATATTTATATGTCATTAATGTGCACACTTTGTGTCCGTGTATACCTCTGTGATACAGCCGAGTCAGGGGTCTTTTTCTGCCTTTATTCGTTCAGTGTAGCGTGCCTTCGTGCATATACTACAACGGACAAGCTTCTTATAAAATAACACAATATCAAAAACTCCCCGCAAACATTACATAATATAAAAAAGACTCATTATTAGAAAATCCCAACAAATAATATATAATAATAATAATAATAATAATAATAATAATAATAATAATAATAAAAAACCAAAAATAAAAAAACACCAAGCACAATATCATAAACTCCCCACAAACATATAACTGATTAAACTAATATAATATAACAAAATCACACAAACAATATGCATGTATAATATCAAATAGACATAATATCGCAGATTCCCAAGAATAATATGCAATATAAAAGTAAATTTTACAAGTAGATAAAATTTTACTAGAATTCTACATTTCTACTTCCGCTAAATATTGATGTATTATGCAAATCGTGACATGCTCCTTTAACCCATATACGTATCCGGGAGAGGAATGTATGTCGCCACTTAGGAAAAGGAAGTTATTAATAATGAAATGAAATCGTCTCGAGAAAACCAACGAACCATCATTACTAATTGATAGTAGTATATCGAGGTATGAAGCAGAAGATGCGCTCTCAGATGTATGTTTTATTTGAAAAGTAAAGGAACACAAACACTCTGCATTTCTCATTTGCGGCCTCACGACCTTTATCAAGCAATACAAAGCTAAGTAAAATCCATGTTTACGTTTCAAAGATACATAAGCGTCTAAACTAAGATAAAGGATGACGTCATAACGTCATTATTATGTGCGTAAGTATAGCGTTAAAATTGACTGATGTTAATTTTAAAATACATGTCGGAATATCGTATCTAAACCTATACCGCGTATAGAATTAACATACAAGATAAAATTCTTTAGAATAATATGAAGTATTAAATAAAATGGTAGATATACAGTTAGAAAAGAAGTGTGGTAAAATATATCTATATACAATATTAAAAATATATACTCCAAGTCACCTCCAAACTGCATGCCTAGCATACCCGACGGTACCTTATTTTTGACACCATTATTGTAAAATACCATCAAAGTATGCAGCGCCCAATGCCCGAATACAACCCGGAAACTTACTTCTGTCTACATTACATTATATAAATTGTAATAATTATATTAGTAGAAATATATATAACAATCACGTAAAGAAATCCTGACATTAAATAGCACTATGAAACAGGTTGTTCATGAAACATAAATATAAAGTCATATATTAATTAGTTTTAACATTGCATCCATTAGTCGTACGTGTTTCCAGATTTCCTATCCAATTATCTTCAACAATTAACCTATAAATTTTAGTCACAATTGCAATACTCCGATCTAATGTATTCCAAAGGTGCTATTAATCATTTTGAGATATTGATCAGCTCATTGGATATTGATAAACGACGTTTTAGATAACTTGAAATCTCAGGATGTGTCTATCGTTAAATTTATCGAGTCTTACGACCCACCACTCATAATAAAATACAGATTATTTAAAATTATTCATGTGTTTAAAATCAAAGAAAAGTTCTAGAAGATACAAGTACATATTTTTTGTTGTCCAGACAAATTTTAAAAAAACCTCAATAATTGGAAGTTCAGATATACTGAAGAGGACTTCAAAACATGCTAGTGTTTCTCATAGACAATACACATATTGTACTTGGTAACCAAGTATTCCAACAAAGTATTCATAGGGCACTAAATCTACAAGTATGTTGGCCGATTTATGCTTTTTTTTTACATACTGAGCCAACTTTATACAGGAACTGTGAAAATAAAATAAAAACGATTGGCAATGAAAATTAATGCTGCAGTCAAACATATTGATGATGTATTTACTTAAAATAATGAACACTTTGATATTTTTGTAAAGAAAGAGTCTGATTCCAGCAACAAGCATACAGAAAAAGAGGTTATCCAAATGTTAGAATTCCTTATAGATCATATTTTTGTGATATTTGGTGGGAAAGTGTTCCAGCAGATTGTTGCCATTCCTATGGATACTTATTGCGCGCCTCTTCTGGCCGACATATTTTTGTTCTCTTACGAGGCAGAATTCATACAGTCTCTGCCTTCTAATGGCAATAAACAATTAGCATCTCGGTTCAACTTTACAAACAGATACATCGATGATGTTTTGTCGATTAACAACCCTGTATTTGAGGATCACCTCAACATTATATATCCAAAGGAACTCGAGATAAAAAATACTACGGAGAGCGCATCTTCTGCTTCATACCTCGATACGGCTATCAATTTGTGACGATGGTTCATTAGTAACCTCTCTCTTTGACAAACGTGACGATTTCAATGTCATTATTACCAACTTCCCTTTTCCGAGTAGCAACACACTTTCTTCTCCCGCATTTCGTCCTGAGAGCGAGGCTTCTTGCCACGAAACTACTCTCACAAGGATATATTAAGGAACGTTTGAAATTGTCACTGAGGAAGCTCTATGGTCGTTATAGGGATCTATTGCATTTCAGATTCCTCTTTTAAGAATGTTAACCGATATTTTGGGACCTGACCATACTAAATAACCATCTTAACTTTTTGACTATACTTGATTTGACATAATACGTGTATACATGTATATCCAGATATTTGTTGACCTGCGTTTCCGACACCGGAATTTCAGGCGGGCAGCATGTCTTGCCTTGAATGGGAAATTTGACTTCGTGTCTCTTTCTCCTTCGTATGTTCATGCGTGTATATTTATGTATTTACCTCCTCGATTTAAAAGGTTTTTGCGACGGTGTTGCATGCAACCAGGGGATGCTTACTCCTCCCGGGCACCTGATCTCACCTCACCTTATTGGGGTTCGCATTTGTCTGAATATGACACTAAACATGATACTGTCCCCTTTATTCCATGGACTATGAGATATGGTTTACCCTTCGGTACTTCTTAGTTTTTCACTTTGACACATAAATACATGCAATATGTCTCAGTACATCCGAAATTAAGCCTACCACAGAATCTAGTTTTTGCGCTTGGTTTTCAGATCTTCTAAATATTGATAAAGATTGTGAAATTGAAACTAATTTCTTCACTGTATGACAAACCCAAGGACTTTAATTTTCCTATTGTTAACTTTCCACATGTAGTAAAATGAACCGATATCCTAGATCTTCTTCTGACTACAGTTCCTTCATTCCCCGAGGCAATTTACTTGTCAGCATTCCACAAATTTTACAGACGATACAAAGATGCTGTGTACAATTATCGGATTTCATTGTCATGTTGACTTCATTCTTGGTTGAAGATGTTGTTTATCATCTAGATTGTAGTAGATTCTATCCCAATAACTATAGTAATCGTGATGTTTTACCAAATATGTCTACGGTATTATACTGTCTACTGAATGTGACTTTAAGTTTATAACAACTCGACTTATATTATGGCATACCGGCGGGTGTGACCGGTCGGCAGGGGATGCTTACTCCTCAAGGACCTGATACCACCTCTAGATTGCTTTTGCTCATATCTTGTCTTTTTATATCGAAATTCCGACGCAACATTACGGGCTATCTTATTGTACTTATATAATATGGCATGTCAGCAGGAACAATGATAAAATTTCCCTGAAGCCAAGAAAAGTTTCTAACGACGCTGGAGGCAGGAAATGTAGACTGGTGTTTGCTATTACAGAAATGAATTCTTATCTTTTGCAGGAATCTTTCAATTTTTCCTCTCTGGCATACTCTTCACATGATTTAATAATAAATATTGAAATTGTGAATGACGGTGGCTATCTATATTTTGTACCTATTCTTAAACGGGTTTTTTTATTATTATTATTATTATGAACAATATATAGCTCTCCTGTCACAACATGGCCATATGGATTATATTTAGACTCAGACGAGGAGCATGAACATAATATAGGGTTCTGAAAGTCATTCTGATCTACACATTTGAATTTAAAAGATTTTGGAAGCAACACATGTTTGTGTATATATATATAGGAAATACAGAGCGGCTCCTTTATTTTGAAGGATGAAAGAATATCATCTTTCCCAGATTTCTGATGTAAAATGTTAACGTCACACTTATTGCCTCAGCAGTGTGAAGCTCGTAACAAGTTCATTTCGAAGAGTTTGATCAAAGTATTATTATACCCTCTTTCTTGATGTTGTGTGGCTGTGGCACTTTCTACACAGTGTTTGTTCACATTCATATATGTATATGTTATTTAAGGACATTCACAGTGGGTGTGGCTAGCCAAACAGGAGACGCTTTCTTCTCCCGGGCACCTGGTCTCACCACTGAATTTCAGGGATTCATTAATGTTCACTGTAGTACATTGTTGTTAGCGATAGCCATTACATTACATTAAGTGGGTCAATACCTTTATTTGCCAAAAATAATTTACGAATGGGGCACCTCTCATTACCGTCTACAGGCTTGTCTGAATGGAGGGCTTGAAGTAGTCTGTTAAGGGAGATATCCAAGGTAATACCTTGGAGTAGATATTCTGGAGTGCCAGATTCAATCAAATGTGGATTAGTAGTTCATGACGCTTACTTCTCTCGGGCACCTGGTACCACCTCGATTTGATTGCGGTTGGCATTTGACTGAATATGACACTATACATGACATTGTTCTTTTTTCCATGGTTTACCCTTCGGTATTTCGCTGTTTACTTTCGGAGTGATAGCGAATAGATCATTGAATGGATATTATGAAGACATAAAATTAGATTGATAAATGGTAGAGGAAACATCGAAGGGATCTCAGGTCTACTGTATTTCCGTTTACCATGACTTCGACGTCTTCATGACGTATTTGAAACAAACGTTAGGCACTTACTAACTGACATCCAGGAGTTTTAAGGTTCCCAATATTATAAATACTGTCATTACATGATTGATTGATTTAATATCGTTTTACGTTACATATATGGTGACGGCATCTGTCTGTTGCATTGCATACAAATTTAGAATTTTGCAACGGACACACCCGAAGCAGTGAGGGATCTTTTACGTGCCACGCCTACCGTGACACGGGACCTCGGTTTTTACTATCTCATCCGAAAGACGGAACGCCGATGCGCTCAAGGAGGGAGTCGAGCCCGGGGCCTCTCGATCATGAGCTGAGCACCTTATTCACGAGGTCATCGACTTAAGGCCATTACAACCGTATGGTGCAGCTGTTATCTGTTGTCTTATTCTGTAAATTTCGATGTATGAGCAGCTGCCCGGGATGAGTTAGTGTCTCTAAGAAGAATGCTATTGAATAAATATTAGGACATAAATACATGTACATATGATCAAATCTGTTGGTGCACCATATGCCCATTTCGACAAGTCTCTTAGGTGAAGATCAAGGAAATCGAAAATATAGATATCTGAAGAGCAAACTCATTACCAAACTGACCTAAAAGTAAAAGCCAAATAGTTCATCTAAGGATTGAGCTATGCACGACAACGAAAACACGTACCATGTTATATTCATGGACCCTTTGAAATTTAGATGTGTGGCCAGGTGCTCGGGATTGAGGAAGTGTCTTAAATTTAGTAGGCACACCCATCGATAGAAATAGCCGTTAGTTGTAGATAATATACAAGTAGGAAACAGTCTGTCATAACTGGTACAGGAATTTTCATACAGTTTATACTGATTTCACTTCTTATGTCTAAAATATGTAAGCCTCACGCTGACCGTTGAATGAAAATAACTAAAAGTATTTGAACGTTATTTTAAAAAGCATACAAAAAACGTAGATACAAATATTCAAAAGGAAATGGAAAAAGCAGCATTTATAATAGAAAATAAGAATACAATCTGAATATGGTTAAAATACTAGGGTATTTCATACCATATTGGGTCATAACATGGTTATCCAGTATGAGTTTAAAAAGTTTTAAAAATCTGAAATATAAAAGAGAAACAAAGGAAGAATTGCCTACAATTCAGACGAGTGAGGACGAAAAGATTTCTATGATGCCATCTTGTCTCAGCCAGGCAAAACAAGTTTGGATTAAGAAATGATTCTCTTCATGCAGGTCCTTGGTGATTTGTGTCATACAGCTCTGTCAGATGTCTTCTGTTTTCTCTCTTATAGCTGATACCAGAAAGGAGATATCATGTACTACAATTAATATGACCTAATCGGATGTTTATAGTAATATATATTAAACAGTACAGCAAATATAACACTCTAGGTAAAAGAAAGCATATTCAGTTATGCTAGATAAAAATGGCACCCTCTGTAGTTCTCAAGGTCAGGATCGACGCATATAGTATAACTGAGGGTCCAACATACATATCTAGCACCTTCCAGTCGTCAACATAGTAGAATCCGTACTCAAGGTCATTCAATGGATATTCCTCAGTAATAATAATAATAATTACAAATAAAACATTAAACCATAGCATAGATCCATATTTCGCCGAAACAAATATAGTGGAACCCTTTTCTTTGCAATCTGACGAAGCGACCGTTCACTGTGGCAGCGCATGTAATCGAAATATTTGTTCTCGATGGCACGTGTCCGTCATATTTTCCACACAACTTGTCAAATACTTTACCATCTTCTCCTACTCTCAATTCAAAGTTGTCAAGGTGAGATGGATATTCTGAATATGATATGCAGAAAATATCAAATGCATAAATATACTGATAGATAGAGCAGACATAATATATGCAAAAAATTACCAAAAAACCATTAATGAAAGTTTCATTATATCACAATATTTTAGGTGTTCGATATTCCATTAAATGTTATGATATATCAGATTAAATACCACCGGGAATTTACAAACTGAATCATACATGTCTTTTATTTTACGGCTAGCAATCAAATCGCGGTTCTATAGCAACATATAGAAATACTTTGGTATAAGATTTGAAATGTTTACTGGACGTAGATAATGGGTTTTGTTACCAAGCAAGAAATGCTTCTTCTCCTCGGACACCTAATCTCGCTCCCTTTTTCGTTTGTTTTGTATGCAACGCGGTTTTGTGATATTTTCGATGCCTAATGGTTTCGCGATATTTTGTAAGCCTTACAATTTCGTGATATTTTGTATGCCTTACGGTGTCGTGATATTTTGTACATGTATGCCTTATGGTTTCGTGATACTTTGTATGCCTAACCGTTTCGTGATATTTTGTATGCCTTACGGTGTCGTGATATTTTGTAAGCCTTTTCGTTTTGTGATATTTTCTATGCCTTACGGCGTCGTTGTATTTTGTATGCCATATGGTTTTGTGATATTTGCTATGCCTTACAGTCTCATGATATGTTGTATGTCTTATCCTTTCGTGATATTTTGTATGCCTTACCGTTTTGTGATATTAAGTATACCGTAAGGTGTTGCTTACTGTGTAAGCATCACGGTTTTCTTGATATTTTGTAATTTTTCGTAATATTTTGTATGCCTTACAGTGTAGTGATATTTTTTATACCTTACCCTTCGGTGCTATTTTGCATGCCTTACGAGTTCGTGATATCTTGTATGCCTTACGGTATCTAAACATTTTGTATGCCTTACAGTGAAATGATATTTTTATACCTAACCCTTCCGTGATATTTTGCATGCCTTGTGGTTTCGTGACATTTTGTATGCCTTACGGTTTCGCTTATTTTTGTTTCTCTCACGGTGTCGTGATATTGCGTATGCCTTACAGTTGGTTTTATATGTCATATTTTCATTGCACGAATGTACGAAGTTGAAGATGTTTCAGCAAAATCATAATTGAAACAGTAATTGATCGAAAACATGGAGTAGATAATGGTCAATATTAGAACATATGTACATGTACGTAATTAGTTTCGACACCAGATGCGCATGTCGACAACCTATGTCTTTTCAGTGATGCTCATGCCCGAGTTATAGGAATTTTAATAATATATAAATATTTGAGAGCAGAGATAAAACCAAAGTGACGGAAAAAGTGAAAAACTCAAAACGAAAAGCGAAAAAAAAAAAAACATAAAAAGAGTAAAAAATTAGTTATCAAAGGGAAAACGAATTCAACAAATAAACTTAAACACATAATGTTTATATAATTAACTCCAATGTTATGAAGTATAGAGGTATGTCTTGGACTATTTTAATATTAAAGGAGTTAATCAATTATTCCTTGATAAATCTCGATAAATGTTACCATCACAAAATAAATATTAGAACATATGTACGTTATTATTCTGTACAACATTTAATAATATAAAATTTTTAAGAGCAGAGTTAAAACCAACGTAGCCGAAAAAGTGTCAATGAATCAGTCTAAGACGATAGCTATGCACGAGGGAGATATCACATGGTCTTAAGGTGATTTACAAAATTTTAAGTATATTTCACGTCTGTACAAAAGCACTGAAAACTAGACTTATGATGCCATATATATATATATATATACATATATATATATATATATATATATATATATATATATATATATATATATATATATATATAGATATATATATATATATATATATATATATATATATATATATATATATATATGTGTGTGTGTGTGTGTGTGTGTGTGTGTGTGTGTGTGTGTGTGTGTGTGTGTGTGTGTGTGTGTGTGAGAGTAAATAAACCATATATGCTGCCTTTTGGAAAACGGGAAAAAAATCCCTGTAAATTCTGTGAGAAGAATTGCAGATCCAATTTAGCATAACACCAGGTGTTTGGATGGAGTGAGGGTCTCCATAAATATAGTACAAGATACCTTTTGTTCTTCTGCTCATTACTTGTATGTAATAGATCAGATACGATTGTTGAAGATCTACCATCCACCAAGGATTATTTTCTTCTGCAGTATGCGGTTCGTAGAGGTATTTTAGTACACCCGGTGGAACCTCCAGTATATTTATACCATCATTGCCAAACGTAGCAGCGCGTTTTTCACTGTGAATTGGAAAGATGCTTGACATTGACGCTGGTTTATTCCTGCCAACTTCCATGATATCTAAAAAACAAAGCTTCATATTAAAACAAAAGGGCGTAAAAATTATTAAAATAAAAATCAGAATTGACATTTGGCTGATATACAAAAAAGAGAAATGAAAAGAGAAGACGCTATGATATTTTGCAAAATACAAAGAATGGCTTATGTTTGATATTTATTTATGTCACACCAAGAAAAGGAGTTGAACTTTATGACATCTGCCTGATTAAAACTACAGAAATGGAAAACATTCACTGCAGGAAGTCGTTTTTATCGGTGGTCATTGGAACGCTAAAATCGAATGCCAACAATATCGCCAACGTGTAATTTGGTTGGCAGTCATCAGGAATGAGACGACGCAAGGAAAAATGATTTAGTAAGAAATGATATTTTTCTTCAACATTGTGCATATGTTATGAAAGGTTTCATTAATAAAAAAATTCTGCATGCGATCGTTGGATATATAGTCGAACTATAGATAGTGTATATTTCAGATCGTGCAAACGATGGTCTGAATCATATACAATGATAATAAGGAGTACATGACCCTTCTTATCTCTGTACCTTAAATCAAATCTCAAACGTGTCCCTTTAAACATCATGCCCGGGTTGAAAAGAGTTACGAGGTTATGAGTGAAAACTGATGGGAGAGGAAGAGGCTGTCATTGAAAGGAATCGATCAGTTTAGTGTGAAAATGAGTTGCAAAAACAAAAAAAGAACAAAAAGAAAAAACAAAAGAAAAACAAAAAATAAACCCAAAACCAAAAAACAAAACAAAACAAAAGAAACAAACAAAAAACAAAAAGAGAGTGGGCAACACAAACAAAGAAGATGCATACTGTATTACCTGGGTATTTTTACTGAGATCTATAGAAATATTTAGAAATAATTAAAATGTATGTGAATTTCTCCCTGGTAAATATCATTGTGTCATAACTCTTTCATATATATAAAAATACAATAAATAAATAAGTAAATGAATAAAATAACAAAAAAACTATACAATAGCCGTCTTTTCAAATTTCTATGACTGTAAATAAATGAAGAAATAATAAACTATTGAATATATAATGAATGAATGAATGAATGAATGGATAGATAAATAAATAAATAAATAATATTTTAATATATAAAGTGAATTTATGAAATACACCAGTACTAATAACAAATCGACCACAAAGGAAATCGCGTGTGTTATTCATTTTGAATAAATTTGAATAACAATGCTGTCTATTTCACTCCTATTGCAACTTTGATACAGACTGCAGTCATGTATTGTCATGTGACGACCTTTACGTTTAATGCACCGCCCCCTCCCTTTATTATAACTAATTTTCACAAATTAAAATATACTTATCTAACCTTTATTCATATTCTTCTAGCGTAATATAACAAAGTTCAGAGGACAATATCTTTCTTTAACTTAAAATTTTACGTGTTTACTTGTTGCTCTTTCATTCGAATGAGATACGTACATTTTGTCCTGTAAAAGATTTTAGTGATTACATATTCACTTGATATCAGTGTAACAACGTATCTTTCTTTAGTTATATCACTACTTACTTAATCTGCATGTAACTGTATACGATAAATTTTATTTTCCCGCGTTTCGTAGTATAGCAGGAAAATTTGTATTGATGTTCCGAGAGTGTTCCGAATGAGATATACGCTTCTTATGAGGCCTCTTTTGGTTTAAACAATCAGAAGTAAGGAAAGGTAGTGGTCAGATAAAGGTCTGTAAAGTGGTCATTCTCTAGCCAACTGTCATGCAGGTAAAACTAAAATAGAAACCTATACAAAAAAACTGTATTATAGTGGAGATTCAAAATTCCATAAGAGACTCTCAGAACGTTATGATGTCTGAAATAAAGAACCTTATAAGCCAGGAAATGGGCAGCATTCAGAAACAAAACCAGGCGCTTTCTGTGAAACAGTTATCTAAAATTGAGCAGTCTTTGACTGGCACTTATAAATTATAAAAACGCGGAAATGAGGAACAATTTAAACATAATGTCAAAGTTTTATCAAAAATGAAGGAGGCTGGTGAACATTTAACTGTTGAAATGGAAGGATTGAATGAACAACATGTTTTGGACTGTCGTGAGACGTTATCACAAAGCATGACATTAATGTATCAAAGACAGATAATGATAAAATTGGCCGATTCGTCGGAGACAGGATGGTACGTAGTACATGAGTATGAATCCTCCCCTCTCGCTGATAATTCGGATGACGAGAAGCGTATTTGCAAGGCTCAAATACGAGCCGAAAGAAAGATGAAAGAGGACAAAAAGAAACGATAGGAATTTCGCCGTTTGACTCCTTATATGCCACGACTGACACAACATTCACCGGGGCAGCATCACAACCAGCGCGTTGTTTGGAAGAGAGAATGTCCAAAAGATCAGAACAATAAGATAAGAGCTGAATTTAATTATATGCATTTGTACGTCAATTTTCAAGTAAAGTAAAAATTCAATTGTTTTATAGACTAATCTTTCAAATATTGGGTCAGTTGACAGGTATCAGAGCGTGACAAGTCATGCTCTTCTGATATGTTACGGGTGAGTGGATCCGAGGCATTTAAATCTCCAGTTGGTTATTTAAGCGAAATAGATGGGTGCAAGTGATTACGTTACCAATGTTATTGAAGATGGTTATATTTTACATTTCAAAACTGAACCTTAGCGGGTTGTAATAAAAATAAGAAGTCTCCAAATTTTGTAATGTTAAGAAATTGCTAAAATCATTTCTAAGAGTTGTGTACGTAAAATTGATTTTCCCACATGTGATAAATCCACCTACCCTTGCAATAAATAAGGCTGGAAAATTGTGTTTGCTACTAGATTGCATACAGTACAGCCTACGCGTATTACACATTTTCCGCTCTGCCAGCAGTTTAAGTTTATAGTGGAAAATCACCGCAACCTTCGCAGTGATTTTTCGCGACCCACCGCAATCTATCCCTCTTTCCATATCCGAGAGCCATGGCAAATGCTCTGACCCGTACTTAACCATCGTGACCCATCGCAATCGCCGGAACCCACCGCAATCCCACCGCGACCTATCGCAATCGTTGACTCAGGTATTAAAATTATCGCTACTCATTGCAATTACTTCTACAGATCTAGGGTCTTAGCTCGCTTTCAGACTGGCAGAGCACGGTTTATCATGTTGATGTCGCATATATTTTTATACCATTATGTGTTTTACAATACCTTACGTGTTTATATTTTTATGACCTCTCAATATGCGATACCTGTTGACCCTTGTTCTTTTCATGGAGGATTATTTATAAATTTTTAAATGTACGTCTTTTGATTGTTCTGCTGTTACGGTGAGTGGGAAGGTGGGCCCGTAAACCGGTTAACCACACCATTTGTTTGGCTTTTGTCAAATTAAATGACCGTCCTAAGTCGGTATCGTAATTGCACTACAATCAAATATTTTTGTAATGTGTTAAATGTTCTATTATATTATTTATATTCATGTATTGTATAGCTCCATGGTGACTTCTGCCACATAACTGAGCCGGTAACTCCTCTTTTTTCTTACTAGGCTTTGTATTACATTGAAAATTTAGACATTGATTATTGTAAACTTATTTGTAACATAGTTGGAAAAAATAAATATTTTAAACTTTAACATTGTATTGATAATCGATATCGCCATGTCTTTTATCGCCGTATATCATGGAAATTGCAAGTATAGCAGCGCAGTCATTTGCATTTTCTTATAGAAGCACATAAATAAGAGCACTTTTTATCAGGGAAGCTTGCTTTGATCTATCTATCTACCTATCTATCTATCTATCTATCTATCTATCTATCTATCTATCTATCTATCTATCCATCCATCCATCCATCCATCCATCTGTCTATCTATCTATCTATCTATCTATCTATCTACCTATCTTCCAAACCAATACTATATAATCTGCATACAATTTACAGTTTTTACCCGTGTTTGAAGACATTTGATGTCATTGATTTGTTGATAAAGAACACGTCTAGTCTATACAAAAATGTTATGTTCGAGAAAAGTTATAAAGTAATTCAATTGTCGACTTTTATTTTTGTTTTCAACTCATTTCATCGAAAACATTCCTCTATTGTTGGAAAGCTCTTTCGTTGATATTGGTTTTGATTGGAACTATGCCTGCCGAATAGCGGATACTTCACCCTAACATAGTTCGTTAATATTTTGCACTTGTTTGGAGAATGGTCAGCGGAGACCACATGCTGCACAGAAGGCGGCACCTTATAACACTTTGATGGACTCCTGTGCAAATCGTATACGTATCGTACACGAGCAACGAGTCAAAATTCATCCAAAGGAGTAAAATTTCAATATACGGACATTCGTCAAAATCAACATTTTATGTGTCATATTCAATACGTTTGTTACACTATCTTTAATTCTAAAATATTTTCCAACAAGGACATATACTAAAGTTTTATAAATCGGCATACATCAACTGTAATTTACTCAAATATAATAGTGGCAATTCTCTGCATTGCTGATATGATATAAAGATTCTGTTGATGCATTTTCTTCGTATATAACTTTCTCGTATTTTCAATTTCGCTGGCATTATATCATTGAATCTAGACTCTTATCCAATCCACCATAAGTGAGATGTGAGAGTCACATTTCTAATGTAATGCAGCTAATATATTTACTTACGATAAAATGGTAATGACCTGTTGGGGATACATTTAGAATTATGAAAATAATAGCAATGTTTCGGATGCAAGTATTTAACGTCGAGGACAGTAAGAAATTTCATTATTCCTCTCCCCCAATTGGAACACCTCGCTCTTTATCTCTTAAAACTTTGATGTGTCCGACCCCTCTTCTTTACTTAATTCAGGTATGTTGCCCATGGTAACTACCACCCAATACCTGTGTGTAAAACCACCAAGGGTTTTGCTTCTCCTGTCTAAACAACAACCTTTTCGCTTCGCAATGACATACGCTACACTCGAGGTACATTCCTCTCGCTGAGGATATCCGGGTATTCTCGAACATGCAGTGACTTCGATGATCAGACACGTCTCCAAGTGTAATCACGTGACTTGACCTTACTGCCAAAAAGTGTGAAAATCTTTATTCAAGAGTTATAACAATTCACTCCCGGTCCACGACATCAATTTCAGTTTTGAGTTTAATAGTTAGATAAAGGTTATGTGATTGAGCTCTGATTCGCATCCTAAAAATTTTGAATATTTATACAAATTGTCAGATATACGTACTACATGAAGTATATATGTCTCTAAACATATGCATATTTAATAATGAACTTGTTCATATTATAGAAAGTTGAAAACATATACGTAAATACTATCTATGTCAAGAAGAGGTGGCCGTGTATCTGCTAGTTGGGGTCTGCCGATCGTTGCCACTGTGTTCTATATTTTTCATCTTGTGTTCCCCTTTATATTTTTCTCTACACAAAAAGAAAATTGGTAGCGTGCTAGACCAGAGACATATATATGCCTCTGGCTAGACTATCCAGTGTCTTACCACTAGATCAGGACCACTTCGGTTTAAATATACCACCTCGGGCACTAAGTAGTGAACAGGATATTGTCATATTTAATCCTAATGAATTAACAGGGTATTCAATTTCCCCCAGAAAAACGGGAGTTATTTCCAGGACATCATCAAGCACCCTCAAGTCTGTATATGATTTTCTTGTATCAAAATCCAACTCTATTACATTTTACCGGCTGAAAATATAATCAGGGACTTATACAATATCTAATACAACGCCCCGATCAAACTGAACACAAAAACTAAATATCTAGGAAACATGCGTGATACTGCCATGTTCCAATTTTTTTCACTATACTTGGAGGTGGTAAATACAAACATTAAAGCATGATAACTAGTTGTCAAGTTTTAATTTTCGTATTTACCATCCCCCACCCCAAGTAAATTAAAAAATTAGAACATTCGTATTACCACGGTTGGGTATTAGCACGGTCTCTTACACGGCTGAAATAACGATTGACACTATGTCGATGCATGATGACAGAGACATAGACTACTTTCAAAGTAGTCTATGTCTCTGATGACACATCAAACACAACAACTTAATTTCTAGAAAAAAAAAGAGGAGTTACTGGCTCAGTTATGTGGCAGAAGTCACCATGGAGCTATACAATACATGAATATAAATAATATACTAGAACATATAACACATTACAAAAATATTTGATTGTAGTGCAATTACGATACCGACTTAGGACGGTCATTTAATTTGACAAAAGCCAAACAAATGGTGTGGTTAACCGGTTTACGGGCCCACCTTCCCACTCACCGTAACAGCAGATCAAAGGACGTACATTTAAAAATTTATAAATAATCCTCCATGTAAAGAACAAGGGTCAACAGGTATCGCATATTGAGAGGTCATAAAAATATAAACACGTAAGGTATTGTAAAACATATAATGGTATAAAAATATATGCGACATCAACATGATAAACCGTGCTCTTCCAGTCTGAAAGCGAGCTAAGACCTTAGATCTGTAGGAGTCCCGACTAACAGTCAGAGGGGACGAGGTTCAGGACCATGTCTCTTCTGAAAGAGGTTTGGACAAGACCCGTCATATAGTCCCCACCGCCCTGTTAGTCAGCGTGCAACGTTCAAGTAAAAGTCTGCATAAGGCTGTAGAGGGGACATATACAAGAATGATAGTATTTTTGATGATCTCAATATCATATTGTCTATTTAGAAGACGTTTGACTATTTTATTACATGATATAATAACGTTATCGGAGCCTTTTACTTTCCTTAGTATATATACGAGATCACCGTAAAAATTAGGATAGGAAATTCCATTGGATACATACTGTTGAAAAGAAATATTTCCAAATTTAGATGAAAGTTCTGAATAAGATCTGAAGAATTTGCCGAATGTTTTTCTTAGCTTGTGATATCTGTAACCCTGAGTTAAATGTTTAGTAGTAATTTGTAAATTTCGTTTATGAAAGTCCAACACATCGGTGCAGCCTCTGACAAATCGAACTAATTGGGATATATAGATACCATATGATGAGAGTCGAGGGACATCGCCATCCAAGTAAGGGAAATTTACAATAGGAAATCCAAAATCCTCACGTTTATCATAAATATTAGTATATATTAGGTGGTTGATAATTTTGATGTTTAAATCTAAGAAAGGTGTAGATTTATCTAAAGTATTAGCTTTATTCAATGTAAGCTCTGGTGGATATATTTCTGATATAAATTGTTCGAATTCAGGGTTGTCGATAACCAAAATGTCATCCAGATATCTGCAAGTATTTGACAATGAGGTCAAACCGTTTTGATTTTTGAATAGAAACCATAAAATCCCTCATAACAATAAAGAAATAAATCTGCTATCGGAGGCGCACAGTTAGTACCCATAGGAATCCCAACTATTTGTTGATATATCTTGCCATCAAATTGCACACAAATATTATTCATGAGAAAATCTAGTCCTTTACATAATTCCTTGCAAGTCCAGTATTTATATGAAGTATATTGTTTGTTGGAAAAGAATCCGGAGTTATTGGAAGTACATATATAAGAAACACAACGCGCTTGATAAACCATCGGGTATTACCAGAGAGATAGACTATTTGCAAAGTAAAGTAGTCTATGTATTTGTCACCATTCTGTCGGGCAGTTACTTATCTGCCCTTTACCGATAGGTGTCCCGATCGTATCCGCCATTACGTTACTGAAAAAAATTATAGAGATAGGAAAAAAAGACCTATGAGCGTAGTGGTCAAAACAATATTTGCGTTTATTAACGTTTAGTTAAAGGATCTGATCGGCGACTATGCTTGAAAATTAATAAACGTATTTGTTTTTATAGTCTATCATGAATTTCAGTTTTAAATTTAAATATGAAAAACCAGAGACATAAATATGTTTCTGGAAAAACAGACAAGAAACTTTCCTCCTTACAAAGAACTTGGTCACCCAATCTAAATATTGAATTATGTACTTATGTATTACAGATTAATTAGATAATAAGTATCAGATACATAGACTACTATCAAAACCTAGTCAATGTTTCGGCAAATATCAATATCAATACCTAGCTCTCCTTCTTATCCCTATCAGTTTCTCGATTCGACTCTAAGTCGAAATGGTGTATATCTTTGCAAATTGATAAAACCTGTAATACCAAGGACTTATAAACAACATTTATAAGTTTATAAGTCCTTGTAATACTTACATTAAATATTCAACTAAATATTTCATATATATATCATACATGTATATAGGTATAAGACTTTGAATGACCATGACAGAAACCAGCACGCCATTTCACAAACGAGGATTTTTCGTAACTTTTTCTCAGATGGAATATGATTTTAATTTTCGGTATGCAGATGAATTGTTGTATTCGTGGATAAGAAATATCATCATCTACTTAACTATTTTCAAATTGAGACTATCCGTATATGCAAAACCTGGGGGTTTCGGAAAATCCTTTCAAAATTCTCATATAATCTCTAAAGAAATTACCTGCAGTATTAGGCCAATGAAAATTGAATACAACTCTACAGAAACGGTACTTCGTAACCGAAATCAACTTGTCAAAAATAACTTAGTGAAACAACGGCGGATTTAGGGGGGCGGGCGGAGGGGGTGCAGTGACCCGAATTCTACCAAAACCCTGTTATTTAGTCCATTTTCGGCTAAAATTGACAAATTTCGTCCCTTGACCCATCGGCAAAAGGGTGCTGGATCCGCCACTGGATAAAGAACGAAGATCAGTTCACTATGCATTACTTTCCTGGTGTATGCAATGTTAATTAATTTGCTCCAATCAACATACACGTGTATCAATTATAGTCTTACGAATGATGGAGTTAAACAGCCGACATAAATCCTGTAAGTTGATAGTTTCTGGAAAGTCGCTTTCATTTTTGCCAAGGATACCTGGATTGAGATATTACTGACCACAGATGACAACATGGTTTTACACGTATTACACAATTCATTTTCTGTTAGTACAAGCTTAAACTCGATATAGAGACATAGATCGAACTAACAATTATGGGAATAATCAGAGACTTATGTCTCTGGAATAATTTAATTTTAATAGATCAGTACTAAAAAAGTACTAGAGACGTATATATCTAAATAGACGTCCCTGATTATTCATAAAAGAAAACTCGCATTATTAGCAATAAGACTGGATATATCTCCGTTTGCGTGAGGTTTTGTAAAGTAACGTTATCAAGGCAAATGGAAAATAGTCTGTATTTCAGTCCTAATTATAGGTTATTCTACTGAGCAGTTACCCAATAGTTATCTGCCCTTTGCTGATAGGTGTCGCGGTCGTATCCGCCATTACGGTACTGAAAAAGTTATCGAGATAGTAAAATGACCTATAAGCGTCGTGGTTAAAACAATATTTGTGTTTATTAACGTTTAATTGAATGGTCTGATCGGTGACTAGGATTGAAAATTAATAAACGTGTTTGTTTTTATAGTCTATTATGAATTTCAGTTTAAAATTTAAATATAAATCAAAGTACTGAGAGTACTGATGGAAGGTGATTAATGAAGAACACTGTATAGGCAACAATAGCAACGCCTAGCGTGGCATTATATGCCCGTCACTAAGTTTGAAGGGATGAATTTGAAAGTATAGGAACATTCTCACATTGCAAAAATTCTGTGAAAAACTATTCAAATCCATGCAGTGGGTAAAAGTTATGGAGTAGACAAAGATTTACTCACCCATCATATACAATGTGAACTTGACCTTGCATATATAACTTTGGTTCAAAATCAAGACACATCCTTGGGTCCTGGGCAACAATTCTGTGAAATATTAGGTATACTCAAATCTATGCAAGGGATACAAAGTTATGGCTCAGACAAAGATTTACCCATCATATGCATTGTGACCTTGACTTTGCAGATATAACCTTGGTTCAAGGTCAAAATACACCCTTTGATCCTGATCCTAGGTAACAACTCTTTGAAATATTACTCAAATCTATACAAGGGGTAGAAAGGTATGACACAGACTGATTTAACTATCACATACATTGTGACCTTGACCTTAAAGATACATGTATGACCTTTCAGTCAATGTCATGACACACCCTTGGGCCCAGGGCAACAATGCTTTGAAATATTATTCAAAGTCATGCATGACTGAGTAGATTGACAAATACTTGTTTTCACATGTGCTTTCCCACCCCACCCACCCCCTTTTTTGCAGTATTTTAATCCTGGATCCGCCACAGTTTATATCCTAAATGATATATAGAATCTGAATCTTAGCAAACCACAGTAATGCCCGCCCGAGGTAATACCTCGACCTCGACTGTCTATCACACGCGTGCATTTTTCCAGAAATTGATCCTTGCATTCTGTTTGATCAGGGGAAGGCTGACTCTAGCGTGAACGTTCCCCTTGAGGGGAAGGCTCACTCTAGAGTAGGACCGCCGGGCAAAGGGGGGGGGGCAGTCTGGCTATTGGGGGGGGGGGGGGGGGGCTCACATTGTAACACCGGCCATTCCGTTGATCAAAATGATAAGTTTACGCAATGTAAAGAATGTTTCCCTATCAATTTAATAGGGCCACGACTTACGGCTAAGTTTAGATATACCACCTTGGGTATTCAATTTCATTAATGTAGTTATTCCCAGCACAGTAAGAGGCATCCTCAAGTCTGTATATGATTTTCTTATATCAAAATATATCTTTACTTCATTTCCCCCAGCTGACAATATCAACAGGGACTTATATATCTAATATACATACCTGATCAAATAATTAAAGATTTCTAAACTGAGGGTTGGGTGGGATATGACCCTAGATTAATATCAAGATAAATGAATAAGATAAAAGCGATTATTTCATCCTTAATACATTTATATATTTATGTATATTGTATATATGCCTTTACATGAGGTCAATGAGGGGGTGTATGTTTAATGTCGAAAATAATGTTAAATTGATGGACTTGATGTATATTCGTAATATCATTAGGAGCAAATGGCTTGATTTGCAAATATGGATATTTGGAATTACACAGAGACTCAGGGTTAGATCCAGAACCTCAACAGGTATAGGAAGTGGGAACGTCTGCAAGGCCGAATTGGTCGATTTGGGGGGGGGGGGGTTTCAGGGGGCTTCCCCGAGAAAAATTAAAATACAGTGTATGTAAGCAAATTGAAAGCCTCTGTAGCGTCTTTGAACTGTATCTGACTCGGTTGTCCCTATCCCAGATAAGATAAACAGTGGCGGATTTAGGGGAAGCGGCGGGGTCGCTCGCCCCATCCCCGGCAGTGACCCAAAATGTTACCAAAACCCAGTATTTTGACCAATTTTCAGTTAAAATTGACAAAATTCGCCCCTCGACACCCCCTCCCCCGCAAAGGAGGCTCTGGATCCGCCATTGGATAAAACAGAACGTCAATTCACTGCATTACTTCCCTCGTATATGCAATGTTAATTAATTTGCTTCAATCAACATACACGTGTTGACGTGTAGTCTTACGGATGATGGGGTTAAACAGCCGACATAAATCCAATAAGTTTAATGTGTAATACGGACGACAGTTTCTGGAATGTAGCTTTAATTTTTCTTTAATTTTTGCCAAGAATACCTATGCTGAGATATCACTGACCACAGGTGATAACCTGGTTTTACACCTCTAACATAATTCACTTTCTGTTAGTACAAGCTACCACTCGACATAGGGACGTGGATCGAAGTAACAATCATGGGAATAATCAGAGAATCATGGCCCCGCTCGTGTATTACTCGTAGGAATGGTCTATATTTAAAGTAAACTTTAAAAACACGAATTCAAGAGATAGATAAGAAAAGTTATATAAAGCGATCATGATTGATCAAGTTGTTTGCGACAATAATTCAGATTCATACAGGTCGGTTTCAACCATGTAAACCAATTAGATTTCTGGGGTATACCACGCGCGTGATAGACTATCGGGTATTACCACGATCGTGTATTGCCACAGCCTGCTACCCGGCCGAAAAAAAACCCGACTGTTTACAGATTCAGAACCGATTTCTGAAGTTTCAGAACAGTTATTTTCATAATACAAGTATACAGAGACATGGACTACTTTCAGTAATCTATAAATAGTTATCTATGACTCTGGATACTCAAAAAGATAATATCCTTCATACATTCATCTGTCACGTGAGGATATATGCGCTTCGAAACATATCCTGATTTGAACTCGTATTCATGCCTTTCCTAAAACTTAAGCTACAGTGATTTTCCAATAAACGAATTTATAAAGTAAATTTCTTTGTCTATTGATTTATCATGCTCACTGAAACTTGAATTTTCAAAATATGCATCCTGGTCAGAATGCTACGACCAACTTGGCTTTCAACTATTGATTTATTATGCTTACTGAAACTTGAATTTTCGAAATATGAATACTTGTCAGAATGTTACGACCAACTTGGCTTTCAACTATTGATTTATTGTGCTTACTGAAACTTGAATTTTCAAAATATGAATACTGGTCTGAAAGTTATGTGGCAGAAGTCACCATGGAGCTATACAATACATGAATATAAATAATATAATAGCACATATAACACATTGCAAAAATATTTGATTGTAGTGCAATTACGATACCGACTTAGGACGGTCATTGAAGCCGGCGTGGCCTAGTGGTATCGCGTCAGATTCCTGATCGGGAGGCCGGGGTTTGAGTCCCGCTCTGGTCATGCCGGTGTCCTGTCTTTCGGATGAGACAGTGAAAACCGAGGCCCAGTGTCGTGGTATGCATGGCACGTTAAAGATCCCTCACTGCTTCGGGTGGGTCCGTTGCAAAGGTCAAAATTTGTATGCCCCGCATCAGGCAGATGCCGTCACCATATACGTGAAATATTCGTGGTGTGACGTAAAACAAAAATCTATCAATTAGGACGGTCATTTAATTTGACAAAAGCCAAACAAATGCTGTGGTTAATACTAATAGTCCTTCACTTAGTACCCCTATCCGTAGACAATGCGAAGAATACTGGATAAGATACTGCATTTACATATGGTTGCAATGATAAAATTAATAGCGTAGGAAATCTATCTAGTCCAAAGTGTAGCAATATCAATGTCATGGGTCTGTTCGATTACAGCAGCAGACATAAACGCAGTCGAAGGCATCGCTCTTACAATAAACCTAGTATACATAATATATCTCTTTCTACGCTTTTACCACAAGTAAATAAACAGTTGAGGAAGCCAGAGAAAATACATATATCGACTCTTCTACACCAGAATGCAGATTGAGCTTTCTTATTATAGACGTAGCCAAATTTCGGTTGTTCAATCCAGTTCGTCATACGGAGGAAATGTCTTCTAATTCTCATCGCTTTTTCTTAAATATAGAGAACACCGGGTATATCCTACTGCTATACACCCACCATTGTTTCTAAACTGTTTAATTACAAACAAACTTTGAAGTGCCTAGATATCAAACATCTTACACAAAACCATACCGCGTGTTCATGCTCCTTATCCAAATTTACATATAGTCCTGTTGGTCACGTCATCACTGGCGAGGTCAACATCGTGAACAATATAACTCTTCTTCAGCTTTTACCCGGGGTCCAAATTTTAGAGGGCCTAAAGCATTTAATTGGCGAACCAACTTCCGTATTGTTATGGATTCGGTAGAGGACTATGCTCGTAGATAGGCCAGACGTGAAGAAGTTGAGCTAGATACGTTGTCAGAATGGGTTAAAGGTGTAAGAGGTTTGATACTCACACGTATTAGTAATTTAAAAAGGAACATGAAGACCAGTCATCCGTCTGTCTTCGACGACCCAAGAGTCAAGGAAGAACTCGAAAGGATACATGACAAATATGTGTTAGTACCAGCTGATAAAGCTTCAAACAATATAGTTTTTATTTGCAAGGCGATTTATATAAATTGTCTTTTAGAGGAATTTGGGAAATCTACTGTTCATCCCACTTACACTCTCACTAGATGAAATTATTGATAACCATAAGTCAGTGTTGAGGTCCTTTAATTTATGCACTAAAGATAGTGAATTCGAGTTACCCTATTTATATTAGGATTCCTAAATTACACAAAGATCCGTATAAACATAGGTTCATTTCAGGATCCAGTAAATGCTCCATCAAACCTCTATCAGCCCTCCTTACCAAAATATTATCGGCAATTAAGGAGAAGCTTCAGACGTACTCCGATGTGATTTGTGATTTACTCTCGAAGTGGTGTTATTCAGTTTTGGATCCTAAAAACTCCAAAGAACTATTATTAAACTTAAAATCTCAAAATCTGACAACTATTAAATGCATTAAGACATGATTATTCTACACTTTATACCACCATACCTCATGATAAGTTGAAAAACAGGCTCTTTAGAATTATTGTTAACTGTTTCTTCACCAATAATGGATATCCAGATACATAGTTTGTGAAAAACCACTCTGAATCTAAATATAAGTACTCTGAAGATGGCATTACAACATGGCTGGACTTTCTGATTGACAATATATATGTGGTGTTCGGTGACCAGGTCTTCCAACATACTATCGGAATCTCTATGGGGACAAACTGTGCTCCTTTACTAGCCGATTTGTTCCTTTCGTCGTACGAAATTGACTTTATACAAAATCTTGTAAGTCAAAATAAGAAGCAATTGGCATTGTCCTTTAATTTTACATTCAGATATATCGATGATGTACTATCTATAAATAACAAAAACTTTGATACATACGTACATACAATATATCCCAAAGAAATTGAAATTAAGGACACTACAATATCCAATTCATGTGCTTCATATTTAGATCTGCTCATTGATATCGACCGAGATGGTAAACTTACTACATGTACATCAATTTTTGACAAACGTGATGACTTTAGTTTCCCCATTGTTAACTTTCCATATACTAGTAGCAACATTCCTTTATCACCTGCGTACGGTGTTTATGTATGCCAATTGATTCGGTATGCCCGAGCATCTGAGTATTGCTCTTTCATTTATCGAAGTCAACTACTAGGAGAAAAGTTACTCAAACAAGGATATGAGATATCACGACTTATGTCAACATTCCGCAAATTTAAAATTTAAAACGGGAAAAATAAACATCAATGACAATGTTTTATTAAAATGATTGATAGGGATATATAAAAATAAGTACTTCTTTCTATATTTTTATCTATTTATTTACACTGCATTTTTCGTACATTTCGGCCAGCATTTTTTTTTTTTCATTATTCATTATTCTTTTTTAATTTATTTAAATTTAATATTTGAAAAATGTAGTGTTATTATTGTAAATAAATAAATACATGTACATAAATAAATAAAGATAAATCATAAATATATAGATAAATAAAGTCCCCTGAGAAAGGTCGCTGACGGAAATGTACGAAAAAAATATGGTGTTTGTGTTATGAATAAATACATAAATGAATTTAAAAATGTCTTGTTCTATATGTTGTTCGTTTTCCCTCCCTTAATGCACATCTATGAAACAGCAATGTTAAGCAACATGCTACTGCTGTAGTTAGTTTATTTATTTGTTTGTTAGTTTGTATGTTTGTTTCATTCTTCTTTGTTTTTTGAGTCGATCAATGAAATAAGTGACATCGCGCTGGAAAATCCTGTGTCAATAATTTTGTTTTTTCTTGATACGTAATTCATGTGATATATTAAACTGCATATGTAAAGATAATGTTACAAAAGTAAGTCAGAAGTGGAACAATATATCGGTAAAATTATTTAAAGATATTCATTTTCAAATCTCGTTAGAATAATGGGTTTAAAATGATAGAAAAGAAATTCGAGAATTTTTTTCTTTTTGCCGCTAATAAAGTCATCACATTTATTATATATTAAAGGTCATAGACAGATTAAAGCGAACCATTTTAAGGGCTTATATAATCGAGGTGACCGTATAGAAGTTTTCGCGAACGCGACCGGCATCGCGGTAAGCGTTAGTGGTCTTTAGAGTTTAGCAGAATTTTCCAGTGGCGTCAGAATTTTTCAGGATCGTCAGCGGTTTTCACTGTAGACTTCAGAGTTTTTCAGTGTCGTCAGATTTTTGCAGAGTTTTTCACGTTCGTCAGTGCTTTTCAGATTTTTCAGTGTAGAATTCAGAGTTCTTTTGTGTTTTTCAGGGTAGAAGTCAGTATTTTTCAGAGGTTTGCAGGGGACAACGGGATTCCCAGGAGTTTTGGGGCCCAGTAGTGTTTGCCTCCTTTATTTAGTTTGTAAATCATCTGTTAATGTACGTGTCTAATTCCATTTCTTGGTCCTGCACAAATCGTTCTACCAGATACCTGGCAGATAAATCGGCATATCATAGGACTCCAACAACTTAATCCGGAACAAAAGTTCTCTCTATCATCAGACAACAGATAGACACTTACTTTCCACACTGTTCGAAAGTGAAGACTCAAGGACCCAATTAAAGGACATTGGTATGCACGAGGATGTTACTTATTATTGTATTTAAAGATCACCTCTATATCATATATCCAAAGGAACTCGAGATAAACGATACAACAGAGAGCAAATCTTCTACTTCTTACTTCGATATACTCCTACTAATTAGTGACGATGGTTCATTAGTAACCTCTCTCTATGACAAATATGACGATTTCAATTTCATTATTACCAACTCCCTTTTTTAGTAGCAACATACCGTCTTCTCCCACATATGGCGTCTTTATTTCAAAACTTACACGCTATGCCAGGGCATGCTCTAAATACGCTAATATCGTCCTGAGAACGAGGCTTCTTGCCACGAAACTACTCTCACAAGGATACATTGAGGAACGTTTAAAATTGTCACTGAGGAAGTTCTCGATATAGGGATCTAGTGCAATTTCAGATTCCTCTTTCAAGAATGTTAACCGATATTTTGGAACCCGACCATACAAAAAAACTACTTGATTTGACATACTATATATATATATATATATATATATATATATATAGAGCAGTCTGTGTCTGATTGTTCCAAACACCGTATCTTTTGTGGAGATGCCCATTTTGGGATAGGGTATCGGACAGACGATAGGAATCCGTGTCTTTATACTTGTCATGTAACTCGCCATCCAATATTACCACTTGTCTTGGCAGTATTTTTTTTTATTGGTACTTACTTATTTTATCACTTATTTGTTTTTCACTCCCATTTATTTCTGTTATTTATTTTCTTTGTCCTTCTATCTATAACTTCTTATCACCTAGTCTAATTACCTCCAGAAGGTCAATGCAAATACATTTTAGGGGGCGCCACTTGACCTGTAAGCAAGCTGTTAGCTTGTGTTTGGCTCATTTCCTATTAGATAGCGCATAGAGAAACGCTCAATATGTAGCCAGTTCAAGAAACCAGTTTTTATTAGACTAGTGCTTTGTATATATTTTCTATCTTTCTTTTCGTGACTTTATATTTATGTAAGTCTGTGTGTGTGTCCTGAAGAAGAAGCGGATTGCTTCGAAAATTTGGCAATTTTTAAATTGTTTTAGTATCGTTATCGCTAACCTGTGCTTATATATTGACCCCTTTTTCTCGAGCGATTTGCATTAACCTTTAATTGAGGTTGATCCGATACTTATGAATAGTGAATGTAGTTACAATTTCCTTTTTTGTACAGACATTTGTTTACGTGTGTTTCCGACACCAGAATTTCAGTTAAGCAAAATTTCTTGCCTTGAATGGAAAAATTTGACTTCGTTTTGTCTCCTCCGTGTGTTCATGCGTGTATATTTATGTATTGACCTCCTCGACTTGAAAGGTTGTTGCAGGACCTTTGAGACGGGTGTTGCATGCAACCAGCGGACGCTTACTCCTTCCGGACACCTGGTCTCACCTCGATTTTACTGGGGCTTGCATTTGTCTGAATATGACACTATTCACGATATTGTCCTTTCATTCTGTGGATTATGAGATATGGTTTACCCGCTAATACTTCTTCGTTTTTTACTTATTACGTTAAGAAATATATAATTTGGAAATGTATATTTCGACCTCATATGACCACGAGTTATATTAGCTTATATAATATCATGGTATCGCGGCAGGTGTGGCCGGTCAGTTGGGGATGCTTATTTTATTCATAAGGCCTGACCCTATCCCTGATTCTTCCAGGTATCCCTGATAGTCAATATCTCTATTTTATCTTGTAAAAAAAATCATTATTGACTACTGTTGGATACCTTAACACTTTACGTGTTCCTAATTTTGCTTTGCAACGACACTTTAATTAAATATTTTTATGATATTTTATATGTTTTATTCTACATTGCGTTATGTATGTCCGCGGCTGAGTTTATCATGCTGCTTAGTCAGAGTATTTCTTTTGTAATTCATTCATGCTGTTCACCATTCCGTAAGTTGTGTTTCACATTTCTATGAGTATAAAATACGAACGTATTTTTAATATATGCAGGAAACAATAAAAGCTTCTGACACCATAGAAATGTTAATGATACACTTATCTGAAAAGAACATCACAAAATCCTTTGATTAAATCAAGCAATCTTTATAATTATGAAGCACTTTCTTCCAGTTTTCTATTTTTGAACATCCGTAAGCAATGGCCAAATCAACACTGAGGAAACATGCCACTTAAACAAGTGTGATCTGACATTATTTTCTTCCTAATGGCAATGTTGATATCTTCTTCGGCTATAAATTTTATAAGTGCATATGTGTTTTTGTCCTCAAACATCTAAAATTTCTCTGAAATCATTGGAAGTGCTGTTTTCTGAATTATTACTTATCTTACCTTTTTTACAAAAGCTGATTTCATCAGATTCATATCTGTTGCTTCTCAATGAACATGTGTTAGGACAGACGTCCAGCCCGGTACACGTGCTTTTGACTACATTGTAAGTAACAGACCTACATGCGTCTTGGAAATGACATTCCTGGAAGCACTGACCTTGTCCAATGTGCATTTTCTTCCACAAACTTTTACCTTGAAGATAACAATGTAACATATTTCTTTTAAAATATGTTTGCTTAGTTAATATATATGTTGTGTCTAGACAAACAATCTCCAGCCGAAAGATGACAATTAAGCAAACAAAAGCCTTTAATCCTAAATGATGCCTTTCCATTTTAAGTACTCTATACATCTAGTGAACAAATTTAGAGGAATATTTTCTAATAGTGCAGAAATAACGTTTTTCGCAGAACTTGTATTCTATCCAATTATGACGTCATATGACAATGAAAAATCGAAACAATTCATTGGTAAACAATAAATAGAAAAGAAAATAGATGGAAAGAGTAGCCTCTGAGGGGATTGCAGCACAAACACATCCGGAAACTGGAATTGATAATGTGTGTAAAGCAATAGTCCGTCACTTCCAAAAGCCAAAACGGTATAAATGAATAGTTTTAAAATTCCTGATAATAAATGATGTATGGGAAAGTAATGTCACACGAGTGCTTTGTCTATAACACAGGGATGGGACAGGTACTATTGAATTAGCTAATACTATGCAGGATATATCATAACTTTCTAAGCAGAGGGATACATATCAACATGCAATCATGCTGCTATTGCTTCGTTTGTCTAATTCCGACATTCATGCTGCAAATGCTTCGTTTTTGTAATTCATACATTCATGCTGCTAATGCTTGGTTTTTGTAATTGATACCTTCATGCTCCTAACACTTCGTTTTTGTAATTCATACATTCATTCTGCTAATGCTTGGTTTTTGTAATTCAGTCATTCATGTTGCTAATGCTTCAGAACGCTGTGCTTTACTATTCTGTATGTATTTTAATAAATGAACGCTCATATGTTTTATATAATTGTGACACTTTTTTTGTTTCAGTTTTAAAGGTCAATCAAAGGAGTGAAAGGTTTACACATGAAAACTTGTATGATGCGGAGAAATAAATACCTTGACAAGCACACTGGAAATCTATCATTTCAAGCAACTACTGTGTACTATATTATATTGAAGTACTTAAAAACGAATTAAACCCCACTCATACATATGTGGAAAGCCCTACCTCAAAAGACAGCACATTGCACGATCACCTCATGACCATGTCCGACTTCAAAATTAAAACTGATAAATCTGATTTACCAACCATATATTGGCTCCCAAAACTACATAAAAGTCCATATAAATCACGTTTCATATCTAATTATAGCCACTGCTCTACTACGGTACTGTCGACGCATATTACGTCTGCTCTAACTGCTATAAAAGATCATATCAAATATTGTGATGTCACATTTCATAATAGTAACATCAATTACTTTTGGTCGATTAAAAATTCTCATGAAGTTATAGACAAACTTCTTTCGCTAAATTTCAAAGAGACTCAAATTTCTACATTTGATTTTTCTACACTTTATACATCTCTGCCTCATGATTTGATTAAAAGCAAGTTGCTGTCTCTTATACAATGGTGTTTTCACAGAGAATCTAAAACGTACATATGTACTTCCAATAACTCCGGATTCTTTTCCAACAAACAATATACTTCATATAAATACTGGACTTGCAAGGAATTATGTAAAGCACTAGATTTTCTCATGAATAATATTTTTGTGCAATTTGATGGCAAGATATATCAACAAATAGTTGGGATTCCTATGGGTACTAACTGCGCGCCTCTAATAGCAGATTTATTTCTTTATTGTTATGAGAGGGATTTTATGGTTTCTATTCAAAAATCAAAACGTTTTGACCTCATTGACAAATTTAATCATATTTGAAGATATCTGGATGACATTTTGGTTATCGACAACCCTGAATTCGAACAATTTATATCAGAACTATATCCACCAGAGCTCACATTAAATAAAGCTAATACTTGAGATAAATCTACACCTTTCTTAGATTTAAACATCAAAATTATCAACCACCTAATATATACTAATATTTATGATAAACGTGAGGATTTTGGATTTCCTATTGTAAATTTCTCTTATTTCGATGGCGATGTTCCTCGACTCCCATCATATGGTATATATATATATCTCAATTTGTTCGATTTGTCAGAGGCTGCACCGATGTTTTGGACTTTCATAAACGAAATTTACAAATTACTACTAAACTTTTAACTCAGGGTTACAGATATCACAAGCTAAGAAAAACATTCGGCAAATTCTTCAGATCTTATTCAGAACTTCTATTTAAATTTGGAAATATTTCTTTTCAACAGTATGTATCCAATGGAATTTCCCATCCTAACTTTTACGGTGATCTCGTATATAGACTAAGGAAAGTAAAAGGCTCCGATAACGTTATTTTATCATGTAATAAAATAGTCAAACGTCTTCTAAATAGACAATATGATATTGAGATCATCAAAAAGAGTATAGGTCTTGTATTTGGCCCCTCTACAGCCTTATGCAGACTTTTACTTGAACGTTGCACGCTGACTAACAGGGCGATGGGGACTATATGACGGGCCTTGTCCAAACCTCTTTCAGTGGGGACATGGTCCTGAACCTCATCCCCTCTGACTGTTAGTCGGGACTCCTACAGATCTAGGGTCTTAGCTCGCTTTCAGATTGGCAGAGCACGGTTTATCATGTAGATGTCGCATATATTTTTATACCATTATGTGTTTTACAATGCCTTACGTGTTTATATTTTTTTGACCTCTGAATATGTGATACCTGTTTACCCTTGTTCTTTACATGTGGGATTATTTATAAATTTTTAAATGTACGTCCTTTGATTGTTCTGCTGTTACGGTGAGTGGGAAGGTGGGCCCGTAAACTGGTTAACCACACCATTTGTTTGGCTTTTGTCAAATTAAATGACCGTCCCAAGTCGGTATCGTAATCGTACTACAATTAAATATTTATGTAATGTGTTATATGTTCTAGTACAGTATTTATATTCATGTATTGTATAGCTCCATGGTGACTTCTGCCACATAACTGAGCCAGTAACTCCTCTTTTTTCTTACACTTCTGAATTTTTAATTTTTCATTATTATTTTAATGGTAGGGGGTGTTTCTCTTTATCTCAATTAGTTCGATTTGTCAGAGGCTGCACCGATGTTTTGCACTTTCATAAACGAAATTTTCAAATTACTACTACACTTTTAACTCAGGGTTACAGATATCACAAGCTTAGAAAAACATTTGGCAGATTCTTAAGATCTTATTCAGAACTTCTATCTAAATTTGGACATATTTCTTTTCAACACTTCATATCTAATGGAATTTCCCATCCTAATTTTTACGGTGATCTCGTATATAAACCAAGGAAAGTAATAGGCTCCGATAACGTTATTTTATCATGTAATAAAATAGTCAAACCTCTTCTAAATAGACAATATGACATTGAGATGATCAAAAAGACTATAGGTCTTGTATTTGGCCCCTCTACTGCCTTATGCAGACTTTTACTTGAACGTTGCACGCTGACTAACAGGGCGGTGGGGACCATATGACGGGTCTTGTCCAAACCTCTTTCAGTGGGGACATGGCCCTGAACCTCGTCCCCTCTGACTGTCAGTCGGGACTCCTACAGATATATGGGTCTTAGCTCGTTTATCATGTTGATGTCGCATATATTTTTATATCATTATATGTTTAACAATACCTTACGTGTTTATACTTTTATAACCTCTGAATATGCGATACCTGTTGAGCCTTGTTCTTTACAAGGAGGATTAATTATAAATTTTTAAATGTACGTCTTTTGATTGTTCTGCTGTTACGGTGAGTGGAAAGGTGGGCCCGTAAACTGGTTAACCACACCATTTGTTTGGCTTTTGTCAAATTAAATTGCCGTCCTAAGTCGGTATCGTAATTGCACTACAATCAAATCTTTTTGTAATGTGTTATATGTGCTAGTATATATTTGATATTCATGTATTGTATAGCTGCATGGTGACTTCTGCCAGATAACTGAGCCAGTAACTCCTCTTTTTTCTTTAACACCTTCAGCAGATAAGTGACAATTCACCAATATTTGTAATTATACATGTTGAGCCATTGTTACTCTGCATGGCCGTGGATAAGCTTCTTATTAATAAATAGAATCACAAAATCGTCGCCAACAATGTATAATATAAAAACAGATAGATCATCACAAATTCCCCGCATTCAATATATGAAATAATCTGACAAAATATTAAAAAATCCCCAGAAACAATATATAATATTAAAGAGACACTATATGACGAAATCCCCACAAACAATATCTAGTATGAAACAGAATCAATATCACAAAATGCTCACATACCATATGTATTATAAAACGGACAAAATATCACAAAATCCCCACAAACAATATATAACATGGATGTATTACAGTATGTAATAGAAATGTAAAATTTTCTAAAAACCCATTTATTCTTATGTTAAATATTGATGTATTATTCAAATCGCGACTTCCTCTTCTAGACCCTGACACTATATCTGTATGTAATGCAGAATGTTCACCATCATTCTTTGCCGTGAGGGCTTCATTGACATGGCGCCAGTAATCTTAACGTTAATGTAACCAGACACCAGGATAAACCCTATCGAAAATATATGGGCTGGACTGAAATACCACATTCGGAGGTATACAAAGCCTGATAATCAACAAGATTTAATCCAGGGAATAAATGAATTCTGGGAAAGATAGACACCAGAAATTTGTAGTCGTTATATAGATCATTTGTACAAAGTGATACCAGTTGTGGTGGAAAAACAAGGCTCTGCTAGTGGATTTTAATTGATATTCACCAACACATTTTTTAACTAAACCCAAAATCTTTCCATAGTAGAAAAGATTCATGTCATTCTAGTCTCTCCTTTTTATTATGATTAATTATATTTGTATATCTGTGGTATGGCAAGCCTTCAATGTTTACATAAGTACCGTTACTTTCAGTTAAATGTAAACGTGTTGTAGTTAATCTAAATACATTTTATGCCTTATGTTATTCTCTACTAATTTACTTTCTATATCTCCATTGCAATACTTTACTTAATTTTCCCATGTTTAATATTGTATATATATGATTGACTTGATATTTTTATGTATTTGTATGTAATGCTGATTACTGAAAACCATATCACCATGACCACCAACTCATTATAAACATGCCTTTATTCAAATTATCGATGTTTATCTATTACATGTACGTACAACATATGTTCATATTCATCAACATTAAATTCAATGTTCCCATAAACATGCATTGATCTTAAGAGATGTGACCTTGGGTCCAAGTCATACTGCATAAGCATGTTGTCATGTGATGGGATACCAAAATCAGACTATCAAATACATATGACAATAACTGATACATGTAAATCATCTTAATTTTACGTCCTGTAGCTAAGATATCATTTATCACATCTATTTGACAAAGAAGATAATAATATTTAAATACTTTGTAAGTGATTCATTATTTATCTGGCTAAAAAAAGATACAATGATAAGAGAGATATTTATATACATTTCACATGTTAATCATACACAAGCTACATGCATATGATCAAGAAAAAAAGGACCCCTATGGATATCAAGCATGTATGTAGTTTACATATTTACAACTCCTAATGGCATTCATGTACATGTCTTCAAGATCAAAATAAAAATAGTAAACAAATGAAATTCACATTTCACCTATGTCCATCGTACATATATCACTTCTAACTTATTTGAGTAAATTAATTACATAATTAATGATAACATGAAAGTTTTCCATTGTTGTCCATGTCTTAATTATAATAAATAAATAAATATATATATACAGATGGGTGCCGTCCTAACATAACATTCACGTTAACGCGAAAAGCAGTCACGAGGACTGCTTTAGCACACGTGCTAGGACTGCTCGACCAGACGCGCTTGCGCTCCTTGCGTTAACGCGGGAGGAAATTCGCGTTAACGCGATTTATTCCCGCGTGCGTTCAGTCCAGTCGCGCGTTCACATGATTACATTTGTAATTCTCTTCACAGTAGTACGGATGGAGAAAATAAAAGGAATCGAATTAAATTACCTCAAATGTCGCCATATATACGTGCATTAAATATGATGTTAAAATGACACCCTGCATTAAGGGTTTCATATGTAATATAATAATGGAAATCATCGCGTAGACATGCACTCAGGTATTTATGAAAAACATCTTCAGTTTATACTATAAAGACTCTAGGAAAATTACATTCTAACTCTATTTTACTTGTTTATTTTTAATTAATAAAATTATGTATTTATTTCTTATTTATTTATTTATTGATAATTTTCTTATGTATTTTTTCTTATGTTTTTACAATTGTATTTTTTTTTTAATTTAGCTTTTTTTCATAATATATGGATACCATGATTATTATCGTTATTATTCTTTTCATTAATTTAATTATTATTATTATTGTTATTGTTATTATTATTATTATTATTATTATTATTATTATTATTATTACCCTAAAATAAGAATAAATTTCATTATATTCAATGTTCGGAAAATGTATTCAATATTTTTGATAATTCACCCCTTTACTCGTAAACGTTTTATTTAATTCTAAATAATTATCTATATGCATACAGTAATCTGTTTTCATATTTAAATATACAATGTATATATCGATTCTCCTTTAAATCCTTTTCTATATAAGCAAGCGAACGTGGCTGTCGGGCACGTTCACGCGGCAGCCAAACGCGTGAACGCGGCAGTTCAGCCGTTAACGCAGTCTCAACATTTAGTTCACGAGGAAATCTGCGTTAACGCACACGCGTGTGCTCAGCAGTCCTGAGCGCACAAGGAAAGCAAACTTCACCTTAACGCGACGTTAACATAATGTTATGTTAGGACTGCACCTCACTGTATATATACATGTACCATAGTCTTTAGTGTGTTTTAGTTTGTTTCAATGATTTTTGTTTAACACAGCAAACAGAAACTCATTTCTAATTAAGTATGTCCTGAAGGTCAAAATGATTTCTGACATAACGATGAAATACCTAATTTGCTTTATCAATTGCTCTGACAACATCAGACCACATTGGTTCATGGTCTGCAGGTGAACATGGGAAATGTTGAAAGGATGCCATTTTTATTGCAGAAATCTTCATTTTCTCTATTTGGCCTTTATTCTGTATAGCAGAGGAAAACACCTTTCCATTAACATTCTTATTTAAAACATCTTCACATGAGCACAACTGTCGAAACAAATTTACAGCGAACTTCCTTCTGGTATTAAATGCGGAGATGGTTGTCTCATTAAGGATGCCTTCAGGTATGTTTAGTCTGTGGTCGATAACTGGAGCTGAAGGAAGTTTACCAGAGGCAAGGGCATCATTGATGTTGGAAGGTTTTTCTGCTAAGATGGTTTTCATGCTCAGCTTCAGGAAGCTGGGGTTTCTAACCACAACTTTCTCTTTGTTGCTTGCCTCTGTGCACTGGTTTTGATCCGGTGTTATTGTTTGTAAAGGCATATCGTAATTGTCGGAAAATGTTGTACCTGGTGGGTTATTTTCATCATTATTTCGATCTGATGCTTGGAAAATACTGTTAAGAGAGTCTGTTGTTGTTGGAGACACTGTAGGTAGTTGCAACTGAGTACTAACTTGTGAAATAGGATATGATTGGACAGTTTGCCATGTCTGCAGCAAAGACTGTATGGAGGCAAGGACTGATTTGATATTATCCAATTGTTCCCTATTCTCTTTAAGTTGTTTTGTATTTTCGGACACACTTTTTTCAATATCGCTGTAACCTAGTAGTTCTGAAACATTTAAACTTGTCTCAATAGATACATCTTTCTCCTTTGCTCCAACTACAATTTCAGTTTGGGTTCCTGTGCAGATGTCTCCACCAGATGTTGAAGTGGTTTGAGTAGAAACAGCATGAGATTGAGGTTGGTCTGGAGTGGTCTGGGTGCAAATGGATACAGATTTTGTAGGCTGGTTGGTTTGTGTCATCATTGAGACTTTTTGTGCTGACAGGGTCTGTGTTGTGTTTGTTGTACTTCGAATCAAAACAGTTTGAGTTTCAGTAGATCTTTTGCTTTGTTTAAACTGTTGCACTGTCATTTCCAATTCTGGGGATATTTTGTAATTCGGGAAAGATGCTTCAGAGGTCTCAATGTTAGCAGAAGGTTCTGATGTTAAGGCAACAACTTTTATCTTTGGTGCTGTTTTAGATTGAGTCACTGTTTTCTGAAATTAATACAAATACGGAGGTGTAGGAGATACAAGTACTTCATGGTCATAGTTAATAAGTGACCTTAAGAAACTTTTGTCCAAAAGCACATAACCTAAATAACATTTTGGTGAAGTATGATCAAATTCTGATGAAAGGTGAGCTTGAACGAACGGATTGACACATAGACAAGACAGCGATTATATGCTTCCCGAAAGATTTCAGGGAACTTTAACAAGTCGTGACCTTGATCTTTGATTAATAGACATTTCTCTCATTGAACATAATGTAAGGGGCGCAAAATGGTAGTTTTTGCCAGGATTATCATTACAATGTTAATGCTAGCATAGTGACATCAGAGTAAAATGATGCAAATTTTCATGGCAAATTATTGTATGTCTGGAATGGAATGAAACATAAGATCAATAGGAAAAAAAGTCTATTGAAATCAATTTCTATAGGCATTTTCCCATTTGATAAGCATCTAAGTATCTATATATCTACATCTGGTTGTGATTGGACAAGTTTCCAGTGAAAGGATAGAATAACGGAAGAACATACAAAACAAACACTTAATGCACCTGGCTATGACTGGAGAAGGCATAATACTTGAGATATCGAATTTTGACTCTATTCAGATGGTAGTAGGTTGAAATGATCAACTGAATATTTATTCAATTGGGGAATAGATTTGCCATACTTTGATTATACTGATCAAAGCGAGTGCATAGCTCAATTAATTAGGAGTTTCACTTGTAGACGAGAAGTCCTAGGTACATGTCCTGTAGATGACTCTTCGAATTCCTGTTTTGCAGATGTTGCATTTTAGACATGGCATGTAAAAGTTCCCTCTCTGCTTTAGGTTGATCAGTTGCAACTAACTGAGTAAAAAGCCAAACCTAACTTCAACTCACCTCTTCAGGAGATATTTTTCTCCTTTTTGCTGGAGTTGGCTTTGAACAGGTTTCATCATCATGGTGAAAGTAATCGTTTATTGATTTTGCAAGAGATTCTTTATTATCTGCAAGATTATACATATGCATAGTGAATAAGTTAATCAGGAACATGAATTACATTTATATAAACACTTCACTTCAAACTAGATGTTGACTTTGAATAAAAACAGATCTCCCCCACTCTCAGACTCTTGGGTCAAAGTGATGTGAAACCTTTGGGAAATGATCAACATTAAAATATGAAAGTGACAGAATAAACTGTATAAAAGATATAGCCAGGACAAGATTTGTGACAGATGAACAGATGACAAAACCATTAAGTCTCCTACCATTAGGGGGAGACATGATTCCAACAGAACAAGAAGCACTTGTGTATTTCATATATTTCATTATATTTAAACTAGATATATATGTGTGTGTGTTCATTTCAACCTAGGTTTTAATAATTAACAAGCAAATTCAGAGAATTGTCATGGTCAAGGTCACATAATAAAAATGTTGATACCAACAGATAGGTATAGCAATTAGGGACACACATGCCAAATATGAAGGCCCCTAACTTGCAGTTAAAAAGTTATGACCAATGTTAAAGCTTTTTTGACAAACAGTCAGACAGACGGACAGATGGATAGACAAATGAGATTTGAGACTGACAGACAAATGAGATTTAATGTCCCCTCGCTTTCGCTAAAAGCGGGGGACAATAAAATGTTCACATGAATTATCTGAATCTTGCTGTAAATTCTTTAGAGAAAGTGTAGTAACCATGAGGTGAAAGAAACTGATATTATAATAAGGAAACTAGAAACTTAGGAAATTAGATGTATCCATTGAATGCAAAATTTTTCAAGTATGTGTTTTTTCAAGGGCCATAAATCCTGTTAAACTTTATGTACAGTATTCCCCTTACAATATGAACATCATGACATCTACATACTGTGATATTTGTTTGTACCAAGTTTCATTACAAGAGTTGTCAGAAGACAACATAGTTTGCTCATATGGTAGTATTATAGGTGGTTTGATGATACTTATCACAAAGTTAAATTTACCTGCAAATTCTATGATGAAAGCTTCTGTCACTTTAGCATTCCATATTACTTTTACAGGTTTATTTCTAGTCTTTGCAAGTACAGCTGGATTCCCAATAAGTTTGGAAACTGGTGCAATTCCTGATGAATCATCACTTGGGAAATGTAGGGCAACATATGCTGGTACTTTACCTATAAATATTTTAAACATATGTGAATGATTTCTAGGAATCTGACTGTGATACAAGTAAGCATCAAGTCTCTTAAAATATATGTAATATATCTATAAGAATATTACTCTATAGCCATACAAGGGTTTTAAAGAACCCCTGCCAAAGTGTAATAAATTTCACAATTTTTGTAGAGGGTTTCCAACCATGCATCCATGTGTTTTTAAAATAACTGTCATATATCAAAACGCTTTTTAAGACACTCTTGCAGATCACTCTGATGTATTCAGATTCAGATAAACTAATGTGAAAAAGTTTGTAAATGAAAATAGCATCTGAGACCTACTTGTAAGTCATCCAGCCAAGGATCCACCTCTTGACAGATCTGGTACAAAACAACAATAGGGGACCTTAAGAACAATAGTCTTCACAAGTTTCAAGAAAATCATTCCATTAGCTCTGAACACAACATTCATCAAAACTTATCCTTCATAACCCCCCCCCCCCCCCTCCTCACATTCCCCCTCTTTTTAAACTTTAGACAAATTGTGAAAAATCCATGAAATGAGTTTTCTAATCCATTTCTTCTAATTGCATATACATTGTATTAAAGGAAAAACAAGAGGCCCTATATCGCTCACCTGAGTGCCTAGATGATCAGTCATGCAGGAAGGAGAATTCATTTATTTTTGCATTACTGTGACTGAGTCAACGCAAATGTTGAAAATATGTCCAAGTTTATTTAACACCAGAATAAAAAACAACACTTTTTTGCACATCCATTCAGGTGATTTTGATACTAAGCATTTGCTTTTTCTCTGCAAGATGAGATTCAGGGCAACAAGTTAGTCATTTTCTTTAGGTGAAGCCTTCTGTTGACTGATTTCATCTGGGTCATGAACAACAATTGTTTAAAATATTGTCCAGATCCAACAGTTTTGCAGAAAAAGTTGAAAATGTGACAAATTACCAAACTGCCCCCCCCCCCCTTTTTTTGAAAATTCTTTCACTATGATACTCCTTACCATACTTATGATCAATATAGTCATTAAGAAATCATCAATATCAATGAACTGAAAAACATGACACTTTTCTGCATTGAAATTACTAAGTCCAGAAACAGGTCAAAAAAGCATAAATTTCTCTTTGACGGATCTTAACCCCAAACACAATTTTTGATAACCCATCTTTATAGATTGTAAATGCAATAAGTTCCCCCATTTATGTACTGGTTTTGGAGGAGAAGATTTTTGATGAAGAGTACCGTTTTCGGCACCTTTGACCCCGCCCTGGATTCACCCCTCAGGGAATCTGGATCCCGAACACTAAATAATTTAGTAGGGTACATCATTTATACAAAGTTTGATCCACATCTGCAATGCAGTTCCAGCGAAGAAGTCGAAAATGTGAAAAGTTAACAACAGAAAGACAACGCTCTATGACTATAGCTCACCTGAGCCTTTGGCTCATGTGAGCTTAATAAGAGACCCAAGTGGGCCTATATCGCTCACATGAGTACCTTGATGATCAGTCATGCATGAAGGAAGAATTCATTTATTTTTGCATTACCTTCACTAAGTCAACACAAATGTTGAAAATTTGTCAAATTTTATTTCAGACTAGAATAAAAAACCCACTTTTTTGCACATCCATTCAGGTGATTTGGATATTAAGCATTTCCTCTGTCTCTGCAAGATGTCATTCAGGGCAAGAAAAACGTCCAATCCCCCCGCCCCTCCTTTTTTTTGAAGTCTTAAACTTAAAATTGCCTAATTTCATATGTTGAGTGTTGAGAAACATCTGAAAACTTATTTAGATGTGTAAAGAAATGAAAAAAAAAAAATTTTTGACCACAGCTGGATTTGAACCGCTTCTCTCCATATTTCAATTACCAAGTGGTATATGTACCATTGTGACACCTACATTTTAGACATGGTGGCATTATCTGTTAACCAATTTGGATGAAATTTACCATATTGATAGAGGACCTTTAGTACTTCAAGTATTCCATGTTTCATTAAAATATTTAATGTGATTTTGTAGAAAAAGTCTAACATGTGCAAAATGGCCAATCCCCCCCCCCCCCCCCCTTTTTGTTTTTTGGAAGTCTTAAAAAGTTCATAAAAAATCCAAAAATTGAGATAATGACAAAATTCCATCACAATAATATTCCTTACCACAATTATGATCAAAATAGTCATAAAGAAATCATCAATATCAATTAACTGAAAAACATGACACTTTCTGCATTGAAATGACTAAGTCCACAAACACATCAAAAAAGCGTAAATTTCTAATTGACGGATCTTAACCCCGAACACAATTTTTAATAACCCATCTTTATAGATTGTTGAAATTCAATTAGTTTCCCTATTTATGTACTGGTTCTGGAGGAGAAGATGTTTGAAGAGGGGTACTGTTTTGGGCACTTTTGGCCCGCCCTGGATCCATCCCTGAGGAAAATCTGGATCCCAAAACACAATTTTAGTAGGGGACCTTCAGTACATCATTTACACAAAGTTTGATCCAAATCTGCCATGTAGTTCCAGAGAAGAAATCGAAAATGTGAAAAAGTTAAAGATGGACGGACAGGCCACGACGACGGATGATGGACAGCGCGATATGACTATAGCTCACTTGAGCCTTTGGCTCAGGTGAGCTAAAAAAGAAAATCAATACAAAAATAATGCATTGTAAGTCTCATGTACCTACAAGGTGAAAAGGAATTACCCTAAAATTGGCAAAACTACATAAAAAATTGTCAGAAATTCATTTACCAATGTGAACAAAAAAAAAACCTCACAGATCTGACTGAAATTGTTGTAGAGGCCTACAGTTATAACAAATATACCTAGTTTGTCTTAAAATCTGTTAGACAGTGTAGGAAGAGTAGTGAAATAATGTGAAAAACGTAGTATGACAGACAAATAAGCTAAACACTGTGTAATCAAAGACTGTAATGCTCACATTGATACAGTATTTTTCAAACCAAAACAAAAAAGAATAAAAGAAGGTCTTATAAAACATTGTAATCTTGAACTGAGTCACTAAAGCAAAAATGTAGGTCAGATCACGGATAGGAATGCAGACACTGGGAGTATAGCATTAGCTCCTCTAAATTTTGTTGAGGTGATCTTAAGGCCTGGCAAATTTATTTTACAATCTTTGAAGGGTAAAATATTTATTTCCTTGATATCCTGGGACAGATTATTTATTTTTTTGACTTTCTTGTTGCCAATAAATACTTGTTAATATTGCATTGTAATATACGTTAGTAATTTACTTTCTTATGAAACAAGAAATTTGAATGGCCATTGAAAGCAATTCAAAGCTTCATAAAATGGTTTGGTTGGTTGCTAGGAGCAACCAGCTATGCGGATATTTTCCTCTGATCTTGTTGTTACAGTTTAAAAAAGAATATAACTTTGATAATTCAAACTGTTCAAATTATTCTATAGTCTTTAATTAAACTATAAGGATGAACTTTTTGCAATTTATTGAGATATAATATGGTTTGAGGCGGTGCATACTTTTTTATAATCCGCAAAGATAAATTATACACGCAGGTTTTGTTAGCATGTAATTATATTGGAGTCACTTCCTTTGTGAGAAGTATATTTGTTCCTAAATCATCAAAATTATGTAATTAATTTCTCCAAACTAGGGATACTTCCTGTACTTTTGCAATATTTATGCTATGGGGTATTAGACAAAGTGTAAAAGTTTCTAAAGAAGTGTAAATATTTACAACTTTCTAAAAAAGAATCCTCAATCATTAAACTTTGTATGTATATGAATATGAGGTAAAAATATAATATATCTTCTATACTCTCTCTCCTATCCTAGTTCAGGTAGTATTCAATGTTATGTATGAAGTCATGCATGTATTTCACATGTATTCAAGAGTCTATTTTAAAGTACAAACTTCACTTATCTAAAATAATAAACCAAATGTAGTTATCAAGTATTTGAATAATCATGAAATTACATGATTGATATGTTTAGCTATGACAGTATTGTTTTCTTGAATGTAATTGAATCAAAATAAAATATATTTTATTGGAAGCAAGTGGGACTTTGAAATCATTTTAATATAAAAGCGTTTTCAATAGAATCAATACATGTATACAATGTAATACCAATTCAAGTTCAATACATATGTATCCAATTTAATTTTTCATAGATAAGGCATCATATTTTGATATTGCTGAAGAATTGATTTATCTTCAATATTTGTGGGGTATCACTATGTCTGATTTCAATAAAGTAGGTTAGATTGTATAAGTAGATAAAAAAAAAATATATGCAGTGGCAAAACCCAGATTTGAGAAAAAAATGGAAACTGGACCTTACAGTTCATTATATAATTATCATGATATACTCAATACAGAATATTATAAGTTAAATAGCATCAACAAACACAAGCAGATTAAATGCCTTTGTTCACTGTTTTGACAAAATATAATTATGACATATCTAAATTGATTATACATGTATACTTTCTAAAAGTTACAATAACCAATAAATACAATTAAATTTAAACGTAACTTGTGATTTACACCAATTTGACCCACAGTGACTATAAAAAAAATGACAATGACATGCACATGTACATCTACACAGTCACAATGATGATAATAACATAACACATACATGTATGTAGAAGATTACTTCTACTATGTCGTTATTATAACTAAACGTATGGAAGTAGAAGTTATTTACTGTTTATCTTTTTCTTTTACGGGTTATAACATAAACGAAATGCAATCAGTTTCTTAGGGACGTCCAATTTTATTCCCTAGAGCACAGTTCCAGACAGCTGGAGCACCAGGCTTATAACTCGAAATTAAAAACATAATTTGTTTATTTTGGTATTTCATGAAGTCATGTTGTGATAGTTGCATCTTTTTCGGTATCACATACATTGGCTTTTGATATCATGCACTGAAATTTCTTTTACTCCAGTACTATACATGACAGCATCAATCAGTGAATGAGTTTCATTTGTGATTCAAAATTGGCAGTACCTTTTACAGTTTTAGTTTTACTCCGCAAGGCAATTGCTAACCAATTAATTCTCCATGGTCTTATCACTTCTAGCCAATGACATGCTCAGTATAGTTAGATATTGATTTGTTTGGGCATTACGGTTATGTATTTTTAAAGAAATCTTACCAAGATATAGTCTAGTTACCGAAGTTTTACAGTAGGTCAATCCAATCACCGAACATTGTTTTTAGCAGTGTAAACACTAAAACTCGCAACGTATTAAATCATATCCGGTGCCATACTCGCAGATAAAATGTGCATGGCAGAATTATGATCATAGATCTAGAATCTAAATACATTTCGTGTATTTCAAAAGACATTCATATGGATTCATATTATTTTCCTTTACGACAAATTTCGACATTCTTATGCGCTGCCGGGTTTGAGTTCGACAATTAATCGAGTTTGTCCTTGAAGTATACAATTTGCTTTTGCCAAATTTTACTAATTAAATGTGTAAATCAAAGAAAAATTACTTACCACAAGTCTGTCTTTTCTTTGGAGGCATTCTGGAATTTTCTCACGTCTTGCAGTATCTGGTATTTTGTTTAAACTGACATCAGTTGTATATTTACAGGTGTTTTTATTCATTATGATGCCGTTTTACCGAAGCCACACATATAACATGTTATTTAAAAATTACATTCCTCCTAAAGGGCTTCATATAGCAAATAACAGCTAGTTACATGTACATGTTAACATATAACAAATGAAATTACCGGACACACATGTTGTAAGGCAGTCATGAATGAGTACATTGAAACTAGCAATTGATTTTGTGTATCATTATTATTATTTTAGATCATTTTATTCATTTATTTATTTGTTAACTTAATTAATATATTTATTTATTTCCTTCATGCGTTAAATTTGTCGACATTCATGTTAGGCAAGGGAACGTGGCTGTCAAGCGCGTGAACGCGGCAGTCAAGTGCGTTAACGCGGTCTTGAAATCAAGTTCACGTGGAAATCTGCGTTAACGCAGACGCGTGTGCTCAGCAGTCCTGAGCGCACGAGAAAAGCAAACTTCGCGTTAACGCGACGTTCACATAATGTTATGTTAGGACTGCACCCATCTGTACATCTGTAGGTTGTCACACACTCCACTCTTTTTTATGAAGAAATTTAATGCTCTCAATTTTCGAAAAGTCGTTAGTTTGAAGAAATATAAGAGGCATATTAAATATGAGGAGAATCCGGTATATATTATGTAAAGATGATGGATAAATCCAAACTATAAGTCTAAAAATCATGAAACCAGAGGACATACAAAATCAGTGAAAATGAAAAACAAGTGGAAAATAACAAAATATGTCTATTTGAAGAGCATATGTGAACCCCTGTGATGGAGTGAGATCAGGTGACTGGAGAGAGTGAGCATCTCCTGCTTGCTAGCAACATCCGTCACATATACCCAGTAGAAAGAGTCAAATCGTGTAAATTCCATATGTATTTATATATGGAAAAGTCAAAGTAGGTAACCTTCTAGTATAGAAGGTGTCAAATCTGTGTAAAAGGATCGTAATCGGTCTCAGTCCAGAATATCATTTAAAAGTCTGGATAACGAGATATCATATGGAGTAATAAGTGTCTCCTAACGACCGTAGAAGTTCCTTAGGGACTTTGCTAGTCTAGCACATATATAACCCTGGTTGAGCAGATTAACTGAAAGTCGCCTAGCCCTCAGAACAAAGTCATTGTAACTTGTACATACTCTAGAATAACGTCCTAACTGAGATATGAATACGCCGTATGCTGGCGATGATGGAATGTTATCCTATGCTTAAATGGTAAATTCCATACGTAAAACAGACAATTTGCGAAGAGAAGATTGAGAATTGTCCTTCTTTAAAAAGAGAACCAGTAAACCTGGTGCAAGAAACTTAGTAAGAAAAACAGCATTCCTATAAAGTATGAATAACTTTACAACAATTTTCCAATTTAATTGTTTACAAATGCCCAATTACATTCTATTGGAAATGTATCGATTTTGTATCTTTCGTCTGGTAGTGGTACGCGCGTGACGTTATAGCTGAAGCAATCCAAGATACTAAAGACAGTACTCCAAGTGGAGCAATTGCTGAGAGATTAACGGTCTGGACATATAAGCTGGAAGTCGCGCGCTCGAATCCATGTCGAGATTTTTAACATTTGTTTTATTTTTCGTGGGTAAGTTTTCTGTTGATTTTTTTCTACGTATAGGTAAATGACAAGATCATATCCTAATCTATTATCGCTTGGATGTACAGATTTTCTAAAAGAACCAGTGAACTTGGCTAAAGTTCAAGGTGTGACGAAAATAAACATTAGTACTGTTTTAGAGCTCAATCAACTGAGGGAATATTTCAAATACTCTTATTATGAACTCCATACATTGCTTCTTTAACGTAAGACAGAATCAATAGATAGTTACTAGCAAACACAAACGGTTAAAGACTGCAAAATCAGTATCCAGTTATAAACAAAAATACACTCAACTTAATAAAAGCAAGAGTATGAAAGGAAAGCATGCATTCGAGGATTTCTTCTGTACATCATTTGATTACGGGCTGTTGTTATCGTCATGTAAATCTAGAAAACGAGCAAAATCAGAATCTTACTGCAGTGAATATTCGGTTGACCTTAAATCAAGCAAATTCGAATTAGACTGGAGAGAAGAAAACCGTGTTATTACAGAAACTTCGAAGGACGTTTGTTCGTACTGGAAAAAAGAGGCAGGGAAATTGACCATTAAATATCAGGAACTTATCCAGAAAATTAATACCGAAAGGATAGCGCGTGACAAAGTAAAGGTGTAACAGAAACAACTAAAAATCAAACAAAGGGACAAACAATTTATTCAGTTAAAATACTGAACTGAAAATAAACGTCTAAGGGAAAGGGTGCGTTACTGGGAAAATCTTAGTAACAAATTTGAGCGGCTATTGGAAGAATCAAACGCGCAGTTTGATAATGAGAAGGAAGAACTGTAAACTAGAATTCATGAATATGAACGAAATCTAGAGGAGAAAAAAAGCAGAGATAAACCTTATTAGGGATGAACTGGAAGGCGTAGATATTGAGAACAGGGGAGTTTCTTTAAACAAAAGAATGTCAAAATGGACAGTACACGTACACAGCTAGCCAGATCTTTGTGTCATGCAGTTGTTGGACCCCTATGTATCGTTTGAACACGTTGACAAAGATTTCAGAAATGTACTTGAACTGTGTGATGTGAAGGTACAAGTCAGCCTTCCCAAGAAAGACTACATGGAAAAAGTCAATGCACGTCGCTTAGCTCTAAGTCAGATTCACGCAGCGAAAGTCATCGACAAAGCGGATATTTGTACTTTATACAGTGACGAAACTCGTAAAAATGGACATTCGTACGGTACTTTCGCCGTCACTGATGAAAACAAAGAACCAGTTGTGCTTGGTTTGCGTCATATGTCAAGTACAGTTTCTTGGACCGAGCTAGATACTTTAAAGTCTATATTGGATGATGCTCACTAACGATGCGAGACATTATTAGCCACAAATGATGAGGTAAATATGCGAGTTGAAATTCTGCGAAAAATAACATCAACCATGTCGGACCGTGTGACCACAGTGGTGTCCTTCAAGGAATTGTTACTCACATATAGATCGGATCTAATGAAAAGCCACATTGACAATTTTGATCGCATGACCCAAGGAGAGCAACTAATATTGACTAGAATGTTTACCTTCTATGTTAGAAGTTCTAATGTTAGAACTAATGGACGGCATATTTAAGCAGTGGGAATCTACACAACTTGGAACAGTTACAAGAGTCTGGGATACTTCAAGTTGTCCGAAATGTCAGCAAAGCATTAGCACCCGGTGCCGATAACAAAAACGATGCTTATTTAGAATTCACCACATACATTAGGAGGAAGGGTATTCACAACTTACAGATCAAGTGGTTTCTAGGCAAGCATTTTAACATTGTGTTCCACAACGGGGGTGTCATTTATTGCTTAAGCGACCACATTGTCTCATTCTTGGAGGATGTCAAATCAGAAGGAAAACCATTGTCACTAAACTGGCTGCTTGGGTCCATTTATCCGACCTCAAGGTGAACGAGTATTTTGTTGGACTCAGAGCATTAGGCATTTTATCAAATTTATCGGTGCGCCTCCGTGGCAACTTCTAGAATGCAAAACGATGCACATACTTGACACGAACGGGTATTATCAAGAACTTGTCGAATAATTGAAGTGTTTTGCTACAAGTGTAGAAAAGGCGGGGAAACTCCTGACAAGAGAGTACGTCCCTTTCACGGTGGAACAGAAAAAGGATGACACATGGGCTGCACTTGTCACCCAATCAGATCGGGATGCATTGACTGTGTTGTTATTAATGCAGATGTGTGCTAGGGTGTACAAAATGCTAAGGGAGAAAGTGAGGGATCATTTGGATGGAAGACAATACCACAACAAAGATGAAAGCCTTGAGGTCAGTGCTGCAACACAACACACAACTTCCGGAATGGGTATTTGGTTACTTGGATTGGCTATAAAAGCAAAGACCAAATGCAACGAGACTTGCAAATGAAGCGCACATAGTGTTTCAGGTATATATAACAGCTAAATACATAGTCAATTCTGTTAACTTTTGGACCGACATATGTTCTGTTTAATTGTTGCTTAATTATCATGTATATTTTAAATTTGAGTCTGAGCCATTAATCTGATAAAATCATGTGTGATATGAAGGAAGGAAATGTTGACTCGTCTTTGAACATTTTTATTTAAAAAAACAGGACAAAAATTCCATATCATACATGTACATGTCACAAATTTCCAGATATTGAAATATGTTTATCAACACTTATGCAATCATAAAACATAAATAATTTTATGCATTATTCTGATAGTATGATCGGGGCATACTTTTATTCTGTTTGTGATCGCCATAACTTTTAACCACAAAGTTTAGAATTTCCAAGTGTGGACTGCATGCTGTATGCTGTACATTTATTAAACTTTTAAATTATTTTAAGGTGAGTGACATTGTAAGTAACCTCGACCTTTTTGCTAAAATAAATTTTTCGAACATTGTTTGACATAAAATGTTTCACACACATCTTGTTTAGTTATGGAATACCGTTATAAATTTTATAATAATTTTTAAAATATTATACTGCATAAAATGTTCTTATTCCGTATTATAATTTTGTATCATTGTGTAGGTGAACAAGACAGGTGCATGGCTGACACGAAAGTCTGATGAAGAAGTGAAGGAGCTAATGGATTGGTCCAAGAATGTTCTGCCATCCGTTATGCAGAAGGAGATACAAAGGATCCAGCAGCTGAACGATGAATTAAAAGACTCAACAGAGATAAAAAAATACGAGTGAGGCAGAAAAGAGAAAAGGTCAGGCGAGAGAAAGAACAGCTCACAATTCTACAGGATGGTCTGTTGAAATCAGAAGATGAGATGAACAGACGGTATGTTGGTCACAAATGCGAGTTGATATTTCCATTGTGTCAAATTTTATATGATTATCACACTATTAACGAAACTCTGAATTGTACGAGAAATATTTCGGAGAACAAGATGTGTTTGTGAAACACTATGCCTCCGGCGACAACAAAGTCGGAAAAAGATACTTTTAACATAAAGGTCACAGTAAAGGTCACAATGTCATTGACCCTGGTGCCCTTTGAAAGGGCTTTAGTAGTTGATTATTCATACCAAATATGAAGTATCTATCTCTCATGTTTCAAAAGTTATGGTGAAGGTTAAAGTTGACAACAGACAAACAGACAGACAATTCAAAAATAATATGCACCCGATCATTCGATCCGGGGCATAAATAATCGGTTCCGTTTCAGTGTTCAGATTTTGTCTTTTATAGTAAGACTGTCGATAGTTTGCTTAAATTTTTACTGTCTTTTAACAGCATTTTCAGCAATATTTCAGCCTATAGCGGCGGGTCATGGACGCAAAATTTCCAACAATTCTTGACCTTGCTGCTGTGTACCCATGCCACGAGTAGTTTGGGTTCTGTAACGTAAAAAAGTCAGTGATATGGAAAAGTAGTCCAAGACATGATGACATAAAAATACAAACGAAGCATAAAACGGCATTATTGTCATTTCCAAAAACGTTAACAGAATGAATGAAGTTATGATGGATATGCTTACAGATTGCAAGGTTGTTCAAAGAAGGTGACGACAGAGAATGTGAAGGTCCAGATCAAGTTCAGACCACTCGTGTTGCAGCAGGAAGCCAACAGGGAGCTGTTCCTTCTGACACGCTGTGCAGAACGTGTTCTGACTGTAGAAAGGCTGAAACAAAACTTGTGTACCTTGATGGATATGGCGAACAGAGGTACGCTGTCCAGAGTCTAGTGTTTACTCAGGTGGTTCGAATTAGAAAACAATAAATAGTATACATCTTATGAATAGGGTAAATGCAACGACACAAAAGGGCATGTGACATTGGTGAAATTTGAATAACTAAAACGTGAACTTGCTTTTGCAGTTTGGTAAACGTACAACAGACAGACTTACGGACAGACAGGTGAACAGGTGAACCAGAACTTTTCATATATTTACAAATGTTTACATTTATTTTCAGAAGGTGGAAGAATGATTCAATGAGTGATTCATACGACAATGAAGACGAAAACTATAGAAAGAAAAAAAATCTATTTGAAATATTGATTTTATTTATTCAGAATTAACAACTAAACGCATTTGAATACATTTGAACTCTAATGTTTTCCTGAAATGTATTTTGCACTTGCTGTTGAAAATAAGGTTCCAAGAATGACCTTGACGTTTGGTATGTGACCTTGAACTTTCATATGCGACTTTCTTGTCTCATGACCAGTTGTTCTACCGATTGTGGCCAATATTGAATCGTAAACCCCCGTTCCGCTGTGCCTGTAATACATCCAAATGGCAAGTTCAGCTTGATGCACAAAGTGGTTACCTTTGTGACCTACACATCTATATGTGGATGCCTCAAACAAAGCAGTAGGGGCACATTATCACTGTTATCTATCTTGAAATTGTTATTTCTTTATTTTTAATCATAGATTTTAAACATTTATCCCATAGGAGGGAATGTTGGTATTAGTATATAGTAGGTTTGTCTTGTGTAATATGTTGCAAACAGAATTCCAGCATAATGGGGGAGAAAACTCCACCCTGTGGTACATTACAGAGGGAGAGCCGGCTCTCTTATGGCTTTATAAACTTGTCCTGAGGTGATCAGTCAATATACAACACTATTGCTTTGTATTCCTAAAATGTCCAGTTTGCTCCAAAGTAGCTATATTATGTCTCGTAAAGTCTTGTAGATTATATTTGACGTATATGCTATTTTCCATTGAAATACCTACCAACCTTTTTTAAAATAAAACAAACCCCTATACCCCTCCATCCCCCAGAACAACAACACTCCCTACCCCAAAAAACCAAATAAAAAAACCCCAAAAATAAAAAAGAAAGAAAGAAAGAACGAAAGAAAAGAATAGAAAACAAAAACAAAAACAAAAAACAAACAGCAAAAAAAAAAGGGGGGGGGAGCAATTCTTCAGTTTTCTCTTTTACTATCTAAGTTATCTAAATTGACACCCAAAAGTTAGTTTTGAGATTTATATTGCGTTTAAAATCTATAATCTATAGTACGAAAATTAAGCAGCAATATATCTACGGATTTATAGAAGAAAGTAAGTATAAAAATATCAATGTATTATTTTGTGAATTTTTTCAGTAAAACGCTTCAAACCATAAAACATAATGCCTAATTTTCAATAGATAGTACACATTTGTCAATAGATACTACACATTTGTCAATAGATACTTCACATTTGTCAATAGATAGTACACATTTGTAAATAGACACCTATACATTTGTCAATAGATAGTACACATTTGTCAATAAATACTACACATTTGTCATTAGATAGTACACATTTATCAATCAATACTACACATTTGTCAATAGATACTACACATTTGTCAATAGATACTTCACATTTGTCAATAGATACTACACATTTGTCAATAGATACTACATATTTGCGAATAGATACTACACATGTGTCAATAGATACTCGACATTTGTCAATAAATAATACACATTTGTCAATAGATACTACACATTTGCCAATAGATACTCCACATTTGTCAATAGATACTACACATTTGTCAATAGATACTACACATTTGTCAATATATACTACACATTTGTCAATAGATACTACACATTTGTCAATAGATACTACACATTTGTCAATAGATACTACACATTTGTCAATAGATACTACAAATTTGTCGATCGATACTACACATTTGTCAATAGATACTACACATTTTTCAATAGATACTACAAATTTGTCGATCGATACTACACATTTGTCAATCGATACTACACATTTGTCAATCGATACTACGCATTTGTCAATAGATACTACTACACATTTGTCAATAGATACTAGACATTTGTCAATCGATACTACACATTTGTCAATAAATGCTTCACATATGTCAATAGATACTACACATTTGTCAATAGATACTTCACATTTGTCAATAAATACTTCACATTTGTCAATACTACACATTTGTCAATAGATACTACACATTTGTCAATAAATACTTCACATTTGTCAATAGATACTACACATTTGAATTAATTTTATCCCGAGACAGTATCTCTCTGTTAGTTTTCTTTTGAATGGGAATACGTGTATATAAGTTCAGAAATTAGAACAAAAATTATTCCTTATTGATATCTGTAAGCATTTAAGTTCTACAAGTCGACCCAGGTGGTGTTAATTCTTTTAAATTTGTTTATACTACTTTGGTGATCTGTTGAAAGCAGTTTCAATTTTATTTCTGTTGAAGGGAAATTAGCAAATCAAAAGCTCGTAAACAAAATAGAATTATACGAGAATTGATTCATCTGTATGAACATAGGAAGTCACCCAATACCTGAATAGCAAGATTGAATTAACGATCTCTGTATGTGTAACTGCATATTTCACGGTCTACTAAGCACACAGTACTGATTATGATATGGGTCCTTCAGGGCTCTACTACATAAAGTTATGTATAGATTAAATAATATTATGACTTCTTATCTGACTCACCTTAATTCGACGCCGTCTTGTCTTTCGGATGAGAAAGTCAAATCCCCAAGATTCCGTGGCACAAAAATAGTCCTCTCTTTAGTTATTATGGAAATGCGAAATATTAAGGGAAAATGGCGATGAGATTGTTTGATACAATTGCCTTAATTCAAGAGAGCAATATTAACAAAGACACTGAAGTATTTATGAACGTTCATATATTTGATATTATTATGACACATTTGATTCAGCATTAAATTTAATCAACATAAAGGAAGACTTTCTTATGTTTCTTTTCTTATGGTGAATACACATATAATGCGGAGAAATACATTGTAAATAACTTGAAAAGCAAACCGGAATCTTTCATTTCCAACGTCTATTATCTAGTAACATTTTCATACTTATCTCTTTTATTTCTTATTCTTTCTCTTCTTTTCTGGGTGTGTGTGGTTTTTTTTTTTTTTTTCTTTCCTTGGGGGGGAGGGGGCTTCTATTTTACACCTTTAGAAGATGAGTAATAATTTAACATTAAATGATAGTTGTGTCAAAAAACACATTAACCCATTGGTGAAATGCTATATTTATATATTAATGTGCATACTTAGTTTTCGTGTATACTTCTGAGATACAGCTGGGTCAAAGGTCTTTTCTACTTTTAATCGTTCCATATAGTGTGCCTCCGTGCATATACCACAACGGACAAGCTTCTCATAAACTGATACAATATCACAAAATACCCACAAACATTACATAATATAAAACAAACAAAATATCATTAAATCCCCACAAACAATATGCATGTATAATATAAAATAGAGATAATATCGCAGATTCCCCACAAACAATATGCAAAAATGAAGAAAACTGTATAAGTAGATAACATTTTCCTAGAAGTCTACATTTTTACTTCCGCTAAATATTGATTTATTATGCAGATCGTACCTTGGTCCACTAGACCTGGGCACCATAGATTTATGGTTTCCGGAATGTCCATCATGATGCTTTTGCTGTGAGGGCCACATTGACATAGCGCCAGCAATCTTAACACTATTCTTTATGAAGGATTTTTATGCTCTTAATTTCCGATGATCAAAGGTTACTATTTTGACGAAATGTGAGAGACATATTAAATATGAGGAGGACGCAAAGTCTATATTTGTATTTTGCTGGCTAGTATGGAGTTCTATTGGGAGCGCTCCTTCCTGTTCCGATGCATATTTCAATGTATTCATGCCCACTGATGGGGATTTCCCGATAGATGTTTGTATGTTTGATGCACTGGATTGTCTATTATCAACTTTTGTAATATGTTGCAAAGTTAAAAATATAATGTTCCGGTATCCACAGGTACACATGTTAACTTTGTAAACATCAACAGGATCTAAAAATGTATAAACATTCTCACTGATAGTGCATATTTGGAAACCAACAATATAATAGGTGTTGTGTCAGGACATATGATATAGTTCATATTTCTGAAGCCCTCCCAAAATATTCTAACAAGAAAAGAAAAACACATAAAAATGGAAGAAGAAAAAAATATTCATCTATTTTAGGACATGTACGATGCGAATATTTGGTTTATTCTTTGCGTCATATCTTTGGATTGAATACTTCAATACCCAAAAATGTTACTGACGTACAGTTGGGGTACAAGAGAGATTAGTAAATATGCCCAGAAGCTTGTTAGTCATGAGCTTTAGCCGTTTTCTATATAAAGTCATCCCTATCAAATTCCCACCACACACTTCAATTTTGGTGGAACAAATTTTAGAAAAGATAAGAATATATTACCATGAATTATAAAATTTGAGCTGTGCTGGTTTTAATGATGCTGTTTCAAGTACATTTGTCATACGGGAGTCTGTTAGCAGAGTGTAGTATGTATATGTATTTCAGTTATTACATCGATAGATAGATAGATAGATAGATAGATAGATAGATAGATAGATAGATAGATAGATAGATAGATAGATAGAAAACAAATGAAAAACCAGCATTCAGAACAATGCAAAATCAGCCGAAAATATAGAAAAAATCCATTTCCGAACGCTGTTCATTTAGGTTAAATTCCAATAACAATTTTCTGGTAAAAACAATACAAAATATGGATATAACAGGCACCACATTACTGTGACACCCACAACGGTGTACACGATTTTCCATTTACAGTTTTTAGATATAAAAGTAGGACATCTGCCAATGAAATGTGAAATACGACAAATTATCTTCAAATGTTTTTCGGGTTAGGGTTAGTGTATGCAAGCTTTATCATCAGGATTGACAATAACATTTCTTAAACAAAGTTGCGGTATAAGTTTAAAATCAATGACTTATACAGGTAAAAGATAAAGCAAACCGGAATGATCATATATACCTACATAAACGTTGAGTAATAAATCACTTATTTATTCTATTTATTCTTCGATTTCTTATTTAATTATTCCGTGTTTATTTTTTCTTATATATTCGGGTTTTTATTTTATCAAATTTGTATCTATATCTATATCTTGAGTTTTATTTTTATCAAATTTGTATCTATATCTATATCTTGCGTTTATTCGTTTACTTATTATTTATTTTAATTTATTAATAAATATATACCCATGGTGGTGTAAAGTGATCAAGAGGTTCAAGTAGCGGAGGTGGTGTCTATTCGATTTCCTGTCTTTCCCCGGGCACCTGATCTCACTCCATCACAGGGGTTCACATATGCTCTTCAAGTAGACATATTTTGTTATTTTCCATTTGTTTTTCATTTTCACTGATTTTGTATGTCCTATGGTTTTATGATTTTTGGACTTGTGGTTTGGATTTATCCATCATCTTTACATTTAATATGAAACAGTGGATACCGAAGCCCCGTATCACTCTAGACGTAGCACGTACAATATATGTATTTTAATTTTTGATTTCTGGGTCCGTACTGCCTATTAAGCATAGAGGTCTCGTAGATATCATGCATGTCTATAGCTTTCACGCATGTCTATAGCTATTGAAAATTTGAATGATAATATATAAAATCAAAATGTGAGACATATTTCTCCAGGTTTGCCGTATTTTGGGCTTTAGATCTCAACATATTTTGAACTGAGAATAAAAAGGCAAATAAATAATTAGGAATGAATCTAATGTGCTTTCGATGGATGGAGGTGTATCACATAAAAAATGACGGAAAACATCATGGGCTACGCGCAATCAGAGACATGTCTCATGTCTATAGCGCGATGATGCAGTTTTCCGTCTTTTTTATGACTTTCTTAGGGGGGGGGGGGTTTTGTTCTCCGAATAGTAATAGAGGGTAAAGCTCTTCGAGGTCTTCCAAAGCTCTCCGAGTTACTATCGAGATTGCATCGATACACAGATGAGCGGGATGTAATACATGTATAACCGTATCTACATATTCCCAACTTCTTTGACAACAAAAAATGCACTATTAATGATTATATTGACAAAAAAAGAAACAAAGTATGGAATATTGTTTAAAAGAGTTTGAATATGAAAATTTCTTTCCAATTAAACCTACATAATAAATAGGAAAGAATAAGAAATATGTAGGTTGAAATTACTGTTTCTATCACTATAATATACACAACCTATCGTATAGAACACATCAGCATGAAACATCGCAAACTGTAGATATAAGTGTATTGTTCAACAACTGATAAAGTCGTCCTCTGCCGACTCCTCCTTTTAACCTTACCTTGATAATATATCATTTGAGAAAGTCTTCATAATAACAGATTTTAATTATACTGATTCTTAAGATAATTAGGTGTAAAGTCGTTCACGCCTTTAATAAATCAAATCATTGTACATATTTCGCATTCCCTGCAGACTCGTTCCACCTTTCAAGCACATTACTCTACATGTACATATTCGAAGCACATTTCCTGCACAGTGACACAAAACAACTATAGAAAATAATCTCTAAAACGCATTGTACATTCTGTACACATTCGAAGCACATTTCATGCAAAACGAGATAAAACAATTAGCTCATAAAAAGTCAGCAGTTTGAATATCACTGCTGATTCATTTAAGTCATGAAAATTGAAATATCGGTAACTTGATACGGGTTATGACCAAGCGCTACCCGACAATTAGAAAATGACCGGATGGTAATCCTCCTCATACCTGATTAATGATATATGTATAATATATATAAGATTGACGACAAATGCGTGGTATCTTATCTACTATCTTATATAATATGACTTACATTATTATCATCATCATTATCATCATCATCATCATCATCGTCAAAGTCATTATATTTTAATATCACCATTCCAATCAATATTTTCGTCGTCGATTTCGTCATCAAATATAAAACCTCTCCCTCCCGAATGGGACACTCCTTCTGAGTAAATCTTTCTTCTTTTCTGACTCTGAGTCCTCCGAGGTAACCCTCCTCCTTCACCAGCTCCTCTCACTTCCATGACTCCTCCCTCTCAACCTCTAAATGTCTGTGTTATTCTAGGGCATGATCTCTTTCACATTTACGGACGAAAGTTACTTTATAATTAGAAAGTTTTCAGCAAATTTAGAGATTTTGACAGAGGAAATCATCAAATTTATCAAAGGTAAATAATCCGAGTCATTTAACAGCATACATTTTAACAATTAAATCTACTGATTAAGGATAAAATAAGGCAGACAAAAATGGTTCAGTAAAACTTTGTCATGATGTAAAGCCTGCCGAATAACAAAGAAGAAAAATTCCGCCTTGAAGCTCTGTTAATTAAGCGTTGATGCTCAAGGCAATATCTTTACAAGTGTGCTGAAGGGCCCAATACAAGACACAAGATCTTGGAATATCAGGAACATACATTCAACATCGAACACATTTAAATATTTTTGTACTCATTGATATGGGTGAAATGAAATAATTCTAATTTTTGGTCCTCTTTAGTTTGAATATAAAATTACTGGAGAAGTAGGGATAACAGTGACTGCTGGACACACATTGCTGAAATCTAGATAAAGTATCTAAATAGGATGTATAAAATTTTATAAAACTCTCTCGAGCATTATTGTATTCCTAACCTTTGGTCAATAGCTCAATAATAATGTAGTATGGCAAGCCAAAACGTCGTTACATGCTCTAAGAAATCAAACCAATACAGAACTATTCCCCATATTACGGAGATGAATTTATAAAAGTACTCAGCTACTTTTTCTCCGATTTCGTATATTATATTATATTATATGTCTTATTTCTTATATTATATTATATTTCTATTATATTATATCATATCATATTATATGTCATGTCATATCATTATAGAATCTATTTTTTCAGTAACTGAGGGCATGTACCTACTTTTACGTTTACGGTAGGCATGACTTGCAAAGAATATCCTGTAAATCAATGCAAACTATCCTCTATGGCAATCAGCATCTGTATTAAAGTGTGAACATTAGTGTTTGTTCATGGTTTAAAATCTATAAGTAGTAGTAGTATTAGTAGTAGCAGTAATCAAGAAACTAAAAAATGAAGGCACCTTTTCACCTTCTATAAACGCTATATAAATGATGTTTTTCAATTTTTTATTTTGTTCATAAAACAATCGATATGCGTATTATAAACAGAGTTTCTTGGAGAGTGAAATATTTTTAAGTAGACGATGTCTACTGTCTAGAACTAGATGAATTTGTTCTATATAGAAAAGAATAAACATTGAGTGGCGATACGTCTCTCTTTTGTAAATATTAACTTATCTATCCGGTGTTTTTATAATGTTTGAGGCAAATACCTATATATCAATAGATTATTATTCATTTGAATTATGTTCCCGGGACATTGATTAGTATCTTTGAAAGGAAATATATAATATGATATGATAATATGATGCGGGAGGTATTCGTTTAAACTAGTCGAAATGCAATATTGGGTTGGTTTTCCTGGGAGGAAATACTTACTGGGCTGGGTTGTCCTAGGAGAAGATCTATACGCGGTGATATTCCATGCTACAACACCTGGACCACAAGATCAGAAGCAGGGTACCTTCATCCACTGAGTTATAACGATTTTTCTCTATTTTGAATCCCACCCAAACAATGTTACTGTGTGTTCGGTATCTGATTATCTTATTGTTGACAAATATGATATCTTCCGCATACGTTTATATGGATATATATGTGCATCCTTTATCTACAAATACACCCCACTGGTGTCAAATTCTTTTAAAATTCTTGATGACACTTGCATGATCCGTTTAAAGCAGTTTTATATTTTATTTATATTTGAGAGAAATTAGCAAATCAAAAAGTCGTCAACAAATTACATGTAAGATGATATGAGAACAGACTCACCTGTATGAAAAGTAAAGTCACCCTCGACCTGAATAGCATGATAGAATTACCGATCCCTGTGTGTGTAACTCCTTATTTCATGATCTACGAAGCAAACAGATATGGGTGCTTTAATATGGCAAGCCGGTGAGGCCCAGTGGATGAGGTGCTCGGCTCGTGACTTAGAAGTCCCGGGTTCGATTCCCGTCCTGGCCACACCGATGTCTTTCGGATTAAACAGTAAAAACCGAGGTCATGTGTCACGGTAGGCGTAGCATATAAAAAACTCACTCACTCCTTCGGGAGGGTCCGTTGTAAAGGTAGAAATTTCTCTGCAATGTATCAGGCAGATGCCGTCACCGTATACGTTAAATAACCGTGGAGTGACGTAAAACAATAACAATCAATCATTCTTTGTTATGGCTTTTTATCTGATGTATGACCATAACGCTTTGGTGTTCGGTCTTTCGGATGAAAAAGTCTAGTTCAAGTTTCTGTGTCATGAAAAAAGTCCTCTTTATTGTTACTATGGAAATGCGGAAAAAATAAAGAAAGAAAGAAAGAAAAATGGCGTCGAGAATGTTTGATATCATTACCTTAATTCAGGAAAGCAATATCAATAGAAATATCAAAATATTTATGAACGTTCATATCTTTTATATAATTGTGACACCTTCGATTCAGCATTTAAGAAAAAAGAGGAGTTACTGGCTCAGTTATGTGGCAGAAGTCACCATAGAGCTATACAATACATGAATATAAATAATATACTAGAACATATATCACATTACAAAAATATTTGATTGTAGTACAATAACGATACCGACTTAGGACGGTCATTTAATTTGACAAAAGCCAAACAAATGGTGTGGTTAACCGGTTTACGGGCCCACCTTCCCACTCACCGTAACAGCAGAACAATCAAAGGACGTACATTTAAAAATTTATAAATAATCCTCCATGTAAAGAACAAGGGTCAACAGGTATCGCATATTGAGAGGTCATAAAAATAATTAATTTGAATCATAGTAAATGAAGAGTTACTCATTTTTCTTTTCTTATGGTGAAAACACTTATAATGCAGAGAAATAAATAACTTGAACAACACACCGGGAGTTTTTCATATATTATTTATATTCATGTATTGTATAGCTCCATGGTGACTTTTGCCACATAACTGAGCCAGTAACTCCTTTTTTTTTCTTTCATTTCCAACATGTACTATCTACTAACATTTTCTTATTTATCTTTTATTTCTTTTTCTTTTTCTTTTTTTTTTTAATGATGAATCTTTTTCTTTCTTTTTTTAAGTGGTGGAGGGGGTCTATTTTACACATGAAGGAGATGAGTAACAATTCAAAATTCAACAATATTTGTGTACCTAAACACATTAACTCATTGGCAAATTGCTATATTTATACGTCATTAATGTGCACACTTTGTGTCCGTGGATACCTCTGTGATAAAGCCGAGTCAGGGGGGTTTTTTTTCTGCCTTTATTCGTTCAGTGTAGCGTGCCTTCGTGCATATACTACAACGGACAAGCTTCTCATAAAATGACACAATATCAAAAACTCCCCACAAACATTACATGATATAAAAAAGACTCATTATCACAAAATCCCACCAAACAATATATAATAATAATAATAATAATAATAATAATAATAATAATAATAATAATAATAATGATGATGATAATAATAAAAAACCAAAAATAAAAAACACCAAGCACAATATCATAAACTCCCCACAGACATATAACTGATTAAACTAATATAATATAACAAAATCACACAAACAATATGCATGTATAATATCAAATAGACATAGTATCGCAGATTCCCAAGAATAATATGCAATGTAAAAGTAAATTTTACAAGTAGATAAAATTTTACTAGAATTCTACATTTCTACTTCCGCTAAATATTGATTTATTTTGCAAGCGTGACATGCTCCTTCAATCCATATACGTATCCGGGAGAGGAATGTATGTCGCCACTTAGGAAAAGGAAGTTATTAATAATGAAATGAAATCGTCTCGAGAAAACTAACGAACCATCATTACTAATTGATAGTAGTATATCGAAGTATGAAGCAGAAGATGCGCTCTCAGATGTATGTTTTATATTTTATTATGTTTTACAAATTACTACTAAACTTTTAACTCAGGGTTACAGATATCACAAGCTAAGAAAAACATTCGGCAAATTCTTCAGATCTTATTCAGAACTTCTATCTAAATTTGGAAATATTTCCTTTCAACAGTATGTATCCAATGGAATTTCCCATCCTTATTTTTACGGTGATCTCGTATATAAACTAAGGAACGTAAAAGGCTCCGATAACGTTATTTTATCATGTAATAAAATAATCAAACGTCTTATAAATAGACAACATGATATTGAGATCATCAAAAAGACTATAGGTCTTGTATTTGGCCCCTCTACAGCCTTATGCAGACTTTTACTTGAACGTTGCACGCTGACTAACAGGGCGGTGGGGACTATATGACGGGCCTTGTCCAAACCTCTTTCAGAGGAGACATGGTCCTGAACCTCGTCCCCTCTGACTGTTAGTCGGGACTCCTACAGATCTAGGGTCTTAGCTCGCTTTCAGCCTGACAGAGCACGGTTTATCATGTTGATGTCGCATATATTTTTATACCATTATGTATTTTACAATACCTTACTTGTTTATATTTTTATGACCTCTCAATATGCGATACCTGTTGACCCTTGTTCTTTACATGGAGGATTATTTATAAATTTTTAAATGTACGTCCTTTGATTGTTCTGCTGTTAGGATGAGTGGGAAGGTGGGCCCGTAAACCGGTTAACCACACCATTTGTTTGGCTTTTGTCAAATTAAATGACCGTCCTAAGTCGGTATCGTAATTGCACTACAATCAAATATTTTTGTAATGTGATATATGTTCTAGTATATTATTTATATTCATGTACTGTATAGCTCTATGGTGACTTCTGCCACATAACTGAGCCAGTAACTCCTCTTTTTTCTTTTATTTGCAAAGCAAAGGAACACAAACACTCCGCCTGTAGTTCTAGTCACTCCGATCTAATGTATTCCAAAGGTGCTATTAATCATTTTGGGATATTGATCAATTCATTGGATATTGATAAACGACATTTTAGATAACTTGAAATCTCAGGATGTGTCTATCGTTAAATTTATCGAGTCTTACGACCTACCACTCATAATAAAATACCGATTATTTAAAAGTATTCGTGTGTTTAATATCAAAGAAAGGTTCTAGAAGATACAAGTACATATTTTTTGTTGTCCAGACACAAAGTTCAGATATGCTGAAGAGGACTTCAAAACATGCTAGTGTTTCTCATAGACAATACACATATTGTACTTGGTAACCAAGTATTCCAACAAAGTATCCATAGGGCACTAAATGTTGGCCGATTTATGCTTTTTCATACAACACCGACTTTATACAGGAACTTTAAAAAATACAACAAAAAAGATTGGCAATGAAAATTAATGCTACAGTCAGATATATTGATGATGTATTTACTTAAGATAATGAACACTTTCAAATTTTTTTAAAGGAACAGTCTGATTCCAGCAACAAGTATACAGAAAAAGAGGTTATCCAAATGTTAGAATTTCTTATAGATCATATTTTTATGATATTTGGTGGGAAAGTGTTCCAACAAATTGTTGGCATTCCTATGGGTACTAATTGCGCGCCTCTTCTGGCCGACATATTTGGTACTCTTACGAGGCAGAATTCATACAGATCTTCTTAATATTGATAAAGATTGTGAAAAGTAAAACTAAATTCTTCACTGTATGACAAACCAGAGGACTTTAATTTTCCTATTGTTAACTTTCCACATGTAGTAAAATTCCTCTATTACTTGAATATTGTGCGTATGTGTCTCAGCTGAACCGATATTCTAGATCTTCTGACTACAGTTCCTTCATTCCCCGAGGCAATTTACTTGTCAACATTCCACAAATTTTACAGACGATACAAAGATGCTGTGTACAATTATCGGATTTCATTGTCATGTTGACTTCATTCTTGGTTGAAGATGTTGTTTATCATCTAGATTGTAGTAGATTCTATCCCAATAACTATACTAATCGTGATGTTTTACCAAATATATCTACGGTATTATACCGTCTACTGAATGTGACTTCGAGTTTATAATAACTCGACTTATATTATGGCATAACGTCGGGTGTGACCGGTCGGCAGGGGATGCTTATTCCTCAAGGACCTGATACCACCTCTAGATTGCTTTTGCTCATATCTTGTCTTTTTATATCGAAATTCCGACGCAATGTTACGGGCTATCTTATTGTACTTATATAATATGGCATGTCAGCAGGAACAATGATAAAATTTCCCTGAAGCCAAGAAAAGTTTCTAACGGCGCTGCAGGCAGGAAATGTAGACTGGTGTTTGCTATTACAGAAATGAATTATTGTCTTTTGCAGGAATCTTTCAATTTTTCCTCTCTGGCATACTCTTCACATGAGTTAATAATAAATATTGAAATTGTGAATGACGGTGGCTATCTATATTTTGTACCTATTCTTAAACGGGTTTTTTTATTATTATTATTATGAACAATATATAGCTCTCCTGTCACAACATGGCCATATGGATTATATTTAGACTCAGACGAGGAGCATGAACATAATATAGGGTTCTGAAAGTCATTCTGATCTACACATTTGAATTTAAAAGATTTTGGAAGCAACACATGTTTGTGTATATATATATATAGGAAATAAAGGGCGGCTCCTTTATTTTGAAGGATGAAAGAATATCATCTTTCCCAGATTTGTGATGTAAAATGTTAACGTCACACGTATTGCCTCAGCAGTGTGAAGCTCGTAACAAGTTCATTTCGAAGAGTTTGATCAAAGTATTATTATACCCTCTTTCTTGATGTTGTGTGGCTGTGGCACTTTCTTCACAGTGTTTGTTCACATTCATATATGTATATGTTATTTAAGGACATTCACAGTGGGTGTGGCTAGCCAAACAGGAGACGCTTTCTTCTCCCGGGCACCTGGTCTCACCACTGAATTTCAGGGATTCATTAATGTTCACTGTAGTACATTGTTGTTAGCGATAGCCATTACATTACATTAAGTGGGTCAATACCTTTATTTGCCAACAATAATTTACGAATGGGGCACCTCTCATTACCGTCTACAGGCTTGTCTGAATAGAGGGCTTGAAGTAGTCTGTTAAGAGAGATATCCAAGGTAATACCTTGGAGTAGATATTCTGGAGTGCCAGATTCAATCAAATGTGGATTAGTAGTTCATGACGCTTACTTCTCTCGGGCACCTGGTACCACCTCAATTTGATTGCGGTTGGCATTTGTCTAAATATGACACTATACATGATATTGTTCTTTCTTCCATGGTTTACCCTTCGGTATTTCGCTGTTTACTTTCGGAGTGATAGCGAATAGATCATTGAATTGATATTATGAAGACATAAAATTAGATTGATAAATGGTAGAGGAAACATCGAAGGGATCTCAGGTCTACTGTATTTCAGTTTACCATGACTTCGACGTCTTCATGACGTATTTGAAACAAACGTTAGGCACTTACTAACTGACATCCAGGAGTTTTAAGGTTCCCAATATTATAAATACTGTCATTACATGATTGATTGATTTAATATCGTTTTACGTTACATATATGGTGACGGCATCTGTCTGTTGCATTGCATACAAATTTAGAATTTTGCAACGGACACACCCGAAGCAAGGAGGGATCTTTTACGTGCCACGCCTACCGTGACACGGGACCTCGGTTTTTACTATCTCATCCGAAAGACGGAACGCCGAGTCGAGCCCGGGGCCTCTCGATCATGAGCTGAACACCTTATTCACGAGGTCATCGACTTAAGGCCATTACAACCGTATGGTGTAGCTGTTATCTGTTGTCTTATTCTGTAAATTTCGATGTATGAGCAGCTGCCCGGGATGAGTTAGTGTCTCTAGGAAGAATGCTATTGAATAAATATTAGGACATAAATACATGTACATGTGATCAAATCTGTTGGTGCACCATATGCCCATTTCGACAAGTCTCTAAGGTGAAGATTACGGAAATCGAACATATAGATATCTGAAGAGCAAACTCATTACCAAACTGACCTAAAAGTAAGAGCCAAATAGTTCATCTAAGGACTGAACTATGCACGACAACGAAAACACGTACCATGTTATATTCATGGACCCTTTGAAATTTAGATGTGTGGCCAGGTGCCCGGGATTGAGGAAGTGTCTTAAATTTAGTAGGCACACCCACCGATAGAAATAGTCGTTAGTTGTAGATAATATACAAGTAGGAAACAGTCTGTCATAACTGGTACAGGATTTTTCATACAGTTTATACTGATTTCACTTCTTATGTCTCTAAAATATGTAAGCCTCACGCTGACCGTTGAATGAAAATAACTAAAAGTTGTATTATTTGAACGTTATTTTAAAAAGCATACAAAAAACGTAGATACAAATATTCAAAAGGAAATGGAAAAAGCAGCATTTATAATAGAAAATAAGAATACAATCTGAATATGGTTAAAATACTAGGGTATTTCATACCATATTGGGTCATAACATGGTTATCCAGTATGAGTTTAAAAATTTTTTAAAATCTGAAATATAAAAGAGAAACAAAGGAAGAATTGCCTACAATTCAGACGAGTGAGGACGAAAAGATTTCTATGATGCCATATTGTCTCAGCCAGGCAAAACAAGTTTGGATTAAGAAATGATTCTCTTCATGCAGGTCCTTGGTTATTTGTGTCATACAGCTCTGTCAGATGTCTTCTGTTTTCTCTCTTATAGCTGATACCAGAAAGGAGATATCATGTACTACAATTAATATGACATAAGCGGATGTTTATAGTAATATATATTAAACAGTACAGCAAATATAACACTCTAGGTAAAAGAAAGCATATTCAGTTATGCTAGATAAAAATGGCACCCTCTGTAGTTCTCAAGGTCAGGATCGACGCATATAGTATAACTGAAGGTCCAACATACATATCTAGCACCTTCCAGTCGTCAACATAGTAGAATCCGTACTCAAGGTCATTCAATGGATATTCCTCAGTAATAATAATAATAATTACAAATAAAACATTAAACCATAGCATAGATCCATATTTCGCCGAAACAAATAGCGTGGAACCCTTTTCTTTGCAATCTGACGAAGCGACCGTTCACTGTGGCAGCGCATGTAATCGAAATATTTGTTCTCGGTGGCACGCGACCGTCATATTTTCCACACAACTTGTCAAATACTTTACCATCTTCTCCTACTCTCAGTTCAAAGTTGTCAAGGTGAGATGGATTTCCTGAATATGATATGCAGAAAATATCAAATGCATAAATATACTGATAGATAGAGCAGACATAATATATGCAAAAAATTACCAAAAAAAGAAACCATTAATGAAAGTTTCATTATATCACAATATTTTAGGTGTTCGATATTCCATTAAATGTTATGATATGTCAGATTAAATACCACCGGGAATTTACAAACTGAATCATACATGTCTTTTATTTTACGGCTAGCAATCAAATCGCGGTTCTATAGCAACATATAGAAATACTTTGGTATAAGATTTGAAATGTTTACTGGACGTAGATAATGGGTTTTGTTACCAAGCAAGAAATGCTTCTTCTCCTCGGACACCTAATCTCGTTCCCTTTTTCGCTTGTTTTGTATGCAACGCGGTGTTGTGATATTTTTGATGCCTTATGGTTTCGCGATATTTTGTAAGCCTTACAATTTCGTGATATTTTGTATGCCTTACGGTGTCGTGATATTTTGTACATGTATGCCTTATGGTTTCGTGATATTTTGTATGCCTAACCGTTTCGTGATATTTTGTATGCCTTACGGTGTCGTGATATTTTGTAAGCCTTTTCGTTTTGTGATATTTTCTATGCCTTACGGCGTCGTTGTATTTTGTATGCCATATGGTTTTGTGATATTTGCTATGCCTTACAGTCTCATGATATGTTGTATGTCTTATCCTTTCGTGATATTTTGTATGCCTTACCGTTTTGCGATATTAAGTATACCGTTAGGTGTTGCTTACTGTGTAAGCATCACGGTTTTCTTGATATTTTGTAATTTTTCGTAATATTTTGTATGCCTTACAGTGTAGTGATATTTTTTATACCTTACCCTTCCGTGCTATTTTGCATGCCTTACGAGTTCGTGATATCTTGTATGCCTTACGGTATCTAAACATTTTGTATGCCTTATAGTGAAGTGATATTTTTATACCTAACCCTTCCGTGATATTTTGCATGCCTTGTGGTTTCGTGACATTTTGTATGCCTTACGGTTTCGCTTATTTTTGTTTCTCTCACGGTGTCGTGATATTGTGCATGCCTTACAGTTGGTTTTATATGTCATCTTTTCATTGCACGAATGTACGAAGTTGAAGATGTTTCAGCAAAATCATAATTGAAACAGTAATTGATCGAAAACATGGAGTAGATAATGGTCAATATTAGAACATATGTACATGTACGTAATTAGTTTCGACACCAGATGCGCATGTCGACAATCTATGTCTTTTCAGTGATGCTCATGCCCGAGTTATAGGAATTTTAATAATATATAAATATTTGAGAGCAGAGATAAAACCAAAGTGACGGAAAAAGTGAAAAACTCAAAACGAAAAGCGAAAAAAAAAAAAAAAAAAACATAAAAAGAGCAAAAAATTAGTTATCAAAGGGAAAACGAATTCAACAAATAAACTTAAACACATAATGTTTATATAATTAACTCCAATGTTATGAAGTATAGAGGTATGTCTTGGACTATTTTAATATTAAGGGAGTTAATCAATTATTGCTTGATAAATCTCGATAAATGTTACCATCACAAAATAAATATTAGAACATATGTACGTTATTATTCTGTACACCATTTAATAATATAAAATTTTGAAGAGCAGAGTTAAAACCAACGTGGCCGAAAAAATGTCAAGGAATCAGTCTAAGACGATAGCTATGCACGAGGGAGATATCACATGGTCTTAAGGTGATTTACAAAATTTTAAGTATATTTCACGTCTGTACAAAAGCACTGAAAACTAGACTTATGACGCCATATATATATATATATATATATATATATATATATATATATATATATGTGTGTGTGTGTGTGTGTGTGTGTGTGTGTGTGTGTGTGTGTGTGTGTAAATAAATAAGTAAAATAAAGGAATGAGACGACGCAAGGAAAAATGATTTAGTAAGTAAATAAACCGTATATGCTGCCTTTTGGAAAACGGAAAAAAAATTCCTGTAAATTCTGTGAGAAGGATTGCAGATCCAATTTAGCATAACACCAGGTGTTTGGATGGAGTGAGGGTCTCCATAAATATAGTACAAGATACCTTTTGTTCTTCTGCTCATTATCTGTATGTATAAGATCAGATACGATTGTTGAAGATCTACCATCCACCAAGGATTATTTTCTTCCCCAGTATGCGGTTGGTAGTGGGAATTTAGTGCACCCGGTGGAACCTCCAGTATATTTATACCATCATTGCCAAACGTAGCAGCGCGTTTTTCACTGTGAATTGGAAAGATGCTTGACATTGACGCTGGTTTATTCCTGCCAACTTCCATGATATCTAAAAAACAAAGCTTCATATTAAAACAAAACGGCGTAAAAATTATTGAAATAAAAATCAGAATTGACATTTGGCTGATATACAAAAAAGAGAAATGAAAAGAGAAGACGTTATGATATTTTGCAAAATACAAAGAATGGCTTTTGTTTGATATTTAGTTTATGTCACACCAAGAAAAGGAGTTGAACTTTATGACATCTGCCTGATTAAAACTATAGAAATGGAAAACATTCACTGCAGGAAGTCGTTTTTATCGGTGGTCATTGGAACGCTTAAATCGTATGCCAACAATATCGCCAACGTGTAATTTGGTTGGCAGTCATCAGGAATGAGACGACGCAAGGAAAAATGATTTAGTAAGAAATGATATTTTTCTTCAACATTGCGCATATGTTATGAAAGGTTTCATTAATAAAAAAAAAAATGTGCAGGCGATCGTTGGATACATAGTCGAACTATAGATAGTGTATATTTCAGATCGTGCAAACGATGGTCTGAATCATATACAATGATAATAAGGAGTACCTGACCCTTCTTATCTCTGTACCTTAAATCAAATCTCAAACGTGTCCCTTTAAACATCATGCCCGGGTTGAAAAGAGTTACGAGGTTATGAGTGAAAACTGATGGGAGAGGAAGAGGCTGTCATTGAAAGGAATCGATCAGTTTAGTGTGAAAATGAGTTGCATGTGTATAGGAACAGATTATAATTTTGTATGTTCTCTGGTTTTATGATTTTTGGACGTGGTTTGGATTTATCCATCACCTTTACATTTGTACACGATATGCCGGTCTTGTTTATTCCAAACATTACAAAGTTATGTCATGTAAGCAAAATATGAATGTACATAATTCATTCACAAAGTTTGTGACAGATAGCGCAGATCCCAATTCTGCCATATGATAATATATGCTAAAGTGAATTAAAATATAAATCAAATTTGTCTGGTGTGCGAATTTCTAATTACAATTATTATTGATGTGGTTTTTCGCTGTCAAAGATGGATATTAGTTTTCTTCACACTGATACCAGGGTCTTATGAATGAGGGTCAATACATAGAAATTTTAAGAATAAGGACAAAAAGAAAAGTGATAAGTATGAAAAGGTATCAAGCCACTTTACTACTATGCCGAAAACCCCCCTGAGAATTCCGTTTTCCTCTGATAAATCTCAGGAAAACTCTAACATCTACCCTGAAGATCCCTGACGGCCTTGATAAACACTGAAAAACTGAAGTCTACCTTTAAAACTCTAAAATAAAATCATTGACGAACCTGAAAGACATTGACGCCTTCCGCGATGCCCTTTGGCCGAGCGGTCGCGGTCTCGCGTACTTTTATATGGTCCTTTCTACAAGCCCCATGACCATTAATGTATATATAATGTGATGAATTAATTGGTGGTGAATTAAAAAAACAATTAAAACAAAAAACAAACAAAAAAAAACAATAAATAAATAAAACAAACAAACAAAAAAAAAAACGAAAAAAAGAAAGAAAGAAAAAACAACCCCCCCCCCCAAAAAAAAAAAAACAAAAAGAAAAACAAATCAAACATGTCTCGCATTCTCGCATTTCTTGTTTTGAAATACAATTATTTTAACGATTTTCTAGAAATTAATTTTACGGTCGCAGTGTTCCTACAATGACTGACGTTTGTAAAATCACAGTGTGATAACATGATTAACTAAACTAAGACAATTTACAAAAAACAAAACAAAAAAAAAAACCAAAAAAACAATAAGGAAAAAAATGCTCGCATTGCATAGTGAGATGCCAAGTTATCCCTTCCCTTCCAACAGCAAATAAGAAAGAAAATCCAGACTACACAGTATGGGCCTGTCTTGCAAAGAAATCCGGCAATGCATTATCAGCTGATTGCAATTGTACTGCAGGGTAAGTGTTTAAAATCATAAAACCTTACTCAATAATTTTGAAATGCAAAGTTTAAAATTCCTCCTACTATATCATCAAGACCATTTCTAGTTGAGACTGGATATTGGATAGTAATAACATCTGAGAATATTTGTTAAGCATATAGATGTAATTTAGATTTAATATACAATAAACATCTATTGCTTTAAAGAAATTGCACATACATGTAACAGAGCAAGGGAAATCCCAGAAATTACATTCAGAATCCAGGTGACAATTTACCTGTGTTATTTCACACCTTGCCGTAATACACTGTGTATTGTATAATTCTTGATATTACACCTGGATATTGCCCACCATGGGAGGTAGAAAAATTGCATAACACCTGGATTTTAGTGTTTATTAGTATTGCCTTTGGTTTACTGTATATTCTATGTCACATGCCAGGTACCTAATGAAATACTGATAATAAATAATAATTATGTGTTTTTATAATCAAAAGGATTACTAATAATTACTTTTAGAATAATTACATGTAGTCAACAATTGAACTTTGCCCACTTCTAAAATTAAATCTGCATGAAAACTGTACACATTACAGACTATGTTTATCAATGCTTGCCTAATGAATAATTCATGGTCCTTCAGGGACTTGAATACAGGTCATCCAGGTCCCAGAACAGCAAACCAGCACTCTACTTCTGAGCAAAAGTCAACCCCACTCCTCTGCCATGTGACATTATTATGGATCACCTCACAATATCATGAACTACCAACTTATATTATCTATCCATGTGCATGTCTATTTGAGACATTTTGCTATAAAAATGTCACATGACATATTATGTACAGGTATGTCTCATTAATGATAATTTCTAAATATAAATGTTTATTCCTTGTTTTGGATTATGTGTGGTACTGAACTTGAAGTATATGCTCTGTTTTATTTTGTACTTTCAGACTTGGTGAAGCTTGCAAACATATAGGAGCACTGCTGTATGCCTTGGTAGACATAAATGACAAAAGAGAAGATGGCATGCTGTTATCTACTTCAATGAAGTGTACTTGGAATAATCCCCGAAATTGTTGTCTCAGTCCAAAGAAAACTACTTACATATTTAGAAAAGATGACATTGAAAACAAATTGGGGAATCAACATTCCAAGCCACAGTCAAAGAAAATCGTTTCCGTGAACGTTTTTTGAAAAATAAGTCAAAGGCAGGATGGATGACTAATTTTGAAATTGAAAATCATGTAGAGGAGGAATGTGTACAAGTACCAATGCCTGAATTAGACAAATTTAAATTTATGTACAGTGACAGTGTGGACTTGCATAAGGTAGATGTTGTAAAACAATGTCAACAACATTTCAGTAACTTAATTTTAAGCAAGGAACAATGTGAAATTATAGAAATGAAAATCAGAGGTCAGTCATCAAGTGACTGGACGCTTCACAAGTTCAAACTTTGGAGAGGTGATGGTAAGAAGACAAACAACAGCACCTTATAATTTGGTAGAAGACCTTATGGGATACCAGTCATTTGACAATCAGTATGTTAAATGGGGGCGCAATCATGAACAAGACGAACGTACAGAAATAAAAACAAGAATTTTGACGTTCAACCGTGTGGTCTTATACTGAATCCCCATTATCCCCACCTTTCAGCCAGCCCTGATGGTCTAGTACATGATCCCTGTGCAAGTGATTGTAATGGACTTTTGAAAATAAAGTGTCCAGCTGTAGAGAAATGGAAAACTCAGTCACCAAGTGAATGTGCTAAAGACCCAAGTTTCTTTTGAAAACTAGACCAACAAGTCAATATTGTTTTGAAAAGAAACCACATGTATGTTTCACATGTTCACGGTCAGCTTGGAATAACAAAACGAAAGTGGTGTGATTTCGTAGTTTGGACCTTAAAACAACCATTTTCCGTGGAACGAATATACTTTGATAATGCTTATTGGGAGCAAATGGAGAACAAACTTACATATTTCTATGTGACTGCTGTTATTTCAGAGATATACTCTGTTCCACTATACGAGTGATTACCTTTGTTTTATTTATGTGCATGGTATTTTCAATTGAAAAAAAAACAGATGATTCAAAGATATGCAGTTTTAATTGCAGTTGTAATTTATCTGCATGTATGTGATGCATAATGCAAATTTTGTCACTAATATCATGTGTATTACAGTATGCATTTGTTATGTAGAAAACAATCAATTAATGATTATGAAAATAAATCCTATTTAATGTTTATTTTGTTGATGTCAATGAAATAAAAATGATTAAAACATTTAGTAGATCTAACTGAAATCCTACCAGTTTTTCTTTATTGATGTAGATATATAAACTCATTTTGAAGTTCTAAGAGTTGTCACAAGACAACATAACTCGCTAGCAGGCCATTGCCAGAGAGAAAGCATATACTTCAAACGTCTTTCTTAATTCATGGTCAAGTCCAAGTTCAATGTCAAAAGATTTAGATATTATGGTGCCATCAGATGATGTCCATGTACAGTATCAAAATCCTACAGTTCATCAGTACTACATGTTTATAAAATATGAAAGCCCTGCCCCTAGTAGTTGACTAGTTATAGGCAAGGTTAATTTGTGAAAAGTAGGTCAAACGCCAATGTTGTAAGTCAAATGTTAGCCTTGTCACAAGGAATGTACAAGTACAATATGGAAGCTCTCTTTTTAATAATTTTGAAGGTATGGCCAAGATAAAACGTTTGTCTATGCCACTGACACGGACACTAGGGCTGTGACATTGAGCTCTCCATGCATTGGTACCAACAAACTACAAAGAATAAACCAGAGGACGGGGAACAGTAAATATTATGACTGAATGCTTACGCTTATGCCATCTGTCCATATTTTGGATCAATCTTTGGATTTAAGCTACATAAACCCTTAGTAAGATCAAATATCAGCTACAGTTGTATAGAATGCCCTCACAGTTTTTAAAGTTTAGTCAAAAATATTTTGTGAAATACTGCCCCTTATCAGCCTAATGGCAAACAGTTCAAAATAGTAGTTTTAACACACGAAATACGAGGTATCTATCTGACACACTTAAGAAGTAATGTGAAAGGGTTTTTTCACCACAGACAGACAACCAAACACTACATGTAAATCCATCCACTCATCCAATCTCAGATTCCAGTGGGAAAATACCAAAATTGAATACAATAATAGTGCATACTTGATACACAAATTTATTTTCATTTATGGCAAACATTTATCACATCATATACAGTACAAGCAAGCAATAGTAAATAGTTACAATATTGAGGTTGAGGTTTGATACATTTAAGATGTATGCTTCAGTTTTTTGTAAGTATACTATACGTACATTTACATACGCACAATTAACATTTAATGCTCATTATATACATGTATTAAGCAATGCGCAGACTTCATTTGCTACTCAAAAGAGGCTGCAAGTTTGTCATATTTTCCATATCTTGGACACTGGCTTTGCCATACTGATTGGAATAACTGTTCGAAGAATATTGGAATTTTCAATACGTTCCATCTGACGCTCTACATGAATTCATAGGTTAGCTATTAATCATGTTTCCTCTACTTCACGCTTGGATAACTGCTGTTTTCCATGCTTGAAAGGAGGGATAATGCGCCGAATGCCAAGGGGAGTTGTGAGGTCGGATATCACAAAATCTTTGTCTACCATGACGGCATCACCCTTTTCACACAAACTTAATAGATTACTTTCCTTTTTTATTACTTTTTCACTTACACTGCCAGCCCAAAGGTCAGAAACATGTCACAACACCAATAGGGTTTATACCAACCAAACCTTTCCATGTCATATGTGATTTGTAGTCGCTATACATGGGGGATTTGTGTTGAAGGGATGCTGGAGTTTCTGTTTTGATTTCAGTACAGTTTAAAATGACACGGCAGTTTGGGTATTTAGCCACAGTTTTCCTTGATGGCCACTTAACAAGAAATGAGAGTTGAACATCAAGATAGTCAATCTCTTTGTTTACTATAACACAACATGTTGATATGGCAATATGAAATCTGTCTGTCTTTAAGTCCATCAAATAAAGCATCAAATGTCTCTGCATCAGGTATCCCAGTGTAAAACATGAGTTTTTGGCTATCCCCCTTTATATCATCATATGTAAGCACTGGACGTTTAACTTGTACACCTATCTCATTGCACTGTGTTTGTGTGTCTTCCGTTTGACTGCAAGTATCAACAAATTCCTTATCATTAATACATGTAGCACCACATTGAATACCTATGTCTCGTTTGTCTATAACATCAGTTTCAACCATTTGTACCCATTGATGAAAAGATTGTGAAAGTGTTTGTTCCAATACCTGGCCACAGTAATCATTCTCGACACTCAGGCTCGTAGTGAATGTTTACATCACAAATGCCAGTATCTCTTGCCTGTAGGATAGATAAATAATCAGGTTAAAAGCAACGTTGTACTTTTCCTTGTTTAAGTGAAAAATTATTGTTTACTCTCCAGTGTATAAAACAGTTTAAAATTAAAAATACTGTGATATTTTGAAAATATAAATTACTTAACCTTTAAAAACTTATCTTGAAATTAAGTTAACACAATATATCATCACTTAATGTACAATAAAATGGCTTCTTTGTTCTGTTCATGAACATGATGGCTAAAGTCTGTACCTGTGATAATCACAGATATTGGACATTTCCTTGTGAAGTTGTGTACCTGTTCATGAAAGGCTTGTATGGTTGTATTCACAGTCACTATTTGACAATACAATATCTCAATGAAGGTTAATTTTCTTACCGATGTTTTAAACACTTTCTGCGGGAAAATTGATTGATAAGGGTGTTCTGTTGAGGGGCCGGCGCCATTGACGAAATGCTGGGAGCACATGGGACTATGCTGAGTATACACAAAGTCTTTCCGAACCAGACGGGCACGTTGTAGCCAAACACGTCGAACAGTATTGTCGACAGGAAACCTATGCAGCGTTACAATCGATCCATCAACATCTTTTCCTCTGTAATTACTGCAGATACAGTAATATTTACGTTGTTTATCGTTGACAGGCATGTTAAAATAGTAGTCCCCGGAAGTTGGGTCTAATAGGTACGCATGCGCATTCAAGACACTAAAGAGTTACAACCAGGGGGAAGTAACTCACGTTATTGATTCGATGAGTATTAAAGTACGGAGAGAAGGAAACTCAAAACAAACAAAATAAAACAAAGAAACCAGAGAAAGAAATAGATATTCAAAATGTTTTTAATACGATGAAGAAACTATTCAATTAACAACAAAGTAAAGTTCCGCTATATCCATGCTGATGTATCTACAATTAGTGCTACACATAATCATGACAATCACATTACCTTATAGAAAATTCCTTATTTCTTGTACTAACCAGATAATATTGTGGGTTTCCTTTATAATTGTCGAATTCGTAAGTATGAGATATTCCACGTATAGAGCGCAGTAATTCGCGGTTACTCCACACACGATTGAAGTCATGTATAACAGCGGTGCTGTGCGAGGTATTAAGCCAGGCAAATTCACCGTGCTTTTCTAATGGGTAATCGAGGGGCTCGGAGAACAATTCTCTAAAGCATTGTTCATCAGTAGAGGGTTTTCTCTATACTTGTCAATTAAGTAAGTATTAGATATCCCAGGTGTATAGCGCAGTATAAACACGCGATTACTCCACACACGTGAAGTTCTGTATGATATCTGCGCTGTGCCAAGTAAACAAAGTACATTTTACGATCGCTGTGTATTTGCGGTATCGTAGAAGAGTTTTCTCCAGGCCGTTGGTTACATGTATTGGGTGGGGAATAAAGAATGCGATTTTGTTAAGAATTCGAATTACTTTGTTAATCTCAAATTCTCTTATTCCTAGTTTGCTCTTACGACAAAGAATCAAATCGCATGAAAGTTACGTAACTAAGATTTTTCATTAAATCTTTAAATTTTGACCGAAAATACGGAAAAACCTTTGTTATTCTTAAATAGTCATTTTAAATCGATTTGTAATATTTTAGAAACGTTAACACTAAAAATAAATTGCACATTATGTAATTATTTAAAAATTTTAAGTTCAAATAGTGTCCAAAAAGACACAGATCCATAGTATCGGCCGATAAAGGTGGTAAAGATATGAACTTACAGAATATGACAGTTATGACGGAATTTCAATAGTGTAGCATTAGAAATACCGCTCTATGGGGGAGAATTTGAAATTTAACTCATTGCTACGTATTTTTTTAAACATTCATTTATTTTTTAAAATTCACTTTAACGAGTTACGGTGTCTGTTAAAGCCTATATCAAAAATATAAAGTGTGTAGATGAAACCATTTTTCAGAAATTGGAATCGCAATATCGAGTTGCAATTTTGGCGCGTTAAGACCCTCTCTCGGTAAGGTTTGCGCACGCCCAGGGAAGGGGGCAAAGATTTCCATGGTTTTGAAAAGAAAACAGTTCAAAAGAGTAATCCCTTAACCAGTGCTTTTTTTTGTTTTTTCGTGATCATACGATGAAAAATAAGAAAGTTATGAAGTAATTACGTAACTAACTTAATTTTTGAAAAACTTAAATTTCTCAATTAAAGATGGATTTCAAATATTCATGCTGAAACTGACATTCTAAATCGTTTCGTTATATTTTCATGACGCTAAGACTTAAACTAAAAAAGTTTGAAACTTACGTAATGGGTCTAAAAATATTAAACACAAATAGCGTCTTTATCGTAAGTTACATAATCGGCGTTAATTCGGTTGTCAAGGTCTTCACCTGTACAACATTAAAAAGAAAGTCTGAGGAGTCTACTTTATATAATGAACGTTTTATTCGAGAAATTTAAAAACCTACTTAAGAATGGATTTAAAATTTCAAACAGACATTTTCTATGCTGATATTGACATTTTAAATCGTTTTATAATATTTTCGCAACACTAAAGCTTAAAATAAAAAAGTTTGAAAATTACGTAAGTAATTTAAGATTTTAAACTTAAATAGCGTCTTTACGTTTTAATTAACCTTTGTACTTATTATACCAGCGTAATATAACAAAGTTCAAAATCTCTTGTCATTCTTATTATAAGGTACTATAAATAAATGAAGAAATAATAAACTATTGAATGATGAATAAATGAATAAATAGATAAATAAATAAATCAATAAATAATATTTGAATTTGATCAGCACCTATAACTCTTATATGAAAAATGAAATTTTCGAAATACACCAGTACTAATGACAAATGGACCTCAAAGGAAATCGCTTGTCATTCATTGTAAATAAATTTAAATAAGGTTTCAACAATGCTGTCTATTTCACACCTATTGCAACTTTTATACAGACTGCAGCTATGTATTGTCATATGACGACCTTTAGGTTTATCGCCCCATCCCCCCCGTTTATTATCACTAATTTTCACAAAAGTAAAATTAATTTTAACCTTTGTTCTTATTATACAAGCGTAATATAACAAAGTTTAGAGGACAATATCTTTCTTTAACTCAAATTTTACGTGTTTACTTGTTGCTTTTTGGTTCGAATGACATACGTAGATTTTGTCCTATAAAAGTTTTAGTGATTACATATTCACTTGATATCAGTGTAACAACGTATCTGTCTTTAGTTATATCACTACTTACTTAATCTGCATGTAACTGTATACGATAAATATTATTTTCCCGCGTTTCGTAGTATAGCGGGACAATTGGTATTGATGTTCCGAATGTGTTCCGAATGAGATATACGCTTGTTATGAGGCCTCCTGTGGTTTAACCTGTCAAATGTTAGGAAAGGTAGTGGTTAGTCAAATGTCTCTACAGTGATCATTCTATAGCCGCCTTTCAAGCAGTTAAGACTAAAATGGAAGCCGATACGAAAAACTTTATTCGCGTTGAGATTCAAAATTCCATAAGAGACTCTCAGAACGTTATGATGTCTGAAATAAAGAACCTTATAAGCCAGGAAATGGGCAGCATTCAGAAACAAAACCAGGCGCTTGCTGTGAAACAGTTATCTAAAATTGAGCAGTCTTTGATTGACACTTATAAATTTAAAAAAAAAACCGCGGAAACGAGGAACAGTTTAAACATTATGTTGAAGTTTTATCAAAAATGAAGGAAGCTGATGAACAAGTGTTGAAATTGAAGGACTGAATGAACAAAACGTTTTGGATTGTCGTGATACGTTATCATATGGTATGACATTAATGTATCAAAGACAGAAAATGATACAAGTGGCCGATTCGTCGGAGACAAGATAGAACGTAGTACATGAGTATGAATCCTCCCCTCTCGCTGATAGTTCGGATGACGAGAAGCGTATTTGCAAGGCTCAAATACGAGCCAAAAGAAAGATGAAAGTAGACATAAAGAAACGAAAGGAATCTCGTCGTTTCACTCCTTACACGCAACAGAGGCCTGGGTCCACGCCTGACTGAACATTCACTGGGGAAGCATCAAAACCAGGGCGTTATTTCGGCTGCAGGGATAAAGGACATTGCAAGAGAGAGTGTCTAAAAGATCAGAACAATAAGATAAGTGCTGAATTTAATTACATGTATTTGCATTCAGAACGTCAATTTTCAAGTAAAAATTCAATTGCTTTGAATATTAATCTTTCAAATATTGGGTCAGTGGACAGGTACCAGAGTGTGACAAGTAATGCTCATTCTGATATGTTACGGGCGAGCGGTTCCGAGGCATTTAAGTCTCCAGTTGGTTTTAAAGTGACCAGTTGATCAATGGAAACATAGGTGCAAGTGATTACGTTATCAAAGTAATTGAAGAAGGTTATATTTTACCTTTCAAAACTGAACCTCAGCGGGTTGTATTAAAAATAACAAGTCTGTGCAACAAAATTCAACTTTTCTAAGTGAAGAAATTGCTAAATTGATTTCTAAGGGTTGTGTACGTAAAATTGATTTTGTTCCATATATGGTAAATCCACTTACCATTGCAAAACAGTTAGGCTGTGAAATTGCGTTTGGTACTATATTTCAGACGTATAAATGTCTGTTTGTTTCAGTTTAAGTTTCAATATGAGAATGCAGAGGTCGCTAGAGTAATATTTGAGAAAGGTTATTACATGATAACATTTCCTTTGATATCGGCATATCATCATATCACTATTGAAAAACAATTTCAAACTTATTTGTGTTTTTATTGGCAAGGGGAGTATTTAACTTTTATAGTTTTACCATTCGGTTTAGCTACAGCGGGCTATATTTTTACCGAAGTAACTAGAGAAATAATCAAATATTGGAGATCACAGGGTCGTAAATCATTATGTATTTGGACGACGGTATTGCGGGTGCAACGTCAGAACAAGAGGCTTTTGAATTGAGCCAGATTATTCAGGATGATTTAAAGAAATTTGGTTTCATAGTTGCAGATGAAAAATCATTTTGGACATCATGTCTTGAAATTACTTGGTTGGGTATGGTTTGAAATATGATTACTGGTCAGTTGCATTTAACGCAAGATGGAGTGAATAAGTTGATGAACACACTTGAGTTAATATTATTGTCTCGGTTGAGAAAAAGTAACAGGGTAGTAATAGTGCCATTTTTAGCAGGTATTGTAGGCCAATTGATCCCTTCTCAAAACTTCTTCGGGCAAGTAGTACGAATGTGCACATGGCGTGCATACGAATGTATTCAGGAGAGATTTTCATTGAAGAGCTCTGTATACATTACAGCAGAATGTGAAGGTGAGCTAAAATTCTGGAGGAAAAATTCATTTGAGTTGAGTGAATATGGTTCATGTTTTGGTCATTTGACAGACGAGCAAGTTATGAACTTTAAGATAATTTGTGATGCCTCCGGTGAGAGTAACGGAGGGTATATCGTGTCATTTGATATTGAGTATGTGCCAGGTACTACTGTGTATGGTAATTGGGACTCAGTTGAGGCCCAACAAAGCTCAACATGGACAGAGTTTGAGGTGGTGAGGAGGGAGATGTACTCCAACATTGGTAGAGATGAAGGCAATCCAGTACAGGTAATTTCTGACAATAGAAATGTCAAACATATTTTAGATGTGGGTAGCAAAAAGGTAAGCCTGAATGGCATTTGTCTGGATATTCTACAGTCATGTAATGACAATGAAATATCATTATCATCATCCTGGATTCCAAGAGATAAAAACGTCAAGACTGACATTCTGAGCCGACGTGGTGATAATGATGATTGGGGGATCCAGTGGTGGGTATTCAAGAGTTAGATCAAAAGTGGGGACCTTACACCTACGATCGTTTTGCATCATCATATAACAGAAAGTGTGATAAATTTAATGCAAAGTATTGGTGTGAAGGATGCTCGGGTATAAACGCATTAACTCAATGCTGGTTGGGTGATAATAACGGGTAAGTACTATCTCCATCTTTTATTACGTTGGTCAGTTTGGAAATCGGCCCCGTATTGGCCGTTGATCTGTAGGCAAGATATTTTCATTTCAGAGGTTAAGGCACATACTTATTTTAAAGGTGAAAATTTTCCGCATAAAGGATTGGGAAGAAATGCTATTTTGTGGGAGGGAATATAGAATTTCATGATTGTTGGTTTAAGATTTATTTGAATTTTCGAATTGATTTTCAGGAATATAATTAAACACGCATCTGCATAATGTGGTGGAGGACAGCGCTTTGAAAAAAGGTTCATATATACATTCTTTGGATGGAAACATGTCTGATCACCATATGTGCTCGCGTGTAAATCATATTCTAATGGTTTTAAAAAGTGGCAGCGGTTTATTGGTGCGCAAGGCTATTCAGCTCTTCAGACTCATCCTGTACATATTGCCTTGTAAATAACTCATCTACTAAATTCTGGTGCATCATCGAATACTGTCAATCTTGCCGTTTACTTTTTACAGTGGATGCATGGTATACACGGTTACATTGATCCTACAAACAATTCGTTTGTTTTAAATTTGCAAGAATCCGCAAAGCGATGTATCAAACCTCAGATATTCAGAACGGATCCCGTGACACGTGAGATGCTGATCAAACTCTGTAAAATGTTTGAATCTTGTAAAGACTCATTGATTATTAGAGGCCTTATCATGATTGTGTTATCTTTTGCAGGTTTTTTAAGATATGATGGGATTAGTTTTCTTTGTTGTAAAGATGTTAAACTTTTTATGGGTATTTTTCTATAGAAATCACAAAAGGTAAAATCGATCAATACAGACATGGCGATGAAATTTTCGAAGGTTCGACCATTGCTTGTCCTCTTAAAATGCTTCAGCGCTATATTGGACTAGCAAAGATTAATTTATTTTCAGATCATTTTTCATTTAAGCAAGTTTATAGTTCGAAGAGAACTTATGCATTAATTCACAAAAACAAAAAGATCAGTTACACAGCAGCTAAAGCAAGTATGTACTTTTATTTATTTATCTATTTATTTACAATAAAACAGTGTAGTTTCCGTCCATTTAGGCCAGAGAATAAGAGAAAATATTATTTTTCTTAAATTTATTTGAATTTATTCTTTTCATACCCAAAACTGTACTGCTCGTATTGTAAATAAATAAATACATAAATAAATATATAGATAGATAATAAATAAATGGAAACATAAATAAATAAAGTCCACTGAGGAAGACCGCTGTCTGAAATGTACGGAAAAATGTAGCTTTTTCATTATAAATAAATAAATGCATGAATGACTTTATAAATATCTTGTTCTATAAGTTGTAATTATTTTCCCCTCCTTTAGCGCTCATTTATGAAACAGCGATATTGACCCATATGCTGCTGCTGGGTCAATGTTGCTGGTTAATTTATTAGTTTCTTTGTTCGTTCGTTTGTTTGTTTCATTCTTCTTTCTTTCTTAAGTTGATCAATTTAATAAGTGATATCATGCTGGAAAGTCATGTTGTCAATAAAATTGGTTTTTCTTTGTACGTAATTCATGCGATATATAAAACTACATATGTAAAGACAATGTTACAAACGCAAGTCAGGAAAAGAACAATATATCAGTAAAATTATCTTTAAAATCGATAAAATGATACGTTTAAAATGATACAGCAGGAATTTCTAATTCGCCGCTGATAAAGTCATCACATTTATCATATATTAAAGGTCATAGACAGATTACAGCGAACCATGTTACTGGCTTATATAATCGAAGGCACCGTATAAAAGTTTCCGCCAACGTGGGTTTTTTTTTTTTTTTTTTTTTTGTTTGTTTGTTTGTTTTTTGTTTTTTGTTTTTTTTTTTGTTTTTTTTTTTTTTTTTGTTTTTTGTTTTTTTGTTTTCTTTTTTGAACATCAGTAAGCATGGGACAAATCAACAGTGTAAAGTGCTAAACATGCCACTAAAACAAGTGTGATTTGACATTATGACATCCCTGATGGTATCGTTGATCTCTTCTTCAGCTACTCATTTTATAAATGCAAATTTGTTTTTGTTTTCAAACATTCTCTGATATCTTTGGAAATAGTGTTTTCTGAATTATTAGTTATCTTACCTTTTTTACAAAAGTTGATTTCATCAGATTCATATCTGCTGCTCCCCAATGAGCATGTGTTAGAACAGACGTCCAGCCCGGTGCACGTGCTTTTGACTACATTGTAAGTAACAGATCTACAGGCGTCTTGAAAATGACATTCCTGGAAGCACTGAGCTTGTCCAATGTGCATTTTCCTCCACAAACTTTTACCTTGGAGATAACAATGTAACATATTTCTTTCAAAATATGTTTGCTTAATTAATGGGTATGTTGTGTCTAGACAAACAATCTCCAGCCGAAAGATGACAATTAAGCAAACAAAAGCCTTTAATCCTAAATGATGCCTTTCCATTTTAAGTACTCTATACATCTAGTGAACAAATTTAGATAGAGGAATATTTTCTAGTAGTGCAGGAATAACGTTTTTCGGAGAACTTGTATTCTATCCAATTATTACGTCATATAACAATGATAAATCGAAGGAATTCATTGAGAAACAATAAATAGAAATGAAAATAGATGGAAAGAGTAGCCTCTCAGGGGGATTGCATTACAAAGATATCAGGAAACTGGAATTGATAATGCGTGTAGAGCAATAATCCGTGACTTCCAAAAGCCAAAACGGTACAATTGAATAGTTTTAAAATCATTAATAATAAATGATGTATGGGAAAGTAATGTCGCACGAGGATGGGGATGGGACAGGTGCTATTGAATTATGTAATACTATGCAGGACATATCATAACTTTCTAAACAGAGTCATTATTAAACAAATCAATAAAATACCGTACCGTGTTAGAATAATGATATTTAATCTGCATAACTACATTTAGGCTTATAACTAAAATGCTTAGATACCAAGCTGTAGTCAATACAAAATATTTGTAGTACAACATAAATATAGACATGTAAAGATGATGGATAAATCCAAACCACAAGTCCAAAAATCATGAAACCATAGGACATACAAAATCAGTGAAAATGAAAAACAAATGGAAAATAACAAAATATGTCTACTTGAAGAGCATATGTGAACCCCTGTGATGGAGTGAGATCAGATGCCCGGGGAGAGTGAGCATCTCCTGCTTGCTAGCAACACCCGTCACATATACCCCGTAGTAAGAGTCAAATCGTGTGAATTCCATATGTATTTATATATGGAGAAGTCGAAGTAGGTAACCTTCTAGCTATAAAAGGTGTCAAATCTGTGTAAAGTGATCGGAATCGGTCTCAGTCCAGAATATCATTTAAAAGTCTGGATAACGAGATATCATATGGAGTAATAAGAGTCTCGTAACGACCGTAGAACTTCCTCAGTGACGATGCTAGTCTAGCACATATATAACCCTGGTTGAGCAGCTTAACTGAAAGTCGCCTAGCCCTCAGAACAAAGTCATTGTAATTTGAACATGCTCTGGAATAACGTATTAACTGAGATATGAATACGCCGTATGCGGACATTGATGGAATGTTGCTACTTATGAAAGGAAAGTTTGTGATAGCGAAATTGAAATCGTCACGTTTGTCATGGAGTGAGGTGTTCAATTGACCATTAATGTCGAAAGACAACATAATATCTAAATACGAAGTAGAATTACTAGTTTCTGTGGTTTCTTTGACCTCCAGTTCACTTGGATAGATGATGCTAAGGTAATCCGCGAATGAAGGATTATTAATTGAAAGCAAGTCATCTATATATGTGTAAGTAAAATTAATATATATCAAGGACCCCTGGAAGAACCAGATGTGAAATTAGATGCCATGGAGTAAGTGTTCTCTTATGACCAGTCACAAACTCCCTACCACCCCTCCCCGGATGCCGCAGTATTATTAAAGCTAGTATAACTCATAGTCACGCTACGGTAACATGGTTAATATGGATTGTGTGATCTTGTATTAACAAAACAAATAAAAAAAGAAAAATAATAATAAATAAATAAATAATAATAATAAAAAAGATCTTAGAAAGACTACTATGCAAGTTGGCGATTTCTGATAAATTCGGACAAGGTCATTATAACAACCGTTAAACTTAGGGAATTTACAGAATGTACATTTTTCTCGTTCAAACAATAATAATAATAAATAAACTAAAATACGAAAGTAACTGAAGTCACATGATTGTGGCACTAACAAGAGTGTACCACAATGGACATTCACGGACCCCTGAAATTCAGAGGCAAGACCAGGTGCCCGGGAGGAATTAGCGTCTCCTGTTTGGCTAGCTACACCCGCCGTGCATACTTTTAAATACAGATCAAATATACTTAAGCACCGTATATATAGATGAATGTGAACAAACACTGTGTAAAAAGTGTCACTGACGCATAACATCAGGAAAAAGGGTATAAAAACACACGTCAAACCCTTCGCGGGCTCTAAACTGCAAAGGAAATAAGTGTGACGTTGATTTCACATGACTGTGGCACTTAATGTACCGCAGTGGACATTCAGGGACCCCTGAAATTCAGAAGCGAGACCAGGTGCCCGGGAGGAGCCAGTATCTCCTGTTTGGCTAGCCACATCCGCCGTGAGTAAAAAACCAATACAAAACCAAAGGAGAAACACAAACCAACCCCCAAAATTGAAAACCAACCATTCCGACCCCCACCCCCCACCCCCGCTATTTTTTTCCTTTAAAAGATGATAATTGTCAGTAAACACAGAAAACAATACAATAGTATTCGATTTTACTACATTTACTCTATACAGTGAGGACAGTCAGTTGGTATGATTTGCTATGGTTTACGGACGATCACTTTCACAATCATCGCAAACACAGCATATCCTGGTGTTACCGAATTTCGATAGCTTAATCTTTGTACTGCTTGCCGATTCAAAATTACATATATTGTTGACAAAGAAATGATACATAAATGTGTTGTTGTTGTGTTTGAAAATAAATCATGGCTTTATTTCGGGGAATTCCGTTCGTTTCACCTACTGACCTTATTTGAAATGGGGGCAGCCATTACAGACCTTTCCGGAAGTGACGTTACCTAATTTCGATAGGAATATATATGGAGTCGCTGAAGGACCAAAACGATCGAAATAAGAATTAAATATGAACAAACGAAAATAAATAATAATAACGATACTGTTTTTCATCATTTTGTATATTGATAACAAAGAATTATTTAGGAAAGTGCAGCAATTTTCAGAAGATTTAACAATGACAGCAAACAAATTCTTCTCCCCTCCTTACAACTGTTTTTGATGCACAATATTTTAAATGTACCCAGTGTGGACATCTGTCACACTGTGCCCACTTCACCAATTCAACATAAGCATTATTCCTTAGTTGTTTCGGTTCAAACAAATTGCACTTGCAGCACTTTTCCTCTTCCCTTATTTCCATAGAATCATCACTGTCGACGTCCTTTAAAATTCCTGAAGTTCCTGGTTCCTGGCTTAGGTTGGTGGTAATATTTTTGGGTTTCGGTTTCACCGATATGTTCTCTTTTCCTTTTCCCTTGGACTCTTTTGACTGTGGCTCTTTAAAAACCTTAATTTTTTTCAAATGTTTCATCCTCTGTGACAGCTTTTCCTCCAACAACTGAACTTATATTACGTCTGGGCTTTTTAGCAATATTTGCAGCTTTTAACACTTCTCCACCACGTTTATTGAAAAAATCTTGATGGCAGTTGTCTTTGTTGGTGCCATGTTCATCTAATAATGTATCCTGCTTTTCTGGTTGTGACTTTTGACTGTCGTTGATTATCTGCTGCCCTTTATACAAAAGGGAAGGTGCTATGGCATCAATGGAAATTTCATTAGGATTGAGAGGATGTACACCAGATTTTTTGAAAGCTGATCGTAGATTTCCAGGACTGAGAGCATGGTCATAAACTTTGCAAGCAACAGCACATACATCATATCTAGTAATTGATCTTCCTGTAGTTTTCCGCATAAATTTGTGAGCCTCTTGTTGGTAAATGGTTTCAAACGGACCGAAACATCCTACATCCAGGGGTTGCAATATATGGCTGGTATGTGGTGGTAACACAAACAGTATGATGTTATTTTCTCGAGCCTACTGGATAAGGGACAAACCTATGTGGCTTCTGTGCCCATCATAAAGAAGTAACAAGGGATGACTTTCGCTTCTGGACTGGACATACTTCAGGAAATGATTCTTGACATAATGTGAAAATATTTCCGTGTTTGAATAGCCAGTATCACTGACAGTTCCATCACATCCAGGAGTAGCACCTTCCAAAAGAGACGGAATCATTCTTTTCACAGGGAATACAAAGAAAGGTGGAATTGCTGTTCCCATCGCATTTCCACAGCCAAGGACAGTCACATTTTGAGATCTTTCGGAGGTCACCACCTGAGCAACTTTCCCCTTCCCTGCTACAATGTTAGGGGGTTTGGATCCACCAGTCATAATGCCTTTTTCGTCAACATTATATATCATACTAGGACTGTCTTTCAGGTCATACTTTGTCAAAATCTTATCAAGTTCTGCAAAATAATTGTTAATACACTCTGGAGAAGCTGCTTTAGCCCGTAATTGTGATAAACCAGAGGGTTTTACATTGTGTAGTTCAGGCCATCTCTTCATAAAGTTGTAATACCACTTTGTGGTCAAAGGTTTTTTTCATATCCCTCAAACCAAGGTCAATAGCGTAGTCACTAGCCAGATTTATTACTTCAGCCCTGGTGTAGCCATACCCAATCTCTGCCATAGACTTGACATGTTCAACAATAAAAGCTTTTTCTTCTTGGGTGAACAAGGATGGAGCACCACTTGATACAGTATCAATATCGATTCGCCCATCAACTCTGTCCCGCAAGGTAGTAAGTGGAACACTAAACCTTTTGGCAGCACCGTGGACACTCATTCCTTCTTCTTTAACAGCCAAGTAAGCATTGTCTAGAGCCTCAGTCGAGTAATTCTTGTACTCTCCTCGTTTGATAAACAATATCTGAAATACATATGGACAAAATTTATTAAGTCTCTGAATATATACACTAGATTGCATCATTTTAGTCCAAAAATACCTAAAACCACTTTCAATCATATTTCAATTTATTTGCAAATTTTCTTAAAAATGATCCTAACTGCTTTCCATAGAAAATTTTTTCCAGCGTGTGACGTCATATCTGGGTCATGCCATTTCAAAACCGGAAGTTTACACTTGCATCAGACGATAACAGATAGGTTTCTTGATTAGTGTATCTTATTTATCAATGGTTTGAACTTGATAAAAAAGTAATAGCTGAAATGGCCGCCATTAGCCATAAGATAAGTAAAAGAAGCATGCATACCTCTTGAATTGGCATTGTTGAGCTGATTGCGCTGGAAAATGCTAGATCGTCAAGGAAGCTACCTTTGCTGAAAATATCTTCAGTAATGACGTCACTTCTGACGCTCCACAGATAAAAATACTGACCTATCGAATTCAAGGTAACTATCGAAATTCGGTAACGGCACGATAATCAAAGGGCACACGTTTAAAAATACCTAGATAATCCTCCATAAAAAGAAGACGTATAAACATGTTTCTATTCATATATTCATTTGCTAATGCTTCCTTTTTGTAATTCATACATTCATGCTCCTAATGCTTCGTTTTTGTAATTCATACATTGATGCTGCTAATGCTTCCTTTTTGTTATTTATATATTCATGCTGATAATGCTTCGTTTTTTTACTTCACACATTCGTGCTACTAGTGCTTCCTTGCTGCTAATGCTACGTTTTGTTAAATTCTACATTCATGCTGCTAATGCTTCGTTTTTGTAAATTCCTACATTCATCCTCTTAATGCTTCTTTTTTGTAATTCGTACATTCATGTTGCTAATGCTTCGTGCTTGTAATTCATACATATATGCTGCTAATGCTTCGTTTTTGTAATTCATACATCTATGCTGTCAATGCTTCGTTTTGGTAATTCATACATTCATGCTGTTAATGCTTCGTTTTTTGTAATTCATACCTTCATGCTGCTTACACTTCGTTTTTGTAATTTCTACATTCATGCTTTTAATGCTTTTTGTAATTCAGACATTCATGTTGCTAATGCTTCGTTTTTGTAATTCATACATTCATGCTGCTAATTCTTCGTTTTTGTAATTCAATTACAATTTATATCAGAAATCAAGAGCTCAACCAGAGCTCAAATTGAATAAAGCTAATACTTGAGATAAATCTACACCTTTCTTAGATTTGAACATCAAAATGATCAACCACCTGATATATACTAATATTTATGATAAACGTGAGGATTTTGGATTTCCTATTGTAAATTTCGCTTACTTGGATGGCGATGTCCCTCGACTCTCATCATATGGTATCTATATATCTCAATTAGTTCGATTTGTCAGAGGCTGCACCGATGTTTTTACTTTTATTAACGAAATTTACAGATTACTTATAAACTTTTAACTCAGGGTTACAGATATCACAAGCTTAGAAAAACATTCGGCAAATTCTTTAAGACCTTATTCAGAACTTCTATCTAAATTTGGAAATATCTCTTTTCAACACTATGTATCCAATGGAATTTCCCATCCTAATTTTTACAGTGATCTCGAATATAAACTAAGGAAAGTAAAAGGCTCCGATAACGTTATTTTATCATGTACTAAAATTGTCAAACGTCTTCTAAATAGACAATATGACATTGAGATCATCAAAAAGACTATAAGTCTTGTATTTGGCCCCTCTACAGCCTTATGTAGACTTTTACTTGAACGCTGCTCGCTGACTAACAGGGCGGTGGGGACTATATGACGGGCCTTGTCCAAACCTCTTTCAGAGGAGACATGTTAGTCGGGACTCCTACAGATCTAGGGTCTTAGCTCGCTTTCAGACTGGCAGAGCACGGTTTATCATGTTGATGTCGCATATATTTTTATATCATTATGTGTTTTACAATACCCTACGTGTTTATATTTTTATAACCTCTCAATATGCGATACCTGTTGACCCTTGTTGTGTACCATACCATTTGTTTGGCTTTTGTCAAATCTAATGACCGTCCTAAGTCGGTATCGTAATTGCACTACAATCAAATATTTTTGTAATGTGTTATATGTACTAGTATATTATTGATATTCATGTATTGTATAGCTCCATGTTGACTTCTGTCACATAACTGAGCCAGTAACTCCTCTTTTTTATTTCATACATTCATGATGCTAAGGCTTCGTTTTTGTAATTCATACATCCATGATGCTAATGCTTCAGAACGCTGTGCTTTACTATTCTGTGTGCATTTTAATAAATGAACGCTCATATGTTTTATATAACTGTGACAACTTTTTGTTTCAGTTTTAAAAGTCAACCAAAGGAGTGGAAGATTTACACATGAAAACGTGTATAATGCGGAGAAATAAATACCTTGACAAGCACACTGAAAATCCATCTTTTCAAGCAACTACTGTGTACTAAATTTCTGTATTTTTTTTTTATTTTTTTTTATTACTATCTTGAGGGTAGGGGGTGTTTCTCTTTAACACCTTTAGGAGATAAGTGACAATTCACTAATATTTCTAATTATACATGTTGAGCCGTTGTTACCCTGCATGGCCGTGGACAAGCTTATTATTAACTGATATAGAATCACAAAATCCTCACCAGCAATGTATAATATAAAACCAGATATATCATCATAAATTCCCCACATTCAATTTATGAAATAATCTGACAAAATGTTACAAAATCCCCATAAACAATATCTAGTATGAAACAGAATCAATATCACAAAATGCTCACATACCATATATATTATAAAACAGATAAAATATCACAAAATCCCCACAAACAATATATACTATAAAACAGACACAATATCAACCCACCCCCCCCCACCCCCCAAAAAAAAAAAAACAAACAAAACAAAATAACCCCCCCCCCACCAAAAAAAACTATCAAAAAAAAAAACCAAACAAACAAAAACAAAAACAAAACCCAATAACAAAAACAATAAAAACCCAGTATGTAGTAGAAATGTAAAATTTTCTTAAACCCATTACTTCTTATGTTAAATATTGATGTATTATTCAAATCGCGACTTCGTCTTCTAGACCCTGACACTATATTTTTATGTAGTGCAGAATATCCACCATCATGCTTTGCCATGAGGGCTTCATTGGCATGACGCCAGTAATCTTAACGTTAATGTGCCCATACACTAGGATATAGGTTGTCACACACTGTACTCTTTTTTATGAAGAAATTTAATGCGCTTACTTTTCGAAAAGTCTTTAGTTTGAAGAAATGTAAGAGGCATATGAAATATGAGGAGAATCCACTATATATTATCCTATACTTAAAGAGTAAATTCCATACGTAAAACAGACAATTTGCGAAGAGAAGATATTCTTAATGATATTATGTAGCTACTCTGCAGGAACGTCATTTATGACGTCGCGTATCTGCCACTATGGTATGGATGCAGCGAGGGGCGCTGTAAAATCCGGCTTATTATGACGACATCAAGTAATAATATTTTATAAAATTTACCTTAGTGTAGAGGAAATACGTATGCATGTTTTTATACCAAATAAAAAGTTTTATATCAACATTTTGTTGTATAACGTATGTGTGAAAGAGAACGAGTTTACATCCCATACGCATACGTTTAAATCTAGAGGCACTTAAACGTTAATCAATGCAAATCCACTCCACTGTGACAAAACACATAGTATTGAGAGTTGTCCTTCTTTAAAAAGAGAACCAGTAAACCTGGTGTAAGAAACTTAGAAAGAAAACGCAGCATTGCTATAAAGTATCAATAACTTTACAACAAATGTTTTCCAATTTAATTGTTTACATATGCCCAATTACATTCTATTGGAAATGAAGACGGCGTGGCTTAGTGGTATCGCGTGGGACTCCTGATCGGGAGGCCGGGGTTCGAGTCCCGCTCTGGTCATGCCGGTGTCATGTCTTTCGGATGAGACAGTAAAAACCGAGGCCCCGTCTCGTGGTATGCATGGCACTTTAAAAATCCCTCACTGTTTCGGGTGGGTCCGTTGCAAAGGTCAAAATTTGAATGCCCCACATCAGGCAGATGCCGTCACCATATACGTGAAATATTCGTGGTGTGACGTAAAACAAAAATCAATCAATCGATGTATTGGAAATGTATCGATTTTGTATCTGTCGTCTGGTAATGGTACGCGCTTGACGTAATAGCTGAAGCAATCCAAGATACTAAAGACGATTTAAAAATCCGGTACTCCAAGTGAAGCAATGGCTGAGAGGTTAACGGTCTGGACATATATTTTTTTTTTTATTTTTCGTGGGTAACTTTTCTGTTGATTTGTTCTACTTACAGGTAAATGACAACATCATATCCCAATCTCTTACCGCTTGGATTCACAGATTTTATAAAAGAACCAGTAAACTTTGCTTAAGTTCAAGATGTGACCAAAATAAACATTGGGACTGTTCTAGTGCTCAATCAACTGAAGGAACATTTCAAATACTCTTATTATGAACTCCTGACATGGCTTCTTCAGCTTAACACAGAAGCAATAGATAGTTACTGACAAAAATACACTTAACTTAATAAAAGCAGTGTGTGAAAGGAAACCATGCACTCGAGGATTTCTTGTGTACATCATTTGATTACGGGCTGTTATGTAAATCTAGAAAACGAGCAAAATCAGAATCTTACTGCAGTGAATATTCGATTGACCTTAAATCAAACAAATTCGAATTAGAATGAAGAGAAGAAAACCATGTAGAAACTTTGAAGGACGTTTGTTCGTACTGGAAAAAAGAGGCAGGGAAACTGACCATTAAAAATCAGGAACTTATCCAGAAAATTTATACCGAAAGGATAGCGCGTGACAAAGTAAAGGTGTAACAGAAACAACTAAAAATCAAAGAGAGGGACAAACAATGTATTAAGCCAAAATACTGAACTGAAAATAAACGTCTAAGGGAAAGGGTGCGTTACTGGGAAAATCTTAGTAACAAATGCGAGCGGCTATTGGAAGAATCAAACGCGCAGTTTGATAATGAGAAGGAAGAACTGTAAACTAGAATTCATGAATATGAACGAAATCTAGAGGAGAAAAAAAGCAGAGATAAACCTTATTAGGGATGAACTGGAAGGCGTAGATATTGAGAACAGGGGAGTTTCTTTAAACAAAAGAATGTCAACATGGAAAGTACACGTACACAGCTAGCCAGATCTTTGTGTCATGCAGTTGTTGGAACCCTATGTATCGTTTGAACACGTTGACAAAGATTTCAGAAATGTACTTGAACTGTGTGATGTGAAGGTACAAGTCAGCCTTCCCAAGAAAGACTACATGGAAAAAGTCAATGCACGTCGCTTAGCTCTAAGTCAGATTCACGCAGCGAAAGTCATCGACAAAGCGGATATTTGTACTTTATACAGTGACGAAACTCGTAAAAATGGACATTCGTACGGTACTTTCGCCGTCACTGATGAAAACAAAGAACCAGTTGTGCTTGGTTTGCGTCATATGTCAAGTACAGTTTCTTGGACCGAGCTAGATACTTTAAAGTCTATATTGGATGATGCTCACTAACGATGCGAGACATTATTAGCCACAAATGATGAGGTAAATATGCGAGTTGAAATTCTGCGAAAAATAACATCAACCATGTCGGACCGTGTGACCACAGTGGTTTCCTTCAAGGAATTGTTACTCACATATAGATCGGATCTAATGAAAAGCCACATTGACAATTTTGATCGCATGACCCAAGGAGAGCAACTAATATTGACTAGAATGTTTACCTTCTATGTTAGAAGTTCTAATGTTAGAACTAATGGACGGCATATTTAAGCAGTGGGAATCTACACAACTTGGAACAGTTACAAGAGTCTGGGATACTTCAAGTTGTCCGAAATGTCAGCAAAGCATTAGCACCCGGTGCCGATAACAAAAACGGTGCTTATTTAGAATTCACCACATACATTAGGAGGAAGGGTATTCACAACTTACAGATCAAGTGGTTTCTAGGCAAGCATTTTAACATTGTGTTCCACAACGGGGGTGTCATTTATTGCTTAAGCGACCACATTGTCTCATTCTTGGAGGATGTCAAATCAGAAGGAAAACCATTGTCACTAAACTGGCTGCTTGGGTCCATTTATCCGACCTCAAGGTGAACGAGTATTTTGTTGGACTCAGAGCATTAGGCATTTTATCAAATTTATCGGTGCGCCTTCGTGGCAACTTCTAGAATGCAAAACGATGCACATACTTGACACGAACGGGTATTATCAAGACCTTGTCGAATAATTGAAGTGTTTTGCTACAAGTATAGAAAAGGCGGGGAAACTCCTGACAAGAGAGTACGTCCCTTTCACGGTGGAACAGAAAAAGGATGACACATGGGCCGCACTTGTCACCCAATCAGATCGGGATGCATTGACTGTGTTGTTATTAATGCAGATGTGTGCTAGGGTGTACAAAATGCTAAGGGAGAAAGTGAGGGATCATTTGGATGGAAGACAATACCACAACAAAGATGAAAGCCTTGAGGTCAGTGCTGCAACACAACACACAACTTCCGGAATGGGTATTTGGTTACTTGGATTGGCTATAAAAGCAAAGACCAAATGCAACGAGACTTCCAAATGAAGCGCACATAGTGTTTCAGGTATATATAACAGCTAAATACATAGTCAATTCTGTTAACTTTTGGACCGACATATGTTCTGTTTAATTGTTGCTTAATTATCATGTATATTTTAAATTTGAGTCTGAGCCATTAATCTGATAACATCATGTGTGATATGAAGGAAGGAAATGTTGACTCGTCAGGACAAAAATTCCATATCATACATGTACATGTCACAAATTTCCAGATATTGAAATATGTTTATCAACACTTATGCAATCATAAAACATAAATAATTTTATGCATTATTCTGATAGTATGATCGGGGCATACTTTTATTCTGTTTGTGATCGCCATAACTTTTAACCACAAAGTTTAGAATTTCCAAGTGTGGACTGCATGCTGTATGCTGTACATTTATTAAACTTTTAAATTATTTTAAGGTGAGTGACATTGTAAGTAACCTTGACCTTTTTGCTAAAATAAATTTTTCGAACATTGTTTGACATAAAATGTTTCACACACATTTTGTTTAGTTATGGAATACCGTTATAAATTTTATAATAATTTTTAAAATATTATACTGCATAAAATGTTCTTATTCCGTATTATAATTTTGTATCATTGTGTAGGTGAACAAGACAGGTGCATGGCTGACACGAAAGTCTGATGAAGAAGTGAAGGAGCTAATGGATTGGTCCAAGAATGTTCTGCCATCCGTTATGCAGAAGGAGATACAAAGGATCCAGCAGCTGAACGATGAGTTAAAAAGACTCAACAGAGAGAAAGAAACACGAGTGAAGCAGAAAAGAGAAAAGGTCAGGCGAGAGAAAGAACAGCTGACAATTCTACAGGATGGTCTGTTGAAATCAGAAGATGAGATGAACAGACGGTATGTTAGTCACAAATGTGAGTTGATATTTCCATTGTGCCAAATTTTACATGATTATCACACTATTAAACGAAACTCGGAATTGTACGAGAGATATTTCGGAGAACAAGATGTGTTTGTGAAACACTATGCCTCCGGCGACAACAAAGTCGGAAAAAGATACTTTTAGCTTGAAGGTCACGGTAAAGGTCACAATGTCATTGACCCTGGTGCCATTTGAAAGGGCTTTAGTAGTTGATTATTCATACCAAATATGAAGTATCTACCTGTCGCGTTTCAAAAGTTATGGTGAAGGTTAAAGTTGACAACAGACAAATAGACAGACAAGTCAAAAACAATATACCTCCGATCATTCATGGGGGATAAAAATCGGTTCCGTTTCAGTGTTCAGATTTTGTCTTTTATAGTAAGATTGTCGATAGTTTGCTTAAATTTTTACTGTCTTTTGACAGCATTTTCGGCACTATTTCAGCCTAAAGGGGCGGGTCATGGACGCAAAATTTCCAACAATTCTTGACCTGCTGCTGTGTACCCATAAAATAAAGCCAGGAGTAGTTTGGGTTCTGTAACGTGAAAAATTCAGTGATATGGAAAAGTAGTCCAAGACATGATGACATAAAAATACAAACGAAGCATAAAACGGCATTATTGTCATTTCCAAAAACGTTAACAGAATGAATGAAGTTATGATGGATATGCTTACAGATTGCAAGGTTGTTCAAAGAAGGTGACGACAGAGAATGTGAAGGTCCAGATCAAGTTCAGACCACTCGTGTTGCAGCAGGAAGCCAACAGGGAGCTGTTCCTTCTGACACGCTGTGCAGAACGTGTTCTGACTGTAGAAAGGCTGAAACAAAACTTGTGTACCTTGATGGATATGGCGAACAGAGGTACGCTGTCCAGAGTCTAGTGTTTACTCAGGTGGTTCGAATTAGAAAACAATAAATAGTATACATCTTATGAATAGGGTAAATGCAACGACACAAAAGGGCATGTGACATTGGTGAAATTTGAATAACTAAAACGTGAACTTGCTTTTGCAGTTTGGTAAATGTACAACAGACAGACTTACGGACAGACAGGTGGACAAACCAAATGCATTTTTTTTGCCCAGAACTTTTCATATATTTACAAATGTTTACATTTATTTTCAGAAGGTGGAAGAATGATTCAATGAGTGATTCATACGACAATGAAGACGAAAACTATAGAAAGAAAAAAAATCTATTTGAAATATTGATTTTATTTATTCAGAATTAACAACTAAACGCATTTGAATACATTTGAACTCTAATGTTTTCCTGAAATGTATTTTGCACTTGCTGTTGAAAATAAGGTTCCAAGAATGACCTTGACGTTTGGTATGTGACCTTGAACTGTCACCTTCCGCATGTGACCTTGAACTTTCATATGCGACTTTCTTGTCTCATGACCAGTTGTTCTACCGATTGTGGCCAATATTGAATCGTAAACCCCCGTTCCGCTGTGCCTGTAATACATCCAAATGGCAAGTTCAGCTTGATGCACAAAGTGGTTACCTTTGTGACCTACACATCTATATGTGGATGCCTCAAACAAAGCAGTAGGGGCACATTATCACTGTTATCTATCTTGAAATTGTTATTTCTTTATTTTTAATCATAGATTTTAAACATTTATCCCATAGGACGGAATGTTGGTATTAGTATATAGTAGGTTTGTCTTGTGTAATATGTTGCAGACAGAATTCCAGCATAATGGGGGAGAAAACTCCACCCTGTGGTACATTACAGAGGGAGAGCCGGCTCTCTTATGGCTTTATAAACTTGTCCTGAGGTGATCAGTCAATATACAACACTATTGCTTTGTATTCCTAAAATGTCCAGTTTGCTCCAAAGTAGCTATATTATGTCTCGTAAAGTCTTGTAGATTATATTTGACGTATATGCTATTTTCCATTGAAATACCTACCAACCTTTTTTAAAATAAAACAAACCCCTATACCCCTCCATCCCCCAGAACAACAACACTCCCTACCCCAAAAAACCAAATAAAAAAAAACCCAAAAATAAAAAAGAAAGAAAGAAAGAACGAAAGAAAAGAATAGAAAACAAAATCAAAAACAAAAAACAAACAGCAAAAAAAAAGGGGGGGGGGAGCAATTCTTCAGTTTTCTCTTTTACTATCTAAGTTATCTAAATTGACACCCAAAAGTTAGTTTTGAGATTTATATTGCGTTTAAAATCTATAATCTATAGTACGAAAATTAAGCAGCAATATATCTACGGATTTATAGAAGAAAGTAAGTATAAAAATATCAATGTATTATTTTGTGAATTTTTTCAGTAAAACGCTTCAAACCATAAAACATAATGCCTAATTTTCAATAGATAGTACACATTTGTCAATAGATACTACACATTTCTCAATAGATACTTCACATTTGTCAATAGATAGTACACATTTGTAAATAGACACCTATACATTTGTCAATAGATAGTACACATTTGTCAATAAATACTACACATTTGTCAATAGATAGTACACATTTATCAATCAATACTACACATTTGTCAATAGATACTACACATTTGTCAATAGATACTACACATTTGTCAATAGATACTACACATTTGTCAATAGATACTACATATTTGCGAATAGATACTACACATGTGTCAATAGATACTCGACATTTGTCAATAAATAATACACATTTGTCAATAGATACTACACATTTGCCAATAGATACTCCACATTTGTCAATAGATACTACACATTTGTCAATATATACTACACATTTGTCAATAGATACTACACATTTGTCAATAGATACTACACATTTGTCAATAGATACTACACATTTGTCAATAGATACTACACATTTGTCAATAGATACTACAAATTTGTCGATCGATACTACACATTTGTCAATAGATACTACACATTTTTCAATAGATACTACAAATTTGTCGATCGATACTACACATTTGTCAATCGATACTACACATTTGTCAATCGATACTACGCATTTGTCAATAGATACTACTACACATTTGTCAATAGATACTAGACATTTGTCAATCGATACTACACATTTGTCAATAAATGCTTCACATATGTCAATAGATACTACACATTTGTCAATAGATACTTCACATTTGTCAATAAATACTTCACATTTGTCAATACTACACATTTGTCAATAGATACTACACATTTGTCAATAAATACTTCACATTTGTCAATAGATACTACACATTTGAATTAATTTTATCCCGAGACAGTATCTCTCTGTTAGTTTTCTTTTGAATGGGAATACGTGTATATAAGTTCAGAAATTAGAACAAAAACTATTCCTTATTGATATCTGTAAGCATTTAAGTTCTACAAGTTGACCCAGGTGGTGTTAATTCTTTTAAATTTGTTTATACTACTTTGGTGATCTGTTGAAAGCAGTTTCAATTATATTTCTGTTGAAGGGAAATTAGCAAATCAAAAGCTCGTAAACAAAATAGAATTATACGAGAATTGATTCATCTGTATGAACATAGGAAGTCACCCAATACCTGAATAGCAAGATTGAATTAACGATCTCTGTATGTGTAACTGCATATTTCACGGTCTACTAAGCACACAGTACTGATTATGATATGGGTCCTTCAGGGCTCTACTACATAAAGTTATGTATAGATTAAATAATATTATGACTTCTTATCTGACTCACCTTAATTCGACGCCGTCTTGTCTTTCGGATGAGAAAGTCAAATCCCCAAGATTCCGTGGCACAAAAATAGTCCTCTCTTTAGTTATTATGGAAATGCGAAATATTAAGGGAAAATGGCGATGAGATTGTTTGATACAATTGCCTTAATTCAAGAGAGCAATATTAACAAAGACACTGAAGTATTTATGAACGTTCATATATTTGATATTATTATGACACATTTGATTCAGCACTTAATTTAATCAACATAAAGGAAGACTTTCTTATGTTTCTTTTCTTATGGTGAATACACATATAATGCGGAGAAATACATTGTAAATAACTTGAAAAGCAAACCGGAATCTTTCATTTCCAACATCTATTATCTAGTAACATTTTCATACTTATCTCTTTTATTTCTTATTCTTTCTCTTCTTTTCTGGGTGTGTGTGTTTTTTTTTTCTTCTTTCCTTGGGGGGGAGGGGGCTTCTATTTTACACCTTTAGAAGATGAGTAATAATTTAACATTAAATGATAGTTGTGTCAAAAAACACATTAACCCATTGGTGAAATGCTATATTTATATATTAATGTGCATACTTAGTTTTCGTGTATACTTCTGAGATACAGCTGGGTCAGAGGTCTTTTCTACTTTTAATCGTTCCATATAGTGTGCCTCCGTGCATATACCACAACGGACAAGCTTCTCATAAACTGATACAATATCACAAAATACCCACAAACATTACATAATATAAAACAAACAAAATATCATTAAATCCCCACAAACAATATGCATGTATAATATAAAATAGAGATAATATCGCAGATTCCCCACAAACAATATGCAAAAATGAAGTAAACTGTATAAGTAGATAACATTTTCCTAGAAGTCTACATTTTTACTTCCGCTAAATATTGATTTATTATGCAGATCGTACCTTGGTCCACTAGACCTGGGCACCATAGATTTATGGTTTCCGGAATGTCCACCATGATGCTTTTGCTGTGAGGGCCACATTGACATAGCGCCAGCAATCTTAACACTATTCTTTATGAAGGATTTTTATGCTCTTAATTTCCGATGATCAAAGGTTACTATTTTGACGAAATGTGAGAGACATATTAAATATGAGGAGGACGCAAAGTCTATATTTGGATTTTGCTGGCTAGTATGGAGTTCTATTGGGAGCGCTCCTTCCTGTTCCGATGCATATTTCAATGTATTCCGCGGCGTCATGCCCACTGATGGGGATTTCCCGATAGATGTTTGTATGTTTGATGCACTGGATCGTCTATTATCAATTTTTGTAATATGTTGCAAAGTTAAAAATATAATGTTCCGGTATCCACAGGTACACATGTTAACTTTGTAAACATCAACAGGATCTAAAAATGTATAAACATTCTCACTGATAGTGCAAATATGGAAACCAGCAATATAATAGGTGTTGTGTCAGGAGATATGATATAGTTCATATTTCTGAAGCCCTCCTAAAATATTCTAACAAGAAAAGAAAAACACATAAAAAAGGAAGAAGAAAAAAATATTCATCTATTTTAGGACATGTACCATACGAATATTTGGTTTATTCTTTGCGTCATATCTTTGGATTGAATACTTCAATACCCAAAAGATGTTACTGACGTACAGTTGGGGTACAAGGGAGATCAGTAAATATGCCCGGAAGCTTGTTAGTCATGAGCTTTAGCCGTTTTCTATATAAAGTCATCCCTATCAAATTCCCACCACACACTTCAATTTTGGTGGAACAAATTTTAGAAAAGAGAAGAATATATGACCATGAATTATAAAATTTGCGCTGTGTTAATGATGTTGTTTCAAGTACAGTTGTCATACGGGAGTCTGTTGGCAGATTGTAGTATGTATATGTATTTCAGTTATTACATCTGTTTAAAATTTGAATGATACGGTATCTATCTATATACAATGCACTAAATTGTTGTACTTCAAAAAAACTGAAGGTGAATATAATTTTTATTCTATATATATATATATAAGCTTTATATCAGACTATCCACCAATTCGAAGAAAGAAAGATAGATAGATAGATAGATAGATAGATAGATAGATAGATAGATAGATAGATAGATAGATAGATAGACAGATAGACAGACAGACAGACAGACAGACAGACAGACAGACAGACAGATGGACAGATAGATAGATAGATAGATAGATAGATAGATAGATAGATTGATTGATTGATTGATAGATAGATACAACTGGATGCAGTCCTAACCTTACATTCAAGTGCACTCGACAAGTGCACTTCAATTTTAGTTTTTCGTCCTGAAAACCAGTCATAAAGTTTAGTCAAGTGCACTTGATATGAAGTTTACTTTAAACCGTCTTCAAGTGTACTATCACGTGACACCAAGTTTACTTTTCACGTTTATTTATTACAATTATCCAGTTTCGTATAACACGATAGAAAGAATTGAATATCTTATGTAAAATTGCATATTTGATAGACAAAAATGTTTTAATAGAAAAATATAGTAAATATTTATAAACAATTAACAATTTCACATTATTGATTTCATGTTGAAAATTCGGACAGTATTTTATCGGAAGTTTCAATACTTCTAACTGCATCTGCATTTTTCTTCTTGTTGTAAATTATTATTGTTATATGTTTTGTTATACGATACCTCCTCGTTATTTTGCATTTTGTGGTTTCACTTCGACAGGGTGTATAGATGTTGCCCTTGTTGGGACATTCCGTAGCGAAAACTACACTGACTTCTGTTTTCGTTTTTTATGGCAAAAAGGACAAAACTTAAGTGGCTTCCCGGGATAATAATCTCTTCTTGCCTTGTATTTTATGTGTGTCTATAATCGAACCGGTAACATCATGACGTTTTATCAAAGCACTTATCGCCTGTCGTGAATCTTGTAAACTTTCAGTTTCCATCAAGGTATGTCGAATCTGAACTATCGCACGGCCACTTCCACGTAATTAAATGATCCTTTCCCTTATATACAGTGATATCCGAGATGACTTTACGATATCTGTTTGCATGTCAAATGTTTATTTAAAATAAACAACTCGATTATTTAAAGGCGTGTGTTTCGTCCGGTTGCATCAAGTAAAGTGAAGCGGTATATACATGTACATGTATATAGAAAGTAAAGTAAACTTGAAGTGCACTTGGAGTAAACTTGAAATCAAGTCTAGTATTAAACTTGGAATCATATTTACTTCTAAACTTGATTCCAAGGTTACTCTGTTGTCGCCAAGTAAACTTGAAAAAGCAGTCATAAAGTTAACTTGAAGTGCACTTTATGTAAGGTTAGGACTGCACCTAACTGTAAATGAATAAATAGATTGTTATCAACCGAAAATATAGAAAAAAATATCACATCTAAAAAGAAACTCTGTGTGGAATCCTTTTCCGAACGCTGTTCATTTAGGTTAAATTCCAATAACAATTTTCTGTTAAGAAAACAATACAAAACATGGATGTAACAGGCACCACATTACTGTGACACCCACAACGGTAAACACCATTTTCAATTAATAGTTTTTATACGTCCGTCCATCCGTCCGTGCGTCTGTCCGTCCGGGGTCATGTTTTCCGGACTTGTTTTTGCCGTCTTTCAAGTTGAAATTTGGTATATAGCTTTATTTCAAGCGGAGTCAGTACCAGTTCGAGTTTTGTAACGATTGACTTACTTTTGACGGATTTATGGTCCTGGGACTTATAATTTTTTTTTTTTTTTTTTTTTTTTTTTTTTGTAAATTCATTAAAAATCTATTTTTTTGTCAAAACATTATGAAATTTCTCAAGTAAAGTGTACCAACTATCACATATGTTTCTAATATCTTTTTCTTCATTTTTGAGAAATTTATAATTTTAGGGGGAGGGGAGGTGACCATATGTCCTAGGTCATGTTTTCCGGACTTTTTCTTGCCGTCTTTCAAGATATTGAGTTGAAATTTAGTATATAGCTTTATATCAAGCAGCGTCAGTAACAGTTCGAGTTTTGTTACGATTGACCTACGTTTGACGGATTTATGGCCCTTGGACTTATAAATTTCAAGATTTTGTTTTGAAAATTCATTAAAAATCTAATTTTTGTAAAATAATTATGAAATTTACCTTGAAGCAAGTAAATGTACCAACTTCCACATATTTTACAGGTATTGATATCTTTTTCTTCATTTTTGAGAAATTTATAATTTTAGAAGGAGGGGTGGGGGAGATGTTAGTGGGGGCCGCATTTCTGCAGGAGTTATTGCCCTTGGACTTATTCCTATGATAAAATGCTATGAAACGCAATTAACTTCAGTAAACGTCAGATGTTTTTCATGAACATCATGCCAAATGCAAACTGACCCTGTCCGAATTAAGCGACGGGCGTATTATGCCACGCTAGGCGTTCCTCTTGTTAGATATAAAAGTAGGACATCTGCCAATGAAATGTGAAATACGACAAATTATATTCAAAGGATTTGTACTTTACACGTTTTTCGGGTTGGGGTTAGTGTATGCAAGCTTTATCAGCAGGATTGACAAAAATCGGTATAAGTTTAAAATCATTGACATGTACAGGTAAAAGATAAAGAACATCGGAATGATCATAAATACCTACATAAACGTTGAATAATAAATCAGTTATTCATTCTTCGATTTTTAATTTAATTATTTCGTTTTTATTTTTTTTTTTTTCTTATATATTCGGGCTTTTATTTTATCAAATTTGTATCTATATATATATCTTGAGTTTATTAGTTTAATTATTATTTATTTTTATCAATAAATATAAATCCATGGTGGTGTAAAGTGACCAAGAGGTTCAAGTAGCGGTGGTGGTGTCTATTCGATTTCCTGTCTTTAATACGAAACAGTAGATACCGAAGTGCCGTATCACTCTAGACGTAGCACGTACAATATATGTATTTTAATTTTTGATTTCCGTGGGTCCGTGCTGCCTATTAAGCCTAGAGGTCTCGTAGATATCATGCATGCCTATAGCTTTCACGCATGTCTATAGCTATTGAAAATCTGAATGATAAGATATAAAATGAAAATGTGCGACATATTTCTCCAGGTTTGCCATATTGTGGGCTTTAGATGTTGAACTTTCTTATCGATAACATTTTTGTGGTGTTTGGAGGTAAGGTTTTTCAACAAATTGTCGGCATTCCAATGGGCACTAACTGTGCTCCGCTTCTGGCTGACATATTCCTTTATTCATACGAAGCTGAGTTCATTCAGTCTTTGCTTTCGCAAGGAAAAAAACAATTGGCTCTTGGCTTCAATTTTACTTACAGATATATAGATGACTTGCTTTCAATTAATAATCCTTCATTCGCGGATTACCTTAGCATCATCTATCCAAGTGAACTGGAGGTCAAAGAAACCACAGAAACTAGTAATTCTACTTCGTATTTAGATATTATGTTGTCTTTCGACATTAATGGTCAATTGAACACCTCACTCTATGACAAACGTGACGATTTCAATTTCGCTATCACAAACTTTCCTTTCATAAGTAGCAACATTCCATCATCGCCCGCATACGGCGTATTCATATCTCAGTTAATACGTTATTCCAGAGCATGTTCAAATTACAATGACTTTGTTCTGAGGGCTAAGCGACTTTCAGTTAAGCTGCTCAACCAGGGTTATATATGTGCTAGACTAGCATCGTCACTGAGGAAGTTCTACGGTCGTTACGAGACTCTTATTACTCCATATGATATCTCGTTATCCAGACTTTTAAATGATATTCTGGGCTGAGACCGATTCCGATCACTTTACACAGATTTGACACCTTCTATACTAGAAGGTTACCTACTTCGACTTCTCCATATATAGATACATATGGAATTCACACGATTTGACTCTTTCTACGGGGTATATGTGACGGGTGTTGCTAGCAAGCAGGAGATGCTCACTCTCCCCGGGCACCTGATCTCACTCCATCACAGGGGTTCACATATGCTCTTCAAGTAGACATATTTTGTTATTTTCCATTTGTTTTTCATTTTCACTGATTTTGTATGTCCTATGGTTTCATGATTTTTGGACTTGTGGTTTGGATTTATCCATCATCTTTACATCTCAACATATTTTCAAAAAGCCTCTATCGAACCGCATCCCTCAATTCCCTCTATCTCTATTTTATTGTAAATTTACCACAAGAAAGTTTTTCCATGCACATTTATTAACTCCTTTGTATGAGCAGTGGTTAGTTGTTACCTGCTGAAAAATATCTTTCTTTTCAATTACAGATGACAGTTTGATGTTATACATTAATGGAATGCAGAAGTTTAAACCGAGGAAGTTGCGTGAAGTCTTCGCTTGTTTTGTAAGATGTGTTTTCTTTTTCTCCAAAATACAAAGTATTAGTTATCCTATTTTCATATGTTTCATAAGTTTAACTTATGAAGTATAACTTATATTTTAGTCTACACTTAACTATATAAATATGGTTGACCTTGAAACAAAGAACATTTTGTACTTCTGCTATTGTATTATTTAGTACATTAATAGGTTAACCAATTTCATTATATCTCATAAGTCGGTTTTGCAACATCCAAAATATTTATAGATAATATAAACATTATAAATAAACACATGCTCATGAGAAACAACATTTACGTATTTAACCAGGGTGACATGCCCCTCAAAACAGGGAAGGGGGAGAATAGCCATCAAATCACTTCTGTTTCTGGTAACAACATGTGGTGTAATAGAATACACTTTACCCTATTATTTCTTTTTCTACTGTTATATCTTTATTATCTTCTCAGATGCATAATAACTACAAAATGATAAAGTCATTAGATGCAAAAACGAATAAGCTGATAAAAGACGTGAGATCTATCAAAAAGACTATAGGACTGGACTGAGAAATAACATGCACTAAAGAGGAATAAAAAGGGAAAGGAAATAGGAAGTAATGAGGAATAAAAGGGAAAAGAGGAGAAAAATAAAATAAAAAGGAATAGACGTTGTAAGGGGAGTAAAAAGGCACAGAAGAGGAATAGAGAGGAGAAAAAAGGCACTAAAAAGAGAAAACAGAAGACATTTAAAAAGGACTAAGACACAAATCGCCCAAAACATGAAGAATAATAAAATGAGGAGAAAAAGGGATAGAAAATGGAAAATACACGAAAGTATTATTTCAGTACACTTTGAAACTTTACTTCGTTGTCTGTTACATTTATTTGTATTATATTATGTTATATTATATCACATTATTATTTCTTCTCTGTATTGTTTATATTATTGTACTGAGAAATTGGGAAACATGTTGATTGTAGTTCTTTTTTATTATTATTATTCTTATTTACATGTATTTAGGTATGTCTTTATTATTTTTTTTTTCATTTATTTATTTCTTTATTTATTTTATTCATTTATTATTTATTTATCATTGTATTTTTTATTCATTATTATTTGTAAAGTCTATCTGTGTTCTCACCTTTACAGATACTGAATTATTTAATGATATGATTAACCAATTTTTCCCTCAAATACAATCTAGTTGTTCAAATCCTTGCAGAAGTTTAGAGATGTTGAGAAATATTGGAGACATAACAATTTCTGAGAATAAAAAGGCAATTAAATCATAAGGAATGAATCTAATGTGTTTTCGATGGATGGAGGTGCATCACATGAAAAATGACGGAAAACATCATGGGCTACGCGCAATCAGAAGCATGTCTCAAGTCTATGGCACAATGATGCAGTTTTCCGTCTTTTTTTTATTATTTTTTAGGGGGGGGATTTTGTTCTCCGGATAGTGATAGAGGGTAAAGCTGTTCGAGGTCCTCCAAAGCTCGCCGAGGTTCTCGAGCGGTTGTATCGATAAACATAAATGGGCGGGATGTAATTTAAATATATCTACATATTCCAAATTTCTTTGACAAGAAAAATGTACTATTAATGATTGACGGACAAAAAAGAAACAAAGTAAGGAATATTGCTTAAAAGAGTTTAAATATGAAAATTTCTTTCCAATTAAACCTACATAATCAATAGGAAATAATAAGAAATATGTAGGTTGATATTATTGTTTCTTACACTAACGTCCTTTGATTGTTCTGCTGTTACGGTGAGTGGGAAGGTGGGCCCGTAAACCGGTTAACCACACCATTTGTTTGGCTTTTGTCAAATTAAATGACCGTCCTAAGTCGTAATTGCAATACAATCTAATATTTTTGTAATGTGTTATATGTTCTAGTATATTATTTATATCCATGTATTGTATAGCTCCATGGTGACTTCTGCCACATAATTGAGCCAGTAACTCCTCTTTTTTCTTTTTTATTTGAGAAAACCTTCATAATAACAGATTTTATTTATACTGATTCCTAAGATCATTAAGTGTAAAGTCGTTCAGGCCTTACGTATTTCACATTCCCTGCAGACTCGTTCAACCTTTCAAGCACATTGCTCTACATATACACATTCGAAGCACATTTCCTGCACAACGACACAAAACAACTATAGAAAATAATCTATATAACGCATTCTACATTCTGTACACATTCGAAGCACATTTCATGCAAAACGAGATAAAACAATTAGCCCATAAAAAGTCAGCAGTTTGAATATCACTGCTGATTCATTTAAGTATTGAAAATAGAAATATCGGTAACTGGGTACGTGGTATGACCAAGCACTACCTCACAATTACAAAATGACCGGATGGTAATCCTCCTCATAATTGATTAATGATATATGTATTATATATTTAAGATTGATGAAAAATTCGTGGTATCTTATCTAATATCTTATACAATATGAATTAGATCATCCTTATCTTCATCATCATCATCACCATCATCATCATCATCATCATCATCATCATCATCATCATCATCAAAGTTATTATATTTTAATATCACCATTCCAATCAATATTTTCGTCGTCGATTTCGTCATCAAATATATCATTGGATTAAACCTCTCCCTCCCGAATGGGATACTCCTTCTGAGTACATCTTTCTTCTTTTCTGACACTGACTCCTCCGAAGTAAACCCCTCTTTCACCAGCTCCTCTCACTTCCATCACTCCTCCCTCTCAACCTCTAAATGTCTGTGTTATTCTAAGGCATGATTTCTTTCACATTTACTGACGAAAGTTACTTTATAATTAGAGAGTTTTCAGCAAATTTAGAGATTTTGACAGAGGAAATCATCAGATTTATCAAAGGTAAATAATCCGAGTCATTTAACAGCATACATTTTAACAATTAGATCTACTGATTAAGGATAAAGTAAGACAGACAAAAACGGCTCAGTAAAACATTGTCATGATGCAAAGACTGCCGAAAAACAAAGAAGAAAAATATGTAAATCACCGTGATGATACAAATACATTAAGATTGAAACTTCATCGGTTACTCTGCATAAGATATGCGCAAGCACTGCCTGAAATTACAATCATCGTTAATGATCATACGTTTATCTTCCAGGGTGATTGATTGATTCATATTCATTAATGCTTTACGTCACTCCACGATTATTTCACGTATATGGTGACGGCATCTGCCTGATGCATGACATAGAACTTTTTACCTTTGCAATGGACCCAACCGAAGCAGTGAGGGATTTTGTACTTGCCATGACACGGGATCTCGGTTTTTACTGTCTCATCCGAAAAAGAGAACACCGGTTTGCCCACGGCCGGAATCGAACCCGGGACTTTTGTTCAGAAGCCGAGCACATCATCCACCATGCTATACCGCTTCCTCCAGATTGGTGATATATGTATAACATCTGCCACATTGATGAAAAATGTACTATAATATCTATCAAAGTAAAAGCTTTTACTGTGCATTCGTCTTATATCTTGCGGAATCCATTCGATACATTCATCTTGATAACAGACGGACGGACAATAACTGAACCGAAGCTGCTTTATGCGGCAATATTCACATTTGTTAAAACTCTAAATTTTCTTTTTTTAACTTTAATTTTGTATATACATTCCAGTGTAATAGATATATTCCGTAAATGTCACTTCACTCTATTTCCTCACTCTATCTCACACATATGTCATTTACACACTATATTTCTCGCAATTAAAACATTTACATATTCAGCGTAATGAGATGTTATATGAGTGCCCATATCCTGATTCAGTGTGAACTATATCACAAAGACAAAAAAGGAGTTACTGTCTCAGTTATCTGGCAGAAGTCACCATGGAGCTATACAATACATGAATATAAATAATATACTAGCACATATAACATATTACAAAAATATTTGATTGTAGTGCAATTGCGATACCGACTTAGGACGGTCATTTAATTTGACAAAAGCCAAACAAATGGTGTGATTAACCGGTTTACGGGAACATCTTCCCACTCACCATAACAGCAGAACAATCAAAGGACGCACATTTAAAAATTTATTGATAATCCTCCATGTAAAGAACAAGGGTCAACAGGTATCGCATATTGAGAGGTCATAAAAATATAAACACATAAGGTATTGTAAAACACATAATGATATAAAAATATATGCGAGACCAACATGATAAACCGTGCTCTGCCAGTCTGAAAGCAAGCTAAGACCCTAGATCTGTAGGAGTCCCGACTAACAGTCAGAGGGGACGAGGTTCAGGACCATGTCTCCTCTGGAAGAGGTTTGGACAAAGCACATCATATAGTCCCCACCGCCCTGTTTGTCAGCGTGCAACGTGCAAGTCTGCATAAGGCTGTAGAGGGGCCAAATACAAGACCTATAGTCTTTTTGCTGATCTCAATGTCATATTGTCTATTTAGAAGACGTTTGACTATTTTACATGATAAAATAACGTTATCGGAGCCTTTTACTTTCCTTAGTTTATATACGAGATCACCGTAAAATTAGGATGGGAAATTCCAATTGGATACATAGTGTTGAAAAATATAGATACCATATGATGGGAGTCGAGGGACGTCGCCATCCAAGTAAGGAAAATCTACAATAGGAAATCCAAAATCCTCCTCATAAATATTAGAATATATTAGGTAGTTGATAATTTTGATGTTCAAATCTAAGAAAAGTGTAGATTTATCTCAAGTATTAGCTTTATTCAATCCAGATATCTGCAAGTATTATTCAATTTGTCAACGAGGTCGAGGTCGATTTTTGAATAGAAACCATAAAATCCCTCTCATAACAATAAAGAAATAAATCTGCTATCAGAGGCGGGCAGTTAGTACCCATAGGAATCCCGACTACTTGTTGATATATCTTGCCATCAAATTGCAAAAATATTATTATTCATGAGAAAATCTAGTGCTTTACATAATTCCTTGCAAGTCCTGTATTTATATGAAGTAAATTGTTTGTTGAAAAGGAATCCGGAGTTATTGGAAGTACATATGTAAGTTTTAGATTCTCTGTGAAAACACCATTGTATAAGAGACAACAACATGCTTTAAATCAAATCAAGAGGCAGAGATGTATAAAGTGTAGAAAAGTCGCTTTGAAATTTAGTGAAAGAAATTTGTCTATAACTTCATCAGAATTTGTAATTGACCAAAAGTAATTGATGTTACTATTATGAAATGCGACAATTGCACTACTATATTGTATATTATATTGAGGGCATGTAATGAAACATTTTGATAGTTTCGCCCAGGTGAAATACTCTGTTTACAATACACCTTTTGATCCACGACGATCGTATTGTGCTATTTGAACTAGTCTGAACATGCACGTTGATCATCTCTTTATATAGAAAACGTATCTGATGGAAATAGTGGCGTCGGTGTACATGTATGTAAAAATATGAGTGGAATTTTGAAATTCATAATTCATAGTTAAGAGTTAAAAGCAGGGTATCTTATTCACAATTGATATACATGTATTTCATAAACAGAGAGACAAACACGATTTCAATATAAAGTTATCTGATTTACTCAGCTTAAGGAAATATCATAAAATTATTCATTTACTGATACACGATAAAGGCAAACGACCAGGTTCAGAATTCAGCATTGCATGGTAAGTCGAAAGTTTAACGCCGAAAATGGTTTAATAGAATTCTACACGACCTTCTATATCTGAGTAGAGTGAAAGCCCAAGATCTCAAAATTATTAAAAGCGATACTTCCAAAATATGTATCAATAGATACTAAAAGTTTCGAAGAAGTCCTCCAAAGGGAAGTCCGGCACATAAAAAGAGTGAATAAAATTCCTGTCAACGATTTAATTAGATATTATAAGCTAGAATAAGTAGTCCTCCAAAGAGAAGTAAAATATACTAAAAGAAATAACACAAACACTGTCGTACGGTCGTTTGATCGATCAGATTGTCGGTCGATCGGTCTGGCGGTTGGTCTGTCGATGCGGTTTTTATTATTCCATATTTATGCTTGTATTATTATGTCGTTTAGTCTATTTTAATGCCATACTTACGCGCGTGATAATGACGTTATGACGTCAAAGTTTATCGGAATTTAGAAGCTTGTTTATATTAGACATGTAAAGATGGATGTTACATAGTTCTTCTGTACTATTCTAACTATTGCTTGATAAAGGCCAGGAGGCCGAAAATTTGCGGCAAAGAGTGTTTGTGTTATTTCTTAAAGTATAAGCGTTTTTTTACATTGATAGTTTAAAGCGGAGTATAAGCGTTATTAAAATTGATAGTATAAGGCTAAGTATATAATATAAAGTCTTACATAAATTGTAGACTATTAACGGTTTCAGAATGCAAAACCTTAGAGTAAAGAGCGATAACTCTTGTTATTCAGTGGACATAACACCAGTACTCTAAACATTCGTTAACATACAAAGAAAATGAAAGTGAGGAAGTTATATCCCCTTCTGAAATACACATTTGTTGCAGAAAGCAAAATTCAGGAGGTTACTTACCAATCAATGGGCTTGATTTTACAGTATAATGAGTATTAAACTCGCATTGATTTACCTTATATGCTTAATTTAGAAATGTTTACAAAATTTTCACACAGTCATCATTATCGAATACCTCCATATATCCCACAAAACATGATATTATCTAGAACTATTTGAAATATTGTTGCTCTTCAGTGTATACAAAACAACAACAACAACGTCCACAGTACAATGAATGGGTCTGAAAGCAGTGAAAACTTTTGTACCATATCAGCAATGTAATACCTCAGAAATCAAATATTCTCCAAGACTAATACATGTACCTCTGTAGTTACTTGAGTCCTTCGGTTTGCCCTTATATTATAAACCGCAACAAAGGAAGATCTGGCACTAATTTTAGCTATATATTGCATTGAGCTTTCAATGAATAAAAGTTGAGTTTTTAACTTAGCATCAATTCAGAGTCATTGCTCTTTTCTCGTTTGAGATTTTTTACACCCCAAAGAGTCGTATAGTTTGATTGTCCCTCTGTCAGTCTGTCTGTCTAACATTCCGTCAAGCTTTCAATGATAAAAGGCACAATAATGGAAATGTAGATGATGGAGCTTTCATATTTTATATTTCGTATTTTTGTTTCCTTTTATTTATTTATTTTTTTTTTTTTTTTCGTTTATTTTTCCGTTTTGTACAATAGTATTTGACCCTCTGACATTTCCTTAGAATTTGACCTATATGACCCTTGTTCTTTACATGAGGATTATTTATAAATTTTTAAATGAACGTCCTTTGATTGTTCTGCTGTTACGGTGAGTGGGAAGGTGGGCCCGTAAACCGGTTAACCACACCATTTGTTTGGCTTTTGTCAAATTAAATGACCGTCCTAAGTCGGTATCGTAATTGCACTACAATCAAATATTTTTGTAATGTGATATATGTTCTAGTATATTATTTATATTCATGTATTGTATAGCTCTATGGTGACTTCTGCCACATAACTGAGCCAGTAACTCCTCTTTTTTCTTCTATATTTAGCCTTATACCATAAATAATACGTATCTTGCGGGAATTCCTTTCTACTAGTACAAAAATGTTGACCTTTTGACTCTGCCCTTGGCGTTTTAGGTGAAAAAAAACTTTGCTATAATTTTTACATGGTATGTGAAAGGAAATTAAAATTTCACATGCCTTGTCCTTACGACAAGGCCTTTCACTCGGTATCATGCTTTTTACGTCTTCGCGAGACTTTTCCGTCAGAACAATAATTTTTAACCTGGTATCCTTAACCGTGACTTTTGACTTAAATTTCAAAAGCTTTAATGTTGTAAGAGACAGAGCTTTCATATTTCACATGTGAATTCCTTGGGTTAATAATTTCTGATCTTATGACCTTGACCGTGGCCTTTGACCTACATCTAAAAAACCTAAACAATGGTTATAATAGAACTGGAGGTCAAAGAAACCACAGAGAGTAGTAATTCTACTTCGTATTTAGACATTATGTTGTCTTTCGACGTTGATGGTCAATTGAACACCTCACTCTATGACAAACGTTACGATTTCAATTTCGTTATCACAAACTTTCCTTTTATAAGAAGCAACATTCCATCATCGCCCGCATACGGCGTATTCACATTACAATTAATATCTTATTCCAGAGCATGTTCAAATTACAATGACTTTGTCCTGAGGGCTAGGCGACTTTCAGATAAGCTACTCAACCAGGGTTATATATGTGCTAAACTAACAACACCACTGAGGAAGTTCTATGGTCGTTATGAGACTCTTGTTCTCGATATGACATCTCGTTATCTAGACTTATAATGATATTCGGGCCTGAGACCCATTCCGAACATTTTACACAGATTTGACACCTTCTATACTAGAAGGTTACCTACTCCGACTTCTCTATATATAAATCTATATAGAATTTACATATTTGACGCTTTCTACTGGGTGTATGTGACGGGTATTTCTAGCAAGCAGAAGATGCTCACTCTCCCCGGGCACATGATCTCACTCCATTATAGGGATTCACATATGCTCTTCAAGTAGACATTGTTCGTTATTTGCTACTTGGTTTTCATTTTAACTGATTTGTATGTCCTCTGGTTTCATGATTTTCGGACTTATGGTTTGGATTTATCCATCATCTTTACATAACTTATGAATCGTAAGACGCAGAGCTTCAATATTTGACATGTGTATTCCCATGTGGGGTGTAATAAAGATACAGAACATTGCAAAATATGCCTCATTCGAACTTTGGTCATTTGTGTTTCACAAAAAGATCTTTTTTTACTTCTCTTTTTCAGAACTTTCTACATCCAGCTCAAAAGGGAAAAGGAAAAACAATTGAACTAGCTGTAGGCCAGAAGTCATCACGGACATGTACAATAAAACTTGGTTACAAGTAATGCAGTGTCATAACAAAAGTATTTATTGTAGTGTCTAAATAAGATGTATCAAATTTTATAAAAGTCTCTCGAACATTATGGTATCTATAACCTTTGGTCCATAGCTCGAAAATAATGTACAGTTGGGACAGGCTCTAATACCAGAAACCAAGACAGAAATATAAACCATTTTAAAGAGATGAAATTATAAAAGTACTCTGCTCCTTGTTCTCTGATTTCTTATGTTGTATTATATCATATGTCATATTATATCAGGGGAATGCCAGTTATTTTAAGAATGCCCTTTTCCTCTGAGGGCTTGTACCTACTTTATTTACGTCAGCGTTTACGGAAGGCTTGTGATAACTTGTCAACAATATCCTGTAAATTAATGCAAACTATCCTCTATGGCAATCTAGTAGTAGTAGTAGTAGAATATGAATAAGAATAAAAAAGGAGTGATTACCAAGCATTGTTTTCAGCTATATAAATTTCTTTCTTTTGTTAATAAAAAAAAAATCGATGTGCCTATTATACACATTACTCTTGTCATTGTTTCTTGGAGAGTGATAACATTTCGAAGTAGATGTCTAGAACTACTTGATAAATTTTATATAAAAAAGAATTGAATTATGTATTCGCCGTGGCAGAATGTCTCTTTGATTAGTTTCTATTGAAAGGAAATCATCATTTTCGAATCATTTTCCTGAAAGGGAAAATCGTGCTGTCGCCAGGGGGAGGTTTTTTTTTTTTTTTTTTTTTTTAATTTGGGGGAAAACTCTGCTGAGTCTTACTTCCGTTGGGGATGTTACATTCCAATCTAATTTATCCGAGAAGAGTTTCTATACAGAGTCGCTTTATCCTGGAGGAAATGCATTACTGAGTTGGTTCTAGAGGAAGATCTATACGCGGGGATATTCTATGCTACAACACCTGGACCACAAAATCAGAACCAGGGTACCTTCATCCACTGAACTACAGAGGTTTTTCTCTATTTTGAGTTGTCCCTTACAACAATGTTACCGTGTGCTTGCTATCTGAATATTTCTTCCGTGTACTTTTATTTGTATATATATCTGGTATGAATTCCTTTAAAATCCTTTATGACACTTTGCTGTTCTGTTTATAGCAGTTTAATTTATATTTATTTTGGAGGTAAATTAGCAAATCAAGAAAAGTTAACAAAATAGAATGATGATAACTGACTCACCTATACGTAAAAAAAACAATCACCCTGGACCTGAATAGCGAGATTGAATTACCAATCCCTGTATGGGGAACTGTGTATTTCATGGTCTATGAAGTAAATAGTGCTTATTAGGATATGTATTATTATGGTTTTATATCTGAGCTGTACCAGAAAATTATGTAATGATTAAATAATATTACAACGTCTTATCTGACTTTTGACAATAATCAACCGTTGCCTTTTCTTTTAGATGAAAGTCATGTCCTAGATTCCGTGGCACGACAAGAGTCCTCTAATTGTTATTAAGAAGATGCAAAAAAAAAATTAAAATAAAATGACGCTGATAATGTTTGATATGATTACAGTAATTTATGAACAACATTATCACAAGACAATATAATTATTTATGAATGCTATTTTCATTTATATATAATTATGACACCCTTCTTCAAATCAAACCAAATCTCCACCAACGGAGAGGAAGATTTATTTAATTTTTTTTTCTTATGATGAAAACACGTATGATGCGGAGAAATACCTAACTTGAAAAGCACATTGGAATTTGTTTATGTCCAACAACTGCTATGTACTAACATTCTTTATTTATATATATTTTTTTATTTCTTTCGTTATGTCCCGGGTGCTTTTTTTTTTCGAAAGGGGGTCTCTTTTACACTTTAAGGAGATGACAATTCACCAATATTTGTAATTAAACACATTAACCCATTGGCAAAATGTTATCTTTATTTGTCATTAATGTTCACCCTGTGTGTACTCGGATCCAGTCGAGTCAGATGTCTTTTTCCCCTCAATCCTTAAATATAGCATGCCTCTCTGCATATACTACAACGGACATGCTTACAATAAACTGACACAATATCACAAAATCCCCACAAACAATATATGAAATAAGACAGACACAATACCACAAAATCACTACAATAAATATATATAATAAAAAGGGCAAAATATTGCTAAATCCCAACAATCAATATGCAATATAAAACACACAGAATATCACAAAATCCCCACAAACAATATATAAAATAAAAGAAACACAAGGTCACAATATCTCCACAAAAAATATACATGTGTAATACAAAAACGGACAAAATATCACAAAATCCCAACAAAACATATGCAATATAAAAGAAAAAAGAGGAGTTACTGGCTCAGTTATGTGGCGGAAGTCACCATGGAGCCATACAATGTAAAGATGATGGATAAATCCAAACCACAAGTCCAAAAATCATGAAACCATAGGACATACAAAATCAGTGAAAATGAAAAACAAATGGAAAATAACAAAATATGTCTACTTGAAGAGCATATGTGAACCCCTGTGATGGAGTGAGATCAGGTGCCCGGGGAGAGTGAGCATCTCCTGCTTGCTAGCAACACCCGTCACATATACCCCGTAGAAAGAGTCAAATCGTGTGAATTCCATATGTATCTATATATGGAGAAGTCGAAGTAGGTAACCTTCTAGTATAGAAGGTGTCAAATCTGTGTAAAGTGATCGGAATCGGTCTCAGTCCAGAATATCATTTAAAAGTCTGGATAACGAGATATCATATGGAGTAATAAGAGTCTCGTAACGACCGTAGAACTCATGAATATAAATAATATACTAGCACATATAACACATTACAAAAATAAAAGTAAACTTTACAAGTACATAAAATTTTACTAAAGGTCTACATTTCTACTCGCTAAATGTCGATTTATTACGCAAATCTTGACTTGGTCCAGTACATCTGGGCACCATGGCCTTATGAGCTCCAGGATGTCCACCATGATTCTTTTAGCTGTGAGGGCCACATTGAATAGAGCCAGTAGCTCTGAGGGCCACATTGAATAGAGCCAGTAGCTCTGAGGGCCACATTGAATAGAGCAAGTAATCTTAAGATCTCTTCTTGATGAAAGACATTTGGGCTCTTAATTTCTGATGATCAAGATATACTATTTTGAAGAAATATGAGAGGCATATTAAATAGGAGGACGTAATGTCCATATTTGTAGTTTGGTGAATGGAGATCTATTGGGAGCGCTTCTACCTCTTACAGTGCCTATTGCAAAATTTTCTTTGGCGTCATGACCACTGATGGGGGATTCCGGATATATACATGTATGTTTGATGCACTGGATTATAGATCATCAAATTTTGTATCATGTTGCAATGTTAAAATTGTTATATTCCGGTATTCACAAGTACACATGTAAACTTTGTAAACATCAACAGGATCTTAAAATGTATAAACATTCCCACTGATACTGCAAATTTGGAAACCAACAATATACTACGTGGTGTTTAAGGACAAAAGATAAAGTTATATTTCTGAGGCCCTCCTAAAATTATTGTAACAAAAAAAGGAAAACAAAAAAAAAAAAAAAAAGAGAAGAAAAAAATATTCATCTATATTAAGACATGTACGATGCGAATAGTTTGTTTATTCTTTGCGTCATATCTTTGGATTGAATACTTCAATACAAAATTGTTATTGACGAACAGTTAGGGGTGTAAGGGAGTTCAGTATATATGCCCGGAAGCCTGTTCTTGATGAACTTTAGCCTTTTTATATATAAAGTCATCCCTCTCAGATTGCCATCACACATTTCAACCACGGTGGAATATATTATAGAAAGAGAAGACTATATTATCATGAATTGTAGAATTTCGCCATACTGGTTTTAATGATGCTGTTTCAAGTACAGTTGTCAAACAGAGTCTGTTGACAGATTGCAGCACGTATATGTATTTTAGTTATTACATTTATGTTTCAAACTTGAAAGGACCTATATCTTTCTAGATACTTCATGAGACTGAAGGTGAATATAATTTGGATTGATTTGATTTGATCTGGATATATTTTTTTGCGTATAAGAAATATTATGATGCAAAATAGAAAATTAAAATTATATGTATATATATATATATATATATATATATATATATATATATATATATATATATATATATATATATATATATATATATATATATATATATATATATATATATATATATATATATATATATGTATTTATGTATGTATGTAATATATATATATGTGTGTGTGTGTGTGTGTGTGTGTGTGTGTGTGTGTGTGTGTCGAGTTTGTTAGTTTATCTATTATTCATTTTTATCAGTAACTGTATTTTGTGGTGTAAAGTGACCAAGAGGTTCACTTAGTCTCGTCGGTTTCTTGTCTTTAATGTGAAACCGAGAACACCTAGCTATACTTGGATATAGCTAGGATAGAGATAGATAGGATATGGAGAGAGACCATAGCTCTAGGTTGAGTTTCATTTTACGCTCTCATCTTTGTCCTGTGGATCTAAGTTCAATTCACAGTATGGGCAAATGTAAAGGACTATTAGAATCATAACATTAGTTAATTGATGTACGTAAGGTATGTGTTGCTTTACATCTTGTATTTTAACTTATTATAACTTTATTTGTGTTTTCTGGGTCCGTACTGCCTGTTAAGCATAGAAGTCCCGCAGATACCATGCATGACTATAGCTATTGGATATTTGATGCTAAGATATAAAATCAAGTGTGAGACATATTTCTCAAAGTTTGCCGTATTCTGGGCATTAGTTCTCAATATATTTTCGGGGAAGCCTCCCTCAAACCACCTTCCTTACTTCCCGTATCTCTGTATTATTGTACATTTATCACGAGAAAGCTTTTGTATTCAGATTTATAAACTCCTTTGCATGATCAGTTGTCATTTGTCAGAAATCTGAGAAATGTACTTCCTTGCTATTACAGGAAACAGTTTGATGTTATATATAGATGATATGCGCTTAAAAGAGCAGGAACGACAAAGGATGATTAAACCGAGGGAGTTGCGTCAACTTTTCGCTGGTTTTGTAAATTCTTTTTTACTCCAAAATAAAAACTACTACTTACCCTATTTATGTATTTTCCGAAATTTAACTCATAAAATATAACTTACATTTTAGAACAACTTAACCCAAAAATAGGGTTAATCTTGAAAGAAAAACATTCTGCTTTTGTATTATTTTATACGTTGTTACAATTTCTCTATTTCTCATAGTTCGTTTTTGCAGCATCGTAAACATTTATAGATAATATAAACATTATAATTAAAAGCATGCGCATAAGAAACATTTACGTATTTCGCCAGAGTGGCTTACCTTTTCGAAAACAATCTGTATGAATTTACATGAATTATTGACTACATGAACATTTTTACACAAAAACAAATAAAAAAAAAACTCAAAGTATTTGGTTGGTCATAAAAAGAAAACGAATGCCGAAAATAACATTGGGCTTTTCCTTTGAAGAGGGTGTCACATATAATCAAATCACTAGAAATGATTAGAAGCATGTAAAACTCTCAAACATTGAGATCAGATCTAGAGTCAATTAAAATCGGATATTGCTGCAGTGTTTTCACGGTAACAGGGGGTAACCAGCCTTTTAATAATAGTAGTGAATTGAACCCGGATCGTTATTACCACATGTCAAGTGCTTAAACACTTGCATGTCCCTGAAATCCAAAGGCGCTTTTTTTCAATGTTTCTGGCATTCAGAAAAGGTAAAGTGTGCGCCCGTAAACCGGTTAACCCATTGAATGACGTTTGTTACTTCAATTGACCGTCCTAAGTCGGTATCATAACCGCAGCACAATCGAATATTTTTGTAATTTCGTTTTTCCTTGTGCGTTCTACTAATATCATTTTTTTTTTTTGCATGTCCGAGGTGATTTTTGTCATACAGCTTTGTCAGATGTCTTCTGTTTTCTCTTTTATAACAACATATGATAGTGGTTATTCACCTACCTCTGGAGATCAGAAGCAAGGTAAAGCACGTGGCAGGAGTAAGCATCTCCTGTCTGTCTTGACTAAAAGGCACTACTAAAGAGGAATAAAATGGAAAAAAGGAGCAAAAAGTCACTAAAGAGGAATAAAAATGATAATGAGAGCTAAATAGGCGCTATAATGGAATAAAACGGAAATGGGGAAACAGGCACTAATAAATATAGAACATATATACCTTTTAATTTTGTGCACCATATGCGCATTTCGACAAGTTATGTTATGTAAGAAGAATAAACGGAGAAAACAAAACAAAGAAATTGGGAAAATATTGAAAAATAGTTCATGAATGCAATTTGAAATTTTAATTCATTGTCTTTTATACTCATTTGTATTATATGATATTATATTTTATTATTGTTCGTTCTCTGTATTGTTTATATTATGATTCTGAGAATTGAGAAACATGTTCTTTGATATGCTCTTTGTGATTATCCTTTTCTTATATTAAATGATATGATTAATCGATTTTACAGCCATCAGAGCCCTGTTGCTCAAAACCTTGCTTTAAGTTCTTCAAGTTAGTTGTACATCTGCTAATTAAGCTAACAACTTTGCTAGTTTGATCGAAAATAATACAGTTGTATTAAGATTAATGAGTATTTAAATAACATAATCAAGCCGATGTGGTATATTGAATAAGGTGCTCGGCTCGTGGTCGAGATGTCCCAGGTTCGACTCCCGCCCTGGGCGCACCAGTGTTCTGTCTTTCGGATGAGACAGCAAAAACCAAGGTCCCGTGTCACGGTAGACGTGGCACGTAAAAGATCCCGAGAGTATCCGTGGCAAAGGTCTAAATTTGTATGTAGATGCATCAGGCAGATGCCTCTACCATATACATGGTACGTGAAATAGTCCTGGAGTGACGTAAAACAATATTCAATCAATCAATCAATCAGTTGAATTACTTAATTTATTGTATAAATCAGTATGAAGAAGATAATTGAAAAGTATATACGATATGGTGACACTAGGTAGCATAATTGCTGATTAAAGAATTTCAACAACTCTGTCTTACTTTAATCTATAGTAGTGCCAATTTGCTTTTAGCCTTACGGCTCATCAGATCAACATACAGTAAAGAATTTCTATGTAAGAGATGTCTCTCTGTCGGGGACAGCGATGACAGAGCAGATCGAAGGGCGACAACACTCCTGTTAAACGATCTGACTTTGCACATTACCATTATATATAAGTAAACCAAAGTTATTCAAGTATTATATGTAATACTTGAATAACTTTGGTATAACCGTATTTCCAATACTTCTCGTTTGAGTACATTCAGTGAGAAGCTTTTTATGTTTGAATTTGGACATGATTACTTAATATATACTTCAATTTTCCGTCATCAAATTAAGTAAATCACTCTAAAACTAAGGAATATCTCCCTCATGCATAGCTCTGTCCTTAGATAGATTCTTTGGTTCACTTTTCTGTCATTTTAGCTTCAACACTGCTCTTTATATTTTTTATATATTTTGAGAATTCCAATCATTCGGCTACGAGTATCATTGAAGAGAGATAACTTGTCGAAATGAGCATGTGGTGCACAAAATTAAAAGGTATATATGTTCTATATTTATTGTAAATTCTTTAAAGTATCATGTACGACAACTCGTATCCTTCCACTCTTCTTGAACCAGAAGTCATGGCAGGCACAATATATACTGATAGTATGTGAAGGTATGTGGTGCTAAACAACGCTCCCTGTTGGAACCAATTATAAGGATATGAGATCGGTAGAGTAAGCGTTTTCTGTTTATAGAACTGCACATGCCATATTTGCCAAAATCTTCATCCTTTCAATGTGCAGCGCTTCTAATGGGACATTTTCGCACATGCAAATTAAAATCACTTCAGGTAATGCTCTTATGTAAAAATCATACAAACGACCAAAAATAACACCACCACCACCACCCTCCCCCCCCCCCCCAAAAAACAAAATAATAACAAAAACGAAAAAAAAAAAAAAAAAAGAAAAGAAAAAAGTTAATAAAGTTTTTAAATACATGTATGTTATCATAAGCTTAGATTTAAAACCATAACGTCATTTGTAACCTAATCCGTAGCCCATTCATGGTGAGATATGTTCAGGAGGGGTACCCACTCCGAGCAATGACCACAAATAGATACCAGCAGTCTCTGTATTAGTAAGCCTATATAACACACAATTCACATGTCTCCCATATGTCTCCTATTTGATAATAGGTGTATCTGACCTGATTATGATCCGGGCTCTTTATTGTATCTTTTCCATTCTGGTCGAGCTCCCTTTACCAAACCAAAAAAAAAATCCCACACTACAAGGTAATAATTAAAATTTGATAGTGTAAATGAATGGTATATAATCATACGGCCATGTTTGCTTAAAAGTTTCTTTTTTATAACAGCAAGCTGTCTAGAAGCAGTTTTAGAAACATCTGTGAAATGATTATCAAATTTCAATAAAAAGTAATTATTTACACCCAACAGAGTTACATTGCCCTCACATTTGCTTTCAGCAGTGTTGGATATACTATAAACGATATAATATTATCAACCACCTTTTTTCCCAGACAAATGGTCAGAAACTTGTCTATGTTGACCTTTATAGAATTAAAATCAAACCACTCAACAAGAGTTTCACTGTCATGTTCTGAACCTTCCTTGAAAACTTTGCAGTCTTAGAGTACATAAGACAAAGTATTGTCGTCTGCATAGTTATGTAAAACAGATTCCTGTACAAAATAAAAGACGTCATTCAAGAAAATGTTAAACATTGGAGTGCAATGTATAGACCCCCCAGGTGACCCTTTTCATGAGGTCCTTCCATTCACTTGTACGGTGGTGCCTGTCAACAAGTTAACTACCAATAAGCTCGACCGCTCCGCTTGAGAGCCCGAATGTCTCTGACATAGCGAGAAACAGGCTACGTACATTATACACTGCGGATGCAGAATTTTTGAAAAAGGGGGAGGGGTGGAGGGCATATTATGTGAATTAACCAAACTACTCGGTCATTATGGTGCCAAATCTGGATTTTTAAATGTAAATATGTGGAGAAAAGGGAGGCAGTCGCATTACATTGGTTAGTTAGTTGATTTGGGGTTTTACGTCGCTTTCAACAATTTTTCAGTTATATCGTGACATAGAAGCAGGAGGTTACCAACCTCTTAAACATAGTGGCGCAACCCGGGAGTCGAACCCGGATCGCCGGCGTCGAACGCCAAACGCTTAACCACTACACCAAGCCTGCCCCTGTTAACATTTACATGAGCAATAATAACATTCTTTGTGTGTTTTTTCCTTATGTCTCTTAGTTCGTGAAAGGCACGGGATACTTATGATAATATTTGTAATAGTCAGTGGCGGATTTAGAGCCCCCCTTTCGCCACATATTTACAAATGAAAATCCAGATTTGGCACCCAAAATGGCCGAGTGGTTTTGCTAATACACAAGTCCGCCCCTCCCTTTTCCCCCTTTTTCGGTAATCCTGGATCTGCCACTGATAGTTGTATCTCTATGTAATCAAAATTCCATCTTTGTTATGCTCCTTACAGTTCAAATCATTTCAGTTCACTTTTCATTAATGCAGTAAACATAAATGAATTAGTGATGTTAAAATATCGTGAGCTTCCTGTGTGGCAAAGTCTAAAATATAAAGCTCGAATTAATTTTTAGTGATATGACTATTAGCATGTCGGTGGCGCTTGCGCAGTGAATACATATCTAAGGGATATTTGAGAATCGTTGTATGAAAAAAAATGTGTTATAGAAAATGAACAGATGCATTTTGGCCAAATTAAAACATGAAATGGCCATGTAGTTGGATATCGAATTCAAGCTTCAGTAAAATATATTTAAGGGAAGCTGCATTTACGAAAAAGTTAGTATTTTTATTCGCGGACGTAGAAAAAGTATGGCCGACACCGTCATGACACCGTGTAAACAATAAGTTAGTCTAGTGAATATGTCGTAAAAATAACACTAAAAACCCATGTAATATGATTAAGTGTAGCTTCTTTCAATTATGTTTACATAGCAAACAGTAGCAAAATAATCATTCAGCCGAATTTCCGACTTTATGTTTTTGTTCAAACATGTACATGCCTATTTTGAAATAATGCAAATTTGTTGAACTATGACAGTTGGAAGAAGAAGTATACTAAGTTATAGACCCTTTCAATGTAACAGCAGGACTAACATTTTGGTTGGCCAAATTATAACTGTTCCTGTAATATGATGTCAGAGACAATCAATTTTTATTATGACGATTCATGTCAAAATTTTTATGGGAAATGTTATCATTTGCCAACCTAAATGTTAGTCACGCAGAAACAGCGAAAGGGTCAATAGAAATGAGTTAAAACCAAATCTCAGAAAGGGCAAATTGGCGTAGCCTCACCTCACGAGGCGAAGTGGTTGACAAGTCACTCATGCATTAACCTGGTAAAGCGTAGGTGTTAAAACAGGGAAGGTCTAATGACCTGAAGTCCTGATGGTCTAATGAACTGATATTGACCTGATGTATATTTGGAAGAGAATTCATTGCCTATGCACAAAAAATTGGTTGTGTTTTTGTTTTGCTTTATAGAAATAATGATAATAAAGTATATCTGATGTTTAAATTCAAAGATATTTATGCACTGGTGAAGAGAGGCATCAGTAACAATTGACCTGACGTTGAGATGACCTGATATTCAATCGCTGGTTGTTTTCCTTATTTTACCCATTTTTTTTTACCAGAGGAGGAAGACCCAAACTGAAACTGAAACTATGGCCTTAGTGACAACCAGGCTACTGCAAATTTTGAACCCTTTATATAAACATTTATACAATAAAGCATGAATAGAAACAGTGAAACACCTGGGAGTACAATGGACGTTGGATCTCCAAAGAAACACTTGTAGAAATAAAGACAAATTAGACAAACATATAAAGCACAAAGACACTACAGCCAACAAGCACCCAATATTTCACTTATATTCGTTCTCCGATGGGGACTCGAACGCACGACCTATGGTAACGAATAACCTAGCTGTCATGCATCCGACCATCTAACTGACTGAGCTACCCCAGCTCCACAAAAATAGAGCTTTAATAGCCTATCATTAGCTAATCGTATGCATGACAACACGGCCGTGGAATATATATATGATGTCTCACTGTTACATATTAATATTTATACAAATTTCTTTTAAGATTTGTCTTACCTTTATTTATGACGTATGAGTTACTGAAATTCTAAATTTATACCAAAAGAATTTTTCCAAAGTTATTTGACTAGAATTTTCAAAAGTTATTAAATAGCTATTTGATGAACAAAATAATTATTATATAATTGGATGTAAATTGGATACATTTATATCAATGCAGTGAAGGTGCACAAAAGACACAAAATACTAAAGAATAAGAAGACAGAAAAAATATTGAAAGAAAGCAAAATATAGACCGATATACCAAAAAATACGTAGGCAGAGAGCTATTTTTTAATGTATACTGAATTACTAATACCCTAATATGTAGCTATTCCTACCATACAAGTTACTCATATATATCTAACATTCATGAATAAATCAACAAAAATAATTGGGGTATTTTTCATTTACAATGTACATGTAAGTTATTTTTCATGCTTGTACATAGCTTATTTAAATGCAAACCCTTTTATTGGACAAATTGTTTCTCGAATAGGCTCAAAAGAGTTATGTTAACAGTATGACTATGGGTGGTCTAGGGGCATGTGGTGTAAGGAATGACCTGTCAGGGATTAGCTTTAACTATGGGACTTTGTTTGTATGAACTCAAAGTTACACTCTCCTGTCATGATCACATCAATTTCCTTTAATAATAATCAAGATCAAATTACAAGTATTTTTATATTTATCTTGTTGTATACTTGTACAGTCCGGTTGGAACTTTGAATGCCCACTGTCCACAGTGGGCAGTCCACCTTAAATTTCAGTGGGCATTAGGAGTGGACATTTACCTGAGCTATCAAGTTGTCCACTTGCCAGTATGTTAATTCTAACTAACTCTTACAAGAATGTCCTCTGTGTCCAGTGGACATTTTTAATGCCCACTCTAAAAATGCCCACTGTGACCAGTGGGCAAATTAAGTTCCATCCGGACTGTACTGTAGTAAACATGCTGGTATAATATTAGTGTTTTCTATAAATTCTAAATAACACCTGGTTTAGGACCACTGGTTTGTTTTGTTTTTTTTTTTTTTTTGTTTCACAATTCCAAAACGACAGATCTGTGATGTATTTCATTCATGGTATGAATTATTATTATTTTTTCTTCTGATTCTGAGACTTTATGTTCTCTCTTTCCAGATTAAATCATGTCGCTTTTTAAGTTTCGTGACTGGTGGTCCACCACAGTAGGGGAGGCTGAAGAATTTGACCATGGATGTTTATGTGTGGCAAATATTGACAATGCTAGTGATGACTTGGGTATGATAACATCAGTTAATCATTTTAATTCGAATTAAGATGGAAAGTACTTCAGTACATTGAAGTTTCAGTAATCAATGTGTATTCTTTTGTTTCTGATCAGAGACTGTCAGCATCACCTTAATTACAGTATGTATGAAGACTATTAATATAAATAGTAGAATGTACATAACTAATAAATGCAATGTTGTATATGAAGGGAACAGTGTACACCACAACATGTAAACTTTTTGAAAACTGTATTTTTGAAAACCTTGTGCAATGTCTTGCATTTTAATAAAGATTAGAAAGAGGTCCTCCAAAGGGAAGTCCGGTACATAAAATGTAAAAGAACACAAACACTTTGTATTTGTCATCTGAAAAATTGCTTGATAAGGGTCGTTAGGCTGAAAATTTGCAATACAGAGTGTTTGTGTTCTTTTACATTTCTTGCATTATAGGTGTTTCATTAATTAAAACATTTTGATTGTCTTCAATGCAATGGAAGGATCATGTATGAATGGGTTGGAAAATCAGTAATCAGAACATTTTAATGAAGTTTGATTTCTTAATGTCATATCCTCCAGTACCTGTATAATACAAGAGTTATTATTAAGCTTTTGAATATTCTTTTTTTGGATCAAGCATAGCTCAGTTGGTAGCGCTGGGCTGGAGGCTGAGATATCCCAGGTTTAAGTAGAAACAGTCACTCATTAAATTCCATCTTTCAAATGAGACAATAAAAACCCAGGTCCAGTGTCAATGTAGGGGCCAGCACATCACGAGATGCCTTACTTCTTTCTGGAGTCTATTACATACATGTAGGACTATGTTTCTGGAGTCTATTACATACATGTAGGACTATATTTCTGGGGTCTATTACATACATGTAGGTCTATATTTATGGAGTATATTACATACATGTAGGACTATGTTTCTGGAGTTCTTACATGTAGGTCTGTGTTTCTGGAGTATATTACATACATGTAGGACTATGTTTATGGAGTCTATTACATACATGTATGTCTATATTTCTGGAGTCTGTTACATACATGTAGGACTATGTTTCTGGAGTCTATTACATACATGTAGGTCTATATTTCTGGAGTCTATTACATACATGTAGGACTATATTTCTGGGGTCTATTACATACATGTAGGTCTATGTTTCCGGAGTCTATTACATACATGTAGGACTATATTTCTGGAGTCTATTACATACATGTAGGTCTATGTTTCTGGAGTCTGTTACATACATGTAGGTCTAGGTTTCTGGAGTCTGTTACATACATGTAGGTCTGTTTCTGGAGTCTATTACATACATGTAGGACTATGTTTCTGGGGTCTATTACATACATGTAGGTCTATGTTTCCGGAGTCTATTACATACATGTAGGACTATATTTCTGGAGTCTATTACATACATGTAGGACTATGTTTCTGGAGTCTATTACATACATGTAGGTCTATGTTTCTGGAGTCTGTTACATACATTTAAGTCTGTGTTTGAGTTTCTGGAGTCTATTACATATATGTACATGCAGGACTATGTTTCTGGAGTCTATTACATACATGTAGGTCTGTGTTTCTGGAGTCTGTTACATACATGTAGGTCTAGGTTTCTGGAGTCTATTACATACATGTAGGACTATGTTTCTGGGGTCTATTACATACATGTAGGTCTATGTTTCCGGAGTCTATTACATACATGTAGGACTATATTTCTGGAGTCTATTACATACACGTAGGACTATGTTTCTGGACTCTATTACATACATGTAGGTCTATGTTTCTGGAGTCTGTTACATACATTTAAGTCTATGTTTGAGTTTCTGGAGTCTATTACATATATGTACATGCAGGACTATGTTTCTGGAGTCTATTACATACATGTAGGTCTGTGTTTCTGGAGTCTGTTACATACATTTAAGTCTATGTTTCTGGAGTCTATTACATACATGTACATGTAGGTCTATGTTTCTGGAGTATATTACATACATGTAGGTCTATGTTTCTGGAGTCTATAACATACATGTAGGTCTGTGTTTCTGGAGTTATTACATACATGTAGGTCTGTGTTTCTGGAGTATATTACATACATGTAGGTCTATGTTTCTGGAGTCTATTACATACATGTATTTCTATGTTTCTGGAGTCTATTACATACATGTAGGACTATGTTTCTGGGGTCTATTACATACATGTAGGTCTATGTTTCTGGAGTCTATTACATACATGTAGGTCTATGTTTCTGGAATCTATTACATATATGTAGGTCTATGTTTCTGGAGTTATTACATACATGTAGGTCCATGTTTCTGGAGTCTATTACATCCATGTAGGTTTATGTTTCTGGAGTCTATTACACACATGTAGGTCTATGTTTCTGGAGTCTATTACATACATGTATTTCTATGTTTCTGGAGTTATTACATACATGTAGGTCTATGTTTCTGGAGTCTATTACATACATGTAGGTCTATGTTTCTGGAATCTATTACATATATGTAGGTCTATGTTTCTGGAGTTATTACATACATGTACTGATGATGTAGGTCTATGTTTCTGGAGTTATTACATACATGTAGGTCTATGTTTCTGGAGTTATTACATACATGTAGGTCTGTGTTTCTGGAGTATATTACATACATGTAGGTCTATGTTTCTGAAGTCTATTACATACATGTATTTCTATGTTTCTGGAGTTATTACATACATGTAGGTCTATGTTTCTGGAGTCTATTACATACATGTAGGTCTATGTTTCTGGAGTCTATTACATACATGTATTTCTATGTTTCTGGAGTTATTACATACATGTAGGTCTATGTTTCTGGAGTCTATTACATACATGTAGGTCTATGTTTCTGGAATCTATTACATATATGTAGGTCTATGTTTCTGGAGTTATTACATACATGTACTGATGATGTAGGTCTATGTTTCTGGAGTCTATTACATACATGTAGGTCTATGTTTCTGTGCAATGTGTCATCAGGTGATGAGTGAGATAATCATGGAGTGACATAAAACAAGATAATGATGTACAAATACTAATTTGCATCAGTATATGGGTGAGGAATGAACTTTGACATCTGTACCTGGTAGCAAATCTCATTAATTGAACACTTACTATATTATTTCAGATAAAATCATAATTGGCAGTTACCATGGAATTCTCAGAATATTTAATCCTAAACCAACAAAACTTGAAGAAGGAGGTTGGTCTGGATACAAACCAGAAGATGTTTTACTAGAATCTGCTCTATCAAATCCTATTCTACAAATTGAGGCAGGAAAATTTGTGTCGTAAGTTTTCTTCTCTTGGTTGTTACGGAGGATTGTGACTGTCTGAACTAAGAACAGTGATCTCATGTATAAAATTGTGCGGAGTGATTGCCATCATGTCCATAGAATAATTTAGATTTAGCATGTCATACTTGTACATACATGTACATGTATTAATTTTTTGACCTGTTGTCTGTATGGTAACTAAGCCAGTGCGGCCTAGTGGATAAGGTGCTTGGCTCGTGATCGAGAGGTCCCGGGTTCAATTCCTGCCATGGGCACACCAGTGTTCTGTCTTTTGGATGAGACAGTAAAAACTGAGGTCCCGTGTCACGGTAAGCTTGGCATGTAAAATATCCCTCACTGCTTGGGGTGGGTTCATTGCAAAGGTCTAAGTTTGTATGCAATGCATCAGGCAGATGCCGTCACCATACACGTGAAATGATAGTGGAGTGGTGTAATACAATATTCAATCAATCAATCTGTATGGTAATTAGATATTAAAATCAGGTTAAGTAATTAATTGTATCCTCTATAATACATTTTATGGTCAAGTGTGTACTTCTTACTTCATACATATTTCATTTTCAGAGGGTCACAGAATTTACATCTGGCTGTGTTACATCCAAGACACTTAGCTGTTTATAGTGTATCAGGTAAAATTCCACCTCACAAAGTTAAGCTGATAAAAAGTATTCTAAGATTACTGTGGCAAATTCCATATCCAAAACTCCTTCACAGCATTTATGATTTTTTTAGATTCACAAAAAAATGATTACTGAAGTTAAAGGTTATGCCTGAAAGCTATGATAGGAGCTTGTTTACTTTATTTTGTTTTTATGAATGAACCAAGACAAGATGCATACGACCATAAGACAGTTTACAATATATGTTGAAAGTATAAATCACAAACAAACCAAATCATATCATATCCAACCAAGTCAAACCATACTAAGTCAAATTAAAACTATAGCAAGTTAGATTAAACCAAATCATACCATAAGAAATCACTTCATACCAAAAACAAACCAAAGCATACCACAAGAAACCAAATTACATCATAAAAAAGTACTAAACCGAATCAAACCATGAGGCGTCTGATTCAGAAAACTTTTCCAGTTTATTGCATTGTCAGTAATTGTTAATGATCTTTACAGTGACATCGGGTGCTGTAGAACATGGCCGACATTTCCGACTGGACAAAGCTTACGAGCACAAGTTACAGAGGACAGCTTTCAACTTCTGCTTTGGACCATTTGGCGGTGTTTCAGGTAAGAGACATTTCTTGATTTAAGTAAATGAGAGAGCCAACATATGGCCTAAGTGAGACTTTTATTGTGTGGCATTTTAACAGTATCATTCGTCAGTCAGACTGTTATCTGATGTTACTTGTAAATTCATCTTTCCACAAAGCGTAATTTTTAATTGTGATGATGTCTTCTGAGGTCTGTCAAATGACACATTTATCTATGACATCATAAATAAATCATTTGAAAATCATCTGAATGTCAAATTCTTTTACAAACCATGAAAGGGTAAATGTGGAAATGTAATCACTAATTTTCTGTTGCCATGTACAGAACAGCCTGAGCATTGAGAGAAGATGCACAAAACACTGTAAATCTCTCCCATTCACTGGAAATTCAGATGTAAATTTTCTCATGTTGTTTTACACTGCTGTATACGATCATTGTGCATGCATAATTTTAAAATATATACTACTATGTTTTGTAGAAAATACAATACACCAAGAATAAATGTATAGTTACATGTAGGTGCAAATATGAAAATTGACAAGGCTTGAAGGAAAATGTATATATTGTTCTGTAAATACAATTTTGGATGTGTGCACCACAGGACTTGATTATGATATTTTGAAGATAACTATTTATAAATCTTTATTCTTTTTCAGGGAGAGATTTTTTATGTGTTCAATCAATGGATGGTACTGTATCAATATTCGAACAGGAAAGCTATTCCTTCACAAGGTTTCTTCCTGGCGCTCTCCTTCCAGGCCCTATACGATATATACCCAAATCTGACAGCTTCATCACAGTCTCATCGTCATGGCAACTGGAATGTTATAAGTAAGATACTCAAATTTGTACTTGACATTGACATACATGTACCTAGCTAGTCTAGTGTACATGACATACATGTACCTAGCTAGTCTAGTGTACATGACATATGTGTACCAAGTTAGTCTACTGTGCATGACATACATGTACCTAGCTAGTCTACTGTACATGATATACATGTACCTAGCTAGTCTACTGTACATGATATACATGTACCTAGCTAGTCTTCTGTACATGACATACATGTACCTAGCTAGTCTACTGTACATGATATACATGTACCTAGCTAGTCTTCTGTACATGATATACATGTACCTAGCTAGTCTTCTGTACATGATATACATGTACCTAGCTAGTCTATAGTACATGATATACATGTACCTAGCTAGTCTACTGTACATGACATGTACCTAGCTAGTCTACCGTACATGACATGTACCTAGCTAGGCTACTGTACATGACAAACTTGTACCTAGCTAGTCTACCATACATGACATGTACCTAGCTAGTCTACTGTACATGACTTGTACCTAGCTAGTCTACTTTACTTGACATCTACCTAGCTAGTCTACTGTACATGACAAACTTGTACCTAGCTAGTCTACTGTACATGACTTGTACCTAGCTAGTCTACTTTACTTGACATCTACCTAGCTAGACTACTGTACATGATATGTACCTAGCTAGTTTACTGTACAAGACATACATGTACCTAGCTAGTCTACTGTACATGACTTGTACCTAGCTAGTCTACTTTACTTGACATCTACCTAGCTAGTCTACTGTACATGACATGTACCTAGCTAGTTTACTGTACAAGACATACATGTACCTAGCTAGTTTACTGTACAAGACATACATGTACCTAGCTAGTCTACCGTACATGACATGTACCTAGCTAGTCTACCGTACATGACATGTACCTAGCTAGTCTACTGTACATGACATGTACCTAGCTAGTCTACTGTACATGACATGTACCTAGCTAGTCTACTGTACATGACATGTACCTAGCTAGGCTACTGTACATGGCATCAGTGAGTACCTTTGGTTGGTTGATTGGTGTTTTACGTCGCTTTCAACAATTTTTCAGTTATATCGCAACATGGAAGCAGGAGGTAACCAACCTCTTAAACATAGTGGCGCAATCTGTGAATCGAACCAGATTGTCAGCCCCACAAGCCAAGCGCTTAACCACTACATGACATGTACCTAGCTAGTCTACTGTACATTACAAGTACCTAGCTAGTCTAGTATACGGGTCAATACTCTGGTCAAACTGGGATAAATTTGATGAAACTTTTCACATTCAGTTAATTTCATAGCATTCAGACCTATGGTGATAGTAATACATGCAAAAATCTGAGGAAGTGGAATTTGAGCACAACTTCAATCTTTTCTGATGTAGAAATAGTGCATGTATCTATAAAACTCAATAAAGAATTTTATTGAGTATAAATATAACTAACATTAGTGTTATTCATTATTGATATTATCAATCGTAGAATGAATTTGGTCATTACTAAGAGGAAACTATCAAAGGTTGCTATTGGTTTCAATAGAATACATTGTATATGTACAAAAAATGCACATTAATCAATTGTATGTGTGTACCCATACAAGAAGTAACTTCACTGAGCACTTCTGCTGTTTTTATTGAATTTGTAACCATATGTCAGAAATTAATCTCCTGGTAAAACTAAGTAATTTGTTAATCATGTAAAACTCGGAATGTTGGATTAAGATTTATACAGGTTCAAGGTACTGTAATAATTATATAAAGTATAATACACACATTTAATCTTACATCATATGTACACTTGTCTGTCGTTTAGGTACCAAATATTAGCAACTGCAACAGACGCCAAAACAAAAGAGGAATCTCAGAGCATGAAGTCGGGAAAACGAGTCATGGTATATCAAGCTAGTCAGCTTTAAACTCCTGTGAAAAGAGATTAGAAATATTTCAATGTGAGATAGGTGTACGCAAGTACAGATGTCATAGCAACCGAAAGTTAATTAATATGCAATGCCTGTCTGTCTGTTAGTTAACAAATAAGTAACAAGAACACTAAACTTAGTCATTTTGTTATTTTTTGTTTTCACTTGTTAAAGGCCAAGTGGCCGAAAATTTATTAACATTGAGTGTTTCTTGTTACTTATTTAATTCATACTTTCTTTTAGAGGACTTCTATCATTTTTAAGCCGTTGTGGCTTAGTGGATAAGGTGCTCGATTCATGACAGAGAGGTCCTGGGTTCGACTCCCGTCCTGGGCACACCGATGTTCTGTCTTTCATGTGAGACAGTAAAAAACAAGGTCCCATGTCACAGTAGGGGTGGCCCGTAAAAGATCCCTCACTGCTTAGGGTGGATCCATTGCAAAGGTATAAATTTCTGTGCAATGCATCAGGCAGATGCCGTCACCAAATACGTGAAATAATCATGGAGTGACTTAAAACAATATTCAATCAATCAGTCTTACCATTGCTTGGTTAACACCTAGTTCAGTTCAGGTTTAATAATAATTTCAGCAGATGGAAGTTATTTCGACTTCCTATTTTCATCAGTAGCTGTATTAAGCTACTGCGATATATTTCGTGTTACGATTATGTACCATTTGCAAAGTACTCAAATGCACTGAAGCTGGCGTGGCCTAGTAGTATCACACTCGTCTCCTGATCAGGAATCGGGGGTTCGAGTCCCGCTCTGGTCAGGATGAGACAGTTAAAACCAAGGCCCCGTGTCATGGTATGCATGGCACATTAAATATCCCTCACTGCTTCGGGTGGGTCTGTTACAAAGGTCAAAATTTGTATGCCCCGCATCAGGCAGATGCCGTTACCATATATGTGAAATATTCGTGATTTGACGTTAAACAAAAATCAATCAATCAATCGAATATACTGTTTATAATGTACTTTAATATTTTGTTTGTTTTCTAGTGGGATTGGAGCTATAACCTTGGAGAACAAGCTCTAGACCTGGAAATTGTCACTTTCACTACAGCTCCCCCGTCTATCCTGGTTTTGGGTAGGACTTTATTGGAAATTTATCTCTCCTAAAGTAAAAAAAGTCTGTACGCTTTATATATTTGCTTTCAGTTTTTATACACCCGTCATAGAAGGAACATATTATGGTATAATGACTGTCTGCTATGGGACACAGTAACTTTTGTAAACTTCAGTAGTTTTTCATGAAACTTAAACAGAGTGCTTAAATAACATAGAAAAAGACCCCTTTCTGTTTTGAAAAAAATCCACCTTGTCATTATGGAGTTAAGGAACTTTGATTTTTGACATTGATTGGATAGTGACAGTTTCTATAGTAACTTTAGTAATCGTGAATGGATTTTCATAAAACTTGTACAGAATACTATCATAAATAAAAGGAAATGCCTTTCGATTTTGAAAATATCTCCTTTGTCGGTACAGAGTTATGAATATTTGATTTCTTTTTTTGCCTCCAGATCAATAGATCGGCATATTGTTTTTGTCCTGTCTGTCTGTCTGTCTGTTGTCAACTTTTACCTTGGCCATAACTTTTGAACCATGAGGGATACAGACTTCATATTTGTTTTTGTGAAATTATAAAAAATTCATTTCTCATTCCAACTCTTTCAAATTTAAATTGGCACTAGAATTATCCATGTACTTTTACATATATTACAGGATTTTATTTTTTCTGTACTATTGTGTTTTTGATATATAAGAGGAAAAAAGGAGGAGGGGGTTAAATTTTTCTCTTTGCCACAACTTCGTACTGCCTGGATTTCCATATTGTTTCACGGGTTGTTGCCCAGCATGTGTTATCTTGAGGTCCTGAATTATAGGCAAAGAAGGACTGTCTCCATACTTTAAAATTTCATCCTTAAAAGTAAGGGACAGGGGTATTTTGCCTCGCTAGGCATTGCTCTTGTTTATCTTAAATTCCTGCATTCATGAATAGATGTACTTATCACAAAGTAACCATTATATTGTGGAGAAAGAGCGAAAAACACAATGGGAACATCGCTCCAAAACATGCACAGATTTAAGGTTTAATTTACCAGTTCTGGTTTATACCATTGTATAACAAGACTGTATCTTATGTTATTTTTAAACCTAAATTAGAATATCAGTGATTTGTGGAAAATTCCAAATTCCATAGATAGTGCTTGATGTACAATAATTCTTCTCCTTTTTGTTTGCATCAACTCTTGGAAATAATTCTGCGTCATCTCTTGGAAATATCTGTTAAATCTATGTGGAATATTTACAGTCTTCAGTTTTATTCTTGCTTATACAGGGGAGAGAAATATATTTTGCTTATCTGATGTGGGCAAGTTACGCTACATGAAGAAGTGTGAATACGATTCCAGTTGTTTCCTTCCATATGCCTCTGGTGAGTGTTTTTATATTGAAATAGAAGTTATCAAGTGTATCTCTAAAAGGTGGTTTATTTAAAAATATTTTCAGGGATGCAAGTTTTCCATTTTTTTTCTGAAACTCCAACTTTTATCAATTTCCAATTTTGCAAATTTTTCTCTTTCAGTCTTTAGTCCTTACCGTCTTTATTCGGAAGATCGCTCTTCTTCAGTTCCATTCTGTTCAGTGAAAGTTTGTGGTTGCTTTATACACAAACGTTTCAAAGATCAAGACTGCTTGAACTTGCTTTACTAACATCACTTTTGAATGGCTTGAAGAAGGTTAAATTTCCTATGAAAGAGTGTCTTATTTTGGACACAACATCCTGGCTACTTGGGCTAAGATAGTGTTGACTTAGGTTCACTTACACACATTAATGTGTCTTTAATCTAACATGGATGATCAAGGATGTAAAAGAAATCTAACTTTAGTAGCTCATTCAGAAACATACTTCGTTGGGGGTCGAGGTGCCAGTTACAAGCCTCATGATGTCCTGTCAGAATAAATAAAAACTCACAGTATGATGGCGCATAAAAAAATCTCAATGTTTTAGATGGGTATATTGCACATTTAAAAGTTTCTTTCAAAGCATAAGGCCATCATCATATAACTGAAATTATAAACGAAATCATAAGCGAAATCTGGTCACTGGTTATTGTGATGTCAGAGTTTTATAAACACATCTCTCTTACTTAGATTTCATAATCATATAATGCTATGTACCATCTTTTTAGTTGCTGAAGGAACCATAAACTATATAGTGGCAACTCACACCACCTCCTCGCTCATGATCTACCAAGATGTCATGCTGAAGTGGGCGGCCAAACTCGACTACGTCCCTGTACAGATTTGTGTTGGCAAATTCCAGTAAGTTCGGATATGAGAAAAATTTATTTCATATGCTGATACACATCATTATACCACTACCTGTACTTTTTTGTCAAAATTCACACACCAAATGAGAAAACGCAAACCTAAAATTTATGCTTATTTTCACATGAAGTCTTGAAGACAGTCATGTATATTCACTATATAACCACCTGGTACACTCTTAAATTTATAATTTGATGTTTATGATAAAATGAAAATTAATATCCTTAGAACATTCCTTTTTTATGCATCTGTCGATACAGCACTCCATGTGATCATCCAGTTTTCAGGAATTTCTCCTGTTTAGGCAGTTGTTAAGGACCATTCTGATGTATCTAAGTGTAGCTTTGGTGCAGCATTAAACTCACGCAGACGAAATCTCTGATGACAAGCTATAGTGAAGGACCACCTATTGTTGGCTACAAAAGTTCATCAGATTTTGATAAATGGTTTTAGCATAGAAGGATTTTGCATTACAAAGGATGACCAGATGAAGCAGTAGAACAGGATTGTTGATTGATGAAAGAGAATGTTTGAATTAAAATGAGCATAACCATTTAATTATGCACCTTTGTGAAATGATCTGCTTTTCATATTGCTTTGGACTTTTTTTGGACTTCTCCAAAATTGCACATTACATGGCAAGTAAATGTTATAGGTCAGGTTGTGAGGAAGGGACACTTGGAACCCAGTTTTATTGATATGATGACTTCTGTATCCCCAGAATTATAGAGTTTTAGATTTAAACTAATTTCATTTCATATTTTTCAGAGACCTTCAGGGTATTATTGTATCACTGTCCGACACAGGAAGGTTGGAATGTTCGTACTTAGGAACCGATCCAGCCCTGTTTATTCCCCCTGTACCAGAGGCACGAGAACTCAATTATGCAGACATGGACAGAGAAATGGCCCAGTTACAGAAACGAATCAAACAACAATCACATAAAGCAGGTATGTATATTACATATTGTTAGAGTTTTTTTTTTACATTATCTACGCTGTTGCTTGTCCTGTCATGGAAGGGGGAGATAACTAATAAGTATAACATCGGGGGTAAAGTCAGTCAAGGTCACATTTACTGCAAGCAAGCGATAAACACTTAGTCATCCATGTCCTGACAAAGAAATTGGAGATAACTGTTCTGTTTAATAATCAGGGATCAGACTTGGAACACTCGTACCACAAGTGATTAATCAGTAAACTTAGTCTGTCCCTGATCATGACACAGATATGACGGATTTTATGTTAGAAGATGAAAAGTATGTGTCTTTGAATTTGCAGCTGATTTTGTTATGCGTTATTATTGGCTTTTTCTTTCCATGAAATGATTTATTTTCTACTATTTCTTGGACTTCCATTCATTTCTCTCAGATTCAATAAAATAAAAAAATAAAGTACCTGCTTGCCATAATTTTTTTCTCAGAAAGAAAAGCTCTAAAAGTTACTAGAAAAACGTATATACCAAATATTGGCATGTTTCACTTGGTAATGTATTAAGTTTTAAATTGATAGAAAGCATTAGTCCTCAGGAAATATTTTCAAATTCTGTTAACATTACAGTACAACAAGCAAAATATCTGTATACATGAGTAATATATTATGACACAATATCTATTTCATTTCTTTTTTTGTAGTTGTGATGCCAAATGTGAAACAGGAGGAAGATCTTACCATTTTTGTGCAGGTTAACTCTGGATTTGATGAAAATTCTGTAAGTTTAATTCTATCTGCATGGCATAAGTAATGTACTGGATAATATGATAGAAAAAAGGTCTACATGAAAATAAATGTACTGGATAATATAATAAGACAGAGGTCTACATGTAATGTACTGGATGATGTAATAAGACAGAGGTCTACATGTAATGTACTGGATAATGTAATAAGACAGAGGTCTACATGTAATGTACTGGATAATGTAATAAGACAGAGGTCTACATGTAATGTACTGGATAATGTAATAAGACAGAGGTCTACATGTAATGTACTGGATAATGTAATAAGACAGAGGTCTACATGTAATGTACTGGACAATGTAATAAGACAGAGGTCTACATGTTATGTACTGGATAATGTAATAAGACAGATGTCTACATGTTATGTACTGGATAATGTAATAAGACAGAGGTCTACATGTTATGTACTGGATAATATAATAAGACAGAGGTCTACATGTAATGTACTGGATAATGTAATAAGACAGAGGTCTACATGTAATGTACTGGATTTTGTAATAAGACAGAGGTCTTCATGTAATGTACTGGATAATGTAATAAGACAGAGGTCTTCATGTAATGTACTGGATAATGTAATAAGACAGAGGTCTTCATGTAATGTACTGGATAATGTAATAAGACAGAGGTCTACATGTAATGTACTGGATAATGTAATAAGACAGAGGTCTACATGTAATGTACTGGATAATGTAATAAGACAGAGGTCTTCATGTAATGTACTGGATAATGTAATAAGACAGAGGTCTACATGTAATGTACTGGATAGTGTAATAAGACAGAGGTCTACATGTAATGTACTGGATTTTGTAATAAGACAGAGGTCTACATGTTATGTACTGGATAATATAATAACACAGAGGTCTACATGTACTGTACTGGATAATATAATAAGACAGAGGTCTTCATGTAATGTACTGGATAATGTAATAAGACAGAGGTCTACATGTAATGTACTGGATAATATAATAAGACAGAGGTCTACATGTAATGTACTGGATAATGTAATAAGACAGAGGTCTACATGTAATGTACTGGATAATGTAATAAGACAGAGGTCTACATGTAATGTACTGGATAATGTAATAAGACAGAGGTCTACATGTTATGTACTGGATAATGTAATAAGACAGAGGTCTACATGTAATGTACTGGATAATGTAATAAGACAGAGGTCTTCATGTAATGTACTGGATAATGTAATAAGACAGAGGTCTACATGTAATGTACTGGATAATGTAATAAGACAGAGGTCTTCATGTAATGTACTGGATAATGTAATAAGACAGAGGTCTACATGTAATGTACTGGATAATGTAATAAGACAGAGGTCTACATGTAATGTACTGAATAATGTAATAAGACAGAGGTCTACATGTAATGTACTGGATAGTGTAATAAGACAGAGGTCTACATGTAATGTACTGGATTTTGTAATAAGACAGAGGTCTACATGTAATGTACTGGATAATGTAATAAGACAGAGGTCTACATGTAATGTACTGGATAATGTAATAAGACAGAGGTCTGCATGTAATGTACTGGATAATGTAATAAGACAGAGGTCTACATGTTATGTACTGGATAGTGTAATAAGACAGAGGTCTACATGTAATGTACTGGATTTTGTAATAAGACAGAGGTCTACATGTAATGTACTGGATAATGTAATAAGACAGAGGTCTACATGTAATGTACTGGATAATATAATAACACAGAGGTCTACATATTATGTACTGGATATATTTGACATCCTGTATTTATAATAAGTGTATGTTAATGTTTCCATAGTTGTTATGGTTCTGAAATATTTCACCCTGAGGTTGTCCTGTCCTTTAATTCTGTAGAGTATTTGACTAATCCTCTTTTTATACAATGGTTGCACAGTCTTTGCTTACCATTTTTTCAGATGGCGACTGGTTTGGAGTACGAGGAGACAGATCCAGTTCCGTCGCTCAGTGCCCGCATCGTACTGAAATCCAGACTCACCATAGAACATATTCAACTCAGTGTACACACCAACTGGCCTCTGGCAGCCACGCCCCAAAACTTAGAGGTGCCATCTGTAGGTAAGAGAGAGAACTAATGATTCACCGAGGGAGGCTTGATGGCCGAGTACTGCCGAAAGTCACCTGCCTCGTCAAATGAACTGTTAATGTTACACATTAAATGTACAAGTGTATAGTTAAATGAGATTCTTCAAAATGTACATGTATCTTGTTCTCTGCTGTATCAAATATTTAAATATATTGTTACTTATTAAAGTTTTCTAAACATATCTAAGTGTCAATGCAAGGACACAGACTCGGTATTGCAAGTATCAGAAATAGATTGATTATTGGTCTATGTCACTTCAAAATTGTTTCTCGTATATGGTGAAGGCATCTGTCTGATGCATTGCATAGGAATTTATACTTCAGCAACGGACCCGTTGAAAGAAAATCTTTGACATACCTCGCCTACAGTTCGATTCCTAGGTTGCACCACTGTGCTCAAGAGGTTGGTAACCTCTTGCTTCCATGTTGCGATATAACTGAAAAATTGTTGAAAACGACTTAAAACACCAATCAACCAACCTAAAGTGATTCAGGACCACAGTTTTTACCACCTCACCATAAAGACAGGGTAGCAGTGTGCCCATGGTTGGAGTCGTACCTGTGACCCTTCCGTCAGAAGCTGAGCACCTCATCCACAGAGTCACACATCAGAAATAAATATTATTGTAACATATATATGTTAACATCATCCACAATGGATTTTGGGATCAGGCTTTGTGTTGTGGATAATTGCTTGATTTGTATATCCTACGAACCGGATTCGATTCCCGGATTGTGCCACTTTGTTTTAAAGATTGGTTACCTCTTCCATCTATATCATGAAATGATATAATCGAACCCTAAACCCTTATCAGACAGCAAATCCAGTTTAGACTTTCTTGATATTGTTACAGATTTTATATAATCAACTATTGTTATGTCTTCACAGATCCAAGTTCTCCATCTGAATGCAATGTATCATTTTTCCTGCGCGGGAGAGCCTTGCCAGCAGACTTATCGGCCACTGTCTCCGCTAATTATGCTAGTGCTACAGGTAAAAATATTGCTACAATAGATATTGCTGCAATAGATAACAGATATTCATCAGCTGATATAACCTCAAAGAACAAACGTCATGTTCTTCTTTCTAACTAGCTTGACTTTGAATATTTGATAAAACTCCAGTAAATTTGATGTTGGTCTCTTTGTACTAGAATAACTGTGATGTAAACCAGTTTTATGAAAACCAATGCAAACTATGGGAAATTAAAGCAAAAAGATGATGTCTCTATAAGAATTACTTGACGTCACACTGATTATGGCATCTGATTCGATCCATAAAAGAAGTAACTCTGTTGCAGGGTGGGGAGTTTTGTGTATTTTTATTTCATTTTCAGAAACTGTCTCATAATTGTACATTGTAATGATAATATTTCTGGCCATATTAATGCTGAAGTGACCCAGGTAAATATTAAGGTCACATGACAACACTTTCAAACACTATCTGGGAATCTTTTTTGCTTAACAGAGTATTGGAGTTTGATTAAATGAGAATAAATAAGATTTAAGGTGGATCCAAGAATGATGGTTTTGAAAGAAGAAAAACTATTATAATAATAGTATTTTCTTGTATACTACAATATTTCTCATATTTAAGTGATAAATGTAAACCCTTCCGTGAAAGAACCAGGGTCACTGATCTCCACTACTTGGGATTTTTACAAAAAAAAAATGAAATTTTCCTACATACAAATTCATACATGTATGTAGTTTTGTGTCTGTGAATAGAGGTATATTCAAACATCATATAAAAAGCAAATAAACACTCCTGAAAAATTTTCAAATTAGACTGATTTGGGGGTTAATGCACCTTCCATTTTATGGCTTTGATTGGATAGTGATGTGTATACTATATACAAGGACATATATGATATTGTTTTCTTACTGTTGATTACAGGTGCTCCTCGAGTAGCAACAGCCAAAGTGAAGCTGCCGTTAAAGTTAGTGATCAAACCAGTATTACCTGTAAAAAATGCAGAATATAAGATTACACTAGATACCAATAAACCACCTGCTAATCTCAATGATATATTCCCAGGTAAGACTGCCATACCACCTGCTAATCTCAATGATATATTCCCAGGTAAGACTGCCATACCACCTGCTAATCTCAATGATATATTCCCAGGTAAGACTGTCATACCACCTGTTAATCTCAATGATATATTCCCAGGTAAGTCTGCCATACCACCTGCTAATCTCAGTGATATATTCCCAGGTAAGACTGCCATACCACCTGCTAATCTCAATGGTATATTTTCAGTTAGGACTGCCTTACCTTTGGTTGACCTTAATGACATAATTCTATGTAAACCTTCCAAATCACAGGGTAATCTTAATGATATATTCCTAAAAAAGTTTGGCAAGTCCAGCTTCTGATCAATGATATATACCCAGGTAAGACTGCGGAATCACATGGTATTCTTAGCAAGATATTCTTTTGTAATCCTGCCAATTCATCTGATATTCTCATTGATATATTTCCAGGTAAGACTGCAAAACCTCTTAATAATCTTAATTACTTTTCTTAGGTAAGACTACCATATCATGTGCCAACCTTTACAATATTTTCAATGATTATAAAACTGATTTTCTGCTAGCCTTAATGACACAATCCAATGGGAAATCTGCCATCACTTCCTAAACTTAATGAAACATTCCTAGGGAAAGTTTCTCATTTTCGTTATGTGATTCAGATTGTACATAAATATATATATTTATATATATATATATATATATATATATATATATATATGTGTGTGTGTGTTTTTATATGTTTAAATTTACTTATCAGGTACTGAGAACTTATAATGGATAGGTATCCGATAGCTTACCAGCTGTTTGTTGTATCAGCTTTTGTAGATTTATATCATAATAGGAATGTGAATTAGACTGACGCATGATTTGGTTTTCAGATTTATTGGGTGAGAATGCCAATGGACCTGGTGCCGCATTAGGTTTCCAGTTTTATGGAGTAGGAACCATCATCACTGTTCTTGCCTCTAAAACCTCACGTAGGTAGATTTCAGATAACTGTCATGCTTTTTTTATCATACTTGTAAAATGTTATGCCTTATTATACAGTCAGATCTACTCATGCTCCATATATAAAAGAGACTTATTACAGTGCATGATTTATATTTGTTAAATTTTACTCTGCAGTTTACTTAATGAAAGTTCTGCCAAATTACCCGGGCAGAACAATAGCAGGAGTCTAAAACCCTAAAGGAAATATAATTTATGATTAGTTGAATCATATAGTGTGCTTGAACATGCTTTTATCATTAAATTTATGATGAAATCTATGTATGTTCAAACAGACATTAACTTTTATAAGTTCATTTTATATTTATTTTTATGTCCATGTCTATGTGAAAGTTCATTGCTTTTAATTCAGCTCAGACTTGTTTGTTTACTACCACTTTCTCATCACCTAACGTGTACCATTGTAGTACATTGTAACTATTTTTCATGTATTTTTTCTGTCCTTATAAATTGGTGAATATGTGGTTACGGAATTTTATGTCTGTCTATAACTGTAACCTTTAAATATAACTTTTGAAATACAGTCAAACTTCAGTAATTTGAAGTATACAGGGCCTCCAAATCACTTTGAGGTTTGGTAGATTTTAAGATCCTGAAGTTTCTCTGTCATAAAAAATTGGTTAGCTACATGTATGTACTGAAGTTTTCTCTATGGCCTCACACTGGCCACTTTTATATTATGCCAAATATTTAAACAATAACTATGCACAATCTTAAGTTAAACTACATGTGGTATAATTTTGTGTGTTTCAGAACGATATCGATTACAATGTGACAGATTTGAAGCCTTGTGGTTGCTAGTCAGAGAGTTGGCTTCACGTCTCACATCTCATTTTAACCGCACAAAAACCGATAATTTCTGTGTCTACTTCACGGGTCAGCTTCCTCTTCAAGAATACTTTGATTTAATAGAGGCTCATTTTGAGGTAAGTCATACAATGTACATTTTATTTTGTATTGTTTTTCGTGCGTTTGTGCTCGTGTTGATTCTCATTCATACACAGAGGATTATAAACAGGCAAGTCAAAAGTATTTGTAAAATTCCAGGTTAAAGTCAACAAAATTCAAGATGTCAAACCCCTAATGGTTTTACTCTTTCTTCATCAGGTTCGAAAAAAATACTGTCAGAATGATCAGTTTCTGTAAGATAATCAATATTGAAAGATTTTATCAGGATTTTACTTAAGAAAATTTCAATATTAATATGGTAGCTATATTTGTAAATTCTGTGTTAGAGATATAGTGCATTATATTAAGACCTTTATGTTGATTATAGCATCGAGTTAATGCAGAAAGATGTAAGGAAATGTTGGCCCAGCGAGCAACTCAATTCCGAGCCATACAAAGGCGATTACTGACCAGATTTAAAGACAAAACCCCAGCACCTTTAGCAAACTTAGACACTCTGATGGAAGGGACCTATAGACAGGTAATGATTTTATTGTAGCTTCTCTAAACGTATTACAGCTGCCAGAGTGAAATAGCTGAGTAAATGCCATTGTAGTCACTGGTGATTAAAGCTCTTTTATATTGTAATGCCTACTGTGAATTAATCACCATGATTTTATGGTTATTCTTAGGGTGGTATATGTGTAAACAACTAGACTGGGTGATTTAAACTCTAATTTAAAGTACCATAGCATTGATAACGGTGTATTCCGTATAATGATAGAAATAACCACTTCTTGAATTTTTTAAAAGATTTACATTCTGAATAGTTAACGTTAAATGAAAAATTGCTTTGATGATTTAAATAAACTATTGAGTTAACTGTCAGAGTGATTAAAACAATGATATGCTTGTAGCTCCTGCATTTAGCTGACACTATAGAGGATAATAGTCTGTCTCAAGACGTGGCGGCCAATGCTCTGTCCAGCGGTACTTGTTTGTTCTGCTTTCTATTAAAACTGTGGACCAACATGTCTGACGAGGAATATAAAGTGCTCAGGAACTGTATAACACCGATAGTATCCAGTAACCTAGATCAGGTAATAGCTGATACGAGGTTTGTAAAGTTAAATTCTGAACACCTGCTGCTATATTATAACGATTCACACCATATTTATTGGCTACAAACTTGTTAAGACTTTAAGTCCTTCTGCAAGCCAAGTTGGGCTAGTAAGACCAAAGCTTATGTATGACTGGTTTGTATGTGGAGAACCAGATGCTCTTGTGACCAGTAAACAGACCTTCGCAGATTTTGATACCAGCTGAAGTTGGTGCTCAGTTATAGCTGGATATACAGTTTGAGTTATGTTTTGTTTACAACCTACTTCAAAATGGTTTTGATTTTGTTTGTTTTGGTATATCTCTACACATATTGGCATTTGTTAGAAATTACGGCGCTATTTGTAGAGTATGTCATGACATGGGTGGGAATCTAAACACACATCTGTAGAAACTGGTTGTTGCTGTCATAATGCGTGAAAAGTATGTTGTGTAAGGATGTAACACAAAAATCCTGTGGGGACTGATATTAACACTGAACTATGATGTAACATATAAAATAATTGCTGCTTTTTTTTATTGAGATATGACAGGAAAAATTCTGTTGTGAAAGTTAAATAGAATAATTTACAGGGTTGGGAGGAGAGAGTGGATGCAGCTGTGACCCATTTATTACGGACCACTTTGGCAAAATCCACAAAGGACCAGACTCTGAATCCTCAACCTCTTTCCATGCCTGAAGACACAACCAAGGTCAAGAAACATATAGCTCTTATGTGTGATAAACTGGGCAAAGGAGTACGGCTGGTGGAGGGATTACCTCAAAACTCAGCAGGTAACATTTTCAGACAAACTAATGTGGTAAATTATTCAAACAAAGTATTGTTACCTGAAAACTCAGCAGGTAAAATATGCAGACAAATTCAGCAAGTGAAATACTTAGACAAGATAGTGTTAGGACCCGGTTTCATAAACAGGTGCCCTGTAGTAATCACTCTGTCTGTCTGTACATTCGTCTGTCCATCAGCAAAAAATGTAACATTGGCCATATCTAATACACTGTCACAGGTAGAGCTTACATATCTGGCATTTGTGTTCCTTATAACAAGGCCTTTCCATGGGTACCAAACTCTTTGATCATGTGACCTTGATGGTGACCTTTGACTTACACTTGAAAAACTTTAACATTGACCATAACTACTGAATCGTTAGAGGTAGAGCTTTCATATTTGGCATTTGCTTTCCTTATGAAAAGACCTTTCTGTCGGTACCAAATTAAGGTCAAGGTCATGGTGACTGGCATCCTGCAGGGCCCTTCTGACTTTGTCAGTTTTCTAGTTACCTCAAAACTCAGCAGGTAAAATATTCAAACAAAGTATTGTTGCCTCAAAACTCGGCTGGTAAAATATTCAGAGAAGGTATTGTTTATGTTAGGACAGTGATTCTTAGTAAAAAGAAATGATTAGATAAAGATTTCAATTTCCTCCACTATTCAGATCTGAAATATAGAGTGGATCTATACAGTTAATGCTTGTGAATGACAAGTTAATGTGATATAAATGAAAAAACATAAATATGTATTAAAGCAATTGTTAAATTGACATTGATGGTCATGAAAGTGATTGATATGAAAAAGCTTATTAGGATCTAGATAAATTTAAAAAATAACACCTAAAAAAAAATAATAAAACTAATTTATGTGATTTCATAAGAGTATAAATTTAGTTGTGATTGTTTTAGATTTAGACTATCAAGTTGATGTCTACAGTTATGGAACACAGGTTTCAGTAATGTAGTTGAAAAAAAACATAAGTATATAATAGAATAATGAATAAAACAATCTGTGATAATTTGTAGTAAACATGGCACCTTCTCAACGGAAGGAAAAGAAGAATAAGATATCTGCCAACAGTAAGACGGTGATGGAGAATGGCTGTATTGACACGAGTGACGATACAGAAACACTGATTGGTAGTCAGTTTGGACAGAACCGAAATAAACGGAATAATGAGCAGGATATCATATCCGCCATGAACGGTTTGTCTGACATCTCAGACCTGGGATTGCCGGCTGAAAACCGACCATTTGAAGATGGTAAGTAGCCAAAAATATTTTTTAATCTAAATGTTCTAAGAAATTGTTATAATATCTTTTGTTGTCCATGCAATAGAGTTACAGTAGGAAATAGTAATGTCGCCATTCATGAGGTGGCAAGGGTTCACAGTTTATTATATTGGTGACGCAGACACCTGTTGCCACCAACCACTTGCCACCATTTACCAAGTGTATGTTGTCCTTGATGAATGTGAGGACCTGTGAAGAATTTTATACGCATTACTTCCTTCATTCCTTTGTTGATCTATTCACATACAAACTCTTGATTCCATTACTTCATTCCGCATTGTTAAAGAACATTTTATGCATTGTCCATACATCTCTATAACATCATGTCAATTTATCCATCACAAAGATCTTAATAAAATGTCATCTACCATATTATAAGGTGTTATGTATCTAAATGTATGTACATGACGTTACATGTATCTCATTATCTGTATGATATTTTATGTTCTTATAGCCCAGAAGAAGAAACTAAGAGGTAACAAAGTATTAAAGATTCAGCTACCCTACTTGACTTCTAACATTATAATTATATAGTATTACCCTTTTGTGCATGTATATTTCTAATATTATGACATATTATGAATGTTTGTATGCATATTTCTCAAATATACGGCAGATGGGTATTTTAACCACTTGGAAGATGTTTTGTTTAATGACCATTGACAAACTACTTTTATCAACTTTTATCAAACATTGATTTTTGATCAATTTTTTTTTTTCACCTTTTATAATTAGACTACAGTTTATTTTCAATTACTCCAAAAATGAGAAATTAAACGATTAGATGGAATATGATTTCTGAAGTTTCTTTGAACTCTATATTTGTCATGATTTATTATGTGAAATGAAAGTCAGCATCAGCAATACTTTAAATGTGCTATTTTTTTAATATTATCTATTAGACCATATATATGATCACCATCTACAATCACTGGTTCAATTCATTCATTCAGTGAAACCATTTCAATATTAATGTTTGTATGTTTTTCTCATTATGTGTATTAGTCCTGCTTCCTCCCCCCCCCCCCCCCACTCTCTCCACCAAATCCTTTAAGGCTGATACTCTATTAACTGTCAATGTAAATTATTTGGGTACAGTGACTTGTGGAGGCCATTATCATATAATTATTGGGGTACAGTGCCTTGTGGAGGCCATTATCATATAATTATTTGGGTACAGTGACTTGTGGAGGCCATTATCATATAATTATTTGGGTACAGTGACTTGTGGAGGCCATTATCATATAATTATTGGGGTACAGTGACTTGTGGAGGCCATTATCATATAATTATTTGGGTACAGTGACTTGTGGAGGCCATTATCATATAATTATTTGGGTACAGTGACTTGTGGAGGCCATTATCATATAATTATTGGGGTACAGTGACTTGTGGAGGCCATTATCATATAATTATTTGGGTACAGTGACTTGTGGAGGCCATTATCATATAATTATTTGGGTACAGTGACTTGTGGAGGCCATTTTCATATAATCATTGGGGTACAGTGCCTTGTGGAGGCCATTATCATATAATTATTTGGGTACAGTGACTTGTGGAGGCCATTATCATATAATTATTGGGGTACAGTGACTTGTGGAGGCCATTATCATATAATTATTGGGGTACAGTGACTTGTGGAGGCCATTATCATATAATTATTGGGGTACAGTGACTTGTGGAGGCCATTACCATATAATTATTGGGGTACAGTGCCTTGTGGAGGCCATTATCATATAGTCATTTGTACACGGTGTAAATCACTTTCCAATCTCAGGGTCTGGTGTCATAAACTGAGAAAATACTTATTTATTATTTCATTTTAATTCATTCCATTATAAAACACTGAAATAAATTGTCATACAGAATGCTTTAATTCTATTTATCACTAGAGTGAAACTCAATAAAATCCAAATCCCAGTTAATAACTCATTGTTGAGCAGAAGAATTTGAAATTATGACTTCAGTATATTCTCAGTTTATGGCGCCGGACCCAGATCTTGTAAATACTGGTAGGTATGTGAAAACATTGAAATATTTGCATTCAGAATAATATAAAGGCATTTGAAGAGAGAGAACCCCAAAACTTGTACTCCCTACTCCTGTATTCCCTCTCTTCATCCCCACATCTCTTCTTATCATATATTTCATCCACAATAAAGTTTGTATGTCCCCAGTTCATTCAGTTTTGATAAACATTTGATGTATTTTTGACACATGTATCGTTTACTTTTTAAATTTGAAGAAAATTGGCTGATCTGTTTATATGTATAAAATAACGAAATGTGACCTAAATCCAATGTGTGCTGGTATAGTTTAGTTGATACTATAATTGACTCTTTGGTAAAGTACTTGGCTGGTTGGTAGCATACTTGGCTGGTTGGTGCCATAGTTGACTGGTTGGTACCATACTTTGCTAGTTGGTGCCATACGTGGCTTGTTGGTAACATACTTGGTTGGTACCATACTTAGCTGGTTGGTACCATACTTAGCTGGTTGGTACCATACTTGGCTCATTGGTGTTGTACTTGGCTCGTTGGTACTTGGCTCGTTGGTGCATTACTTGGCTCATTGGTGCCCTACTTTGCAGGTTGGCACTGTACTTGGCTCGATGGTGCTGTACTTGTGGCTCGTTGGTGCCACACTTGGCTCGTACCTGATAGGTCCTGGGCTAGAGTCCTGCAGATGGCCTTGTCAGTGTCCTGTCAATACGATAAGGTCTCAATGTCGTTGTTTACGTTACCATGTAAACAATGCCTCAGTGTTTTGGATAGGCCAGTGGCATAGGTCTCATTTCTGTGCAATGCATCAGGAAGATGGTGTCACTATTTGTCTGATATCATCTTGGTGAAGTAGCAGGAAGATGGTGTCACTATTTGTCTGATATCATCTTGGTGAAGTAGCAGGAAGATGGTGTCACTATTTGTCTGATATCATCTTGGTGAAGTAACAGGAAGATGGTGTCACTATTTGTCAGATATCATCTTGGTGAAGTAGCAGGAAGATGGTGTCACTATTTGTCTGATATCATCTTGGTGAAGTAGCAGGAAGATGGTGTCACTATTTGTCAGATATCATCTTGGTGAAGTAGCAGGAAGATGGTGTCACTATTTGTCTGATATCATCTTGGTGAAGTAGCAGAAAGATGGTGTCACTATTTGTCTGATATCATCTTGGTGAAGTAGCATAAAATTCTAAAAGGAGCAAATAAATCTAGATCCTATTTACAAATAAAAATTGTCTAAGTCCTTTTGTTTATAAACAAATTAGGAATTTTCCACATATTGTTTCAAAATGAAAAAAAAAAATTCTGGTCTCTGTTGCATAAATTGAGAAAACATTATCCTTATGTATCTGTATGATACAAAATTCTGTGATGGTTAGATCTGTTATAGTCTATACAAAATGCATGATGTGTTGGTCAAGCTCTCTTTACAAGAAATGTTATGCATGTGCATGGGAATTTTCCATCATTTCATCACCTTTGGAATTTACATTGTTTTTCTTGCTTTTGTGTCTCCTTGTGTAGTTATGGTTTTATATAAGGTAATATGTTTTCTGTGTTGTTCAGAATAAAGCAATACTTAAGATTGACATTGTCTGTCCATCTGTCCATCCATTTATCTGTCCACCTGTCTATCAATGTATAATGTCCATGTGTCTGTCCAACTGTCTTTATCTGTCTATTCATGTTTCTTGTCCACGTGTCTGTCTCTCTGTCTGCCCACCTACCTGTCTGTGTTTCTGTTCATGTGTATGCCCATCTGTCTGTCCATCTGTCACAACCCTGTTCATCTTTGCATGTGACACTTGCATTCCATGGAATACTTGACTTTAGTTTATTATGACTCCAAAGGTGTCCTGAGGATATGACATTCATAGGGATAAAGTATAGAATTTAGCGCAATACATACTCTGTGGGATAATAATAATAATAATAATTCTTTATTTTTAGAAGGTAACTCAGTTAGTTCACTTGTTCTTCCCTGAGGATCAATGACAAATTAAGTGTACACAGTGTGATAGTTGTATCTACTCAAAATGAAGTGAATGAAATTCATGCTTTGTTCCATAATGATCTGAAATGCACATGACTGTTTTAATTATCTTTAAGAACATTGTATGAAATCCATAATCTAATTTAAAAGCATTGTGCTGGATCTGACTAGCTCTCACCACTGTCTTCGGTCTGAATGGTCAAGAGGTAAAAGTGGTGTGCTTGGTTTAGTTTGTCACCACTGTCTAGGGGTCTGAATGGTCAAGAGGCAAAAGTGATGTGCTAGGTTTTGTTTGTCACCACTGTCTTGGGGTCTGAATGGTCAAGAGGTAAAAGTGATGTGCTAGGTTAAGTTTGTCACCACTGTCTTGGGTCTGAATGGTCAAGAGGTAAAAGTGGTGTGCTAGGTTTTGTTTGTCACCACTGTCTAGGGGTCTGAATGGTCAAGAGATAAAAGTGGTGTGCTAGGTTTTGTTTGTCACCACTGTCTTGGGGTCTGAATGGTCAAGAGGTAAAAGTGGTGTGCTAGGTTTTGTTTGTCACCACTGTCTTGGGGTCTGAATGGTCAAGAGGTAAAAGTGGTGTGCTAGGTTTAGTTTGTCACCACTGTTTAGGGGTCTGAATGGTCAAGAGGCAAAAGTGATGTGCTAGGTTTTGTTTGTCACCACTGTCTTGGGGTCTGAATGGTCAAGAGGTAAAAGTGGTGTGCTAGGTTTAGTTTGTCACCACTGTTTAGGGGTCTGAATGGTCAAGAGGCAAAAGTGATGTGCTAGGTTTTGTTTGTCACCACTGTCTTGGGGTCTGAATGGTCAAGAGGTAAAAGTGGTGTGCTAGGTTTAGTTTGTCACCACTGTTTAGGGGTCTGAATGGTCAAGAGGCAAAAGTGATGTGCTAGGTTTTGTTTGTCACCACTGTCTTGGGGTCTGAATGGTCAAGAGGTAAAAGTGGTGTGCTAGGTTTAGTTAGTCACCACTGTTTAGGGGTCTGAATGGTCAAAAGGCAAAAGTGATGTGCTAGGTTTTGTTTGTCACCACTGTCTTGGGGTCTGAATGGTCAAGAGGTAAAAGTGGTGTGCTAGGTTTAGTTTGTCACCACTGTTTAGGGGTCTGAATGGTCAAGAGGCAAAAGTGATGTGCTAGGTTTTGTTTGTCACCACTGTCTTGGGGTCTGAATGGTCAAGAGGTAAAAGTGGTGTGCTAGGTTTAGTTTGTCACCACTGTTTAGGGGTCTGAATGGTCAAGAGGCAAAAGTGATGTGCTAGGTTTTGTTTGTCACCACTGTCTTGGGGTCTGAATGGTCAAGAGGTAAAAGTGGTGTGCTAGGTTTAGTTTGTCACCACTGTCTAGGGGTCTGAATGGTCAAGAGGCAAAAGTGATGTGCTAGGTTTTGTTTGTCACCCCTGTCTTTGGTCTGAATGGTCAAGAGGTAAAAGTGGTGTGCTAGGTTTAGTTTGTCACCACTGTTTAGGGGTCTGAATGGTCAAGAGGCAAAAGTGATGTGCTAGGTTTTGTTTGTCACCACTGTCTTGGGGTCTTTAATGGTCAAGAGGTAAAAGTGGTGTGCTAGGTTTAGTTTGTCACCACTGTTTAGGGGTCTGAATGGTCAAGAGGCAAAAGTGATGTGCTAGGTTTTGTTTGTCACCACTGTCTTGGGGTCTGAATGGTCAAGAGGTAAAAGTGGTGTGCTAGGTTTAGTTTGTCACCACTGTTTAGGGGTCTGAATGGTCAAGAGGCAAAAGTGATGTGCTAGGTTTTGTTTGTCACCACTGTCTTGGGGTCTGAATGGTCAAGAGGTAAAAGTGGTGTGCTAGGTTTAGTTTGTCACCACTGTTTAGGGGTCTGAATGGTCAAGAGGCAAAAGTGATGTGCTAGGTTTTGTTTGTCACCACTGTCTTGGGGTCTGAATGGTCAAGAGGTAAAAGTGGTGTGCTAGGTTTAGTTTGTCACCACTGTTTAGGGGTCTGAATGGTCAAGAGGCAAAAGTGATGTGCTAGGTTTTGTTTGTCACCACTGTCTTGGGGTCTGAATGGTCAAGAGGTAAAAGTGGTGTGCTAGGTTTAGTTTGTCACCACTGTTTAGGGGTCTGAATGGTCAAGAGGCAAAAGTGATGTGCTAGGTTTTGTTTGTCACCACTGTCTTGGGGTCTGAATGGTCAAGAGGTAAAAGTGGTGTGCTAGGTTTAGTTTGTCACCACTGTTTAGGGGTCTGAATGGTCAAGAGGCAAAAGTGATGTGCTAGGTTTTGTTTGTCACCACTGTCTTGGGGTCTGAATGGTCAAGAGGTAAAAGTGGTGTGCTAGGTTTAGTTTGTCACCACTGTTTAGGGGTCTGAATGGTCAAGAGGCAAAAGTGATGTGCTAGGTTTTGTTTGTCACCACTGTCTTGGGGTCTGAATGGTCAAGAGGCAAAAGTGATGTGCTAGGTTTTGTTTGTCACCACTGTCTTGGGGTCTGAATGGTCAAGACTCAAAAGTGGTGTGCTAGGTTTCACTGTAGTTTGTCACCACTGTCAAGGGATCTGAATGTTTAAGAGGGCAAAAGTGCTGTACTAGATCCCATTGTAGCCTGTCACCACTGTCTAGGGGTCTGAATGGTCAAGTGGGATAAAGTATGATACAGGAACTCACTGTTGCCTGTTACTTCCGTCCAGGGATCTGAATGGTCAAATGGGCTAAAGTGCTGTACAGGACCTCACTGTGGCTGTAAATGGTTGAGTGGTCAAAAGTGAGTGATACATTAACACTTAATGTAGCTGCTCACCACAGTCCAGTCTAGGTTAAATCTAATGTGATTTCCACCACCACTAAACACTGGCCACCACTGTACAGTGGATATAATCCTCATGTGGTGTTATGTTTCACAACTAAACACTGACAACAACTTTATAATGGAATAATCCAGATGTGGTGTTATCTTCTACCTGCTGAACACTGGCCACCACCATACACAGGAGATAATACTGATGTGATGTTATTTTCTACTGCTAACGCTGGCCACCACCATGCATGGGAGATAATCCTGATGTGGTGTTATCTTCACTAAACACTGACCACCACCATACACGGGAGATAATCCTGATGTGGTGTTATCTTCACTAAACACTGGCCACCACCATGCATGGGAGATAATCCTGATGTGGTGTTATCTTCACTAAACACTGGCCACCACCATGCATGGGAGATAATCGTGATGTGGTGTTATCTTCACTAAACACTGGCCACCACCATGCATGGGAGATAATCCTGATGTGGTGTTATTTTCTACTGCTAAACACTGGCCACCACCATACACAGGAGATAATCCTGATGTGGTGTTATTTTCTACTGCTAAACACTGGCCGCCACCATACACGGGAGATAATCCTGATGTGGTGTTATTTTCTACTGCTAACGTTGGCCACCACCATACATGGGAGATAATCCTGATATGGTGGTAATTAAACAATGAACAAATAGCAAACAAGAGCTTTATAACACAGCATACCTCTTACATTACAGAGATTACTGAGAAACAGAGGAGAAAACATATCGAGTCGATGGTACCAGACCTAGATGACATGGAGGAATCAGGGCTGGTGGCAGAGGACTGAGGATATCCTCAATAAGGACTGCAAGCAACAGGTACATACGCTTAGTTTTCATTGGATTCAAACGTAATTTATGATTTTTCTCTCGTGTGAAATTATTCTTCGAAGTATGAATTACTTGTAGTGTAATAATTAAGAGATACTTTAAAATAATTACTTGAAAAATATTAGTTTTTAGCTTTGTCTGTCATATTCCACATGTAAAGCCGGTATGGCCTAGTGGTATGGCGCTTGCCTCCTGATCGGGAGACCGGGTTTCAAGTCCCGCTCTGGTCATGCCGGTGTCCTGTCTTTTGGATGAGACAGTAAAAACCGAGGCCCCGTTTCGAGGTATGCATGGTATGTTAAAGATCCCTCACTGCTTCGGATGGGTACGTTGCAATGGTCAATATTTGTATGTCCCACATCAGGCAGATGCCGTCACCATATATGTGAAATATTCATGTTGTGACATTAAACAAAAATCAATCAATCAATTATATTCCACATATAACTCCTCACAATATTGGTTGAATTTATCATGTGTTATGAAGTCCATTATTGACGTTATTGGAGACACCTTATTTGTTTTGGTAAGGATGCCAAAAAAAAAAAGAATCATATTTGGTTTCACATTTTCTAGTATTTTATTTCACATACAAATTCTTAGACTAACAGATATTATAATTGTATTGTAGTAAATTTTGATATTTTTTGTTTATTTTTTTCTCTTCTAACTTGTTTTCTTATTTCATATATTACAACCCAAAGCCATTTCTTCTCATGATCAGTCTGAAATCATCACTTCTGAAAAAGTTGCATGTACAAATATAAATAATTGTACTGTACACAGTAAGGTAATCTATTGAAGTCTCAGAAAAATAGCTCAAACTTAGTATGTGTAGTACAAATATGGCATGTGCATTTATGCTAATTGGTGTACGAAAGAGTTCATGTAAGTTTTGTTTTTGTTTTTGTGCTTTCAGATTCTGAAGTGTTCACCTGTCATACAGTAAAGTGATATAAATAGAGGTCACATGACTATCACATGATCAAACATTTCCGTCCATACAAAAACATATCTGTTTGAGATCTGTTATTTATTCTATTTGTTTTGTGTACAAAAGGTTGTGTGTACTTTGTGATTTAAGTGGCATTGCATTAAGTGACTTTTACCTGAGGTATGCATGAAAGAGTCTAACTTAATTGTGTATTATGAAGGAAACTGATTACAGTTAAAATAAAAGATTTGTTTCTTAGACCCTTCAATTTTACTGACTGCCATGGTTACAATTCTTCTGGCTGTTTTCGTACAAAGTAGGGGTTTTAATTCATTTTTATGTTGTACTCCATTTACCATAGAAAAACTTTAAAATAGAGTTCCAGTAAAAACAATTGGTCTGTAAAATTCCTGCCTCCAGAAAAAGAATGGCTTGAGAAACAAAACATTGATTTTTATAGCTTTATGTATTTATTGCCTAATATATTTATTTCTGCTATGCTCATAATTTGAAGTGTTAGTGTTCTAGTGGACTAAACACAAAATCTATGTCATCAGACATTTCATTTCTGAAGGGTTACACAATAAACAACCAACCATTCATTCTTTTTTTTTATGCCACTGGAATTTTTGATTTGGTGACCTATAGTTTTTGCTCTGTCTGTCTGTCTTGGGCAAAATTCTTTGATATTTGATCTGGCTGCCATCTTAGGGCATTGGTATTTCACGAACACATCTTTGTTCTGCATTTAATGATTTTCAATTTTGAACTCCAGATGTTGAAGAATTATTAAAAGCCTTGCAAGATAATATGAACTTATATGTATGAGTCTCTCCTCCCCACATCTTACACCTTTTTTCCACTTATGTATTACAAATAGTTTCCAGAAATACAAAAAAAGCATGAAATATGGGAGAGGATTAGTGTATTATAGTAAGGGAGTAACTTGATACATATAGTATCTTCTGGTTTGTATCCAGTCATGGCATAATATCACTCCATCACTTGTACATCAATTTCTAAAGGTGTGGTCATCACTTCATTATTATTTCCACATTTAACACAATGCTATTGACCTGCTCATGATAACTGCAGTCAAGGATTTGTGTATATGTAAAAGTACTTCTGGTCATTGAGCTACAGATCTTGAAAATGAATTAATCTGTGACTAATTTCTGATCAATAACCAGTACTCTCAGGTCTTTGTAGCCAAGTGTGTGGGAGAACTCTTGTACATACATGAATTATATGACTACACTTGAGAATGATCAAGACTACACTTGAAAATGATCAAGACTACACTTAAGAATGATCAAGACTACACTTGAGAATGACCAAGACTACACTTGAGAATGACCAGGTTGATGATGTGATCATTTGTATATTCCGTCCTTCAAGAGTCTAAAGTGATTTAGATCAGTGTATCCTTTTTATAATTACTGGTAATCACATAATAAGGCCCTCCTATCATTTGCAGTATAATTACTGGTACACACGTACTAAGGCCCTCTTATCGTTTGCAGTATAATTGGTTGAGGTCTTCACCCTGTTTCATAGAGGTATAGTTATCTAGAAACAACTTGTGCAAAATTATCTATTGGCACATCCATTATCAACATTTTTATTCATAGTTGCATACCAACCATTATTTTTTTCATGAAATACAAAGACAGTCTAGCTATTTTTGCATTTACAATGTATTTATTTGAAAAGTATGCTATCTTTTTTATCTTTGCATTTATTTAAATATCTACTTATCTTCTGTAAGGAATGTCTTAATTTCATCACTCAAATTGAAAATTGTAATGTTTCTTACTTACATACTTTGTATGCTACATATATCATCTTTTGCTCTTAGAATGAGAAAACAGTAATGGAGTAATTGGAATAACTTATTTTGTATTGTCAATAAAGAATAGTTTTTTTAAATACAGAATATTAATGAAAAAGAAGTTTTTCATTAATCTTATAATCTATTTTTACCTTTTAATGTAGTAAACAGTCTTTCATAAATGCAAGATTCTTGATGGAGAGTGTGATACAGTCAGTGATTGTTTTGTGTACAAGTATTTTATTTATAAAATACTGGTATAAAAATGCTATTGACAAATTTATTTTTATACAATAATTCAGTATATAGATAAAATGGTTTGTATTTTTTTTTCAGTCTAAATTTTGAATGATCATTAAGACTCATTCTTAAATTACATGATCTGAAAACCTCACCATTATATATTTTACATTTATTTAAATCAAAAGTTTTCTTTTCTATGAAGCAGTGTTTTTGTCTTTGTTTTTATCCTTAATGATGACTTTTAGAACTTACAGTCAAAGACAAAACCCAAATCTGTTTTCATATGTTAACAAAATATGACATGTACAACAATTTAGTTGAGTTATCTGCCCTTGATATATAATGTATCTCCAGTGGAACTAAAAAAGAAAGAGTATAAAAGTTGTGCAAAGGTTGTTACTTTTGTTATATATATGATTTGTTAACCATGGTGAGATATGGTCAATGAAGTGTCACCTCCATGTACTTACTGTGATGTTCAAAACATGAAAGAGTTCTTATCGAGGGGAGACAAATCACTATATTCTCATTTTAAGTGATCGTTTCATTGTATGAAATGGTTAGAAATACCGTGGTTGAGTCTCCTGTGGCTAATGCTTTGGTTTTGAATGTAGCCAGAGACATTTGCCTGTGCTTTCTCATTATTGTAGTAACCAAGGCATGTAACATTTCAAAAGAATGAGTTTTACTTGACAGAATTTACCAAGTTTTAGGGAGTAGTTTGCACTCGTTAGCAGGAGCATATTTTTTGGAGAATTTTTTTTTGTATCACTTGCATCTATAGCATAGTAACACATATGAGGTTTTCCGTCATCTGTCTGTCACACCTGTATTTGAGCCGTCTTGGAAGGAGACACGTTTGTTTTTTGGAACCTTACATTCTAGATTTAATTCTTCAGTTATCTTAAATTTACTTTTCAAGTATTTCTAATATGTTCTCAGGGGAGTTTTTAGAACCAAATCGGACTTATTGTTTGTCAAACAGGCCTGTCTACTGCACGTTTGTAAAAGATTGCGCTTTCAGTGAAATCATACAAAATTGTCTGATTAACCATTTTTGATGTATCATTGATTTACATATGCATTAACTTGGGTCACGTGTCTTGAATGATCATGTGATTTATACAATGTATTTCATGTGCTTCTTAAATACATACCACATGTATTTAGATCAAATAAAATCTATGGAAACATGTCATTGTTCGGTTTGTTTCTACATGTTGTGCTATTAGAAGGAATTAGAGATGATCTGTGAATGACATACGCACATTTAAATGGAATTACACAAGGAATCATGATGGGATTACACAAGGAGGCACGCTAAATGTAGCATCCTTACGTGATATTCTGAATAATCCCACAAGTATTAACCCCTTCAAAACAGGGATGGATCCAGAAAGTAATAAGGGGTTTGTCCTCTTTTAGAGATAAACATTTTTTTTCATGAATAAGGTTTTGCCATTTGATCAGGGACGTATATAAAGCAGTGGCGGATCCAGGATTTCCGAAACGGGGGGCCCACATGTGTGTTAGCTAAACTTCTCAGCCATTTTTGGTGCAAAATCTTGATTTTCACTAGTAAATATGTGTCCAAAAGAGGGGGGCTCTAAATCCGCCACTGTAAAGATATGTTCGTCCCTGATTTATGAAAAAAAATGAAAAGGAATGTGGGAATCCTGTTTTCAAAAAAAGGTAAAACAAAAATTTAATAATGAAATGTGAAAATTCGATCATAACTTGATATATCGCGGTGTCATAACAATGTATCTCGTCATACATTCATAGATCATGAAAATCAGAAAGAGACACCCGGTGATCTTTTTAGTACAAATAAACTATGGAAAAGGAAGAGGTGATCCGATTAGGTCTACTAGTGTGGGAGGGAAAGTTATCGAGAGTTATTCCTCTTTCCCTTCATCACGGTTGGCTGTCATGCTTGCACTTTCTTCTTTTTTATTCGGACAAAGTTTACTTTATTATTATTAAATTTTTTTAAAGAATTAGAATAGAAATGGGGGTTCACATAGGATAAGGCCAAAAGAGTTTATGTCCCCAGGGTAACAAATAAATAAAATGGGTCAGTTGAAAACTGTTTTGTAGATAATTTTATGAAAGATACTTATTACTGAAAAACAAATCAGATTATTTGTGTGTGTTAAAAATATAAAAAAAGAAAAAAAAAAACTCTGAGGTTCGAAACCAAGAATTTGGGACCATCTCATTACCTTAAAACAATCGTTTTCGTAACTGTAAATTGCCAAAAATGTGGCGCTATGAAATTATTCGTAGATTAAAATAATAATGCTTAGGAAGTAATATTCTGATGCAGTGCTCAACAACAACATAGCGAAAAACCGAAGTAAACGATGGATCAACCATTACATCCAAACACTGGCTTAAAATGAAAACAGAATCAAACGAACAAAGAGAATAAGACATGGATAACGTGATAAAAATTTTAACAGGACAACACAAACAGTTCGATGGCTTATTAATACTGTAATACATAGAGGAATAATTGAATGAATAAAATTCTTCTCTATTCTGGATCTGCTTCAGACGTTGTTGGTATTTGAAGTTCAGCACGGCAGTACCCCCCCCCCCCCCCCCCCCAGCCCTAGGTTTTTTCTTCTTCTAGATCTGTCCCTCGTAGTGGAGGTAAATTATCTGCCCTCTTTTCTGGATCCAGACCACAGGGTTATCGACTTTAATCATGCTGTAAAATGACAAGCAAAATGAAGCCGTTCTATCGACTTTATTTGATGAAAAATTGGATACAAAAATTACGTTGTATTACGAAAGGGAGGGGCACAACCCATGTCAGTGTGGTCCTCTCCTACCCATATGAAAGGGGAACACGTATCCCCGCTGTCCACACTCTTCAGAGGACATTCGTTCCCTGGATTCGCCCCTGATAGTGTTGTTATTTTCAGTTGAGGACAGCAGTTTATCTTCTTGTTCATCTGAGCCACTATCTCAATTGGCCTGACGATGCTTTCCTCGATAATAATAGAGAAAAAATTACTTCAATTTTAGTGTGTCCATTTCTTTGACATTTGTGTCAGACAGTGTGTATACTCTTCAGATATTATTGATCATCTCTGGTAGATGTAGACAGATATGTATTTATGCCTTAATCCTAGCTATTCATTTTATGCCGTAGACACGTAATTAGGATTTGGTTTGAATTGTCTGATACTCGATATACTCCGGTAATTTGAGATAATGACTAGTCATTCATAAATCATTGAAAAGATTTTGAAACAAGAGAGGGATACTTAATATTGCCTACTATGATATGATGTATGATGCCAGAAACGTATCTGTCTGTTTGCGATAACTTTTGGGGGGAATTTATTTAATAATACACTGGTTATTAAATTATTAAACGCAGAATCCGAGTTATTTTCGTATGTCACAACAAAGATCAGTTTCATTAAAACACTGCTCCCTTCTTATAGATATTGATATAGAAATCTACAAAGAGATGTAAACACGACGAAATACAGCATGTTGTCCCCATCATTTAATGAACTCCCATTTAGAGAGCTTGATTTTTTTTCCAGTGGAAACAAAAAATAACAGACATCTCTAAGTGAAGTCCATGGCATGGATTTTACGTTGAGATTTTGTTATTCTTCTTTCCACTAGATATATATATAGGCCTATTAGACGAGAAATTGTGGTCGACGACTGTCCCTTCTTATCTATTTAATTCAAACCTCACTTCGGAGGACTATCCTTCTCAAATCAACATTTTTTATTTATTTATTTATTTATTTATTTATTTATTTATTTATTTATTTATTTATTTATCAATGTGTTTGCTTATCTGATAAAACCTTCCCTATTATTTATTACTTACTAGTTTTCTACATACCATCGTACGTGTATATCGTTAATAATTAACACATTCAAAATGATTTTCACGCAGCTCTTCTTTTAATTACCCCCCCCCCCCCCTCCTCTCGTTCCCATCATTCAGATTTCTTCTAATTAGAGCGTTACCTTTAAACGCGGTATTTTTGTAATGTGTTGTTTTGTTTTATTTTTATATAATTTATATATTTTTTTTTCTTTATTATCATTATTATTTTTGATTTATCTATTTATTTATTTTTGTTTCTTGTTGTGTGTTTGTTTGTTTGTTTTTACACGTTTATTGAGTGGTAAATGTATACAGGAGCAAAAAGTGAACATCATGTCAAATATAGCTGTTCATTCAATATTATTGATTTTAGTGTAGTGGTATGAGCGTGTCTTTAAGTACTATCTTGTTCTATATATATATTGTTGTCAATGATTTTAACATTTCTGTGCAGGAAAAGGGGTTTTTTTTTTCTTCAAAATTCATTGGTTTTGTTTGACTGAGGTGCATGTATAGATGGATAACATCATGAATTTATCTTCAATTTCAGGATTATATAATAATAATAATAATAATAATTATAATAATAATAATAATAATAATAATAACAATAATGGTGATGATGATGATGATGATAATAATAATAATAATACCAATAATAATAATAATAATAATAATAATAATAATAATAATAATAATAATAATAATATCCATTAGAAGGGTTGAGAGGGAAATGAACAGCAGCTCTGTAAGGAAAATGGTGTTGGCAGTGTGCTTGCCCGGAGAACTTTCGCCGGTGTCCTGCTTTTGAATGACACAATGAATTTTGAAATCCTACGTCATGATAGACGTCGACATATTTTAAACGATATTTGATAATTGATCCGTTCATTGTTGACCGAAATTTCTGCGCAACGCATCAGGCAACTAGTACTGTAAGTGAAATAATAGAATATAATACTGGCGATACATTAAAAAACCAAGAAACATCGATCCCTCTTTTCAGAGAACCCTCTGCCCTGCCTTAAGAGAAAAAGACACACACACCACCCCCCCCCCTTCTGACAACAACAACAACAACAACCCCCTTCCCCCTTTTTTAAATCGTTTTAGGAAATCGATGTGAATTTTATTCTCTCTCTCTCTCTCTCTCTCTCTCTCTCTCTCTCTCTTCATCAAATACTAGACGATTATTGCATCTGAAATTTATTTGAATAAATGCAACGACGATCATATGAAAATATCAATCACCGTACACACAGGGGCTCAGCATGTTTCAGCTGGTAAACGGTCGATCAATTTTAATTCCATTTGTATCTTAAATTCAGGGTGAATGAAAATTTGGATCTAATTCCTTTCATTTTGAAAAGTAAACGAAGCAAATATACATCACAAAGCTTTATCCGGCATTACTAGATTACAGATGATTTATGGTATAAATGAACTTTTTCAGCTGTTTGATTAAAAAGGGACATAAAAGTGTAGGAAAATGGAGTCATTTTACACGGTGGTGATTCCAGTCGGTTTATAGGCAAGATCCGCATGCGGTCGGCGAATGAAATGCGCTGAAGGAAATACACATTTTTTAGATGGATAATAAAGTGATTTTAGCAAAAAAGATTTAAGAAGATGTTAAAACCAACGCGGTTTCATGATAGCGGGAAGAGTATTATGTTATCTGAGGAAGGCAGACATGAAGGTTTCCCTCAAATATGCATTCGGCATACATGTAATTGATTTTTTTTAAATTATATTTTGAATAATGTTTATTTAATTCTTCATTTGTTCCTTTATCAATTCGTGTATTCGGGATTTTTTTTTTTTTTTTTTTTTTTTTTTTTTTGCTTAGTTATTATTTGTTTGTTTGTATTATTATTATTATTATTATTATTATTATTATTATTATTATTATTATTATTATTATTATCAAAGCCGGCGTGGCCTAATGGTATCGCGTCGGACTCCTGATCGGGAGGCCGGGATTCGAGTCCCGCTCTGGTCATTCTGGTGTCATGTCTTTCGCATGAGACAGTAAAAACCGAGGCCCCGTGTCGTGGTATGCATGGCACGTAAAAGTTCCCTCACTGCTTCGGGAGGGTCCGTTGCAAAGGTCATAAATTGTATGCCCCGCATCAGGCAGATGCCGTCACCATATACATGAAATATTCGTGGTATGACGTAAAACAAAAATCAATCAATGAATCAATATTATCATTATTGCTGTTGTTGTAGTAGTAGTTGTTGTTATTATTATTATTATCATTATTATTATTGTCTCATTTATTTGTTTGTCAGTTTATTCATTTTGTTTTATTTATCTTTTCATTTCTGTATTATCATGTTGTTCATTTGTTTATTAATAAGTAATATTATATTTTATTTATTTATTTATTTATTTATCTGTCTATCTATCTATCTATCTATCTATCTATCTATCTATCTATCTATCTATCTATCTATCTATCTATCTATCTATTTGTTATTCAGTGACTGTATACATGTATGTATTGCACACAATAATTTACTGGTTAACAGATGGGAGAAAAGGGATGCTCAAGAGATTGTTCCAAATTTTACTCAAAATTCATTAGACAACATCAAAATGACCGTAACATTCATTCTCACTACTTCTGACAGCTGACCTCTGATAATTTTTTTTTTTTTTTTTTTTGAATTGCGTTTGTTTATCGTGGATACATTGCACAGAAATTTGAAGACATGCAAATGAAGAGGTCGGGGATCTATTTAACGTACCAGCATCTATCGTAACCTGGAGTCTCGGTTATGATTGTCGGTGGCATTCGGAAATACCTCGCTCTTTCATGGAATTGTCCGAATGTGTCGTTGGATCATCCAAATGGGACTCGAAAATGTGATCTCTCCACAAAAGTCCACTTCCCTTTGATGTATGGGGACTATCTCTTACAAGACGTAGTAGTACAAACTGACCATTCCAGTTATGCGCGAAAAATCATGAAATCAGATGACGCCACCATACTTGACACCTCGGTCAAACAATGAAAACGTATTGTGACGTCACGAAAGTAGATATATACTCCGCGAAAGGGATGGGTCATTTCTTCCTTTATTTGATAATGTTTGCTCCCGTAGGAGCGTTCACAAATTGCGTCAGCGGCCATATTTCAGGCCTCTGCGCGGGGTATTGGGTATAGTTTTCAACTAGCAATAACCACGCCTCGGATTAACCTCATTGGCTATGGTACCGCCACTGCGCAAAGCTAAGGATGCTTAAGTCAGGAGCTACTAAATTCTCATTCAAGTTGAAAATTTTATGGCTAATTGAGCGATAAATTATCTAAAAACTGCAAGTCATTTAAAAACAGCACAATGACATTATATTATGCTCAATGCAAATAAAGTATGATATGGATTGTTTTTACTTCTTATTATAAAATTCATCTTTTTGGAGACAAAAATTTAATATGGTTATTATTCCGTCTTTTTAGAAAGGTTAATACTCCAAGAAAGATAACTCGTACAAAAATTTCACTTCTGTAGGCCTATTCAGTAATTTTTGATCCCTTTGTAGTATTTTCATTCAGGCCACAAATATACCTTTCAGATCCTTTTGGATTCTCATCGTAACTGAATATGTCTATAGATTCTCTCGTAGTTAATATATGAACGTTAAGATTATACTGACGGACATGTTACATTGAATGTCACGATAGCACAGCAAAATACCAAGGATGGCATTCATGGCAACCAAAATTACAGGTGAGAAGGCGCTCTTCTCCGCCATGATGCAACCCCCTCCCCCTATACACACACACACACCCTCATTTTCACTTTTGCTTCCATCTTTATGAAATTATGCATCCCTATGTGTTTAAATGGAAGCGTCACCGTTGAATCCTCTCTCACACGGGTCTTACTGTAAACCCTTGTTAGTATTTACATTAATGTTTGCCTATCACTTTAAGACTAAAAACTTCTTCTTTTTATCACATAAAGCTTATTATCTGAATTTTTTTAAAAATAGTAATTACAAAACATAAGTAATCGATAAGTACATAGATCTATATCTTTATTTTGTTATAATTTTGAAAAATGGTGAAATGAATCGGGATTTCCCGTGAAAAGATTCCGAAAAGAACAAATTGAAAATAACGAACAACGGTTGATATTCCTGGACTCCTGGAACTCATAGCCAAGAACAGGAGCCCGGGAGGAGTATGTGTCTTCTGTCAGAGGTGAGAACATGTGCCCGCTCAGGGAGAAGTAAGTGTCTCCTGTTAGGGATGAGAACAAGTATCCGGGAGGGATAAGTGTCTCCTGTCAGAGGTAAGAACAGGTGCCCGCTCAGGGAGAAGTAAGTGTCTCCTGTTAGGGATGAGAACAAGTATCCGGGAGGGGTAAGTGTCTCCTGTCAGAGGTGAGAACAGGTGCCCGCCAAGGGAGGAGTAAGTGTCTCCTGTTAGAGATGAGAACAAGTATCCGGGAGGGGTAAGTGTCCCCTGTCAGAGGTGAGAACAGGTGCCCGCCAAGGGAGGAGTAAGTGTCTCCTGTTAGGGATGAGAACAAGTGTCCGGGAGGGGTAGGTGTCTCCTGTCAGAGGTGCGAATAGGTGCCCGCCAAGGGAGGAGTGTCTCCTGTTAGGGATGAGAACAAGTGTCCCTGAGGGGTAAGTGTCTCCTGTCAGAGGTGAGAACAGGTGCCCGCCGAGGGAGGAGTAAATGTCTCCTGTTAGGGATGAGAACAAGGGTCCGGGAGGGGAAGTGTCTCCTGTCAGAGGTGACAACAGGTGCCCGCCAAGGGAGGAGTAAGTGTCTCCTGTTAGGGATGAAAACAAGTGTCCGGGAGGGGTAAATGTCTTTTGTCAGAGGTGAGAACAGGTGCCCGCCAAGGAAGGAGTAAGTGTCTCCTGTTAGGGATGAGAACAAGTGTCCCGGAAGGGTAAGTGTCTCCTGTCAGAGATGAGAACAGGTGCCCAAGGGAGAGGTAAGTGTCTCCTGTCAGAGGTGAGAACAGGTGCCCGCCAAGGGAGGGGTAAGTGTCTCCTGTCAGAGGTGAGGCCATGTGCCGGGAAGGAGTAAGCGTTAACTGTCAGAGATGAGACGAAGTGCCCGGGAAGGTGTCTCCTGTCAGAGGTGAGACCAAGAGCCTCGGAGGGGCAAGCGTCTCCTGTCAGAGATGAGACCAGGTGCCCAGGAAAGGTAAGTGTCTCCTGTTTGGCTAGCCTCATCTGCCACCAATGAAGCATACAGATGATATTTTCACACATTAGAAGAATATGGACACTGTATAGAATGTGTCACAGCCATACAAAACCAAAAAGAAGTGCATAATGACACCTGAGGTTAACCTTTTGCGGGAAATGAATTTTTACGAACTTCACACAGAAAGTGGGGTTAGTACGAAAGATGAATTATTCAAACTTGTGGTATATTGGAAATTCTTTCAAAGTTTTATCTTTTCAATAGTTTTAGCTTTATTTAAGTAAACTTATTATTTACTTGATTCATTTTTATTTGATTTCATTCAATAAACATTTATTCAATTACATTTTTCTTTTTGTTATTCGGCTTGGCCTAAATTGACAAAGATGTCAGGTTGGTTGGATTTGTTGGAGGGTTTACGTTGCTTTCAACAAAATATCTGTGATATCATAGAAATAGGTTCAGAGGATTGGCATTTAAGGCACAGTGGCACAATCTGGATTCGAACCCCTATCGTTTGCACTACCGATCAACAATTGCCCAAATAAATTTGTTCACTATATTATGCCGATTAAGTACATGTATACACACGCAGTACTTGTACGGAGTGATTTAAATTCTCCGTGTTCAGTGAACATGGACTTGCCAACACGTAAATATTCAGAATTGGAGTGTTTTGAATTCTATCCCCGAATTGGAATCACCTGTATATTGTTTAAAAATATTCATGCACATTTTCTAATAAAGAATTTCATTCAGCATTGAGATATTCATCCAGCCAAATATAGTGTTTCGCTCATAAAATTGAATTTCAAAACAAAATGAGTACGGTAAGGTCATAAAGAATCCTTATCACTGAGCGCTTGTCTTGAAGATGAACCATAATGACAGAAGCAGACGATTGCTGATTTATGAGCGGCGCGCGCACCCTTCCGAAGAAAAATGGTGCCAATGGTATTTGACAAAAATGGGAAGTCTCTGGGCGTAAAATTGACGACTGATTTATGGCCCGGATCAAAGGACGAATAGTAAATATGTAATCCCATTGGGTGTTTATATCCCCCATTTCGTTCTTATCACTATTGTAGAATTATTTCTTACAGTAACTGCTTATATAATCAATAATACGTGAAAGAGACAACGACCCTAGTATAACATAGGATTAGAGAGGGCAAGGATGAAAAAGAAAAAAAGGATGGAGAAGGGATAAAATGAAACAGTCTTAAATGATGCACGTCGTGTGGAAATACGTTAAAACCTAAATTCAGAGGAAACTCGAACAGAATCGCTGACGGAAGTCATACCTCTGTAGTTTTAAATTTGATTACATAAGGAAAAACAAACCTTCTTGCAGAAATCAAAGTCTTGCTTTAACATCTTGATTCCATTTTCTAAATGTATCCCTCCTTTCCCATTTCGTTCCAGAGTCGCTGAACCGCAATGAACGTGATCACAAGCTGCATCGGAACCTCTGTCGCTCAGTGAATGCTCGGTTCCAGACCGAGAGTCCCGGGTTCGACACCCGTGGTGGCTAAACCGGTGTCCTGTCGTTTGGATGAGGAAATGAAAATCGGGGTCCCACGTCATGGCAAGCGTGGGGCGAACAAGATTCCTCACTGCTTCGGGTAGGTCCGCTGCAAAAGCAGAAATTTCTACGCCGTGACCGTGTGCGTGAAATACTCGTGGAGTGACGTAAAACAATATTCAATCAACCAATCAGTTAGCCATTCTGTATGGGTAGTAAGGTAATCTCCACCATACGTTCTTCATCATTAAATTCATAAGCAGTAGTAATAATGTACTTGTATTAATTTTGCAGGCATTGTCCTATGAAGTATTTGCAATTTAGGTAATAGTCATTCATTTTATTTTAATTTCCCAAATAACAAATATGTCATATAAAAGAATCCTATTTTAGATATAAATATGGCCAAGTCTATTCCTTTGATGCCAGGGACAGACTTAATGTAGGAAGGAGTTATTTATCTCCATCCAGGTTTAATTCAATTGGTTCTTCAAATATTTATTATTCAATTTCCATAGTTTAGGCCTTGAGCATCACTGACGAGACATAAGTTGTCGAAATGCTGATATCGCCGTATGGAGCACAACAATTCATACACGTATATACGTTCTGATATTTAAATACGAAGGCAAGTCACGTGATACTGATAAAAAAGTTGAGGGAAGGTCACGTGACAATGATTCATATCTATTGTCTTAAAGCAATTTGCGAATAAGGAGAAGTCACACTTTTCACCACAGATAAATAAAATAAACATTCATCGAATAGTCTTTTTCTTAACTTCGTTATTTGAGTAGGTTTTAACTGTTTTAAAACGAAAATGATATTATTCAAGTACTATTTACACCATAATAGTTGCTAACTGCATACACTTATAATCCTAACTCTGAGTTTGATGTGGATATCACTCGAGCTCATTTACATCCATTTACTCTTCTTGTTTATGATGATACTTGTCGAAAAATCGACTGCCAACAATAATGTTCACTCTTAGGAATAGAGAGTTCGATAAGATTTTGACGTCAGTTTGTTTTTGATTGATTCTTGATTTTTACGTCACACCAAAGTTATTGCACTTTTAATGGTGACAGCATCTGCCTGATGTAGTGCACAGAAATTTAGATCTTTGTAATGGAACCACCTGAATCTATGATGATACTTTACACGTCACGCCCTCAGCGACATGGGAGCTCTGTCTCACACAAAAGGACACTGACAAGTCAACGAGATGATCCTTACTCGTCATGCCCTCAGCGACATTGGGGGCTCTGTCTCACACGAAAGGACACTGACAAGTCAACGAGATGATCCTTACTCGTCATGTCCTCAGCGACATGGGAGTTCTGTCTCACACAAAAGGACTCTGACTAGTCAACGAGATGATCCTTACTCGTCATGTCCTCAGCGACATGGGAGCTCTGTCTCACACAAAAGGACTCTGACAAGTCAACGAGATGATCCTTACTCGTCATGTCCTCAGCGACATGGGAGCTCTGTCTCACATGAAAGGACACTGACAAGTCAACGAGATGATCCTTACACGTCATGCCCTCAGCGACATGGGAGCTCTGTCTCACACGAAAGGACACTGACAAGTCAACGAGATGATCCTTACTCGTCATGTCCTCACGACATGGGGGGGGGCCTCTGTCTCACACGAAAGGACACTGACAAGTCAACTAGATGATCCTTACTCGTCATGTCCTCAGCGACATGGGAGCTCTGTCTCACATGAAAGGACACTGACAAGTCAACGAGATGATCCTTACTCGTCATGCCCTCAGCGACATGGGAGCTCTGTCTCACACGAAAGGACACTGACAAGTCAACGAGATGATCCTTACTCGTCATGTCCTCAGCGACATGGGAGCTCTGTCTCACATGAAAGGACACTGACAAGTCAACGAGATGATCCTTACTCGTCATGCCCTCAGCGACATGGGAGCTCTGTCTCACACGAAAGGACACTGACAAGTCAACGAGATGATCCTTACTCGTCATACCCTCAGCGACATAGGGGGCTCTGTCTCACACGAAAGGACACTGACAAGTCAACGAGATGATCCTTACTCGTCATGTCCTCAGCGACATGGGAGCTCTGTCTCACACGAAAGGACACTGACAAGTCAACGAGATGATCCTTACTCGTCATGTCCTCAGCGACATGGGAGCTCTGTCTCACACGAAAGGACACTGACAAGTCAACGAGATGATCCTTACTCGTCATGTCCTCAGCGACATGGGAGCTCTGTCTCACACGAAAGGACACTGACAAGTCAACGAGATGATCCTTACTCGTCATGTCCTCACGACATGGTGGGGGGGGGGGGGCTCTGTCTCACACGAAAGGACACTGACAAGTCAACGAGATGATCCTTACTCGTCATGTCCTCAGCGACATGGGAGCTCTGTCTCACACAAAAGGACTCTGACAAGTCAACGAGATGATCCTTACTCGTCATGTCCTCAGCGACATGGGAGCTCTGTCTCACACAAAAGGACTCTGACAAGTCAACGAGATGATCCTTACTCGTCATGTCCTCAGCGACATGGGAGCTCTGTCTCACATGAAAGGACACTGACAAGTCAACGAGATGATCCTTACATGTCATGCCCTCAGCGACATGGGAGCTCTGTCTCACACGAAAGGACACTGACAAGTCAACGAGATGATCCTTACTCGTCATGTCCTCACGACATGGGGGGGGGGGGCTCTGTCTCACACGAAAGGACACTGACAAGTCAACTAGATGATCCTTACTCGTCATGTCCTCAGCGACATGGGAGCTCTGTCTCACATGAAAGGACACTGACAAGTCAACGAGATGATCCTTACTCGTCATGCCCTCAGCGACATGGGAGCTCTGTCTCACACGAAAGGACACTGACAAGTCAACGAGATGATCCTTACTCGTCATGCCCTCAGCGACATAGGGGGCTCTGTCTCACACGAAAGGACACTGACAAGTCAACGAGATGATCCTTACTCGTCATGTCCTCAGCGACATGGGAGCTCTGTCTCACACGAAAGGACACTGACAAGTCAACGAGATGATCCTTACTCGTCATGTCCTCAGCGACATGGGAGCTCTGTCTCACACGAAAGGACACTGACAAGTCAACGAGATGATCCTTACTCGTCATGTCCTCAGCGACACGGGAGCTCTGTCTCACACGAAAGGACACTGACAAGTCAACGAGATGATCCTTACTCGTCATGTCCTCAGCGACATGGGAGCTCTGTCTCGCATGAAAGGACACTGACAAGTCAACGAGATGATCCTTACTCGTCATGCCCTCAGCGACATGGAAGCTCTGTCTCACACGAAAGGACACTGACAAGTCAACGAGATGATCCTTACTCGTCATGCCCTCAGCGACATGGAAGCTCTGTCTCACACCAAAGGACACTGACAAGTCAACGAGATGATCCTTACTCGTCATGCCCTCAGCGACATGGAAGCTCTGTCTCACACGAAAGGACACTGACAAGTCAACGAGATGATCCTTACTCGTCATGCCCTCAGCGACATGGAAGCTCTGTCTCACATGAAAGGACACTGACAAGTCAACGAGATGATCCTTACTCGTCATGCCCTCAGCGACATGGAAGCTCTGTCTCACACCAAAGGACACTGACAAGTCAACGAGATGATCCTTACTCGTCACGCCCTCAGCGACATGAGAGCTCTGTCTCACACCTTACACGCAATCTCTCGGTTTCGAGCCCAGCTCGCCGGCTCTTTTGACGTCAGGGAAAGAGTTGTTGTAGGAGGATTTATTTTAAAGGTCACCAGGTTCAATTCATGAATGGGGGGCTTTAAATACTAGGTTTCAAATGAAAAAAACGGAGCACAGTGATTAAACATAGAAGGCAAAACTACCAATACATCTTTAAATATATATATACGGTCCGTGTCCACAAACAGCAAATTAAGGATCCCTCTATAAGGAAAACACCCTGCTCAAAGCACTCTAAGGAATGCGGGAAAGGGAAATTCAGAATATTCCCCTTTTATAAAGTTAGGAATAGCGATGAAACTCTACTTATTATTGTTATTATTATTATTATTATTATTATTATTATTATTACTATTATTATTATTATTATTATTATCAGCGACATGGGAGCTCTGTCTCACACGAAAGGACACTGACAAGTCAACGAGATGATCCTTACTCGTCATGTCCTCAGCGACATGGGAGCTCTGTCTCACACGAAAGGACACTGACAAGTCAACGAGATGATCCTTACTCGTCATGTCCTCAGCGACATGGGAGCTCTGTCTCACACGAAAGGACACTGACAAGTCAACGAGATGATCCTTACTCGTCATGTCCTCACGACATGGGGGGGGGGGGGCTCTGTCTCACACGAAAGGATACTGACAAGTCAACGAGATGATCCTTACTCGTCATGTCCTCAGCGACATGGGAGCTCTGTCTCGCATGAAAGGACACTGACAAGTCAACGAGATGATCCTTACTCGTCATGCCCTCAGCGACATGGGAGCTCTGTCTCACACGAAAGGACACTGACAAGTCAACGAGATGATCCTTACTCGTCATGCCCTCAGCGACATGGAAGCTCTGTCTCACACCAAAGGACACTGACAAGTCAACGAGATGATCCTTACTCGTCATGCCCTCAGCGACATGGAAGCTCTGTCTCACACCAAAGGACACTGACAAGTCAACGAGATGATCCTAACTCGTCATGCCCTCAGCGACATGGAAGCTCTGTCTCACACCAAAGGACACTGACAAGTCAACGAGATGATCCTTACTCGTCATGCCCTCAGCGACATTGAAGCTCTGTCTCACACCAAAGGACACTGACAAGTCAACGAGATGATCCTTACTCGTCACGCCCTCAGCGACATGAGAGCTCTGTCTCACACGAAAGGACACTGACAAGTCAACGAGAATTTCCTTACACGCAATCTCTCGGTTTCGAGCCCAGCTCGCCGGCTCTTTTGACGTCAGGGAAAGAGTTGTTGTAGGAGGATTTATTTTAAAGGTCACCAGGTTCAATTCATGAATGGGGGGCTTTAAATACTAGGTTTCAAATGAAAAAAAACGGAGCACAGTGATTAAACATAGAAGGCAAAACTACCAATACATCTTTAAATATATATATACGGTCCGTGTCCACAAACAGCAAATTAAGGATCCCTCTATAAGGAAAACACCCTGCTCAAAGCACTCTAAGGAATGCGGGAAAGGGAAATTCAGAATATTCCCCTTTTATAAAGTTAGGAATAGCGATGAAACTCTACTTATTATTGTTATTATTATTATTATTATTATTATTATTATTATTATTATTATTACTATTATTATTATTATTATTATTATTATTATTATTATTATTATTATTATTATTATTTATTTATTTATTTATTTCATTATTATTATTATTATTATTATTATTATTATTATTATTATTATTACTACTACTACTACTACTACTACTACTATATGAACCTATAGATATGAGAGGGAAGAACCACCGGTGGGACTTGTACACGAGACCTCTCGGTCACGAGATGGGCATACTACACACTAAGCCACACCGCCTGAGCAACCTAAAATAGCCACGATCACTCTTTCATGTTTTGTTAGGTGTAACATGCAACAACAACACTAGAAAAATCGACACATGAAAGTAATTAAAGATACATCACCCACCATTAAAATATTATTTAAAAAGCATTTATATCACAAGAGCATTTGGATGTATGCTGCGTGTATCATTACAGTGTAATTTCCGTTAACAAAGTTTAATATGTATTTCCAAAGTATGAAGTAAAAGACCTGCATGAATCTGATTAAGTAGTTATATTCAAGTGTTGCTGACATACACAGAAATGAACTGCACAAGCACACATGCAGTGTACTTTTAAAATACACATTGCCATTAGAGCAAGCTATTCTCTATGTTAAGATCAGTGTCCACCCCAGGCAAAGTTAAATCGAACTAAATCGAACATCACCTGCGAATAAAACAGTAATTACGTCATAATAATGCTCGATTACACGGCAATGACGGTACTAACATAGGGCGGGTTCTTTTTTATTTTATGTTGTATTTTTCATTTATTTTATGATTTATTTTAAGCCGGTGTGGCCAAGTGGATAATTGTTCGGTTCGTGACCGAGAGGTCCCGGGTTCGACTGCTGCTTTGGGTGCACCGGTGTTCTGTCTTTCGGATGAGGCAGTAAAAACGAGGTCCAGTGTCACGGTAGGCGTGGCACGTAAAAGATCCCTCGTTGCTTCTGGTGGGTCCGTTGCAAAGTCTAAATTTCGATGCAATGCATTAGACAGATGCTGTCACTATATACGTGAAATAATCGTGGAGTGACGTAAAACAATATTCAATCAATCAATCAATCTGAAAAGGATACAATCCATAAAAAGTCCACATCCACTTGTTCGCTTGCATTATTTGATAAAAGGAACTTCGTACCTACTTTCTATGCATGACTAACAAAAAAGTGGAAATATGTGCCAGTTATGCACTCTATTACTGTTCTCCACTATACAAATGAAATGATAAAACAATAAACGAACAGCTATCTAGGGATATTTTAATCTTTAAATCTGCATTCCCAGCTGGAGCAGATATGGACATCTAACAGTGTCTTTTACAAAGCTTGATGGATTGTCAAAAGGAGGGATTGCTATATTGTAACTCGTTATCACCCCTTCTTAGTAGGTGGTAAGGCTGGTCAAGTATGGGGAGTAGTAACGCAGATCATCACAGGAAGACTACAGGTGCCGACACGAAGACTACAGGTGCCGACACGAAGACTACAGGTGCCGACAAAGAGCACACATCTCCTGCTCGCTATGGACGACCGTCGTAAAGGATTTTACAATTTATGCAATAAAGGAGAATGAAACTTCTCTTTTCCCCACCCTTTTTTGTTTGTTTGTTTGTTTTGTTTGTTTGTTTGTTTGTTTTTTTTTTTTTGTTTGTTTGTTTTTTTTTTGGGGGGGGGGGGGTTGATTGAGGAATGTGAAACATAACCTCTCCGTTCACACCAAGGCTGAGATCTTCTTCACACTCATAGTGGAGCATCTTCATCAAATCTCACAAAAGAAACAATCCTCACAGAAGGAACATCTTCATCAAAACTCACAGTAGAAGCATCGGCAAATCTCACAGGGGGAACATCACCAAATCTCACGGTAGGAATACCTTCAATAAACTCACAGAAGGAACATTTGGCCATATCTCACATTAAGAACATCACCAAATCCCATATTAGAAGCATCACCAAAGCTCACATTAGGAGCATCACCAAAGCTCACATTAGGAGAATCACGAAATCTCACAATAGGAGCATCACCAAATCTCACAATAGGAGCATCACCAAATCTCACATTAAGATCATCACCAAATCTCACATTAGAGCATCACCCAATCTCATATTAGGAGCTTCACCAAATCTCACATTAGGAGCATCACCAAATCTCACATTAGGAGCATCACCAAATCTCACAATAGGAGCATCACCAAATCTCACATTAAGAGCATCTCCCAATCTCACATTAGGAGCATCAGCAAATCATAAATCTCTCATTAGGAGCATCACCAAATCTCACATTAGGAGCATCATGAAATCCCACATTAGGAGCATCACCAAATCCCATATTAGGAGCATTACCAAATCTCACATTAGGAGCATCATCAAATCTCACAATAGGAGTATTACCAAATCTCACATTAGGAAAATCACCAAATCCCATATTAGGAGCATCACCCAATCTCACATTAGGAGCATCACCGAATCCCATATTAGGAGCATCACCAAATATCACAGTATAAGCATCACAAATCTCACATTAGGAGCATCATCAAATCTCACATTAGGAGCATCACTAAATCCCATATTAGGGGCATCACCAAATCTCACATTAGGAGCATCACCAAATCTCACATTAAGAGCATCTCCCAATCTCACATTAGGAACATCAGCAAATCATAAATCTCACATTAGAAGCATCACCAAATCTCATATTAGGAGCATCATGAAATCTCACATTACGAGCATCACCAAATCCCATATTAGAAGCATTACCAAATCTCACAATAGAAGCATCATCAAATCTCACAATAGGAGTATTACCAAATCTCACATTAGGAGAATCACCAAATCCCATATTAGGAGCATCACCCAATCTCACATTAGGAGCATCACAGAATCCCATATTAGGAGCATCACCAAATATCACAGTATAAGCATCACAAATCTCACATTAGGAGCATCATCAAATCTCACATTAGGAGCATTACCAAATCCCATATTAGGGGCATCACAAAATCTCACATTAGGAGCATCACCAGATATATATTAGGAGTATCACCAAATCTTACATTAGGGCATCACCAAGCCTCACATTAGGAGCATCTCCCAATCTCACATTAGGAGCATCATCAAATCTCACATTAGGAGCATCACCAAATCCCATATTAGGGGCATCACCAAATCTCACATTAGGAGCATCACCAAATCTCACATTAAGAGCATCTCCCAATCTCACATTAGGAGCATCAGCAAATCATAAATCTCACATTAGAAGCATCACCAAATCTCACATTAGGAGCATCATGAAATCTCACATTACGAGCTTCACCAAATCCCATATTAGGAGCATTACCAAATCTCACAATAGAAGCATCATCAAATCTCACAATAGGAGTATTACCAAATCTCACATTAGGAGAATCACCAAATCCCATATTAGGAGCATCACCCAATCTCACATTAGGAGCATCACAGAATCCCATATTAGGAGCATCACCAAATATCACAGTATGAGCATCACAAATCTCACATTAGGAGCATCATCAAATCTCACATTAGGAGCATCACCAAATCCCATATTAGGGGCATCACAAAATCTCACATTAGGAGCATCACCAGATATATATTAGGAGTATCACCAAATCTTACATTAGGAGCATCACCAAAACCAACATTACGAGCATCACCAAATATACATTAGAGAATCACCAAATCTCACATTAGAGCATCACCAAATCTCACATTAGGAGCATCACCAAACCTCACATTAGGAGCATCTCCCAATCTCACATTAGGAGCATCACCAAATCACAAATCTCACATTAGGAGCATCACCAAATCTCACATTAGGAGCATCATGAAATCTCACATTAGGAGATTCACCAAATCCCATATTAGGAGCATCACCCAATCTCACATTAGGAGCATCACCAAATCCCATATTAGGAGCATCACCAAATCTCACGCCGAAGAAGCATCACAAATCTCATATTAGGAGCATCATCAAGTCTCTCATTAGGAGCATCACTAAATCTCACATTAGGAGCATCTTCATCATAATCACATTAGGAGCATCATCAAAGTCACAGAAGGAGGATCACCAAATATCACAGTAGGAACAACTACATTCATACGCCTGGAACATTGCGCCAAACTAAGAACGATAACCAAATATAACAGAAAATATTTAACGAATGTGGTAAACATTAAATTCATAAGTTTTGAAATAAAATCTTTTTTTTTTTTTTTACTTATTCGTTAAATGTAATGAGGGAAATTTTTTTTTCCAGTTTACTAATTATTGAAATATATTCCCGGGAAAATATTATTTACACGTATGTACTAATTCCAAGAATATAGTTTGAGTAACACGTTAACTCACTTATTCGCGGAATACAACCCTAAGGGAAGCGTATTATTACTAATTCGCAAATTTTAATCTGGTACACGAATTCGCGAAACATATTCCCGAGAATCCACGTTATGTCAGTAATTCACCAATAAAAAGTAGCTTCTAATAAAACTGTATTGTACTTCAATGATTTAACAATGACATATTTCTGAATGGGAATTTTCACATTGTAATCTTTCGTATTGTCGTAACATCAAACATCTTCTCGAGTAAAGATCTTCAAATAATACAAGAGTCATTTAAAATGACAAATATTTTCAAAATTATTACCATATCTGACCCCAACACTGTCCCTATTGTGTCATCCAAGCTTTGAAATTGTGCATCGTCGTATAATTTTATGCACGTGTATTTATAAGTACCATCAAAGGGCTTTTTATCAGGTGAATAAAGTGTTTTGCTCAGAGGGGTCTTTGTTCTGAGCCAGATAACCTCCGTCTTTCTTCCGCCAGAATCTTTTGCTCGTTTCTCCTCGAGTTAGAAGAGTGTAAAATATGGAACGCCATGAGGACCCATACATTTTCGAACACAACAATCACTACACCGGCATAGGACGGTAAATTAGCATGGCGCAAATATGCAAATGATTTATGAACCTCTTTCCACCTTTTACGAGAGCCGTATAATCGAAGGGGTCACACAATAAGGAGTTAAATGATATAAATTTTTTAGATTTAAAGAGAAAAAGTTCTTCCTCCCATATCATAATAAGACATAATTGTCCAGCGCCTGTTGCTTACTGGTCAGTCAATTACTTTCCATTCTTACGTATATAAAAACAGTATTTCTTTTCCATGCTTTTTTTTATAAAAATGATAGATATTGACATGCACACAATTCATTTCCGAAATAATAGAAAAATATGGTATATTGCATACCGACAGTAGTTGATATGTGGTCTGCATGTGTTCTACATACAGTAGGATATGTAGATCTGTGTTTATAAAGTTGAATACTCAGTACTTTATAAAATGTATACATAAAAGAGAGGTAGCGTGGGGTGACACGACTTAACCAATCATAGGCTGTTATGCGTAAATATGGGGGCATATTTATCATTAATGAGCTCTACACTATGGAACCCTCCAGGGCATGGGAGTGGAGTATGGTAAGTCATATAAATGTGAAGAGACACTGGGTAAATTGATAAACAAACAAACAAGTATTTCACCCTGAGTAATAATTTCGAAATAATTCTAATAAAGATGATCATTCGAATTTGCGAAACAGGAGCTTTGTACGATAACATTCTCTATCAAGAGTTATCGTTCTTGACTCTCTCATGACTGTCTGAGTCAAGAGTTATCGTTCTTCTCTCTCTCTCTCTCTCTCTCTCTCTCTCTCTCTCTCTCTCTCTCTCTCTCTGTCGCCATCTAACGTCACACAGTGATGTAGGATATGAAAATTGAGCAGAATCAGTTGAGGGGATCATGAGACTTCAATAACTTTCCTACACTTCCATCCTATCCCCCGCCGTCTGCAGCAAAGCAATAAAAGGTCTTTTGGAATCACCCTTTGTTTTTCTTCACAACTCCTTCGAACTCCTTACTTTAGTCCTTGACGAAAGTTGACCCCTTTTTGAAATTGCTGAATACATGCCTGCTAATGTGAACAAGGAATGATATCTTTGGATAGAGAGTGGACAGGTAATTCCATCCCTGATTCCGCTTGAGAGTTGACAGGTAATTACATTCCTGACTACGCCTGAGAGTGGACAGGTAATTACATCCCTGACTCCGCCTGAGAGTAGAGAGGTAATTGCATCCCTGACCCCGCCTGAGAATGGACAGGTAATTACACCCCTGACTCCGTCTTAGAGTGGACAGGTAATTACATCCCTGACTCCGCCTGAGAATGGACAGGTAATTACATCCCTGACTTCGCCTGAGAGTGGACAGGTAATTACATCCCTGACTCCGCCTGAGAGTGGACAGGTAATTACATCCCTGATTACGTCTGAGAGTAGAGAGGTAATTGCATCCCTGACTCCGCCTGAGAATGGACAGGTAATTACATCCCTGACTCCGCCTGAGAGTGGACAGGTAATTCCATCCCTGACTCCGCCTGATAGTAGAGAGGTAATTACATCCTTGACTCCGCCTAATATCCCCGACAACAGAATCATGAATCAATCGTGCTGGCATAACAAATAGAACAACGTCATAACAGCAAAAGGAAAATCACAAAAGCGAACGGAAATCACCACAGCAAAAGGAAAATCGTTCGGAATGAAATGCATATCATATGCATATTTGCATCAACTGTATGTTTCTGACTTTCAAAGCGGATGCAGCTAGTCAACAGCTTTGGTCTCGTCCCTGACAAGAGATACTCTCTCTTCCTAGGCACCTGGTCTCACCTCTGACAGGAGACGCTGACTCCTAACATTCACCAGGTATCACCTCTGACAGGAGGTGTCTGCGCACCTGGTCTCACCTCTGACAGGAGATGCTTTCTCCTCCAGGGCACCTGGTCTCATCTCTGACAGGAGATGCTTACTTCTCCAGGGCACCTGGTATCACCTCTGACAGGAGATGATTACTCCTCCAGGGCATCTGGTCTCACCTCTGACAGGAGATGCTTACTCCTCCAGGGCACCTGATATCACCTCTGACAGGAGATGCTTACTCCTCCAGGGCACCTGGTTTCACCTCTGACAGGAGATGCTTACTCCTCCAGGGCACATGGTTTCACCTCTGACAGGAGATGCTTACTCCTCCAGGGCACCTAGTTTTGCTTCTGACAGGAGATGCTTACTCCTCCATGACACCAAGTTTTGCTTCTGACAGGAGACGCTTACTCCTACTGGGCACTTTGTCTTACCTCTGATAGAAGACGCTTACTGCTGCGAGCACCCGATCTCATTTCTGACAGGAGGCACTGACTTCTCCCGAACACCTGGTATCGTCTCTAGATTCAAGGGGTCGGTGTTTGAACACCCTGGCATATTGCTGTGATTGCCTTAGTGATACAGTGTTTCTTCAACCTATTATTGACACTAACGGTATTCCATAATTATAACACACTCATCTCGTTATATTTTTATTTTGATTTTGATTAAACAAATAACGTATAGTCGACGATAAGATAAAGATTTTTACATGTTGTCCTCAAGACGTTTACGATGGCATCACCTTATAGGGTTACGTGATGCTGTTAATTCATGTCTAGTTGTAAAACGACAGCTACAGATTCCGGTCGCCTGCTTAAATTGCCTGCTGGCGCCATCTAGAAAAATATATTTACTAGAATATCAAACGCAAAAAAATGATGGTGTTCAGATTAAGTAAAGTGCATGATTTATTTCCATAATGGGTACTTAAAAGTGCCATTATACGAAACCTGAATTATGGAGAAAATGTTTAACACGGTGTTATAAAATTTGTAAGTACAAGTAAAAAAAATTAATAAATTCGATATCGGTTTGGCTTGGGAATCTTTCTTGTCCCGACTCAATTTAATTATTGTGATGCATTCTGGGATAGTGCTAGACCTCAGATCGTCAATACCAATAATAAATAAATAAATAAATAAATAGATGTGATAAGTAAATGAATGAATGACATTAAATAAATAAATATTTTTATTATATTATCTTACAAGGCATTCTATACATATATATATATATATATATATATATATATATATATATATATATATATATATATATATATATATATATATATATATATATATATATATATATATATATATATACACGAGAATATATATATATATATATATATATATATATATATATATATATATATATATATATATATATATATATAAATTAAATTAATTGTCCCTCAAACCTTAACCAGTAATTAGCTTTAACATGTATGATGATCAGTGTAATTAAATTAAGGGTGGAGCATATGATAAGTGTAATTAAAAGTGGATCAGATGATAAGTGTAATTGAAAGTGGGGCAGATGATAAGTGTAATTAAAGGTGGAGCAGATGATAAGTGTAATTAAAGGTGGAGCGTGTGTCCATAGAGACATGAAAGGAAGGAAAGCCAGTCAGATTACTGAGATTACTTCAAACAGAAGGACTACAAGTGTCATAATCAATGTTTGTCTATAGTCGCTTTTTTATTACGGTAATATTTAAGAATTTCAGATTCAGATAAAAAAAATCTCGGAGATAAAATATTGGCCATTATGTGATATGGCCCGTAAACTATTGGCCATATTGAGATATGGCCCGTAAGCTATTACCATAATGAAATAGGGTCCATAAACCATTGGCCATAATGAAATAGGGCTTGTAAGCTATTACTATATAAGATATGACCGATACACTATTGACCATAATGAAAAATAACCCGTAAACTATTGGCCATAATGAGATATGGCCCATAAGCTATTGGCCATAATGAGATATAGCCCGTAAACTCTAGGCCATATTGAGATATGGCCCGTAAACCCTAGACCATAATGAGATATGGCCCGTAAACTATTGACCATCATGAGATATGACCCGTAAACTCTAGACCATAATGAGATATGGCCCGTAAACTCTCGGTCATATTGAATTATAGCCCGTAAACCCTAGACCATAATGAGATATAGCCCGTAAACTATTGACCATTATTAGAAATGGCCCGTAAAATCTAGTCCATAATGAGATATGGCCCGTAAACTCCTGGCCACATTGAAATTTATCCCGTAAACTAATGGCCATTATGAGATATTGCCCGTACACTCTAAGCCATAATTAGATATAGCCCATAAACTATTGGCCATACTGAGATATGACCCGTAAACTATTGACCATTATGAGAAATGGCCCGTAAACTCTAGTCCACAATGTAAGATATGGCTGGTAAACTACTGGCCATAATAAAATAAAGCCCGTTAGATAGCACTCATTCTCGTACATACATCACCGAGGAACGCATGAAATGAATTCGTGTTAATGGCAGACAACTTACCTCACTAAATCCACCTTTTAATCTATTTTGCGGCCCACTTTTTCATCTTTTCGTCTTCTTTGGTGACGGCTTCAGACAGGTTAAGTTAGTCTTTAGTACAGGACAGCGACCATGCACCTCTATCAAATTAAAGACATACTTTGATATATAATATATATTTTCCTTAATTATCACCAAAAAGAAGTGCTCTCATTTCTTGTGATAATTATTTTTAATGTGATATTCACACTTTCTTTTATTATGTCATTATATATGACGTATATTTAAACCTATATTTCATTAACAAAAGCGCAAACTTCACACAGATCAACTTCAATGTCATTACTACGCTTGTTCTTACACAAAGTGGGTCTGACGCACTTTAGTGTCCCGCCATGCGCAAAAATAGAGAAACAAGGATTTAATTACACAGATAAAAAGAAGGTTATTAAAAGAATGAAAGACTTGAACTAGAGATGTTTTGTCAAGATAAAACACACATTAATTGTCTTTATTAAGGAAATTGTGTAATTTTATTAGAATTTTAGATTAAAGGATTATTTTCTTATACGATTAAGAAGTAAATTATTTTTACTTTTTACTTACATTACTAGTAAAACGTTAGAGTCAATTATATACAAAATTAATCTGCCTGCAAAGAAACTTATAATAACAAGAAGACCAATGGGCGTATCATGTTCACCCTAGTGCTTTGTATTAACAAGAAACTCATATTCAAACTACAAGGTAGATGCTAAATGTCAGAGTGTAAGATAGATAGTAAATATCAAAGGTTAATTTTACCTCATCTTTGATCTGTTGCAATCAATGGCTTCTGAATCAGCTCAACAGTACAGGAAGACCTTAGTGCTGATATACTGTATATTACATTAACGTAATGCCATTATCGTAATGCCAACCGCCGTGGCGCAGTCATAAGCGTGACCGGGGACCCCTGCATTCGCACCTTAACGGTGGTTCGTCGTCGTCGTCGAACATATATACTGAAGTCCCGTACCACGGTCGACGTCATAGGTACGTAAAAGATCTACGACTGCTTCGGGAGGTTCCGTCACTGTTTCGGGTGGGTCCGTTACTGATTCGGGTGGGTCCGTCACTGATTCGGGTGGGTCTGTTGTGTAGGTCTAAATTCTATGTATATATCATGCAGAAGACCTTATCTTGCAAGAACCGTAATCTTAGTGCAATATAGATAAATAAATGAATAAATAACTCAATTAATAACTAAATACATATTAATAAATGAATAAATAACTCAATTATTAACTAAATACATGGTAATAAATGAATAAATAACTCAATTAATAACAAATACATAATAATAAATGAAGAAATAACTCAACTATTAACTAAATACATAATAATAAATGAATAAATAGAAAATGATAGATAAATCAGTTAATATTGTAAGTAGATAAACGAACAAGTAAATATATAAAAAAAAAAAATAAATAAGCGAAGAAACAGAATAAAACACACTGTGGTATCTAACATTTATTCAAATATGAGGAAAAATAAATTGAAAAGATATCCGTCTCGTTCATGTAAGATGTGTCAATAGAATCGTTGAGACCGTTTGTGATCTGGAAATGTAAAACGTTTACAGACAGATGGACAGACAGTAAACAATCATTGTATCTCACGTGTGACAGTTCATGAGATGGAAATGTAAAACGTTTACAGACAGATGGACAGACAGTAAACAATCATTGTAGCTCACGTGTGACAGTTGACAGTTCGTGAGCTGGAAATGTAAAACATTTACAGACAGACGGGCAGACAGTAGACAATCATAGTATGTCACGTGTGATAGTTCGTGAGCTGGAAATGTAAAACATTTACAGGCAGATGGACAGACAGAAAACAATCAGTGACGGACGGGTGTCGGCATGGATAGCTCAATGATGAGAGCGTTTGTCTTCGTATCAGAAGGCTCTGGTTCGATTCCCGGGTCTGGTCACATCTTTTTTCTTCTGCCTGTTACATTTGGCGCCTTGGCCAGCCCTAATGAGTCGCATGTGCACTGTGATAGTGCGACCTATGGGCTGTAGTATCGATATTGTAGCTCACTTGTGCCATAGTTTCAGGTGAGCTTAGATAAGTTACAATAAATATGCAATATCATAGTTAGTAATTCTACAATTTTAGCATCTATTTTTCCTATTAATGTTATATTATTCTTGTTCTTCAAAATTTTTCTCGCATGCCCTTTTGTATCCTATCATATGAATACATTTTCAATGTAATAAAGAAATGAAGTATAATGCTCAACTTTTGAATACACCCAAGATGTTGATGAAGAAGAAGAAGAAGAAGAAGAAGAAGAAGAAGAACAAGAAGAAGAACAAGAACAAGAACAAGAACAAGAAGAACAAGAACAAGAACAAGAAACCGGCTTAAAACGCAATAAAAATAATCCTCTCGATTTATGGAACATTCATTCATTACAACCATAAGAGAGACAAAAGTGTATGTGATTCACACAAGAAGTACACGACATACACATTGTCAGATTTAAACGGTCTAACGATTCATAAGACGCTGATGACATCAGGCTTCAAGGAACAGTAAGATTCGCCTCAGTCACAGTCAGCACCTCTTCGAGGCTGGTGACACCCATTGTGTATAATTCCTCAGTCAGAGTCAGCATCTCCTCCCGGCTAGTGACACTCATTGTGTATAATTCCTCAGTCAGAGTCAGCATCTCCTCCCGGCTAGTGACACTCATTGTGTGTAATTCCTCAGAGCCAGTCAGCATCTCCTCCCGGCTAGTGACAACCATTTGACAGTCAGCATCTCCTCCCGGCTAGTGACACTCATTGTGTATAATTCCTCAGTGACAGTCAGCATCTCCTCCCGGCTAGTGTCACTCATTGTGTATAATTCCTCAGTGCCAGTCAGCACCTCCTCCCGGCTAGTGACAACCATTTGACAGTCAGCATCTCCTCCCGGCTAGTGACACTCATTGTGTATAATTCCTCAGTGACAGTCAGCATCTCCTCCCGGCTAGTGACACCAATTGTGTATAATTCCCAAGTCAGAGTCAGCACCTCTTCTCGGCTAGTGACACCCATTGTGTATAATTCCTCAGTCAGAGTCAGCACCTCCTCCCGGCTAGTGACACCTATTGTGTATAATTCCTCAGTCAGAGTCAACATCTCCTCCCGGCTAGTGACACCTATTGTGTATAGTTCCTCAGTCAGAGTCAGCATCTCCTCCCGGCTGGTGACACCCATTGTGTATAATTTCTGGGGGTACGCTTCTCTTTGCGGTTAGTCACGCATATTTGTTTATCATCTTATTATAGAAGATGGGAGAATCCAACTCATTCGTCTATTTAGAGTATAAAGAAGCAGATTTTTTCACCAAGATGCTGAAGTAGGAGGTGTTTTACATTGCATTCTACAAGTTCAGTTACATCTCGACTCTAAAGCATGAGGTAATCAACATGTGATTCTTTTTGAAGATGTTCTAAATGCTGATTAAACAGTATACAAGACACTATAACAACATAGCTAAGATGTCCTACATGCTGATTAAACAGTATAGAAGACACCATAACAACGTAGATAAGATGTCCTAAATACTGATTAAACAGTATAGAAGACACTATAACAACATAGATAAGATGCATAGATAAGATGTCCTAAATGCTGATTAAACAGTATAGAAAACACTATAACAACGTAGATAAGATGTCCTAAATGCTGATTAAACAGTATAGAAGACACCATAACAACATAGATTAGATGTTCTAAATGCTGATTAAACAGTATAGAAGACACCATAACAACATAGATAAGACGTCCTAAATGCCGATTAAACAGTATAGAAGACACTATAACAACATAGATAAGAAAACCTAAATGCTGATTAAACAGTATAGAGGACACTATAACAACGTAGATAAGATGTCCTAAATGCTGATTAAACGGTATAGAAGACACCATAACAACGTAGATAAGATGTCCTAAATGTTGATTAAACGGTATAGGTGACACTATAACAACATAGATAAGATGTCCTAAATGCTGATTAAACGGTATAGAAGACACTATAACAACGTAGATAAGATGTCCTAAATGCTGATTAAATAGTATAGAAGACACCATAACAACATAGATAAGATGTCCTAAATGCTGATTAAACAATATAGAAGACACTATAACAACTTAGATAAGATGTCCTAAATGCTGATTAAACAGTATAGAAGACACCATAACAACATAGATAAGACGTCCTAAATGCCGATTAAACAGTATAGAAGACACTATAACAACATAGATAAGAAAACCTAAATGCTGATTAAACAGTATAGAGGACACTATAACAACATAGATAAGACGTCCTAAATGCCGATTAAACAGTATAGAAGACACTATAACAACATAGATAAGAAAACCTAAATGCTGATTAAACAGTATAGAGGACACTATAACAACGTAGATAAGATGTTCTAAATGCTGATTAAACGGTATAGAACACACTATAACAACGTAGATAAGATGTCCTAAATGCTGATTAAACAGTATAGAAAACACTATAACAACGTAGATAAGATGTTCTAAATGCTGATTAAACAGTATAGAAGACATTATAACAACGTAGATAAGATGTCCTAAATGCTGATTAAACAGTATAGAAGACATTATAACAACATAGATAAGATGTCCTAAATGCTGATTAAACAGTATAGAAGACACTATAACAACGTACATAAGATGTCCTAAATGCTGATTAAAGAGTATAGAAGACACCATAACAACGTAGATAAGATGTCCTAAATGCTGATTAAACAGTATAGAAGACACTATAACAACGTAGATAAGATGTCCTAAATGCTGATTAAACAGTATAGAAGACACCATAACAACGTAGATAAGATGTCCTAAATGCTGATTAAACACCATAACAACATAGATAAGATGTTCTAAATGCTGATTAAACGGTATAGAAGACACTATAACAACGTAGATAAAGACCCAGAAAAATAAAAATTCCGGAATATTAATAACAAGTGTTAAAAATGTAAAATCTCATAAAAACATCAGATAAGGTGCAGAGATTCCTCTGTGTCTAAATAGAATACTACGACTATTTTTACATGCTTAAATAAAAATCAATAATAAAAAGAGCAATCTTATGAATATGTGACATATTTCGGTCCTCTACGATTCTCTCCATGTACAAGATCTTACAACTGCCGATTCGAGGTCATCTCAGAATGACCTTTCAGTACAACCAATCAGAATATGAGCTAGAGCTCTTTCGTTATCGTTTGTATGCAATAGAACACTGAAAGATCTCTAACTCAAATTCTGATTGGCTGTACTGAAAGGTCATCCTGAGGTGACTTCGAATCGGCAATTTTAATATCTTGTACATGGAGAGTATCGTAGAAGAACGAAGTACAAGTCGCGTTTTAATGAGATTGTAAAAAGACCAATAAGGTAGCAATATTTTAAAAGTTATTCTAAAGAATTCAACCGATATCCTCAGAGAGCCACCCCGGACTGTGATACCGTCAGTATTTGACAAAAACTGATACTTATCAGGAGAATTGATTGGTTGATATAACGAAGGGAAAATGGAAGAGTGCTTTTTAATTTTCAATGTTTCTTGGGATCTGATTGGATAAAATAATAGAGACTATATCACTACCGTAATGTTCATAAAAAATATCCTAATGCACATATTCCGGCTGGTGACTGAGTGTTACCACACTCGGACTGGTGACTGGGTGTTACCACACTCGGGCTGGTGACTGGGTGTTGCCACAGTCCAGGCTGGTGACTGAGTGTTACCACACTCGGGCTGGTGACTGGGTGTTACCACACTCGGGCTGGTGACTGGGTGTTGCCACAGTCCAGGCTGGTGACTGGGTGTTACCACAGTCCAGTAAAATTTTTTCAACATTAAGTGGGAATACCTATATAAATTTTAGATTTTTTTATAGAGGAGGGTCGACAAACATTCCGATTTAAAGGTTGTACGTATATAACGCTAAAAACGAAGTGTAATTCTTGCTCCGATTGGATAAAATTATAGGAAACTATATCACTACCGTAAGTTTAAGACAAATATCGTAATACACACACTCAGGTTCCCCGCGGAGGGTTTGACTTAAGTGTTATTATACTATTTTTTCTGATGTTATGTGGCTGTGACACTTTCTATACAGTGTTTGTACACATTCATAAATATATACAGTGCTGAATTGTATATGTTTCGTTTGTATGTAAGGGTATTCATGGCGGGTGTGACTAGCCAAACAGGAGACGCTCACTCCTCCCGGACACCTGGTTTCACTTCTGAATTTTAGGGGTCCGTGAATGTCCACTCTGGTACATTGTTGTTAGTGCCATAGTCATTTGACGTCAGCTACTATTTTATATAGCTGGAATTTAAGAAATTTAACGCAGACCATTCTGGGAACGGGATTTATCTTTCCTTGATCTGTATATTTCGTTTTTCTTTACCTCTGTCCGTTATATATATATATTCTTATCTATTTATCCACTCATTCATTCATGATCATTCATTCATTCATTCATCTATCTATTTAATTATTTCTGCTTGCAATCTTAATCCTTTTCAGTCAGAAGACGAGGAGAGGGAAAAGAGAAAAAGTCTTTTTGTAGAAAGTGATTTCAGACTAGCCACCACGTACAAACAGGCATCCATAATATCAGACTGGCCACCCATGGACAAACAGGCATCCATAATATCAGACTGGCCACCACTGACAAACAGGCATGCATTATAAAATCCTTATTAGCACATAACTATAATTAATGAATTGGAAACTCTTATATATTCTTTTCTTACCAGTGGAGGATGAAAAGCACAGAATTTGAAAGAAAATTTTTGAAAGGCTTGAAAATTTATTATATGAAAAGGTAACAAAACGAACCCTTGATGTGATACACTTGGCTCTTTGTGATGGCAATGTCAGCAGCAATGTCATCATATGACTGATATATTCTCCATGTTATATATACAAACATTTTAATATCTGTCTGTTCTACAGGGCAAACTATATTTTAATAGTTATGACGAATATAAATAAAATATAAATAAAATAAAAATAAAATATAAATAAAATATAAATAAAATAAAAATAAAATATAAATGAAATATTAATAAAATAAAAATAAAATATAAATAAAATAAAAATAAAATATAAATAAAATATAAATAAAATAAAAATAAAATATAAATAAAATCAAGAAAAGCGGAATATGATAAGAAACGGCATAAATTTCCATTTTAAGGATGCGTTATTTCAAAGACCTTAAGACACGCGTGTGCGTCCCTTGGATCTTTATTATCACCTATCTTCGTACAAATTCCGGATCCACGCCTGACTGTACACGGTGATACATAATATGAGATCCGGTTTAGTTGCTAGCAGTTTACGAGAGAGCCGATCCCAATTCTTTAAACAACACTAAAAACAATAACGACGACAATAATAATAATAATAATAATAATAATAATAATAATAATAATAATAATAATAATAATAAAAATAATAATAATAATAATAATAATAACAATTTTAATAATAAACACCCCCCCCCCCCAAATAAAAAATAGACAAACATCAAATAAACCAAAAAAAAAAAAAAAGACCCCCAACAAAACAACAACAACAAAAAAACAAACAAATAAACAAACAAAAACAAAAAATATGTACAGAAACTTACACAAGAAAACCCCAAAACAAAAAAAAAAAACCCAAAAAACCCCACTAACCAAACAAGCAAAATAATAATAACAAAATAAAATAAAAACCAAAAATGAAAGAGAAGAATTCCAAATCAACCCCAGTCGCCCAAAATTAATAGTGATGACGTCATTGTTGTAGTAGTAGTAGTAGTAGTAGTAGTTGTTGTTGTTGTTGTTGTTGTTGTTGTTGATGATGATGATGATGATGATGATGATGATGATGATGATGATGATAAATAAATAAATAAATAAATAAATAAATAGATAAATAAATAAATAAGAAAATGTTAATAATAGAGAAATAGATGATTAAATAAAAAAAATGATACGTTAAAATAGTATTGAGATCCCTGTTTCCAACCGACCGGTGAAATTCATGTAGAAAAATGTATAACTAAGAGTGTAAGAGTACAAGTTTTGTTCACTGCTTAAGGTGAACAATATTTCCTGAACATGAAAGTTGTAAAACTGTAGAATAGGCAATCAATACACGAAACACTTTCATTCGATAAAAGAAAATGTTTTTAAAAAATATTTTAAAATCATTTTTGTCTGTTTTTCACATTATTTATTGATTTGTCTGTGTATTTATCTATTTAATTATATATTTACATATTTATTTTTGAGCATTTATTTGTCATTTTTCGGCATTTATGTTCATTTCTTTTTCAGGACTCGATTTTTCCTAAAACATGTTCGTACTCCGGGAAATTAATAAAAAAAACATCTCATCAAACTAAAACTAGAAACGTTTTATTATATAGAACGTTTCTTGTTTTAGTTTGATGAGATGTTTTAACCCCTCCCCCCATCCATCCGTCACACTGTAGTACATTATATATAATTTCATACCATACTAACTTTAGCGACCAACAGCTGTTAGATCCCACCTACTCCGTGGAAGCCATCTTAATTCCCTAGGCGCCTCATAGCCTAGTCTGATTCCGCCTCTGATATAAAAATAAGCTTCAATTTTATTATCAAGTCCCACCCATCATTTAAAATACTCCAATCCACGTCGTCGATAGACTGTGACAAGAGGTAAAGGACAAATTGAACTCGTTTTCCTCTATCAGTATAGTCGACTATAATTTATGAATGAAGTGTAAGGAACATAGAATCATGAGAGCTCGTTGTGAGTTGCGACGAGAAAACTGCATGGTGATGCGTGCATACGTAGAATTTCCTCTGACAAAATTTTCATATTTGAAATATGGATTTAAAGTGAAACTGTGAAGTGATATGGTCGCTTAAATCAGGTAATTATCTTTCTTAAACTTTGACGTGTTTCAAAAGCATCCAATTTTGAAAATTACCACATAACGACTTGATCGACGTCAAGATGATAAGTTCTTCTTTTTGTATGTATATTTTGGGAATGTCTATTCGGGGATTTCGTATCAGTTTTCGCTCCGAGTAAAAACAACGCGACCCTAGGGGTCCCAGAGCGGAAATTAAGCGGAAGAATTGGTATGATAGAAAAGCAGGCAATAATTGCTTTTCTATTGTATATCACATTGCTGTGAAAAGCACACAAGCGCTGGGAGTAAATCATGCAATTTTTGTTTCAAACATAATATATTTTCTGCGAATAACTCGATAAATCTGTCTGGCTTTTTATACATGATCTCGGAAGGTAATTTACCACCCTAGCGGAGTGTCTTACTTTAACTATATTTATTGACCTCAGTGAAAATCTTCAATAGGGCTTGAGCAAGAAAAAAGTAAAATATTGAGAAGGGAAGGGTCACAAAAATAAATACATAAATAGATAAAGGAATGATATATTTAAAAAAAAAAAAGATAATAGATATATAGATTTATAATAAATAAACAAATAAAAAAAATAAAATAGAAGTATCGTTCACTTAAAAAATATTAGTACAAAGGAATTTGGATACTGACAAGTTTTAATTTTCGAAATTGATAGCACAATCAGATCAGTTATAATTCTGTATGATATCACTAAGATAAATCTATTCCTATTTTTAAGCAAGTTTTTTTTTTCAATGCAATCAGTAGCCTGGCATACAGTTCGAATATTTTCTCGCCTGTAACATTCTTCCAGATTTCGCATCAGTCACATGGCAGGAATGTCATTATAGAAAATATCTGATGCCATTATAGATGTATATAAATTTTATTTATTCAATTAACATTAAAATGCAATTTATTCACATACCCTTGGAGTGAAGTCAAATATTTTACTTTGTTATTCATATATATCATTTAATCTTCTTACGCTATCAATAAAAATAAGGTCTTCTTTTCAATGGGTGGAAATGTAAACAAAGTCAAAATATTCGGGGGTCAGCAATAAAAGTCGGATACAACCACGAGACATATTTACATTTTAAAGTTTATGTATCATAAGCGGCATTGGCGTAAATCTGTGTAATCCTTGTAGATTATAATCTCTGACAAGAATTATGAAATTTATAAACTCTTTATAAAAATAGAATGAACAACCATTGATACATGCCCCCTACTATATCTGGTGAATGAGTGTGCGGGTACTTATAGGGCACACACACATATATAGGGTGTTATTAGAGTATATAACTTTCTGATAATAAAAACAAACAAAAAACAACAACAAAAAAAAAAAAACAAAACCCAACGAAAACAAAAAACAAACAAAACATAAAAAGGAAATTGGTTACTTTAATAAACTGGATGAAATGTTAAAATGTAAAATCTGATGGAAATAGATAAAAATTATAACAACCATGAAAACATCAATCTAAAACAAAAAGAACAGTAATATTAGAAATATCCTATGCAGTGTATTGTCATGGAAAGGCGTGTCGTTTTCGATGTTAGTTCATAAAAAGGTGTAGCAGACACACAAATAGGCAAGCGGACGAACAGATACACAGACAGACAGGCAGATGAATAATCCTCAAGTGTCATTACGCTCTGCAAACGACGAATGCTTCTCAGTCGACTCATAAAATAAACCAAGTTGTAAAAAAGGCCCCATTGTAAGTAAATGACTATAGGGAACCTGTTCATTAATTAATTGTGAAAAATCATGTCATTCCTACTCCACACTTAATCCTTTGGATATCTACTATGGAATTAAAGGCAATACAAAAGGTCTGGAAGGCGACAGCTTTAGTATTGCCCGGTTTACCCTCGACAGAGATGGATATCGGGATTTCCGACTACGGGCATGTCTATAGAGGTGTCGCACGACAGCGATTCTGGCGTCAGATTTTTGTAAACGTTGAATAAAAACATGGGCGGATCCAATATTAGACCCTTGTAAAACATTGAATGAAACGTTGGCGGATCCAGCAGAGACCCCATTATACTCTAGATAAAGCGTGGACGGATCCAGGAATACTAAAGAGGCGACCTCATATACATTTGTATTTTCAATTTAGAATACAAATATTGACTCTGTTGTCATATGAGGAGGAGGTGACTCCGTTTCGCCAAAGTAACTCTTGATTTTATAGAGGAAGTGCTGGTTGTTAAGACTACAGTAGAAATGTGAGCGGGTATTCCACCCCGAAACGTATTCCCTTAAGAAGGTGGATCCACCCCCACCCCATCCCTTTCCGACGAGATTTTGGGAGGTTGGTTTTCGATCAGAAAATGTCCTGAATACATCCATAATCTTTCGCAAAGGGCAAACATGATGCTAGTACTCCCAAACTGGCGAAAATATCTTGAACTCACAATGTATTTTCAAAGTTACTAAATTACTAAAATTATGATAATCATATTGCCATTACTGGGGTTGAGGGTAGGAGTTAATTCCGAGAAGAGAGAGATTTTTTCGATCCCAGACTTTATAGCCTGGATCCATTTATTATAGGGGCATTCATCTTTTCATTCTGAAATTAAAAACAATGTGACAGCACATTAATCTGTACGTGTATCTGGTTGTAACGAAAGGTCACAATTTTTGTAAAATTAATGCTTTGAAAAAGAGATTCTCGTTTTAACAAGTCCGTGCTGTACGGCATCTTCGATATGCAGACATACAGGGGATGTTTGTATTTAAAATTTCCGTCAATCGTTAGTCATCCGACATAAGAAAAACAGTTTACCTTTATGTTTACCATTTCTTCTTTAAGTTATTTCTGTTAACCTTTTTGTGAATGACATTTTTGTCTATTTGTCATGTGTACAATTCATTTTGAGCGTAGTCTTTCTGTAAGCATTTGTCCAGTAAAAGTGCATTGAAATCTCAAAACGTTACCGTTTCACTCATGAAAGAAGAACATTTCTGGCTCCATTGAATCTGCTACTGTTTATAAGTGTATTTATTTATTATAAAAATAGGCATGACTTACTTTTTTCACTTCTTTGTTTCGTCTTCGTTTCCTTTTTCTATATTGTCACTTAGTTATAGACACCTTTATAAACAACTTTCTTTATTGATTTTCAAAAGAAAACATTTCAAATTACTTCAGTAATTATCTTAAAGGTTAAAGGAATCATTGTAGTAAAACAATACAAGATTTATCTTTTCTGTCAGAGGGATATGCTACCTTAAGGAATGATTTTCATCAATAAGTAGTCAATTCTACCTGAAGTTTGCATGAGATTCTAGATTTTCTTATTGTTGGCCTTTTGTCTTATGTCACCTCCAGGTTATTTCTCTTATAACGGCGGCACCTACCTGGTGCATGACGGCATTACTTTTACTTATGCTATGCCTACTTTTTCTGTAAGGGATCTTTCCCGAGCCCTGTATACCATATCAGGAAATCTCGGTTTATCCTGTCTCATCCCAAAGACACTCGGGGAAATAGAAAAAATCGCATTAGCAAAATCCTCCCCAATAGTCGCTTTCGAACCAAGGTGTCCCGATTACAAATCTGGGACAATTCATTTGGATCACCCTGTCTCATAATCATTGTCATGAATGAAGACGCTCTGCTTCTTGTCGTAAACATTCATTTGCTGGAGCGTGTGTGGCGGGGTAATGAATAAAAGAAAAAGTAATTATATTTTAATTTGGGTCAGGTTATTTTACTATTATGGTTCTAAAGTGGGGATATTTAAAGAAATCGATAGTTTTTAGTGACATCTCACGGCTGAAAAATATGCAACATCATTTAAACACAATATTGGATTTGTATAACGTTTGTACAAAATATTTGAATACATGATTTAAATAACCCTTTAAATTTACAAAGCGCAGTCGGGGTGGCGAGAGATCATTTTAAAGAAAAGAAATTATTTTTAATTTCTAAATGTTGGTAATTCAATTTACAGAACCGCAAACGTGATTCGGAATTTCTGAGGTGTCGAATAGGTGAAATGACTGTAAGGTATATTTGTTGATTGATATATCAGGTTTTGTTTTTGATTTTCATACTTTTTCTCGCGGAATTATGGAGTTATGAATATGAAATAGATACATACCAGCTGGTATTCAGTGTGGAATTTAGAGGGGGGGGGGGCAAGCTACCCCACCCCCTTTCGCCACATATATACAAGTAAAACTCCAGATTTTGCACTAAAAATGGCTGAGTAGTTTGGCTAATACTCGACTTTTACATCTGTCTCCGCACACACACATTTTTCGGAAATCCGGAATCCGTCACGGGTGTTTGAATCAAGGAGATATAATAGTTTAAAATATAAGTATAAATCTAAAGACACCAAGAAATCATTCATGTTTTGTGTTTGCCTTCTTTCTTAAAATTCTAGATCCGACATTGAACACTATAGACCCAATGGACCCAAAGTTATCATTGAAAGAAATTTTTGACTGAATCTTTCACAATATTATTTTATATGGCATTATTGATACAGAGTATGACCGCCGCAGTCCTCAATTAGTGCAGGAGTGTTGTCAAGGATACCGTGCTGGTGGGTCCATACTTAGATCCCTCTTTCCTAAAATTTATTGAAAAAATATGTATTTAATCTCGTTTTGATATAAATCTATCCATGATTTTATAGAGCTAAAGAATGTGACAGATTCAAAGATAAGTAATTTATATTCTTTTCATCAATTTACATGACCATAAAAGGGTATATATCAAATATATAAAAGAAGATAAAGAAAAATTTCTCATGATTTAGTCGACAGAGTGGGAGAAATGTAAGTGAGTCTTATTGTTTGCATTCATAATTCAATTTACAAATTTAAAGTAGTTAAATACGATGTCAGACTTTAGGGGTATCGGATTTTCAGAATGGGAGATAGGATCGAAGTGTCTGTCAACAAACATGTTAATAGTATAATGACTTGGCGAAGAGTAGAAACTCGATCTGGCCCGCTATTGTCTTTCGACTCGCACACAGATCTTTTTATCTTAACTCTATTTTAGCTAACTTGAGAGCTTAACATGTTTTGTATATACTATACCAATTAAACATGCCTTTAAGCATTCTTTTTCTCCACCCTATAGATATAAAACCCCCTCTCGCCAGTGTCAGCACATCAGATAGAATGTGGGAGAAGTGTGACGGGGAAAACCGCAGACGGACTGATCCACATTCCGGATAGCGTCAAGCAGACAGGTCCGTGAAGAAGATCGGCGATTAATATTTCAAAATTGGATGTACGTCTTTAATTGTGCGACTGTATTACGGATTTTACACAGAGTTTGGATGATTTCCTTTCAGACATATCTATGTACTCAAGATTTAGTAGAAGAAACACTATCAAGTATCTAAATGAATTTATAATCTAAGAGCATATTGGATGATTTGACTATCGCTTCATGTGTTGAATCATCAAGTGTTGAATTTGCAATTAAAGGAAAGACACATTGCTTTAGCAATTTTCAGCGTCGAATTTTAAACAAAAACAGTGATTGCATACAGATTGAAAATGCATCAGATTGAAGGGAAAGTGAGAGGGAAACAAGACCCTATCAGTTCGCAGACAGGGAAAATTAGGGCGATATGATTGCAACGAGATCTGAAACCTTTCAAATAAATCGTTAACGCTCATTAGTCGTTTCGTTCGCAATTTGTCTTGACACCAGCAGTAAATCACTCCCAAGAAAACGGAGAGATATCTAGCCGTTATCGCAGCCGAGACAATAAATATAAATTTTCATTTGTCAGACTTGCGTAAAAACATCAGGAGACTTTTTATCGCTGATTTTTATCTGAATTTCAATTTGTCATATCGTTAATGAATTAGTACAAAACTAATTAACACAAGAACGACTAACTATATAGATATATATGTGTAGCCGATAAATATAAAGGATTTCCAGTGTCTCGTGCTACAGAAGAATGCGAAAAATTAGTAGGAATCCATATCCTCATGTTTTTAGCGAAGTGGACAAGACTTTGACGGTGTGAAAGTGGTGTTAACGCTGGACTTGTTCTTCGCTTGACCGATGTCCAGCGAGTTATTATGAGAGGGGCGGCGCATGGATCCGTCTCACTATATGTTGATATATATTGTCTTGGATTGTGCCTTGTGTGTCTTCTCAGTGTAGCCGATTCACAGATATCAGGTAAAGTATTTACAGTAAAATATAAATCAAAAAGCAAAAGCATTGAGAAAATAATAATAAAAAGGAACTAAATCTAACTCTGTATAGGTCAATATTTGTTTTTTACTCTCCATACACGGGTATCATTGACGCCAATATCCTTTTGAAGTATTATCAATTTATTAATTTGTTTTTGTTATTGAAATAAAAATATTTTTGAATACATGTAAATTTTACGTGGTTTTTAAGAAAATAATTTTTCAAAAAATTTTTCAGAAGTGTAGCTCCATGATATCAAAGATATTCTTAATATTTCAAGAATTAATTACATTCTTCTGATGTATTAATTAATGGAGTGATTAAATCAATTAGCAATAGGTATAAAACAATGCCCCAGGTAAGACAATAATGTAAGTACATGGTATACCTCGTCACATGTAGCAGACAGTTTACCGTGAAGGTATATCAAAGATAAAAATTCAATAAAGCATATATCTGTAGCTCCATCTAGTAGTATATGAATTATATCAAATAAAACGTCACCATACACAGGACAGTTCAACAGGGTGTACACTCTAATCAGAAAAAACACATACATGACTGTGCAGCATTTTCAACAAATATGCAATTACTAGGATTTGTACTGCGATAAAACACTGGTATTTTAAAATCTGAAGATCCTTTTCTGAACCAGAAACAGTGTTAAGAGATTTACGCCGATAAACGGCTCATTAAAGCTGGTCCCAGTCAGGGGAGATAATGAAATTATATGCTGTTGGAATGCATGCAGACAAGCGAAGGAATCCCGCTTTTTGTTTTAAATACCACGGCGCATCTTCTGGCGACACCATTGTTATTAGTGATTTATAGCATTTTTCTTGTTTCGACCCAATTTAATAACTTACTGTGTAAGCATTATAGCTGACTTTAACCCTCCCTGATCTCATGGTAAGGTCAAAGATTTTTTTTCTATTAAGTGTCAACGGTGATCGTAAAAACCGAACTAGCTGTCCGGAAAAATCAGATCTAATAAACCTGATATTCCTTTGAATTTTCAAAAATTCAAATGCAGCAAATATATAATGTAAATAGAATGTCCGATACCTAAGTTATTGCCCCCTTAACGATCTTACATTTTACAATTCACAGAATTAGTACAAATAATTTAGTAACTTAAAGTACACTCGGTTCTGGGGAATTTTGAAAAAAAAAATACTATGATCACAAAATATAATACGGTACTTGATGATGAATTATAAATATATTTATATGTTTGCGCTTCAGTTGTTGCCGCCTACAGCTATATGTTCGTACAGGGCATAAAATATACTCATATAGTTGTATAGCGTTGTTTGGTGGCATGGCTTGACCTTGATGGTAATCATCGGGCCGGTCATAAGTTCGATACCCTTTGAGACATCCTAGAGAGTAAATTTCGACAAGGCAAAGATGTCAGATGGGAACACACATGATCTTGGGAGGGGACAAATGCTCCTTAGATGTACCGGAAATTTTGTCACAAATATAAAAAAATCCAGATATTTTGTTTTGTAGAAGAAAACTAAAAAACTATACTAATATATGTTTGGGGAATATAGGGACTTCTATTTCCATAAGGACTCATGATTACTGCAATGAAGTGTTTTAAAGAAAGAATGTCGTCTAAAAGTATTTTAAAGCTATTGTGCAAGCACAGGTGCCGCCATCATTTTACATTAGATTGTCAATATATTTGAATAAACTTGAAATTTTACAATCAATTCAGTTTCTTCGAAACGTATGGTTAGAATAACGTCGTCACTTTCTTGAGCATGCCAGGAACTAATTAATGTTGACTATTATAAAGAACCAATATCGGGGAGTGATCTCGGTGGAATAATCTACCGAAACTTGGAGCTTGTAGAGCTAATCCCTGATAGGTGGATTAAGCAAGTTTAAGGAAAACTGATAAAACTTAAAATGTTAATAGTATTGCCACAAATTCATTCCCAAACCTGAACTTTTGTTTGGAAAAATTTCTGAGTAGATAAAAATTTCAACCACAGAATTCTTTCCACTATATCACCTTATACTGCCACCATTATATACTTCTGTTCTTAAATGGCTGTCAGAAATCCGACCCATCGCTGTCCTAATGCAGTCAGAGATGTTAGACGAGAGTTCCCTTAGATGCATTTGGTTTGATGTATGACCACCATTTCCTCTTCAATCTGCACTTTCTACTGACTCCGTTTTATATTTGTACATCAATTATGTAAATTTAAAACGAGGAAATAAATGGCGGGAAGGCGTGGGTTATTTAGTGGTAATGTGGTGGTACCTTTGAAGATTTGACAACTAAAATACCCCACAATACACCGCAAAACAGGCAAATAAAGACCGTCAAACTAATAATGGGTCATTGATATCCAACGGGTTGACATTTTCTTTCAATTATCGGGTTCAAACTGACTTCCGACTTCAGGTTGATTGCTTTCCTTGACAGGAATAACCCCTGTAATGGCGGTCCCACTATGCAGAACATTGTGAAACAGACATCCCGAATTGTTGACAAAATATGCATCCCAATTAACGCTATAATTAACATCTGGCGATAATCTCTTGGTATTTAAGGGGATTCTTCTGAATTTAGATAAATGTACATGGAAGCAGTGGCTGATCAAATGAGAGACCGAAGGGGATTTTCTACAAAAGGTTATTATACACAGCAATACAATATCAGATGCGTTGTGAATGATTCTCATCTTTTTCATCTGATCTTCTTAAACTCTTCACCTCTCTTCTCCTCTCCCGTCTCATATCTGAAAATTTTGAATTTTGAAATTTTACCCAGCCTTTGATTTAAATGATTTAAATTCATGAGGAACTAAGAAGACAGAATGATGAGTAACTTCTGCATATATCATAACGATATCAATATTCACTGACTCAGATATAAGGTGACATATATATCATAACGATATCAATATTCCCTGACTCAGATATAAGGTGACATATATATCATAACGATATCAATATTCTTTCAGATATAAAGTGACATAGATATCATAACGATATCAATATTCCCTGACTCAGATATAAGGTGACATATATCATAACGATATCAATATTCACTGACTCAGATATAAGGTGACATATATATCATAACGATATCAATATTCACTGACTCAGATATAAGGAGACATACATATCATAACGATATCAATATTCTCTCAGATATAAGGTGACATAGATATCATAACGATATCAATATTCACTGACTCGGATATAAGGTGACATATATATCATAACGATATCAATATTCTCTCAGATATAAGGTGACATATATATCATAACGATATCAATATTCACTGACTCAGATATAAGGTGACATAGATATCATAACGATATCAATATTCACTGACTCGGATATAAGGTGACATATATATCATAACGATATCAATATTCTCTCAGATATAAGGTGACATAGATATCATAACGATATCAATATTCACTGACTCAGATATAAGGTGACATAGATATCATAACGATATCAATATTCTCTGACTCAGATATAAGGTGACATATATATCATAACGATATCAATATTCACTGACTCAGATATAAGGTGACATAGATATCATAACGATATCAATATTCTCTGACTCAGATATAAGGTGACATAGATATCATAACGATATCAATATTCACTGACTCAGATATAAGGTGGCATATATCATAACGCTATGCCCTGGCCTACACGTTTCTCCTTGGTACTTGCCCTGGCTTATACGTTTCTCCTTGGTACTTGCCCTGGCCTACACGTTTTTCCTTGGTAATTGCCCTGGCCTACACGTTTCTCCTTGGTACTTGCCCTGACCTACATGTTTCTCCTTGGTACTTGCCCTGGCTTATACATTCATCCTTGGTACTTGCCCTGGCCTATACGTTTCTCCTTGGTATTTGCCCTGGCCTACACGTTTCTCCTTGGTATTTGCCCTGGCCTACACGTTTCTCCTTGGTACTTGCCCTGGCCTACATGTTTCTCCTTGGTAGTTGCCCTGGGTTATACATTCATCCTTGGTACTTGCCCTGGCCTATACGTTTCTCCTTGGTATTTGCCCTGGCCTACACGTTTCTCCTTGGTATTTGCCCTGGCCTACACGTTTCTCCTTGGTACTTGCCCTGGCCTATACGTTTCTCCCTGGTACTTGCCCTGGCCTACACGTTTCTACTTGGTACTTGCCCTGGCCTACTCGTTTCTCCTTGGTAGTTGCCCTGGCCTACACGTTTCTCCTTGGTACTAACCCTGGCCTACACGTTTCTCCTTGGTAGTTGCCCTGGCCTGTACGTTTCTCCTTGGTAATAGCCCTGGCCTATACGTTTCTCCTTGGTACTTGCCCTGGCCTACACGTTTCTACTTGGTACTTGCCTTGGCTTATACGTTTCTCCTTGGTAATAGCCCTGGCCTATACGTTTCTTTTTGTTACTTGCCCTGGCCTACACGTTTCTCCTTGGTACTTGCTCTGGCCTACACGTTTCTCCTTGGTAATAGCCCTGGTCTATACGTTTCTCCTTGGTACTTGCCCTGGCCTACACGTTTCTCCTTGGTACTTGCCCTGGCCTATACGTTTCTCCTTGATACTTGCCCTGGCTTACACGTTTCTCCTTGGTACTTGCCCTGGCCTACACGTTTCTCCTTGGTACTTGCCCTGGCCTACTCGTTTCTCCTTGGTACTTGCCCTGGCCTGTACGTTTCTCCTTGGTACTTGTCCTGGCCTACACATTTCTCCTTGGTAGTTGCCCTGGCCTACACGTTTCTCCTTGGTACTTGCTTTGGCTTATACGTTTCTTCTTGGTACGTGCCCTGGCCTATATGTTTCTTTTTGTTACTGGCTCTGGCCTACACGTTTCTCCTTGGTAGTTGCTTTGACTTATACGTTTCTTCTTGGTACTTGCCCTGGCCTATACGTTTCTCCTTGGTAATAGCCCTGGCCTATACATTTCTCCTTGGTACTTTCCTTGGCCTACACGTTTCTCCTTGGTACTTGCCCTGGTCTATACGTTTCTCCTTGGTACTTGCCCTGGCCTATAGGTTTCTCCTTGGTAGTTGCCCTGGCCTACACATTTTTCCTTGGTACTTGCCTTGGCCTATACTTTTCTCCTTGGTATTTGCCCTGGCCTACACGTTTCTCCTTGGTACTTGCCTTGGCCTACACGTTTCTCCTTGGTACTTACCCTGGCCTACACGTTTCTCCTTGGTACTTGCCCTGGTCTATACGTTTCTCCTTGGTACTTGCCCTGGCCTATACGTTTCTCCTTGGTACTTGCCCTAGCCTACACGTTTCTACTTGGTACTTGCCCTGGCCTGTACGTTTCTCCTTGGTACTTGCCCTGGCCTATACGTGTCTCCTTGGTAGTTGCCCTGGCCTATACGTTTCTCCTTGGTACTTGCCCTGGCCTATACGTTTCTCCTTGGTTTCCTGCCCTGGCCTATACGTTTCTCCTTGGTTCTTGCCCTGGCCTATACGTTTCATCTTCGTACTTGCCCTGGCCTATACGTTTCTCCTTCGTACTTGCCCTGGCCTATACGTTTCTCCTTGGTAGTTGCACTGGCCTATACGTTACTCCTTGGTAATAGCCCTGGCCTATACGTTTCTCCTTGGTACTTGCCCTGGCCTACACGTTTCTACTTGGTACTTGCCTTGGCTTATACGTTTCTCCTTGGTTCTTGCCCTGGCCTATACGTTTCTTTTTGTTACTTGCCCTGGCCTACACGTTTCTCCTTGGTACTTGCTCTGGCCTACACGTTTCTCCTTGGTAATAGCCCTGGTCTATACGTTTCTCCTTGGTACTTGCCCTGGCCTACACGTTTCTCCTTGGTACTTGCCCTGGCCTATACGTTTCTCCTTGATACTTGCCCTGGCCTACACGTTTATCCTTGGTACTTGCCCTGGCCTACACGCTTCTCCTTGGTACTTGCCCTGGCCTACTCGTTTCTCCTTGGTACTTGCCCTGGCCTGTACGTTTCTCCTTGGTACTTGTCCTGGCCTACACATTTCTCCTTGGTACTTGCCCTGGCCTACACGTTTCTCCTTGGTACTTGCTTTGGCTTATACGTTTCTTCTTGGTACGTGCCCTGGCCTATACGTTTCTTTTTGTTACTGGCTCTGGCCTACACGTTTCTCCTTGGTAGTTGCTTTGGCTTATACGTTTCTTCTTGGTACTTGCCCTGGCCTATACGTTTCTCCTTGGTATTTGCCCTGGCCTACACGTTTCTCCTTGGTACTTGCCCTGGCCTGTACGTTTCTCCTTGGTTCTTGCCCTGCCCTATACGTTTCTTTTTGTTACTTGCCCTGGCCTACACGTTTCTCCTTGGTACTTGCTCTGGCCTACACGTTTCTCCTTGGTAATAGCCCTGGTCTATACGTTTCTCCTTGGTACTTGCCCTGGCCTACACGTTTCTCCTTGGTACTTGCCCTGGCCTATACGTTTCTCCTTGATACTTGCCCTTGCCTACACGTTTCTCCTTGGTACTTGCCCTGGCCTACACGTTTCTCCTTGGTACTTGCCCTGGCCTACTTGTTTCTCCTTGGTTCTTGCCCTGGCCTGTACGTTTCTCCTTGGTACTTGTCCTGGCCTACACATTTCTCCTTGGTACTTGCCCTGGCCTACACGTTTCTCCTTGGTAATTGCTTTGGCTTATACGTTTCTTCTTGGTACGTGCCCTGGCCTATACGTTTCTTTTTGTTACTGGCTCTGGCTACACGTTTCTCCTTGGTAGTTGCTTTGGCTTATACGTTTCTTCTTGGTACTTGCCCTGGCCTATACGTTTCTCCTTGGTAATAGCCCTGGCCTATACGTTTCTCCTTGGTACTTTCCCTGGCCTACACGTTTCTCCTTGGTACTTGCCCTGGTCTATACGTTTCTCCTTGGTACTTGCCCTGGCCTATACGTTTCTCCTTGGTAGTTGCCCTGGGCTACACATTTTTCCTTGGTACTTGCCCTGGCCTATACGTTTCTCCTTGGTATTTGCCCTGGCCTACACGTTTCTCCTTGGTACTTGCCTTGGCCTACACGTTTCTCCTTGGTACTTACCCTGGCCTACACTTTTCTCCTTGGTACTTGCCCTGGTCTATACGTTTCTCCTTGGTACTTGCCCTAGCCTATACGTTTCTCCTTGGTACTTGCCCTAGCCTACACGTTTCTCCTTGGTACTTGACCTGGCCTATACGTGTCTCCTTGGTAGTTGCCCTGGCCTATACGTTTCTCCTTGGTACTTGCCCTGGCCTATACGTTTCTCCTTGGTATTTGCCCTGGCCTATACGTTTCTCCTTGGTTTCCTGCCCTGGCCTATACGTTTCTTCTTCGTACTTGCCCTGGCCTATACGTTTCTCCTTCGTACTTGCCCTGGCCTATACGTTTCTCCTTGGTAGTTGCACTGGCCTATACGTTTCTCCTTGGTACTTGCCCTGGCCTATACGTTTCTCCTTGGTATTTGCCCTGGCGTACACGTTTCTCCTTGGTACTTGCCCTGGCCTGTACGTTTTTCCTTTGTACTTGCCCTGGCCTATACGTTTATCCTTGGTAGTTGCCGTGGCCTATACCGTAGCCTGAGAACCATAGTGTTCTACAGCCAAAGATTTAATTTAGAGAAAATCGAGTTTGAAGTTTTGAATATAATCGTTTGCTTCTACATGCTCTCTAAGATAAAATAGATAGAGTAATAGCATGCATAAGGTGTCAAGGGTTTAATTCACAACTTTATTTACCACAAATTATGATCAGGTTTCTTTAAATTTGAAGTTTTTCAAATGTAGATAGAACATTTTTCTAAATTTTCTTATGAATTTGAGTAAAACCACAATGTTCTATGTCCAATTGACCAATGAAAAGAGAGAAAATATCACGTGATACAGAGAGAGAACAGAATGGTACTGTTCCTATCTGTAAATTTGATACAGATTTTTGCCATTGATTACAATAGAAATTATGGAGATAGAACAGGATGGAATTTAGAATAATGACCCTACCTCCCCCACCAAGCGTATATTGACCAATGTTAATGTCTGAAAAGATGCGCAATTCAATGACGGATCCAGAGATAGATAGGACTCGATTTTTGTCAAATTGTCAGAACAGTCTGATTCTCAGCCGACGATACGTTTCTCCTTGGTACTTGCCCTCGCCTACACGTTTCTCCTTGGCTCCTGATCTCACCTTTTAGTTCCTCAAAGTCACTAAATCTCGGTAGATCTCGCCTATCAATTGCTCCTGGCCAGCTGCTCTCGCCTCTTCGTTCCTCATTTGTTCTTTCTATTGAGTTCTTCCCAGGCACCTGCTCTCTCCTCCTCCTTCCTTCTGGGCATTTGTTCTCGCTATTGAATTCTTCCCGGGCACCTGTTCTCGCCTCCGAGTTTCTCCCGGGCACCTGCTATTTTATCTAAGTTCTTTATGGCACCTGGTCTCGCCTTTGAAGGCCTTCCAGGCACCTACTCTAGCCTCTGAGTTCCTTCCAGGCACCTACTCTCGCCTCTGAGTGCAGAGGTGCGTGAATATTCATCGTGGCACATTGCTGTGTGTGTCACAATGATATTGCAAAAAGTCACATTCGCCTTGTATAAAGATTCAAAACAAACGAAATTGGGCACAAATATAAAAAATCGGTGAAACGTTACTGCATCTCTGAAACTTTGATATTGACGGATGGTATAATTTTTCATGTTGCCCTCATTTACATATTTTCACACCTGGGAATTTGTTTTTACAAGAAATATGCATATTATCACACCTATACAGGTTTAATGAGACAGGTAATTTACATACAATAATTGATGACTTAGTAGATTTCTGCTTGGCGTGTATTTTAAGCGGGCATTGTCATGTATTACTAAGTGATACATTAACCACAGCCATTCAGATACCTATATCAAATCTGCTATCATCATTGGCGGATCCAGAGGCCCCGGGAAAAGCCTTTTTTGATTGTCATTTATTTATGATGTAAAGTTTTTCGTATAGTTTTCTGTTTGTTTGTTTTGTTTATGTTGGAAGATGGGGTTGTTCGTTTTTTGTTTTTGTTTTTTGTTTTTTTTTTCTTTTTGGTTTTTTGTTTTTGTTTTTGTTTTTTGGGAGTTTTTTTTTGGGGGGGGGGGTTGTTTATTTGGTTTTATTCTGTTTGTTTGTTTTGGATTTTTTTTTCTTTGAGGGGATTGAAATTTTACACTAAAATCATTTTTTTTTTCCTTTATTGGAGTCGATTGATTGATTGATTGATTTTTTCTTAACGTCACACCACGAATATTTCACGTATATGGTGACGACATCTGCTTGATGCTGGGCATACAAATTTTGACCTTTGCAACGGACCCACACGAAGCAGTGAGGGATCTTTAACGTGCCATGCATACCACGACACGGTCTCATCCGAAAGGCAGGACACCGGCATGACCAGAGCGGGACTCGAACCCCGGCCTCCAGATCAGGAGTCCAGCGCGATACCACTAGACCATGCCGGCTTCTATTGGAGTCGACGCCCCATTGTATCACATTATTTCATGAAGTTACCACATACTTTACATACGTTAAGCTATCTAAAATGTCAAAATTATTTATATATATCATTAAATCCGTGATCAATGCATAAAGCACATGGCGATAGAAGTGTCATGTTCTAATTTTTGCTTTTACCACCCCAAGTAAATTCAAAATTAGAACATGACAATATTTACTTTATAAATATGACAATCGCTTTAAACTACAATAAAAATATAACGATATGAATTTTTCTTAATATATTGTATTGTATTGTTTATTAATCGTATGCATATCTGCGCATATATATAATACAAATATAATAACAGCAATATAGTATAAATCAAACGTAGAGAGTGAAATAAAAAATAGTTGAAAATGATGAAGTTTAAGCTTCAGTTTAAGCTAAGACAGTATGTTTTCTAATGTTAAAAAGCATGTTTTATATACTTTCCTAAATTATATAGTTCTTTTACATCTTTTACAAATGAAGTTTTATCTTGTATTTAAAAGAAACTTTACTGGCGAAGGCTACAACACTATCTCTTCATCGTCGTTTGATTTGAACCGCGCTTTCGTCACGTGGGAGTGAAATGTAAGAGCCACATTGACATCGTGTGATCATGATTTATCAAAACATTATAGAAATTCATCTCCGATTTCCCCAATTTCCTCTGTTTGATTGCATATGATCTTCTGAGGCAAAACATTCATCTTTACTTGTGTTATCATACACGTCAATCAATGCTGGTAATATTATGTTTCCCAATCCCGAATTTCACGAAGGGCGATTCACATGTGATAAAGGGTCTTCCCGCGGGCATTAACAAAGTTAAAATAGCCTATTTGATGATGGATGAACAACTATATTTTATGTGACAATATAATCCGAGATGAAGACGATATCAGTAGAAAAACGTCAAAAACATGATTTTTATCATTAAGCTTCCACCATTAAAATGTCACTCATTCTTTGATTCGAAACAGAAAAAGTAAAATTCAAACCGTAACGGATCTATATCTTCCGCATTCATTGAATTATAAGCATAGGATTTGAAGATTTTTTAGCTTTAAATTTCAAAACATAAATGAAATTTTGATGTAAATATGTAATTATTAAACATTTGATAAATTGAAAATCGACATGGTTTTTGGAGACGAAATGACACACGATAAAGAGACATGGCACATACACGGGGAAGTTTATGGATTAGAATTCCTTCTCCCTTCTGACATTTGATAAATTTGTCTGCTTATGGGCCTGCAGCCATTTTAACAAAATAGTGAAAATCGTTTAGTCGCTCATTTCATGGATATGGAAATGATAGGCACAGAAAGTGTGTTTTTGCTCTAGGGAATACAAAATATTTTTTTTTTCGTACTTAATATATTCTTTGAACACCATACGGTACAAAACATATACAATACCTATATTTCATAACTGGAATTATACATTTTAATAAGTTGGATAGTCAATAACGAAAATGATTCACTTATCTATGTATGTATTAAAACAAAGGTGTTTTGGGGAAAATACATTCAGTACCCTATATCTTCATTGAAACTTCACAGTAACCTAAAAACAACTTCAGTATTTACGTTTTGCTATTTATATACACTGGTTGGGAATACAACATAAATTTAACTTCTAAGAACTACTAAATGCAAATCTTCCCAAAATTAATTCACTACTCTCTCAAGATTTCATCTCTTAGGTAACAGAGTACTTTAATAAGCACAATTTGAGGTTTGAATCCCCCCAAACACCTACACACACACCCTCACACACACACACACACACACACACACACACCTGCTCCCTATGTCGAAATTCCCTAGTGTTATCTTACATTTATAAAATTCAGTATCTCTACGTATCTTTAAAAAATATAATAAAATAAAAAAAGAGTCATAGATCGCAAATTAAAGTACATTAGCTCATAAAATATTTGATCAAATTAAATTACCTTTGTTCTCTGAAAGTACGCACACGATTTATTGTTAAAAAGGCTAGAGTCTCTGCCATTTGATCACATGAAAAATGATGCTATCTTACAAAATCCACAAGTTACGAGGTTGTTTTAAGGTTGCAGATATTTGAGTAATACATAAACAATTACATCTTAACCCCCCCCCCCTTCCTCCTTCTCTCTCTCTCTCTCTCAAAACATATCGATGTGCTTTCTTTTAAGGTTGTGGAAAATGGGGAATTAGTATATATATTTGCAAGTCTAGTTAATGTGGGCAGTTGAGCTTAGATAATTATTGAAATCTTTTACAGGTAGTGTTAAGCAGTGTTCCAACGAGGGTGAGGAGGTTTTTGAGCCTATATTAGCCGGGAACCCTTGCATCAAGTGCTTCTGTCAGGTGAGTCCCAAGATATTATATATATATATATATATATATATATATATATATATATATATATATATATATATATATATATATATATATATATATATATATATATATATATATATAAAGTTTATTTTATTTCACTTCACGACTGACGTAAAGCGGAAAGATGCCAATGTCAAATACAGCGGTTAAATCACATCGTCTGTTTCCGGGATGAGCGATTGACTCCCTCTAGCCATGGTTTATATATGAAGAGATTACTTTTGTTTTACTCTATTGAGTCCTTAACATTTCTCGAAATGCATGAAGTTTTGACATAAAAACTTTAAGGAAACAATATCCGCTATTCTCTCGCTTTATCACATTTCTATGTATGAAATCATCGCTCTCTCTCTCCAGTAATTTCTCACACCTCACCATAAAGAAACAACTCTTTCATTTTTGTAATTATTATAACCTCCCACCCCTCTCCTTACAGCCAGTTAGTATAATTTCTACATTCGGTCTCCTCGAATTCAGACGTCAGTGTGAACCCCCACTCTGTATACATACTGTCCTCAGTATATTGGCATTTGTTCAAGAGATAGGTAAAGCTTTTAATATCAATTTTACTGATAAATAAAATATCAAAATAAACACACGAGGTATATAAACTCAATTGACACAGTCCTCTGAAGTAGGTACGCATTGATTGAAGTCGGTGCGGACAAAAAGCGTGCGATCGGGTCCCGGATAACACCCGATTGTAAATTAACGGTCTTATCGGGATTTGTTCTTGACAAATATTCTACAGTCATATTCAGAGAATATGGTACAGACTGCAGTGCATTTCTATGTGTTATGGGGTTTGTCCGGTCGCCTGTCTGGGACGGGAAAGTGTCTCAGTGTGATATTTCTATTTGGTAAAGGTAGTGTGGTGGCCTATGCCATATTTGTAATTTGGGAAATTATTTTCCAAATTACAAAGATGTCATTGGGCAGTAGGATAAGACGTTTCCAAGACTCACATAATTGATGTAGCGAAAAAGTACATTGATTGAATATGAATGAATAATCTTCAGATTTCTCTGCCCTCCTTTCTCAAATATAGATATTATATTGGTTGATTGATTGATAGATTCATTATTGCCTTATGTCACTCCACGATTATTTCACGTATATGGTGACGGCATCTGCCTGATGCATTGCATAGAATTCCTATACCTTTGCAACGGGCCCACCCGAAGCAATGAAGAATCTTTTGAGTACCACATGTACCGTGACACGGTACCTCGGTTTTACTGCCTCATCCGAAAGACAGGACACCAATGTGCCCACGGCGGGAGTCGAACATGGGAATTCTGGGTCACGAACCCAGCATCTTATCCACTGTGCCACACCGGCTTCTAAATGTTATTATAAAACAAACAATATAACGCAAGTCACAGCAGATTCAGCGCTTTGGGGGATTCACTACCGCGGACCTCCCCCTTCCCACAATCCATAAATCCACCATTGACATCAAGTTCGCTCAAATCCTTACACAAGAAGCCAATCCACTAAGGCAACACCGATTCTTTCATTGTTAAGTGTCAGCGGGCGGGTAGGTTTTCGTGGTAGTTGTCAAAAACGAACAGTGTATTTCCTTTTTTTTTTAAATTTGTATTTGTTCAGTACCACTGAGTTATATTATAGTTTCAATTTTATGTTAAGAGGGTATTGTCATTAATTAATTTGATATTTCATGTTTTGCTAAAAGATTTTTTTAATTATTCATTTATTATTATTACTTTTTGTTGCTTTATTTATTTTTATTTACTTTTCCAATTAAATTGATCAAATTTCAGTTCATTGCATATTTTTATCAGTTTTGTTGTTCGTTTGTTTTGTTTTGTTTTTCTTGATAGGTAGGCAGGTAGACAAAATAAAAAAGAGAGAAAGAAAAACGAAAATTATTTTATCGATATAAGAAATAGGAGAGCTTTTTCTCTGAAAAATATTCTGATTCTGAGTCTTACGGTATAAAGGCTTATTCGCACTGTCCATCATGCAAAGAGTGATATAATTGTTATGTCTTCAGTATGAAGATGGCCTGAAAAATGAAGTATATAAATATATCGGATATAAATTATATCGATACTGGTATTCTTATCGCAAGGAAAATGTGTTTGTTATCCAGGAATTATATGAGGGCTTGTTACTGTAGATTCGTCTTATTTTTTGTTTGTTTGTTTGTTTGTTTGTTTTTTTTTTTTTTTGTTTTTTTTTTTTTTGTTTTGTTTTGTTTTTTTTTTGTTTTTTTTTTAATTGTTTTATGCCTTTAGACTATTCATTAGCTAATGTTGCCTTTCAGATACTTAGTCTATGACGTATTCAACATGTTAATGTCATGGTGTACTTTATGAATTTATTGGTGGGTGGTCACATGTATGTGAAAAAATGGCGACACTTATATTTATTACATTCAAAATTATTGCCGTATAGTGGTGACACCTATACTTGTATTTTGTTGAAATATACAGTTTGCTTTAGTAGTATTTGACATCTGGAAATGTCAATTTTACCATAAAGGAAACATATATTTATACCGGTGTATATATATATATATATATATATATATATATATATATATATATATATATATATATATATATATATATATATATATATATATATATATATATATATATATGTGTGTGTGTGTGTGTGTGTGTGTGTGTGTGTGTGTGTGTGTGTGTGTGTGTGCAAATCCACGGACGGGCAGGGGGGGGGGGGGGCGTCTATAGATCTACCCCGAGATTCAGCAGAAATTACACATTTACACTTTTAAATGTACACCAGAGATTGAATAAAATTGAATTGAATTGGGTCAGGCGCCATAAACTGAGAAAATACTTAAGTCAATTATTTCTTTTAAATTCATTCCATTATCAAACACTGAAATAAATTGTCATGCAGAATGCTTTAATTCTATTTATCAATAGTATAAAACTCAATAAAATCAAAATCCCAATTATTTATTTATTGTTGAGGAGAAGAATTTAAAATTATGGCTTAAGTATATTCTCAGTTTATGGTGCCGGACCCTGATCTGGATCCGCACCTGCATGTTTACACCCATGAATTGTCTGGATCTGCACCTGCGATACACGGTGTATGACAAATGACATATAAGGTGTACACAGTTCGACTTTCCCATAATTTGAATGGCAAGAAATCTTATAAATATTACTTAATTCAAAACGAATTGCCATGTGTTTTTGCAACGTTATTTAATTATGTCAAGGTATAATGTGTTCCAGCTGGCCAATCACAAACTTCCGTAAAAAGACAACATTCACGACAATATGTAACACGTAGTAATATTATAATTGGACAGAAGTCGTTGACATTTTCTTTTTTAGGGAACATCAAATATTCTCACGAACTTTTCAAAACTTCACGTTTTTCCTCATTCTTTCATTTTTGTACTTTGTTTTGGTAGTTTTACTTTTGTTGATTCCATTCCATGTATAATGCATATGTATTTAATGAAATTTCATAAGTTGTATTTATAACACATGCATACATAATAGATAATATCTAACTAGGTAAAAAAATATGTTTAAACACCAAGCGTATTCATATTATTAAATGCATATTCTACAGTGGCGCATCCAAGATTTGCGAAAAAAAGGGGGGGGGGGCACATGGGTATTAGCCAAACTTAGCCATTTTGGGTTCAAAATCTGGATTTTTACTAGTAACTATTACTACTATGTGACCAAAATGGGGGGGGGGGGGGGCGGGCCCACCCTCTAAATCCGCCTCTTTTTTAAACATATCATATGGTGACGGCACCAGTCTGGTACAAAAATCAAAGAAGAACTATCGTTCGTTAGGAAGATACTGTAGCTCTTTATCCCTTACGGAGGGAGACGGAGGGATGGGAGTAGAGAAGGGGGAAGTAAGTGGGAAGGAAGATGTGGTGGGAAATCAGGGGGAGGGAGACGGAGGGATGGGAGTAGAGAAGGGGAAGTAAATGGGAAGGAAGATGTGGTGGGAAATCAGGGGGAGGGATATGTAGTGTCAGGAGAGAGGCAGCTGGAGGGATTGTTTGGGACTGGGGAAGTAAGCGGGAAAGAAGGTGTGGTGGGAAATCACACTTTTTGTCTCTTCCTTCCTCTTAACACTATCTTCCTCTGTTTGTCTCTTCCTTCCTCTTACCGCTTTTTTCTTCTTTTTGTCTCTTCCTTCCTCTTACCACATTCTTTCTCTTCTTGTCTCCTCTCTTTCATGTCTTCATAGTTTATCAACAGTTGAATTCGTTTACCTTGTCATCCAGTATACGTAGTACATAGAAACTTCAACTCATGGTCGTAGATTTTCATGGAAAGAGAAACAACACCTTAAAAATATCTTCCGTCATAACTGTAGAATAACCAGCCCAGATTTTTTAGGAACGGGGGATCACTTTCTGTCATTCTTCTACAGACCTACCACGTACAGTTAGTGTATAATAAGCATCATTTCATGTCGTCGTATACATACATATAGATTCTATCGTTTAGCAGATACTTGCCTCTGACTGGAAGCCACGATTTCATGAAGTAAGAACGTTTGATGTGCATCATGCATGATTGGTGGTATTTATGGCAGCGGAGACTTGTTTTTACGTTGTAAATCTCTCGCCTCGGTTTACTGTTACTCATTTGAATACGTGTGAGGAGCATCTAAATCAGTATTTAGTATTTTATTCGCTGGTAATGACAGAATCGAACGGGAAAATGGGGACCTCTGTAGATCTCTATACATTTTTATCGCAGTGTCGCGCTTGCAGGAGTTTTAATGGAATTCGATTTTAAACTATCTATATTTATTGGAAATATGTCAGTGGCGGAAGTCGAAACAAGAACTAAGAAAATGTTCAACAAAACGAACTCAATATCTAGAGGTATAAAAGGGGCGGGCTGTAAAGTTACATCGCTAATAAAATTAATAACCAGTGGCGGATTTAGAGGGGGTTGCCGCCCCCCCCCCCTTTTTTTGGGGGGGGGGGGGCCAAAGATTTTACCTAAAAGTAATTTTCGACCTTTTTAGGGCTGCAACCCCCCTTCACAGACCGAAAAGTGCAAAATATTACTAATGGGAGGCAGCAAACTCCCCATTTCAAAAATATTCAATATCCACCTATGACAACGTCTTCAGTTCCACACCTCTTTACTCATAAATCCTAAAATTGATAACTTCAAATTTGATCTTACATGTGTTAAAAAATTATTGTGCAGCAAGATTTTCCTTTGAAACCCTATTTAAGACTTTGTAGTGCTGTGATTAGTGTAGTCAGTGCTCATTTGTACGGAATACGAAATTAAGTAAAGAATTGAATCTGCTTTATCCATTAAATGTATTCCGAATTTATCAAAATAGGTTTAAGAAATGGTAGAGAATTACTTGAAATTGATGGATGAGTGGGATGGAAAAGGAACTCTCTCCCGGTGCGGGCCCACATGACGTAATTTCCGCTCACATCCTTAAGAAATGGGATCATATTATGAAGATTTATTTTTTTTCTATCCGTATAAGGACCGTTCTTTGTTGGGCCAAGCTGGCGACATAGCAGTCTCGACTATGCGTCGTTAACTGAGTGCAACTACCCGCTTAAGAGTCCTTCAGTGCATGGAGAGGTTTACTCAAGTGGTAGACGACCGATTCAAGCACTTGAGTGTTTTTATAGCCGTGGTCTGTTAAAGGTCGTGTTTGTAAATAAAATTTTATCGTGTTGTATGGACCGCACATTCTTTTTTAATTATATTCAAATAAATCTTCTACTACTGACTACGGAGTCATTGTTTGTCTACATGTATGTAATTATAGATCTGAAATTTATTCACAGAAGTTCAAGATGTGCCTAGGTGATATCTTTCAGTAATGAATTTAGGAGGGCTTTGGGATGTGATCATCCCGGCAGCGACTCCACATTTTTACATCATCTGACCCTATGATTTTGAAAAATTTTCAGTCTTACTAGGCAACACGGGCCTTTCGAGCTCCGACATCCCCCCCCCCCTCCGGGCAAAGTGGGCGCTGGATTTGCCGTCCTCCTCCAATGATATGGTGGACGGTTCACCGATCACGGTCAGGTATATGAAGGTGACTGCTAATGAACTGATCTTATCTCACCGTGGTCAATTGACCATACAAATAAAGAAAGCAGGCATTGCATAATGTTTATACCACCCTCTTTTCCACTTTCGTGAAGGGCGGATAACTCACTTTACTATTGATTTTTTTTTCCGATTATTTCACGTATGTGGTGACGGCATCTGTCTGATGCATTGCATACAAAGTTAGACCTTTGCAACGGACCCACCCGAAGCAGTGGGGGATCTTTTACGTGCCACGCCTACCGACAGAAACATTACAATATATCAATATTAACAATGTCAAACAGTGTATATCGTCAATTGTTGGTTTGTTAATAATGTTTAACCATTTGTTCTGAAATTGTTAAAATTAGAAGTAAATCTGTGAATTTTAGACCTATGCATGTCTGTTCATGGAGCAATGAGGAATATTGAATGTGTCTTCTGTCTCTCCACACAGAGCTTGAATTTAACCTCCGTTTCTTTTTCCTGTAATATTAATGATGATGATGACGATGATGATGATGATGATGATGATGATGATGATAAAGGGAATAGACAGATTCGCATTAAATGGATGGAAAGTGATCTAAATTAGACCTTTACACTCCTATATCATCAGAGACAGTAACAGTTGGCTTTCATTTTACAACCCCCCCCCCCCCCCCCCCCCAAAAAAAAAAAACCCGCATAAATATCATTTAGAAGGATGTTGCGCGTTTAGTACCATGATGGCCATTTTGATTTAGTGTTATTTTTAAAACATTCCATTAGTTTCAGAAATAAGAGAGTACATGTACTTTGATCATATACAAATATATTCCTGACCTATGTACTCTATAAAATTAACAAGGTCATCGAAAACTAATTCATCTAATAAATCTAGTGTGTTCTGCATCATCCGCATTTTATTAACAACTGAAAAGTGGCTCAAGCCTAAATCCTGTAACTTCCGGATTTTAGTAACAGCTGGCCTTTTCCTGATTGGTCATTAGACCATGTTATCAGATTTTATTGGATGGTATTATTACAAATTACAAATGATGTAATCAAACAATTTACTGAGATAAAACTTCATTGTAGTCGAGATATTGGCTTAGCCTATAGCCATGTGCAAGCGATAACTTTATGAACATCTTCGCTAACCACGGAAAGCAGGCCAGACTCTTGCTTTGCGGAACAATCAAATCCATGTTCATTCTCATTATTGCATTCTTATGCATTAGTTTTATTGCAAAGTTAAGCATTTTCTCTCACTATTCTTTCTTTCGTTCTTTCTTTCTTTCTTTCAATGCAGGTTTTCATATAAAATTAGACAAAACATGGAAATAACATATTCATCACAATGAAGAGTATCCCGACTCTGGGTCCAGTTTTGGCTTTTAATTTTCATGTGTTAAAAAGTATTGATATCAAGCATGTATCAATCTATTCTTCCTCTCCCATCTCCGTTCATGCAATGACTTGTGATTGCCCCTCACTCAATATTACATTAAACGCTTTGGCTGCCATCATTGACCATTAAGTATTATTTTACTTCTCAATTGTATCAAGCCAATACTTGGCTCCAACTCCACTAACTGAGATGCATTAACATGTAATCTGTAAGCATTCCAACCCGGGACCTTCCGATGGGTGAGGAAGAAGCTTATCACTTTTCATTCAGCCTCGCTGTAGATTGGGTTCTGTATGCAATACGTGCCCAATGTATGCAGAACATATTATGTGTATCTAAAGCCCCTATCTGCAATTTGTCTTAAGTAGAAGATATGGATGTATGTTTGTTAAACATCAAATCAAAAACGTATTTGTTTGTCTCTTTTTATCGTGTGTCCGATATTGGGTTATCGGTCTTGAATCCCTTCGCCAAACGTCTCGAGTTTACCCGCGCCAAACAAGTGTGTTCGCTGAAATTAATTTGAATTAATTGTTATCTTTCACGAGCAGTTTACTTAATTTGTTTGATATACGGAAAGTGTTTGTTTTGGAGAAATGAAGCAAACATTTTTCGACATGATGGATACGAGCTTAACTTCAAATGATTTACAGATTATGGCCGATAGTTATCTATACGGTGATATTGTCCGTTCCTATGTAATCACACTTAGAGAATACCGATCCCGAAATATACAGTGTATACCTTTCTCGTTATCTTAAGCCGCTGGAGAGTAACAATCACACAATTAATGTTAATTTATTGGCCCTGTCTTTTAAGCCATTATTAGAAGGGTAAACAACATAAAATTCTAATAACTCACCTGGAACAATCGTCTCCGACTTATATCATGCTTCATGCTTTGACAGTCTGACTAGTAAAATATTTTCTAATTTATTACTTGTGTTTTCCGGATCAATAATAATACAGGATTTGATAGTTGTGTTATTTTGTTGTATTTGGCATTTTTGGGGGATTTTTTGTCTTTCATGCATATATTTAACCAGTTTTGTACAAATAAAATAATGCGTTTTATTCGCATGAAAATATTTATGAAAGAAATGAAGTCAGAAAAAGGCAAAGTTCTGTATACAAGTCAGGTCAATGTACATTAAATTGGTTCATTATGTTTGAAAAGTATTTTTTATTGGTTTTAATGACTTATTTTTATTCTAATATGTAAAATGTGCAAAACTGTGAACATAAATTGAACGATGTGCGTGTAATGATTAAAGCAAGCCCATTTAATTAGTTTTTCAATTAAAAAAATTATTTACATGTACATGTATTTGATATATCCACACATTTTGATCCAGGAATATTAGACTTTTGTGGGCAATCCACCAATTTTTAGCTGATAAATATATACCAATGTAGCTTGTGTTGGCAACGTGCAACTCGGTTTTGGTACAAGACCAGTCGCTTCCCTCAGAGTGCGTGTGAATGAGACAGTTATCATAAGCAGTTATGTCATTTATTGTGTAAACATATGACGCAAAAACATCTAATACATTTAAAACATAATTGTCCAAGATCATAACATGGGCACAATTTTTATGCAAAGAATGACTGTCACAAATAGTATAAAATAACGACTAGTATAATCTAAAATGATCCCAGCCAAGGAAGATGGCATAAAATACCGATAAGGGTAGTCTAAAGTGATCCCAGCCAAGGCAGATGGTATAAAATACCGACTAGTGTAGTCTAAAGTGATCCCAGCCAAGGCAGATGGTATAAAATACCGACTAGTGTAGTCTAAAGTGATCCCAGCCAAGGCAGATGGTATAAAATACCGACAAGTGTAGTCTAGAGTATTACCAGCCAAGGCAGATGGTATAAAATACCGACTAGTATAATCTAAAATGATCCCAGCCAAGGAAGATGGTATAAAATACCGACTAGTGTAGTCTAGAGTGATCCCAGTCAAAGGCAGATGGTATAAAATACCGACTAGTATAATCTAAAATGATCCCAGCCAAGGCAGATGGTATAAAATACCGAATAGTGCAGTCTAGAGTGATCCCAGCCAAGCCAGATGGTATAAAATACCGACTAGTGTAGTCTAAAGTGATCCCAGCCAAGGCAGATGGTATAAAATACCGACTAGTGTAGTCTAGAGTGATCCCAGCCAAGGCAGATGGTATAAAATACCGACTAGTGTAGTCTAAAGTGATCCCAGTCAAGGCAGATGGTATAAAATTCCGACTCGTGCAGTCTAGAGTGATCCCAGTCAAGGCAGATGGTATAAAATACCGACTAGTGTAGTCTAAAGTGATCCCAGTCAAGGCAGGTGGTACAAAATACCGACTCGTGTAGTCTAGAGTGATCCCAGTCAAGACAGATGGTATAAAATGCCGACTCGTGTAGTCTAGAGTGATCCCAGTCAAAGCAGATGGTATAAAATACCGACTAGTGTAGTCTAAAGTGATCCCAGTCAAGGCAGGTGGTATAAAATACCGACTCGTGTAGTCTAGAGTGATCCCAGTCAAGGCAGATGGTATAAAATACCGACTTATGCATTCTAAAGTGATCCCAGTCAAGGCAGAGGGTATAAAATACCGACTAGTGTAGTGTAGAGTGATCACAGCCAAGGCAGATGGTATAAAATGCCGACTACTAGTGCAGTCTAGAGTGATCGCAGCTAAGGCAGATGGTAAAATAACCGGCTAGTGTCGTCTAGAGTGATCCCAGCCAAGGCAGATGGTATAAAATACCGACTAGTGTAGTCTAAAGTGATCCCAGCCATAGCAGATGGTATAAAATATGGACTAGTCTTACGTGATCAAGAGGTACACTGACAGACTGTCTCTTAGCAGGTGCACTGCCAGACTTTCCTTCCGCAGATACACTGCCAGAGTTTCCCTTAGCAGGTACACTGACAGACATTTCCTTAGTAGATACACAGACAGATTTTCCCTCCGAAGGTACACCGACAAACTTTCCCTTAGCAGGTACACTTCCAGGCTTTCCCTTTTCAGTTATACTGACAGACTCTCTCTTATTAACAGGTGCACTGCTAGACGTTCCCTCAGTATGCACACTGCCTGACATGCCCTCAGCATGCACACTGAGTGACTTGCCTTCAGCATGCACGCTGACCGACTTGCCTTCAGTATGCACACTGACAGACTTTCCCTCAGCATGCACGCTGACTGATTTTCCCACGGCATGCACACTGACTGAATTGCCCTCAGTATGCGCACTGCCAGACTTGCTCTCAGCATGCACACTGCCTGACGTTCCCACTGTATGCACACTGACTGACTTGCCTTCAGCATGCACACTGCCAGACTTGCTCTCAGCATGCACACTGCCTGACGTTCCCACTGTATGCACACTGACTGACTTGCCTTCAGCATGCACACTGCCAGACTTGCTCTCAGCATGCACACTGCCTGACGTTCCCACTGTATGCACACTGACTGACTTGCCTTCAGCATGCACACTGCCAGACTTACTCTCAGCATACACACTGCCTGACGTTTCCTCAGTATGCACACTGACTGACTTGCCTTCAGCATGCACACTGCCTGACTTAATTGCCCTCAGCATGCACACTGACTGATTTTCCCACAGCATGCACACTGACTGATTTTCCCACAGCATGCACACTGCCTGACTTGCCCTCAGCATGCACACTGACTGACTTACTCTCAGCATGCACACTGCCTGACGTTCCCTCAGTATGCACACTGAGTGACTTGCCGTCAGTATGGACACTGAGTGACTTGCCCTCAGTATGCACACTGACTGACTTGCCTTCAGCATGCACACTGCCTGACTTGCTCTTAGTATGCACGCTGACTGACTTGCTCTCAGTATGCACACTGACAGACATTCCCTCAGCATGCACACTGACTGATTTTCCCTCAGCATGCACACTGACTGAGTTTCCCTCAGCATGCACACTTACTGATTTCCCTTCAGTATGCACACTGACAGAGTTTCCCTCAGCATGCACACTGACTAATTTCCCCTCAGCATGCACACTGACTGATTTCCCCTCAGCATGCACACTGACTGAGTTTCCCTCAGCATGCACACTGACTGATTTCCCCTCAGCATGCACACTGACTGAGTTTTCTTCAGCAGGCACAATGACTGACTTTCCCTCAGCATACACACTGACTGACTAGCTATCCCCCTAGCCTCTACTACTCACTTCACACATATGAGTGAGTTCATGTTTCAGCACTTTAAGTCATTCTGTCCACTTTGATGAAAGATATATACATAATGTACTCTTTTAAATATTATTTCAATTCAGATGCAATAAACGGAATGTAACGTTAACCTTTCTACGGGTTGTAGAAGAAATCATCATTGACCGAGTGCACCATTTGATTGTCATCTGAAACCGCGCGTGATCACTTTAATCGCTATCCGAGATTTCTCTGGAAAAAAAGCTTAATAAATACTTCCAAGACATAGAATCCCTTTTACCGGAACCTAAATACACAAATACTCCTCAGAATTTAACCTCTTTTCATTTTATCCGACTCCACGCATGCTCTAAAGGCATCTAGCCCCCTTTTACTCCTATCTAAATCCGCGTCTGATAATAGTTTAATAAATGCTCCCCAGACTTTAATCTCGAGTAATTTGCTGATGTCTGCCCTGCGATCGCCGTATCGTCGGTAACTAGCTTTTTATAATTGTGCAATAAATGTCAAACGGTGGAACATTGTGGGCTTGAATCATATCAAATGGCGATAAACAAACATGACTCCTCGAGCAACTTACTTAAAGAGGAAAGCAAAGGCTCCCGACTTCTCGTTAGAATATATAGCGCAGCAAAAGAAAGGGGCGTTCACGAATTCGGAAATTGGAAAGGGTTGGTATTAAATGCAGAAATTTAGATACTTTTTGCTGATATTCTTGTCAGATGAAAAGAAAATTGCAATTGGAATGAAAGATTTCATTGCAAACTTGTATTATGAGGCAGTTTTGAGTTCGGTACATTTTTTAAGGGAATGTAGACAAATTTTCTTAAATGTTTTATCTAAATATAATTTTACACCCCAAATTTATATCCAGCAGAAAAAGGAGAAATTTTCTTCTATTAAGAAATTATATATATATATATATATATATATATATATATATATATATATATATATATATATATATATATATATATATATATATACATGTGTATATATATAAATATATTATTCTTCAATACCTATGATAAAATTCAGTTGTTGCAACAAAATAATAAAGTCTTTCAACTGGTGAAAAAAAAATAAAATAAGAAAGTAAGGTATTAGTACTTCTGTTTGTGGAGAAGAATAAAAAGTTTGTTTTACTTTTAGGAGAGGGATTCTGTCAAACATTGCTCGGTAGTACAATCCTACAATACGACGTGTCTCCGACGTATTTGTGTATGTATGTGTGTGTATGTGTGAGTGTGTTTTACTTTTTGTAAAATTATTTGTTAATCTTTCGAACGAACGATCGACCGAACAAACGAAATAACGAATGAATCGATCAATCAACCAATCAATACACGTACGACAGAAAGAAAGAATGATGAATGAACGGGTACATGAAAAGTACAAGAACCAATTTTAAAGAACATCCATTTAATGTCAAAATTCTGTAACGGTTTAATTAATTTATTCATTCATTAGTGAAAACATTTATTTAATTTTCTTTTTTTTTTAAATCTATTTTCGTCCAAGACGGAGATGTACAACGAACATGTACTTACAGGTGAGTTCTTCATTGTAAACTTTTCATTTGGAGTGTCGGAATATAAAATATGCTGAGCCCGATACATATTTCACATTTTGAATTTTCATATAAGATTAATTTAAACAAAGTCAGGGTTTCAGAATAAAATTCATCAATAAATATGAGAAATAGAAAAGAAAAGAAAAAAAAATACAGATATAGAATAATTAAGAAATAAGAAACGGAAAATAAAGGGAAAAAAGTAAAGAAAAAGAGAGTAAAATGAGATGTTTCCCCTTTCTCAAATATTTCCTTTACTTTATTAGTTATTATGTGTCTCAAATAAACAGAAAAAAAAAAAAACGAAAAAAGAAAGAAAAAAAAAAGAGAGGAGAAATATTCGATTAGATATGAATGAATACATTATCATTGTTAATAAGATTCCAAATTTTCAGCCAAAGGTTGTTTAAATAATTCACAAATTGACACATGCATGTTAAAATTATCATACATAATAACAGTATTATGCGTAGGGAATATGTCCGACAACCAGCCCCAGAATTCACTGCCGATTATGTACAATAATTGCCGTCTTTAACCCAGACTACATGATATCAATCTTAACACACAAAAAACTGTCTCTCAAAATCTCAGTTGGAATTTAAATACCTTTTTCGGTGGTCCCTACCACATGACAATGCCAGAAGTCATGTGGCCCTTTATTCGGCCACCCAGACAAGAAAAAAAGTCTTCCCGACTTTTCTTTTCAAAGCGCAACTTGGCATAAATTTCCTTCGTCGGACACTTTGGCGTCCGCCGTGTTCCCACGTGTTGAGATACTTAATGCAACACACGCGAAGTTTAATACAACAAATTCACTTCATGAGTTAATCTAATCTCTGCCTTAATTAAGGGCAATATACATATTATATATATGATGTAAGTAAGTGGAAGCAACATTGTTATCTTTGATGTGCAAGACAGACGGCGAAATCAATTACACCTCTGCGTTTAACACTTGTAATGTTTGCCGCATCATTGACGGCTATTGAAGTCTAGACAGATTTTCTGTACTAGTTTGTTAACATGATGAAAAACTTCATATGTGAAAGCAATATTGTATGATAATTGTACTTGTGTCAGGGGCGGATGCAGAAATGTTAACACGGCGATTTGTAAAGTGTTAAAATTTGTAGACAATAAAAGTCGGGAAAATATCATAGACGAGATTTTAGGGAAAGTGATCATATGTCGGTACAATTTGCAATACAAAAACAACAATAATAATAGTAGTAACAACATCATCATCAACAACAACAACAACAACAATAATAATAATAATAATAATAATGAATACAATAATAATAATAATAATAATAATAATAATAATAATAATAATAATAATAATAATAATAATTATAATAATAATAATAATAATAATAATAATAATAATAATAAATAAAACCCCTCGCCCACCTCAACAAACACTCCCTCCAAAGAAAAGATAAATATCAAAACAATACAAAACAAATTTACAAAACCTAAATATAAGCAAAAGTAGAAACAATTTGTATACTGTAATAAGTATAAATCCGGAAAGTATTGTTATTTTCTTGTCCATTTAGTGTATGTTTGTTTCCATATCAATTTCATATCTAAAAAAACACTTAGCCATTTATAAACGTCGTTAAGTTACGGCAGAGACATATATAACATGTGTATATATGTCTCTGGTTACGGTAATCACGAAAATTATTATGCAGTAAATTTGCATATAGTTGTATATATTTTTTCACTCAAATAATGTTATCTTATTTATTTATTTATTTATTTATTTATTTATTATTGTTATCATTATTATTATTATTATCTATTATTATTATCATTATTATCTATTTATTTATTTCTATTATTATTATTATTATTATTATTATTATTTTGTCGACAATAATGCTTTGTGATGTTTATTGAATTAACAATATCATAAAAGCGTATACTTAGATACTGGTTCAAACTTGGATTGTGGCTAACTTTTAAACATGGAGTAGAATGAAACCAAGTAAAAATTGAAGTAAAATACTCTAACATGTAATTCGAAATGAAAATAAGATAACATCATACCCCGTGGAGTCTGCTGAACGTCATACTGTAAGCCATCATATCCGACTCTTGTCGGTGTCTACCTCCAGAGAAACAATCATTTCTATGTAGACCGACAGATTGTGGTGGTCATTTCATATAGAACACGTAGACAAATTATAGTGTTCCTTTGATACAGAACACATAAACAGATAAATGTGATCCTTGTGTACAGGGCATGTAGACAAATTATAGTGTTTTTTTTTTTATACAGAACGCATAAACAGATTATGGTGTTCCTTTTATATAAGATGTGGACAGATTGTAGTGTTCCTACATGTATTATATGGTGTTCTTCTTATGTACATGTTGAATAGCAGTGGCGTAGCTGCCTATACGCCAGCACGCCATGGCGTGCACATCACAGGGACAAAAAAAAAAATAATAAAATGTGACTCAAAGACATCCATATCATATGACAACTCTTAAGTGTCAAATCAATTTGTGAAAACATTAATCTTCAACTTTATCAAAATAAAAAAGACGTTAATGAATATTTCTAGCTACGCCCCTGAATAGTGCCGTAGTTCTGTGTTTATACCGGTGTACACCGCTCAATGTTGGGCGTGGTCACAAGACGTGTCTTAATTCTAAGGTATATAATACAGACTTTGTGCCAAAACAAACTTTACGATGGACTGAATTTATCATGTCCCACGCTTATGATTTTGCCGCGCTTACGTGCGCATGTTGAATATAGTGACATTAGTAGTCAAAGTATTGTCTTAAAAAGTTCAAATAAATTTGACTGATTTGTTTTCCGTGGCCCCCCCTCTTTTTTTTGGGGGGGGGGGTCTTTTTTTCTTTTCTTATTTATTTATTTATTTATTTATTTATTGGGCTTGTTTTTATAATTTAAATAAATATATATAAATATAATATAAATAAATATATTAATAATTTAGTTTTAGTTCATACATGCATTTTTAATTATTTATCTTTTCTTCCATTTAACATTTGGAACCAGTTAATTTTATAAAGACAATATCTATATGACAAAAAAATCAGACCATATTTACTATAAATAAGTATTTTTAAAAAGCTAGAGGTAATTTAATTCTGATGTAATATTAAGATGAAACTTGACCACTGGTCAAGCCAACTAAAGGCTTTGAACAGCTGGCCCCAGTTCTACTTTTTTTACCCTTGTATATCATCAATACTTTACCGATTTATTTTGAGGTAGATATTTTCTAACATTGATAATTGATGCGATTTATAAATTTATAAAGATTTATTACAAGTTTATTTCTAAACATTTCTGAATGTGCACGACATTGTCCTTCGTCTGTCTATCCGTCCATCTGTCCATCACCTTTCTTTAACTCCTTTTTGTGTCTCTCTTGCAGAGTTCTGAAGAAGTAAATATTACCCAAAAATGATTCTCATTGACATCGAATCATCCATAAGAATATTGTTAGAGTACTAGAACCTACTAGACTTTTCACATTCCATTACATCAATCAATGAAATTGTTTTATTTTGCAGAACGGTGAAGTGAGGTGCAGAAAGGAGCGGTGTAGGAACTTAGAGGGTTGTTACGTCATTCTCTTCGAAAGTCTGAGAGATAAACGGAAGTGTTGTGAAATGTGTAAAGGGTGTCTCTATGAGAACAAACAATACAAGAGTGGGGACCGTTGGCTTGACCAAAATAATCCATGCGTGACGCTGACTTGTAGAGTGAGTACTGCTGCTTTGTTTTGTTCGTTTTTATTTTGTTTCTGGACATTTTCTGTACAAGTCTAGTCTACGTTCATCTCATATCTATTGCGTAGTGCAAAGAAAATTTTGTCTTTATGCTTTGGGTATTGATGACAGGTGTGGCTACCTTAACAGGAGATGTTTTTCTCCCTGGGCACTTACTCTCACTTCTGACAGGAGATGCTGTTCTTCCCGGTCACTTGGTCTGACCTCTGACAGGAGATGCTGTTCTGTCCGGTCACCTGGTCTCACCTCTGACAGGGACACTTACTCCTCCCAGGCACCTGGTCTCACCTCTGGCAGAGACACTTACTCCTCCCAGGCACCAGGTATCACCTCTGACAGGAGACACTTACTCCTCCCAGGCACCTGGTCTCACCTCTTACAGGAGACACTTACTCCTCCCAGGCACCTGGTCTCACCTCTGACAGGAAATGCTGTTCTCGGCGGGTACCTGCTCTCAATCGAGATTTCCGTGTTTTCATGAATATTTAGGGTGATACTTTTCTGTAGACATTTCCTTTACAATTAGTCTACTTTTATCTTATAATTATGTGCAGTGCAGAAATATTTTGTCTGTATGCTTTGGGCATTGATGGCGAGTGTAGCTAGCTTAACAGGAGATGCTTTTCTTCCCGGGCACCTGCTCTGACTTCTGACAATTGCTCTTCTCCCTGGGCACTCCCTGCTGTCACTTCTGGCAGAAGATGCTTTTCTCCTCGGGAACCTGGTCTCATTCAAGAATTCCGCGTTTCCATTGACATCTGGCGTGATACAGTGCCAGAATAATGTGACGGTAGTTACTTCCATAATCTATTTTCTTACTCATAATTTATACACTCCCCCCTTGATTATCACTTGAGGTGATTTTGTCGTCTTAACAAAACATGGATCTCGTATATCTATGCTGTTATGCTTCGAATATCGTAAAATGTACATTTATAACGGACCGTATTAGAAAAATACATAAATTTGTATACAATATAATCATTAATTTTGTAATGGACCGTGTAAGATCGAGGCTTTTATTCCATGGTGAAAAAGTATTGGTAGTAAACCGGCTCTCTTTCGGATGAGACAGTAAAAACAATATAACTTAAATGGGAAAAAATATTTTTGTAGGGTAATACAAGAAAGAAACAAATTTTATGAATATCTTATTTTGCTTTGACTACTGACTGCGGGTTAACGGTCGCTGGAAGCTGCTCTATATAGAAGGGTTCTATCAGCGTAAGAGCGAGTGTTTTAGTTTGGATATTGACAGTGATAGGTTAACTACAGGTATAGTGCCGTGTGTTTTAATGTCCACTTCGATTTTAGTTTCAAGTTTTCCGTTTGAACAAAAAATTCCTATTTTGCGTGGTACTTGAGCAAAGAGAAGAAACGCGATCATAGATCTTGATTGATTGATTGATTGATTGATTGATTGATTTATTTATTTATTTATTTATTTATTTATTTATTTGTCTACCTATTTATTAATTTATTTATTCATTCATCTATTTATTATTTATTTATTATTTATTAATTTAATGTTTCACTATTCGTTCAAGCTGCTTAATGAAATATCAGGTGTATATTTTGAATTTTTGTTGAAAAGGCGTCCGCCAACGCCTTACAATATAAATTAATACATTTTACGACAATAGTACCTAGAAAAATCATTCTTGCTCGTTTTAGGTCCAGACACCCCCTCTCCTGGATCTGCACTTGGGTATTCCTCTCAAACCAAGCCCTCTCTATCTCGGGAACACGAGTACAGATTATATTTACAATGTACTTTGCCGTGGGTCGTATTGCTCCACCATTTAATTAAAATTCTTGTGCCATGGGTGAGGACGCGTCCTATTTCCTTCCATATCTTTCAAAATGCGCGAGTTTAAGAAGTGCACTACTGACAATTATCAGGTACAAATATCTCCATTTTAAAAACATATCTCCATTTATCACATAAATATTAGTAAAAATATTTGAGCGAAGCCGATAATCATTTCCATCACAGATGGACGAACACGATCAGATACAATCTTGCGGTGGCATTAAGAAAGTTTTTATTTACGTTTCGTTTATTCAATTAGTAAATTGTTTCGTACCTAACGAGGTATGGAAAGAAATTCTAAACGTTAAGTAAGGGAATTCGAGCTATGAGAGTGATGACTTGATTGAGCTTTATCTTTCTAAGGTTTCATTGTCATGTCCCGCGATGAAAGAAGAAATATTTAAACAAAACATGGCCCACAAAGAACGTGCGAGTAAAATGGGAGTCAATTATGAGCAACTAAAACACAGTGTAGGTCTTTATTTTTGGAAGATATCGCGTTTGGTTCGTATTTGTTCTGTGATATTTTTTAACTTTTCCTCCTTTCGGACACCTTATCCCACTATTCCAGGGGCCAATGAACGTTCTCCTTGGTACAGTGTGATCAGTTATATCCACTATTCCAGGGACCAATGAACGTTCTCCACGGTACAGTGTGGTCAGTTATGTCCATTATTTCAAGGGACAATGAACGTTCTCCATGGTATAGTGTGGTCAGTTATGTCCACTATTCCAGGGACAATGAACGTTCTCCATGGTACAGAGTGGTCAGTTATGTTCACTATTCCAGGGGACAATGGACTTCTCCATGGTACAGTGTGGTCAATTATGTCCAGTATTCCAGGGGACAATGGACGTTCTCCATGATACGGTGTGGTCAGTTATGTCCACTTTTTCGGGGCCCATGAACATACAGCATTATGAGTAAAACAAGCGACATAGCCCGTATATTGCAATGCTGTATTTACTCTCATAAGCTCAACGTCCTTTTTTTTTAGACGGAAGCACGTGCTTCTATATAATTTTTGCGGATTTTTCCCTTTATTTCTTTTCCTTTTTCTTTCTTTCTTTCTTTTTTGTATTTGCAGTTTATAGCTAAATCTTGTGCACTATGATGTTCAGAATATCATAATTCATGAGATGTAGCTTAAAACTATATATATGATAAGGTTTTGATTTTCATAAATTAATCTGACGTTCAGAACGTCTTAACCTTAGCGGTCCCCAGACCCCTCACATTCTGTGCTTCCGCATCATTTAAAGCCTAGTTACGCCCCTGACGCATTGTAAAATGTTTGCTATAACCGTTGAAAGTCCTGTTCAGATATTATATCATTTACATAATGACATAATCAGCTATAGCGCCTACATAAAACTAACTCCATAGCCGTTCACCCTCCTGTTCAAATATATCTCATTTAAATTATGGCGGCACCAGCTACAGCGCAAATGCAAAATTTTTCTCAGCATAGCGGCGAAAACCCCGTCCAGTCCCGTTAAAGAACCTTCACATGTTAATTTCTGGATTCACCTCTGATTTAGTAATATCCATGTTTGCGATTCTACAAGAATATTAAATAAGTTTAAATGGGCATGTTATACAGACAGCTAGTTTGTTACAGTGACGACGACATTCGTTTGACGTTTACCACAAAATAAAGCTACTTTGAAATACAATTATAACAGAGTATGATTTTGTTTGTCATTTCACTTAAATATGTAAGCCTAAATACTTGAACTGGATAGAGCAATGGGCCGTCACAATAATCCGGAAAAGTTTTGACAGCATCCGAAAATTAACCCGACTGGCAAAAGAACTCTTCCGTGTGTGGAGATAATAATACTCTATTATCGCATTACCTGGTAACAATGGAACAGACCATCTTGAAATAATTTTTGCTCGTGAAAGAGGGTCTAATCGGATGATTGGAACGTTAAACCCCTTATCATACGGGATCAGAAGGCACTGGCGACATTCTGCTATGGGACGTGTGAACACAGAAGGGGATGACCGTGGCTCGAAAAGTTTCCTGTGATTTATCTCCCTTTGATATTTTGCGAGTGTTGAGACCAAGTGGATCTGCCGATGACAGTATAATGGGGATATAGGGATAGCAAATAGGCAAACGTAGTGTCATCTACAGTACTCTCTGAGGCTTTCCGTCTCTGTCTTTCTCCCACTGTCTTTGACTTCCAGTCTCTGTCTCGATCTACATGTATGTCGGGGTTTTCTCTACAAAATAGATAGTGAATAAATACTAAAGTGTTGTGTTCCAAATGACACCTATATATCATCCCTATGTTTCGAAAGAAATATCAGAGTTTGAGGGATAAAGTTTACTGTATGTGAAAAGTGTAGCGAAATGAACTTGGGATATAATAATACAAATAAAAACCCCACCCAGACGGTGTCACATGGGGAGTATATCTGACCGCGGGGCCCTGATAATTCATAGATAGATGGACAGATAGTTGAAAAGACGGACGAATGGATAAACGGGCAAACACGGTTACAAATGACTGACATCGGAATAGACCATGTTAAGATGTCAAGTATTTTCTGTTTGCAGATACTAAGTAGACGGACGGACAAATAAATAGACACACGCACTCAAACGCTAGATAACAAAATGAGCATGTTTATGTGAATAGAATTCCCTGTTTCTGATGCATTTCATATTGACAAAAGCAGACACATTTAACTAAGCTATTGAGACAATAGCTGCTAACAGATTTGAACTGATGACTTTTTGATCCTTATTCTAAATCGACTGGAGAATGAACATTTCTCATATCGCGAGGAAAGTTTTAGCGGGAAGAATCAATTATTGAATTAAACAAATTAGCAAATCAGTTAATAACACTTTTATCTACATCCCGTTAAAAGGTTCAAAATATAACTAACAAAATCTAGTTTTTATTTCCCCAATTAGATGAATATCAAAAAGCGAAGTACATATATAATCAATTCACGATAAGGTGAAACATGTGAACGAATTCGGCGAGACAGGTCAATGCGTCCGTTTCTGTCAGTAAGAAAACTTTCATACTCCATTACACCGAGTTTGTGTTGCCGTCAATGTAAATAATTCCATTCACTATTGTACGTTATCCTTACAAATCATGTGTGTTTTATGTCTCTTTCATTACCTGTTCATTTAAACTTTATTATCTGGACATTACTGACCATTACTTTAGACAAATCGGACATAATTCACTCGTATTTAACACTTTCCTTTTCGCGCACCTGTTCCAAATGGACCACTTAAGCCGGTAAATTGATTTAGTATCAATCCGTACGAAATACCCAGATGGGATGTCTCTTCAGTGATAAGGAATGCTATTTGAATGTTTTGTAATTGTTGAGAACATAAACGAAAGAGATACGTCCAATAAAACGAAAGTAACCGCCATCTGTAGTTAAATTTTATAAAGTCATTTAATGGTTTAATGGTGCGGAAGCATCATCACGAGAAAGTCCCACAGAGGGTGTTCTATTACATCATACATCTTTATTTATTTGATATTTTCAACTACATTAATCCCCTGATATTATCTCGTTTTCCTTTTTATCTGCGGTGTACTCTGTACTACTTATATATTGCTGAAATATATACGAACTCAAGGTCTCATGGGAATAGGAAGAAAGGGGCGACTGGTAAGGATGTTAGGATAATTTAGCTCACCTGAGCCGATGGCTCAAATGAGATATAGTTATCACTCCTCTATTGGTGTCTGTCTGTTTGGCTTAAACTTACATACTGTCGGTTTCCTCTGAGTTGCTGTAGGGATTTTAATATGAATCTTGGTCGGAGTAAAGTACTCAGGGTCCCCTACAAGTGTTACTTTGCCTAGATCTGACTAGGGGATGGATCCAGGTGATGGAGACATTAGCCTAAGAGGACACCCTTCTTTGACAAACTTCTTCAGATCGGCTGCATAGAACAACAAACCGAATGCATTAGTGATTAAGAGGTGTGTCTTAATGAGTGTTTTGTTACGTATTTTTGAACTTTTTCATTTTATATACTTACAGGTATATTTCCTAGATTTTTCTCATTGTATATTGCTTATAATGCATTGATTGTGTGTATCTTAACTGATTTCACTCAAGTAGATGTAAATGGAAACAAATGGAATATAAAAATAAATTTAGGATATTTCCCACTTTTATTACTTTCGTATTTTTATTAGGATGAAAAAGGGGGTGGTTATACCATTAATACAGATCAACTGTATAGATCAACGAACCGAATACACCAGAGCGATCTAAAAAGGTGTTTTAAGAAATCTACCAATAGTTGTTTTGGTTCCATTCTAAGATCATGTTTTTGACGCTTTTTGGACGTATTTTTGGACTGTTTCGTTTTTGAACATTTTAATGTGTTTCCTTTGACTCTCAAAATGTATGAGAGAGTTTCAGAATAAGGCGGCGTTATTTTGATTCAAATTTGAAATAACATTTTGAAAAACGAAACTCTCGCTAGAGATCAATCTGATATTCATTTGCTCAAGAGGCTCAGATGAGTGATATAGGCCCACTTGGGCCTCTTGTTAAAAATAATTTTTAATGTCACATAAATATCAAATGCACGATAATGTGTTTACAATATATTCGTGCTATTGGTAAATTTTTCATGATAAAAATGGATTTGACAGGATCATTTACAATCCGGGGATCCAGAGTTCGAAACTAACAAAACTTTGATATCTTGTTTCGGAACGGATGATCTGTGGTCAGCGCTCTACACATTAGAAAAATTTATTCAGCGGTTGGAAATGGTCGAATTTGGAGCCTGCAAATTGTCATCACCACGTGTTATGGTCGAATATGGCGATGACATCTTGTTTTCCGTGTTATGTATAACTATAATGTTTTTAATACAGGCAAATACTCATTTTCAAATGATTTATTATACTGACAAGTACAAGGGGGCTTGAGCATAGAACGCTTCCCATAGGCTGTCATTTGGTGTGCTTTCTCTATTTCTGTACTTCAGTTTGGAAATGAATGAGTGAATGGATAGACAAAGGAAATTTTTCATTTGCCAAATGACGTAACGAATAAATGTATTTGTTGTAATTTATCTCAAAAATAAATGAAATGATGAATGAATAAGTGAATGAGTGAAAGAGTGATTGAATGAACCTTTAGTAAGAAAGTGCACCAACTAATCTGTATATGTATTTCAAATAAATAAACAAGTTCATGTAAAAGGGTCGTGGAGACATGCATTAAAACTGAAGTCCGCGCAGTTTACCAAATACCAAGAACGTCAAAACCTTCGCGTGTGAGAAATTCTTTCCATTTCAGATATAATTTCGTATAGATTAATCCGACTTGAACATGAATTACCGAGTAATTACTATATATGAACTTGGATAATTAATGTCTGTGAACAGTGACCTTAACGTCATTTTTATGCCCTTGCTCATTCATTAGCAAGACCTACTGAAAGCTTTTAAGCTGTCAAAGTGCGAGATTTAATTTTGCTTAATTTCACATGAACAGAATTTAGAAAGATCACTTCTCTTCCACTACAAGATAAAATCGCTATTGTGAAAATTGTAAAAAGATCTTCAAGATAGTCATCATCAAGGCTTGCATTCGGTCGTATTTTGTACAGATCACGAATTTTTTTTTTTCATTTTTGAACAAGGAATGACAATTTTGACCATATTTATTATCTAAAATATGACTTGCAGATTTTTATTTGTATATTCATGTCATTTCCATGAAACATTCTGTCGTCACTTCAGAGTAATTATATACATGGATAATTAAGTCGTCATTATTCAATACGTAGACATGAAATACCAATCACATACTCCTCCTCAGAAGTTTCTCGTAAGTCACAAGGAAAGAGGAGTATCGGGCCAGCGCATGCAGAGAGGAGAACATATCTCACATGAATCTTAGACTCTTAAATATCACGATAATAGAATCTCGCAAGCACGTGTTACCGTGCATTTAGTCTCCTCTCCATGTCAAATATATATCTAAAACTATTTACATTTCAAACGGTAATGTGTGTTTGTTTGGGATTTTTAAAATTATTTATTTCCTTTCATAAAAATCTTAGACTTCCAGAGGGAAGCGCAATGGTTATTATAAGTGACAGAGGGAAGCGCAATGGTTATTATAAGTGACAGAGGGAAGTGCAACGGTTATTATTTGAGTGACAGAGGGAAGCGCAATGGTTATTATAAGTGACACAGGGAAGCGCAATGGTTATTATAAGTTACACAGGGAAGTGCAATGGTTATTATAAGTGACACAGGGAAGCGCAATGGTTATTATAAGTGACACAGGGAAGCGCAATGGTTATTATAAGTTACACAGGGAAGTGCAATGGTTATCATTTAAGTTACACATGGAAGCGCAATGGTTATTATAAGTGACATAGGGAAGCGCAATGGTTATTATTTATAACACAGGGAAGCGCTATGGTTATTATATATGACAGAGTGTTCTTCTTATTAATACATTATAGTTTTTGTTTGTTTTCTTTTCTCTTCTTTTTGTTTTGTTTTTGTTTTGGTTTTGTTTGCTTTGTTTTGTTCTTGTATTTTAGGTTTTTGTTTGGGTATATTTTTGGGGGGGGGGGGGGGTGTTTGTTTTTATTTTGATTTGTTTGCTTGTTTGTTTTTTTTCTGTTTTGTTTGTTTTTTCATAACTTTTAATTTAATGTAATATTATATATGTACTTGGAGGTTTTTTTGGTGACCTCAGTTCGCTCTAGGATATATTGGTCAGGGAATGCCTATCAAAGGAGACATAGATTTTTCTCTTGTACGTCTGAATACGGACACGGAAAACAAGCTATAAAGGCGACAGTGTAAAGATACATGTCTTGTCACACACACCTGATTCACCGTCCAGGTGCATTGTGGGTTTTCCAAGGGGAAAGCCAAGGAGTTCTTACAATAAGAAGCAGAAGGGTTAAAAATAACATCAATTATATTGATTCGCAAATTTCACAGATTTACTGTTATGTTGTTCCTTCTCTCATCATTATCTTGTCCTTTCCTAGTATATTCCAGACAAAGGAATTTTACAATAGAGAAGAGATTATTGACGCATTGAGTTAATTACGACTTCATATTGTATGGAAAACCAAAGGGTTCAATACTCTATCTATATAGTTATGTATTTGTTGTTGTGAAATGCGATATTGGGTCATTGTAAATATTAAAATGTTAATCCGTAACTTGACATTTGTAGTACATAACTATTCGTTTACAAAATGAAGATGTAAGATGCGCTCTGCTAAGTACACTATCCCTATAGATTCTAGAGTCTGTTTCACAAAAGATTCGCCGTAGTGCGCGCCCTCTGTCGTCATAATGGTGCATTACCGTACAAATGTTGAAAAACAAATCACGAATGATGAAATACGAATGTCGAACTAACATTGCACGGATCAACAAATAACAAGTTTCTGAAAACTCGCAACTGCAATTTACGGAAGATCAGATAAGAATTACGGAGATACACATTTTGAATTACAATGAACGAATAAAGCATTCACTTGTACATTTACACAGACAACATCTTACATCTTCATTTTGCAAACGAACAGTTATGTACTACAAATGTCAAGTTACGGATTAACATTTTAATCTTTACAATGACTCAGTAACGCATTTCACAACAATAAATACATGTAAAGATGATGGATAAATCCAAACCATAAGTCTAAAAATCATGAAACCAGAGGACATACAAAATCAGTGAAAATGAAAAACAAGTGGAAAATAACAAAATATGTCTACTTGAAGAGCATATGTGAACCCCTGTGATGGAGTGAGATCAAATGCCCGGGGAGAGTGAGCATCTCCTGCTTGCTAGAAACACCCGTCACATATACCCAGTAGAAAGAGTCAAATCGTGTAAATTCCATATGTATTTATATATGAAGAAGTCGAAATAGGTAACCTTCTAGTATAGAAGGTGTCAAATCTGTGTAAAATGATCGGAATCGGTCTCAGTCCAGAATATCATTTAAAAGTCTGGATAACGAGATATCATATGGAGTAATAAGAGTCTCGTAACGACCGTAGAACTTCCTCAGTGACGTTGCTAGTCTAGCACATATATAACCCTGGTTGAGCAGCTTAACTGAAAGTCGCCTAGCCCTCAGAACAAAGTCATTGTAATTTGACCATGCCCTGGAATAACGTATTAACTGAGATATGAATACGCCGTATGTTGGCGATGATGGAATGTTGCTACTTATGAAAGGAAAGTTTGTGATAACGAAATTGAAATCGTCACGTTTGACGGTTTGTCATAGAGTGAGGTGTTCAATTGACCATTAATGTCGAAAGACAACATAATATCTAAATACGAAGTAGATTTACTACTTTCTGTGGTTTCTTTGACCTCCAATTCACTTGGATAGATGATGCTAAGGTAATCCGCGAATGAAGGATTATTAATTGAAAGCATGTCATCTATACATTAACTACTTAGTTAGAATATTGAACCCTTTGGCTTTCCATAATATTGCTGGTTTTGTGTCCCTTCCTTCTCCTAGACGTACACGAAAATTAGCACCGCAAATCTGCATTGCCCATCCCCCTTCCTGGTCAGAACAGGGATTACTACTTTACTTTCTCCTGGATATAATGTATATACTTCTATCTCTTGGCGTAATGGTAAGGCGCTGGGTGTGTGATGCAGTCGAGCAGGGTTCGATATCGTTATGCAAAATTTGTGATCCAGAGGTCAGTTATATGTCCAGAAGTTTACTCCCATAGCATCATCATACGACTAAACAATGTGGAAAGCAACTTAAACGAAAGGCTAAAAACCAAACATTGTACACTGACAAAGGGTGGGATGGGGATAAGTTGTATGGGGCTCGTGCATTGTACACTGACAAAGGGTGGGATGGGGATAGAGTGTATGGGGCTCGTGCTTTGTACACTGACAAAGGGTGGGATGGGGATAGGGTGTATGGGGCTCGTGCTTTGTTAACTGACAAAGGGTGTTATGAGGATAGGGTGTATGGGGCTCATGCATTGTATACTGACAAAGGGTGGGATGGGAATAGGATGTATGGGGTTCGTACACTGTACACTGACAAAGGGTGGGATGGGGATAGGGTGTATGGGGCTCGTGTTTTGTACACTGACAAATGGTGTTATGAGGATAAGATGTATGGGGCTCGTGCATTGTATACTGACAAAGGGTGGGATGGGGATAGGGTGTATGGGGCTCGTGCATTGTACATTGACAAAGGGTGGGATGGGGATAGGGTGTATGGGGCTCGTGCATTGTACACTGACAAAGGGTGGAATGGGGATAGGGTGTATGGGGCTCGTGCATTATACACCGACAAAGGGTGGGATGGGGATAGGGTGTATGGGGCTCGTGCATTGTACACTGACAAAGGGTTGGATGGGGATAGAGTGTATGGGGCTCATGCATTATACACCGACAAAGGGCGGGATGAGGATAAGTTGTATGGGGCTCGTGCATTGTACACTGACAAAGGGGGGGGGGTGGGGATAGGGTGTATGGGGCTCGTGCATTGTACACTGACAAAGGGTGGGATGTGGATAGGGTGTATGGGGCTCATGCATTGTACAATGACAAAGGGTGGGATGGGGATAGGGTTTATGGGGCTCGTGCATTGTACACTGACAAAGGGTGGGATGGGGATATGATGTGTGGGGCTCGTGCATTGTACATTGACAAAGGGTTTGGTGGGGACAGGATGTATGGGGCTCGTGCATTGTACATTGACAAAGGGTTTGGTGGGGATATGATGTGTGGGGCTCGTGCATTGCACATTGACAAAGGGTTTGGTGGGGACAGGATGTATGGGGCTCGTGCATTGTACATTGACAAAGGGTTTGGTGGGGATATGATATGTGGGGCTCGTGCATTGTACATTGACAAAGGGTTTGGTGGGGACAGGATGTATGGGGCTCGTGCATTGTACATTGACAAAGGGTTTGGTGGGGACAGGATGTATGGGGCTCGTGCATTGTACATTGACAAAGGGTTTGGTGGGGACAGGATGTATGGGGCTCGTGCATTGTACATTGACAAAGGGTTTGGTGGGGATATGATATGTGGGGCTCGTGCATTGTACATTGACAAAGGGTGGGATGGGGATGGGGTGTATGGGGCTCGTGCATTGTACACTGACAAAGGGTGAGATGGGGATAGGGTGTATGGGGCTCGTACACTATACACTGACAAAGGGTGGGATGTGGATAGGGTGTATGGGGTTCGTGCTTTGTACACTGACAAAGGGTGTTATGAGGATAGGGTGTATGGGGCTCGTGCATTGTACATTGCCTGATTATTTTTACCTATCAAAGGACCCAACAGAAGCAGTGAGAGTTTTCTGTACATACATTTTCACATCTATCGTTTAGTGTCTCATTCAAGTGAGAAATAGGTGGAAATGGGGTGGAAAGGTAGGGGGGGGGGGGGGGGGTAGTGGAGAATAACTCATCATATTGAACAAAGTTTATCCAGAATCAAATCAAGATATGCCTGAAACCGTGTTGAAAGAAACTTCTCTCTCTCTCCACTCAAAATGTCACCCTATACAGTACCTTCTGTTCAGGTGTTACAGATCGGCTTTCTGTATCAGGTATTAACCTGTGAGGTCAATTCATCAAATAAATCACAAAGATGCGGGTACCAACACAGGTGTTTTCTTTATACACCCGACCGGCATGATGAGCGTCGAAGTCGTTTATATCTATATAATATACACGTACATGATAATTATATATTATGAGTGACGTGAGGATTTAATGACAGTCTTTTAAAATATCTAGTCCATGGAATCAGATACTATTTAACAACGAAGATGTCATAATCGACGAGCGTATGAATATACCTGAAGATAATATTTACCTTAAAACAGCTCTGATATTTAAATTTTGAAAAACACAAATAGCGAACTAATGCGAGTCCTGTTTATTACAGAGCGACCTCCTTTTTCATTAGGGGAATATATAATGTATCCATTGATGTGCTTTGCGTCTGTATTCATATTTGGGTGGGTATTGTATAAATGTAGTAGTGTATGTTTACATTTAAGGTCGGTCGGGAGAATACACTCTGAAGAGATTCAATTACCTTCAACATTGTCTTTACATATATATTCATGTATATGAACTATAAGTGGCGGGTCCAAGTTTCAGGAAACAATAAGGCTCTAGCTAAATACATTTCAATTACTGAAAATATTTAAAACATTATTTTGGCTTCAAATGCTGTTAGTACAGATTTATAGAATCCCCATCTACAAAAGTCACTAATCTATAAAGATTACTTAAGTGTTAAAGACACTTGTCAATGAAGATCGCCTGTTTTATAAAGCTCACTTCATCATAAAAGTTATTATCTATAAGTATCACCTGTCTATAAAATTCGACATTCTTTAAAACCGCCTATCTTGAAAGGGCACGACAATTAAGGTAATACATGTAACCAGATTTGTCGGAGGACAACATAGCTCGCCGGCGGGGCATTATCAGGAGGAAAACATTTTTTTAATGTTCTCTTAATTCAAGGTCAAGTGGAAAGTAAAGGTCAAAAGTTAACCAGATGAAAGCTCTGTTCACAATGAATCTACAAATGAATCCATATCTCTAATATTTCAAAGAATAAGACCAGACAAAAGTTTTTAAAAAGTAGGTCAAACTCCAAGATCAAAGTCACATGGTCAAAGATCATGGTACCAAATAAAATTTCTTGCCACAAGGAATCTATGAGTGAAGTATCAAAGCCCTAGCTCTATTTGTTAAAAAGATATAGCCCAGGTTAAAGTTTTTTTAAATAAGGTCAAATTCCAAGGTCACATGGTCAGATGAACCGACCTTCCACAACATATCCATGTGTGAAGTTTCAAAGCTCTATCCCTCTTGGTTCAAACGTTATAGGCAAGGTTAAAGTTTGAGAAAGCAGGTCAAACTTCAAGGTCAAAGGTAATGATCCCAAATGAAAGAGCATTCCACAAATTTATGCATGTGTGAAGTTTCAAAGCCCTATCCCTTCTGGTTCAGAAGTTATGGCTAGGCTAAGTTTTAACTTTTAAAAAGTAGGTAAAACTCCAAAGTCAAGGTCAAAGATCATGATCCCAAATGAAAGGGTCTTCCACAAGGTATCCATGTGTGCAATTTCAAAGCCAAGCCCCTCTTGGTTCAAGATTTATAGCCAAGGTTAAAGTTTTAGAAAAGAAGGTAAAACTTTAAGGTCAAAGTCAAAAGGTCAGAGGTCATAGTCACAAATGTAAAGGCCCTCAACAATGTATCCATGTGTGAAGTTTCAAAGCCCTTCTCCTCTTGGTTCAAAAGTTATAGCCATTGTTAACGTTTTTGAAAAATAGGTCAAACTCCAAGGTATAGGTCATAAGGACAAAGGTCATGGGCCCAAGTGAAAGCTCCTTCCATAATGTATCCATGTGTGAAGCTTCAAGGCTCTACAACTCTTGATTGAAAAGTTAAAGTTTTTGTCTACGCATCCGACCCGGACGCCGACACTAAATGAGATTAGCTCCACGGACATTCGTCCCGGCTCGCTAAAATCACCCGCGAAAAACTTATCTGTCAATAAAGATCGTCCAACTTTGACGACATCTTTCCTTGAAAGCTTATTTATTAAGTTCACCTGTCTGCAATGGTCACTTTATCTATAAAGATCACCTGACTATAAATGCTACATGCCTATTTAGGTTACATGTCTGTTAAGGGCACCTGTCTGTAAAGATGATCGGTCTGTGTAACCTTCCTATTGAGGGCAGTTGTCTATAAAGGTCATCGGTCTATTACAATTAATTGTCTAGTAGGGGCACTTGTCTATTAAGATCGCCTGTCTATAAAGATCGCTCATTTACAATAGTCACCAGTTCACAAATCGTTTGAATATAAAAGTATTTATTTATTAAAATTTTCTTCCGTGAAGATAAGGAAGTTATTGTAGCTTCCACCGTTAAGGTGATCTGTACCTGAATCATCTCTGTGAAGTGGTCATATGTACCCGAATCATCTCTCTGAAGTGGTCATCTGTACTTGAATCAACTCTCTGAAGTGGTCATCTGTACCTGAATCATCTCTCTGAAGTGGTCATCTGTACTTGAATCATCTCTCTGTAGAGGTCATCTCTATCTGAATCATCTCTCTGAAGTGGCCATCTGTACCTGAATCATCTCTCTTAAGTGGTCATCTGTACCTGAATCAATTTTATGAGGTGATCATCTGATCTGAATCATCTCTCTGAAGTGGTCATCTGTACCTGAATCATCTCTCTTAAGTGGTCATCTGTACCTGAATCAATTTTATGAGGTGGTCATCTGATCTGAATCATCTCTCTGAAGTGGTCATCTGTACCTGAACCATCTCTCTGAAGTGGTTGTCTGTACCTTAATAATCTCTCTGAAGTTGTGATCTGTACCTGAATCATCTCTCTGAAGTGGTCATCTGTACTTGAATCATCTCTCTGAAGTGGTAATCTGTACTTGAATCATCTCTCTGTAGTGGTCATCTGTACCTGTATCGTCTCTCTGAAGTGGTCATCTGTACCTGAATCATCGCTCTGAAGTTGTGATCCGTACCTGAATTATCTCTCTGAAGTGGTCATCTGTACCTGAATCATCTCTCTGAAGTGGTGATCTGTACTTGAATCATCTCTCTGAAGTGGTCATCTGTACCTGAATTATCTCTCTGAAGTGGTGATCTGTACCTGAATCATGTCTCTGAAGTGGCCATCTCTACCTGAATCTTCCGAGATGTAAAGCGCCACTTTCTCATATAAATATGATTTCCCCTGAAAGTTATTTGTTTAAAATACAAAATGTATATAACTTATGTTACACCAACTTAGTATTATATTCTTGTTTCATCGTTTATTTCATTTAATTGACGAAGCTATCAAAACGATTGCATCGTTTCTATTTTTAGGCCGGAGTCATAACGAGGTCAACGCAAGAGTGCCACGCACCATGCACTAACCCAGTCAAGGTCAAAGGTCAATGCTGTCCTGTTTGTCGAGGTAGTGTTATTTGATTTTATAATTCAAATAATTAGTAAAATATGAACAAATGGATTGGACTTTTGTATTGGAAATGCTAAACAAATAATTCTAAAATAAGAATGCAATGCTGTTTGAGGTAGAAACTTTAAGGAAGACCACCCTGTGCACGTCAGTTTAACCAGTAATTGTTCCAAAAGGCAATATATATATATATATAATATATATATATATATATATATATATATATATATATATATATATATATATATATATATGTGTGTGTGTGTGTGTGTGTGTGTGTGTGTGTGTGTGTGTGTGTGTGTGTGTGTGTGTGCACCCTCTGCGTCCTGAAATATTCTCGACATTTTAAGCGAACTTTATTATAAATATTCAGCATATTATCTATAGTGTAATGATTTTATGAAAGAATTATTTATATAATTAGAAGCATGAGCTACCTTAAATGTTAATGTCTATTGACAGGGGGCTACGTTTATATCTTGTAGTTCTTATCACATAATGTTTAGTTAGGACTATTACAAACTGAAATATAAACATGATATATGGAAAAGTTCAATTCGGTTGTTAAAACAAAAGAAATGTTTCGTTTGGACATATCCTTTCTATTGAAGGGACAATGGACACTGTGATCACTGCAGACACTGGGCTGACCAGTACGGTGTAGACAGACATTTGTGAATGTTCCCAGCTATATGACCACTGTAATATTCTGTTCTACACCTGTAGAATACATTTATTGATGTGTACAGTGCCTGTACAATATTGACATCAAACAACTGCAGGCACTCTTTACGAAGTACTATTATAGACCGAACGCTCGAAATTATGAAAAGAAATGCCACGAGTTGGGGCGTGGTGCTTGGAAAGGATGGGTGGTAGAAGGGGCTGGGAAAGGGAGTGTCAAAAAGGGACTTCATGTGCTGGTCCAGAGGGATGGACCGGGGGTCCGGCCCACCCTGATATTCGACGAAAATGACTTTCCTTGTTATTGTTCCATTTAAAAGAAGTAATTTTACACACAAAACATGGATTAACCCTCTGTGCCCCTCCCCTCTAGACAAAATTTCCGCGCCAGGACTTGAAGTCGGCCTTTTACACGGAACCATATCGATAAATGTTACAGTAGTCTAAAGTATAACATGGTTCAACAAGTTCTCAAAAAACTAGAGTCTGTTTTTACGACATACCAACATTATTGCACTCAATGGAGACGGCAGTGGCGGATTTAGAGCCCCCCCCCCCCCTTATATCAGAGACATATATACAAAGGGTGTTATGAGGATAGGATGTATATGTCTCTGCTTATATGTAAATATACATTTTTACTACATGTAAATATACATATTTACAAGTAAAAGTCTAGATTTGGCTCCAAAAATGGCTAAGTAGTTTGGTTAATACACATGTGCCCCACCCCCTTTTTGGAAATCCTGGATTCGCCACTGGATGATACCTGTCTGATGCAATGCACAGAAATTTAGATCTGTGTAATGGACCACATCTATGTAATGGACCACATCTATGTAATGGACCCAATCTAGGGAGGATCTTTCACATGTCAATAAAACACTACTTTGCTGACTCAGAATTTCGGATTTCACCATAATCTGAAATACAGGACAACGACGAGCCCCCGGCGGGATTTGGACCCAGTATCTTTCGGTCACGACTCAATATCAGTCACGACTGGGCTCCGCTAGGTCACGACCCAGTGTCTCTCGGTCGCAACCCAGTATATCTCGGTCACGACGGTATCTCTAGGTCACGACCCAGCATCTCTCGGACACGACCCAGTATATCGCGGTCATAACCCAGTATCTCTCGGCCACGACTCAGTATCTCTCGGTCACGACTCGACATCTCCCCTTGTGTAAAGACGAAGGGGTGTTTCACCACTAAGATCCTCTTGGTTTTACCACTGCACAGCTACACCTATTTGGAGATGTGAATATTTCAGTCCATTTATATAGGTCTTGCTTCATATACTGAGTATCTCCAGAAGTAAGCCACGTGCTCGTGTTTACCTACAACGTTGTAAATTGGTCTTTGTTGACATTTTGCCTTTCTGATGTCCGCTTGTTTGTCTAACATGCTAAAATGGAATTACCGTATTGACAGTGACATTAGAGGATTACCACAGAGCACACACTACCGAGGGAAGTATGTCAGTAATTTACAGAGTCTATGTACACCTACTGCCTTCACGTGGGAGACCGGCGCGGCTCGTAGACGTAGGGGCCGTGGAATTAGAAGTTTTAATCAATGAAATGTTTTATTAAGGAGAAAACAGAAGATATCTGACAAAGCTGTATGACACAAATCACCGAGGACATGCACACAAAACGTGATAATAGTAGAATATACACGGAAAAACATTACAAAAATATTCGATTGTGCTGCGGTTACGATACCGACTTAGGACGGTCAATAGTGGCGGATTTATGGGGAGCAGAAGGCCCCCCTCCCCGGCAGTGACCCAAAATTTTACCAAAACCCTTTTGGCCTATTTTCTGTCTAAATCGACCCAAAATTTGCCCCTCAGTCTCCCGGTAAAGGGGGCGCCGGCAAAGGGGGTGCTGGACTTGCCACTGGAAATTCAGTATGTATTTTAACTTTTATTAAGATTATTAGGTTTAATTGATATATGCGTTCAGCAGATTCAGACCTTCCTCAGATGGGACACGTCTCGGATATATATATTTTAGAGGAGCGCCCCCCCCCCCCTTTCGCCACATATTTACCAGTAAAAATCCAAATTTGGCACCAAAATTTGCTAAGTAGTTTGGCTAATGCACATGTGCCCCCCCCCCCCCTTTTTCGGAAATCCGGCGAAGTGTATATTTATCAGTAAAAATACCGATGAACATCATTTTGTCGAATTCAGTTGCGGGGGGGAAGCATATTCAAGAGCCCCCCACATCTACCTCATCTTATATGTTTGATCGCAAAGGCAGTTTAAGAAAATTTATAATTCATATTGCTGGAAAGGAGAAAAACGATATTTTTTTGTATCTAAAGGAGAGAAGTCAAGAAAATTATACATGTATGAAAGGGAGTTCATTGCCTGCCTGCCTTCACACTCGGAAATATATCACTTTATTTAGGAAAACAATATATCTTTCCAGAAAGGAGTGGGACAGATTATGTCACTTTTATATGTACGTATTCCCAGTCGTAGATTTTAGTTCTGTTCATTAATTCAAATGTATTCTTCTTGCACCGATTTAAATGGAATGAATATTTCAGCGGGTTCTGTTGAGCGTTTTCGGTTTTTACGCTGAATATTTTGTCGCGCTTAGATCTACTTTTCAGATATATTTGATAGAGGCATTTGCACATCATCACATTATTATGTAATATAAAACCAAACACATGAACAGTGAATGAATGGGGCGGACAGGGTAGGAGGAAGGGGGAGAAGAGCAGTAAAGCGTGAGGGATGAGGTTTGGTCTGGTCTGGTGTTTTTTCTCGAGATGACAGGACCTTAGAAGAATGGACATGCTGTTATATTATATCATTATGTATAGATAGAATATTATGCGTCCTAGATTAAGTATACACAGGATTTTCAAGATTTCCTAATAAGGGTTGTATATGTAGACACGCTATAATGTAATGTAATATTTATGTATTGTTATAAACATCAGTTTGTCTTCTTTTTAGGGTGTACATATAATGGACAGACCCATAAAGATGGGGCCGAGTTTCCTCTAGCCACAGACAATTGCACAAAATGTAAATGTCAGGTACTTATCTTTAAAAGTATATACATTTCTTTTATTTCAATGACGTCCTTGTTAACTTAATTAATTTACCTTATACTTAAAATGAAACTGTTTATGTCCCCGAGTCCATAGGACTGATGGATTGACGATTATATAGCACTATATATGGTGACGGCGTCTACCTGATGCATTGCATAGATAATCCCGAGGCAGTGAGGGATCAGCGAACCCTCCAGAGACAGCAAGAGATCTTTTACCTGCCATGGTGTCTCGGTTTTCTCTCTCATCCACAAGACAGCGGTGCACCCACGACGGGAGTCAAACCCAAGAACTCTCGGTCAGAAGTTGAGCACCACATCCACTGAGTCACACCGTTCCGTGTCTATAAAAGTCTGATAACATGTCTTACTTCATTTGTCATTTACATATTTATTTGTACATCTTCCTGCTGTTATTCTTGTAATAAATATATTTTTATCAATTCGTTAGAATATAATTTTTTTGACTATTTGTCTACATATACCTGGAAGGAAAGGTTTTAGATATAGAGTTTTTCCCTACTTACCCGTCTGTTCCATTTTCAGGATTTTGTCCTGCCAAAACGATTTTTTTCTTCAAGAAAATTCCTCTTTCACGAACATAATCTGGGCGATGTTATTGTTAATACAGTGTGTTCGATCTAAGAAAGATAACTCTCAAAGTACGTTTTACTATTTTACAAGATCGGTAATTCTGTTTTATAGGAAGGCAAAGTAAAATGTTCCAAAGAAGCATGTCCACTGATGAACTGTCCGGAGAATGTGATATTTACGCCAAAGGGCCAATGCTGTCCAACATGTCAAGGTCATTTTTCTCCTTATATGAACATGTAACACAAAATGATAATTTTTTTTATAATTACGTGCATTTGAATAACTGTAGATGAATAAAAGATTATACATGTAGATATTGTGAAAAGAAAGTGGAAGACTTAAAGCGATGACTAAGTGCTGGGCATTTGGTGCAGGTGATCTGGGGTGAGTTTTACTAAAGGTCGTAAGCCCAAACATAGACGTAAACTTTGCTAAGAAGTATTCGTCTCCTCCTTAAAGAGTTCCAAACGTAATGTAACTTTTACCAATGCAAGTACGTATGACCATAGACTTCAAGAAAAATTGAATTGACGTAGACGTAAATTTAGTCGGAAAGTATACGTCTACGTCTACGTTTGGGCTTACGACCTTTAGTAAAACTCACTCCTGGGCTCGATTCCCTGAATGCGCCACTATGTTACACGGACCGGTAACATCGGGTATTGTTAGTAAGGGACGTGAAATCCCATCCCACCATTGAACAGCGCTTAATAAGGGACGTAAAATCCCATCCCGCCAACCAACAGCGCTAATTTACGAAAGAAAATTTTTTAAATTCTGCGCCCTGCGCTTAGTTTGTAGTAGATTATCAACCTGTTAATCTTGGTGTGTTAATGTCGTGTCTTATACAAGTACAATCCGAAAATAATAATACCCCAGCTTGTATTAGAAAAAATAATATATTTGTTTCATTGATACAGGAAAGAGGCGGATATTCAACTTACCACGTGGGCGATGTTTCTTTCGTAATAAGATATATAGAAATGGTGAAGATTTCAGACCCGGTGGATGTGTGCACTGTGTTTGTATTGTAAGTTTTAAAAGTAATCATTTTTCATTTGATGTCCTCTATTAGTTTCTTCTAAGCAAGAATACCATTACATAAATTTGGTCAATGTGTCCCAGTTTACCATCGCTAGACTATACGTTTTCTTTAATTCATTGAAACCTCAAACGGGCTACTCATAAATGACAGTGACGATGGCATTGCCATTCCAGACTTTTCATATATGACAATGACACTGTCACGCCAAATTATCCATACATGACCATGACCATTGCAGTAATGACAATAACATTGGTATTCCAAACTATTCATATGATCATGAAAATAATTACAATGACATTGACACTCGAGATTACATTGATCAAAGAAACTGTATCTCCAAACAAGTACACAGGATGAGCAATGATCATCTCCTCAGTATGTCTTATATGTCTAAATTAAAATACATGTTTATACTGTCATGTTCTAATTTTTGAATTTACTTTTTTTTTTTTTTGGGGGGGGGGGGGGTTGTTAAATACCCCCAAGTAAATCCAAAAACTAGAACATGACAATACGTACGTGTCTGGTATTTGTTTGAAGTATGAATTGTGTTTTCTGCAGAGTAATAAACATTATTTTATTGTTTCGGATTCCGGATTTTAGAAAAAAAAGTCAAGGGAATGGGAGGGGACAGGAAATCTGAGTGCAAAAGAAGAGAGAATTCATAAAGAATTTTTTTTCGTCACATATTAAAAAGTGAGAAATCCAGATTTGGTACCAAAAATGGCTGAGTAGTTTGGCTAATACATATGTGCCCCCCCCCCCTTTTCTGAAATCAAAACTGGATCCGCCACTGAATTCACTTTAAATCTGCCCTTTTTGTTTTGACAGACATTAGTGATGTGTAACATAGGCAGAGGTACTTTTTTTTTGGTTGTTAGATAAGTCTCTACATGTACTTGTGTTTTTATTCCCTTTTCACAGGAGGGAACTGTTATATGTGACCGTAAGACATGCCCTGCATTGACCTGTCCTATAGGTCAGAGGGTCACGGGGAAAGATCCTTGCTGTGAGACATGCCCGGTCAAGGTCAACTGCGAATATGAAGGCAAAATATATCAGGTATGACGTCATTACCAACAATCTGACGGCATTTTGAATTTGATATCATTATAATACTCTACATCATGTAGGTGCTTGTTTCATCTCTATCGGAATCGGGAAGATATATGCGTCTAAGAAACACAGACTTATTTTCATACTAATAACACATACTTATATCTATGTCAGTAATTCGACTGTGTATCACACTATAAAGGTAACATCTCAATCACAGGATTCATACACCGATCCGCTTTCGACCAACGAATGTCAAGCACTTTAGCGCAGAATACGATTGTGGTGACGTCACGCCATGGTGGACAAATCGGACATTTGATTACCACTTCATAAACATAACAACCAAAAGTCCGCTGTACATCGCTTTCTATGGTGAAAAGTGGATCGGTGTTTTATAGACCCTTTCACGTTAACTGTGGGACTGACGTTTTGAGTGGCAAAATCATCATAGTTCCCGCAAAATGACGCAATACACAATCAGTACTTTTTATGACGTCAAAAATTTTACGGGAAACTTACGATTTACCACTCAAACCAAGGTTTATATTACATTTGGGACATGTTCAGATATGATCTAAATGCTGAAGTTCGAATCTTATTGGGTCAATAATCAATACGAATGTCAAATCTTTTGTTACCCAGGATACACAGCGATGGCAACCAGATATATGCACGAGCTGTAGTTGTGATGATGGGGCGACCCGGTGCCGTGTACAGCAATGCCGGAATTCAGTATGGTGTCCTACGGTAAGCATTTGGGGCGATAATAAACAAATATGTCAACAAGAAACAACACAATATCTTCGCAGCGCTCTTGTTATATATTACCAAGTTGTATATTGTTGCATTTTCATTTAAAGTTGAAAAATATGAGATTAAATTTTCCCAATTTTGTACATGAAATTGACTGCGAAATCATACAGGGATAGATCTGCCTAGGATGAGATACTCGTGCATCCTTGATAATGATCACGTGACTTTTTATTTTCTAGGGATATAAATTACGCTATGTAAAGGGAGAATGCTGTCCCAGATGTGTGGAAGGTAACTATAGGAAAGTCGTGTTTAATCATAAATACTGAAATATTCGCAAAAAATTGCTTTTCTCTCTCTCTCTCACGTTTACTGTCATTCTCTACCCAGAGTTATCGCTCTTTACTCTTGCTTATATCTCTGTCAACGCCCGAGAAATAGTTCGGTGTCACATGGCAAATTTATAAGCTTATCTTCAAAGTTAAAGGAATTATAAAACTTTCAATTGTCTATTATTTTCAACGAACTATCACATTCTTTATAAGTCTCATCTACATTGAATTCCATGGTTATCTTTATTTTCAACCTAGTTTCATACGCCTAACACACGAAATAGTTCCAAATTCAAGGTAATTAAACATTCATTTTAAATAATTCACATAAATTTAAATCATATTTTATATTAAGCATATCATCACATGCTTGGATATTTAATTTTATATTCTAACCATGGATTTTAAAACCTTTTACAAGAATCTTGTAAAACAGCGTTGACAGAGATCTAGTTGCTTTAAATAGCGCACGGAACGCTGGGTAGAGAATGGTTTACTGGGTCACGGGTCCTCGATTACGCGTTTCATCTAAGGGAAAATACATCGACAAGTTACATGTCGGACTCGAACCAGAACATTTTGATCCTGAGCCAAATAACTACTACCTGAGATAATGAGGTCTTCTATAAGTGACGTTCTTGAGATACTGTTGATCTGAATTTACTACTCGGCTTAAGTAGCCATTGTTTATGACGCGTTAATCTCTACGTCTGATCGGTCTGAAATCTCTTTTTCACTATCATACTTGTTGACGAGAAACTGCAAAGAAAGACATTATAACAATATTTGCTTATATAAAAACTGAATAAAGGATTGCGGCGTACATAATAATAATAATAATAATAATAATAATAATGATAATAATAATAATAATAATAATAATAATAATAATTAAGAAAAGAAAATTTCTATAGCAAAACATGACCGTTCGGCAGGGGATGCCAAGTCCTCAGACCCCACCTATAATCCTACCATGGTTTCATAAATGCTGTCCACTTTGTAATGTTTGTATACCCTTGCTACCATTGAAGGTAATGTGTGTAACATTTTGCTTTGTCTTCCAGCCATTGGTGTATGCACAGTGTTTGGTGACCCTCATTATAGGACGTTCGACGGGAAAATCTATAATTTCCAGGGAGCGTGTAAATATTTACTTGCAGAAGACAAACGGAAGAAATCATTTTCTATACGAGTGAAAAACGATGCAAGAACTTCTCCCTGGTTCACTTGGACTCGGATGTTAACAATAAATCTAGGAAATACAAAAATAGGCCTGCATCAAAAACTGGTTGTGAAAGTGAACCGAAAAAGAGTTAAACTTCCGTACCGGATAGTACCGGATTTTAGTATAGAGCGGACCGGAAGTAACGTAATAGTAGACGCTTCGATTGGAGTCAAAGTCACGTGGGATGGTGATAGTTTTGTAGAAGTGACAGTTTCTAGTAAATTTAAACGAGGATTGACGGGACTGTGCGGAAATTATAACGGTATAGGTTCAGACGATTTAGTAGGAAGAGACAAACGACGATATTTCGATAGTAACGAATTCGGAAATACATGGAGAGTGGGAAGTAAAGCCGCTTGTGCCATCGATGAACAATTTAAACATGAAAGCAAAACATTATGTAAAAAAGATACCAAACGAAAGAGGAAGGCCCGGAAAGCATGTAATTTGTTGTTAGGTAGTGTTTTCACAGAATGTAGACGAAAAGTGGACGTTAAAAACTATTACAGGTGGGTACACCTATAAAACTTACTTGCATATATGCAATTTTATACAGGATTGAAGCTTTCTTTGTTCCTTAGGGGTCAACAGATTGGCAATGTTTTTCATGAATATAATATACTTCCGAGTTTTTGGTGACAAAATTAAATTTTTAATTATTGCAATAAAAAGCTTGGTCCGTTGATCCCTCGCTGCTTTGGGTGGGTCCTTTGATCATTCACTGTTTTCGGTGGGTCCGTCAATCTATCACTTCTTCCAGTGGGTTCGTTGATCCCTCAATGAAGTATAATGCTCAACTTTTGAGTACACTTCATATTGGAAGAAGAAGAAGATGATGCTTCGGATGGGTCCTTTGATATCCCTCAATGCTTGTGATGGGTATGTTTATCCCACGCTGCTTCGGATGGGTCCGTTGATCTCGTTGTTTACGATGGGTCCATTGGCGTTGATAAATCACTGCTTCAGTTGGGTTTGTTGATACCTCACTGCCTCGGGTGGGTCCGTTGATTTCTAACTGCTTCCGGTGGGATGTTGATCCCTGCTGCTTCCGGTGGGTCCATTGATACCGCACTGCTTCGGTTGAGTTTGTTAATCCCTCACTGCTTGGGGTTGGGCCGTTGATCCCTCACTGTTTCGGGTGGGTCCATTGATCCCTCACTACATCCGGTGGGTCCTTTGTAAAGGTATACATTCCTGTGCATTAAATCCGTCAGATGACGTCAGCGTATGAGTGGAATGATTTTGGTGTGCAGCAAAACATCAATACTAAAAGTAAACTCGACGAAAGCGTCTATTCAAAGTATAAAATTTATAAATAAAATTTAATCATCTAATGACATTATATTGATTTCAGATCGTGTATTGATGATATGTGTGATTGTCCTAAAGATAAGTTCTGCGCATGCGAGTCATTCAAGGCTTATTCACTTTTATGTAGTCAAGAAGGCATACTAACTAACTGGGAGAAATATAGATTCTGTCCAGGTAGGCTTTCACATTTTCTTACTTAGAAAAAAAGAATATGTTTGTTTTATATATTAAATTCTAGAACAGATATGTTGTTCGCTGTGTATTCAGACATATGCACTTCAAAATTATTATTTAGCGAGTCATTTGAAAAATAAAGATACTGACCAGATGTGCCCTTACTTTCTATTTTTCCATATTTATATCAAATTGAAAGATATTTGATTAGTATCATTGTGTTTTAGCGAAAGCATTTTTTCCAAAATTATTTGCATACCCAAATTGTATGGTATTCAAGCACAGCTGCTGCACTAAGACAATGAAAACGCTAGAATAACCTAAGATACTTCATTAACTTTGACACAGAAGGGCATTTTCAAATCAATACATGTTTATTCCATGAATGCAAATAGTTCAGATTAGATTTTCGAACTGAACCAAAATATTTGAAAGGTTGATAATCCCCCATTTTATTAATCATTCTTACTGAAAATCTAAATCCCCCCAAATTGAACAAAATATGTTACAAGCTTAATGTATTTCTTTGTTTTGTTTCTGTATTAGCGCAATGCCCTGAGAAAGCGATCTTCAAAAGATGTACCAGGAAGTGTCCGCGCACCTGCAAGGATCCCGTAAGGACAGGATTTTGTCGACAACAGTGTCAACCAGGATGTCTGTGCCCGTCTAGACGAGTTCTCCATGACAATAAATGTATATTACAAACAGAATGTCCAGCCAGATAACAGTGACCGTCACGCTGCATGGCGTTGTACCCTCCGTCCACTACCTATTGTCCGTTTCATACTTACCTCAGATGATGTACATTGTGGTGATTTATTTATTATCTTTTATACACGTTTCAACCAGTTACTTCGTGTGTATCTGTGTCAGTGAATGCGATTGGTTAATTGAAAAGCATGTACAAAATATTATGATTGGTTCTTTGTTTTATGCGAGGATTTTCAGCCGTCATTATTGACGATTTGTTGATTGTAACATGTATGTTTGTAATGATATGTGTGATTGGTTAGTTGTCAATGAAAGCAGTGTAAGTCATTTTCATTGGTTAATGCTGTATCGTATGTGATTGGTAGATTGTAGTGTTTTGATTGGATGATTGTTGATGGACATTAACATTGTGTTTAAAAATTTTCTCATATTTTAGAGAACGGTGTATACGTTGTAATATTTTTTATGGAAATATCAATTTGCATCAGCAAATACAATGCAAAAACCCCATAGGAATAAGAGACTACTAATAGTTTAATTGTATAAGCTATACACATGTTTCTCATCGATATCACATGTTCGTTACCAAGTCATAAATCGAAACATAAAATTCAAAACGTTCAAGAATAACGAACTAAAAAGCAGTTCTGGAAAGTTATATGTAAGTTGTTTTAAATTAGAAAACAGTTTTATGTTATCACCTTTTAAAAAGGTAAATATCTGCAGTTTGGTGTTTTTCTCATGGTGAATGGAGCATACGAACAGGGGATATACACCTCTTCAGGCACGTGCTCTCCATTCAAAACTTTTGCAAGTTTTGTCTGGCACTGTAAATGTATGTGTTTTGAAATGGTTTTGATACTCTTTATTAGTGTGTGTATTTTCCCTTCATAATTTATATCTCATTATAAGAAAGACCACTCATAACCTCTTGATTAAGGCAGAGCACCTTTTTGCTGCCAGGAATTTTGTTTTCCTTTAAGCATTATGTCCATTTTCCAAAATAGTACAGGTACAAGTATATTTCAACAAACTTTAGAAGTCAAAATTCAAATGGATGGATTAAAAGTAAGAATGAATTGAATTTACATAATACAATGATAATAGAGTTGTCTTTCTTGACTATGGAATGTTCAACCTTTATAAGATCCTGACAAATCACATTATGATAATCTTTTTTGGAATGAGGACTTTTCAGAGAGAAGTTTATTAATAATGTTATTTTCACTTCCCTGTAATCCCGTGTGGACTTACCTTGACACCGCAGTATTTCTAATGTCCATTTATATCAACATGTGAATAGCGTCCGTTTGTGTAAACAAGCTTTGAGTTATTGAGCAAAGGTAATAGTGAAATTACTTACATCATTATTTACATGAATGAAAAAAGATGCAAAATTTGCAAATCTTGCAAACAATGTATTGGGAGATAACTGAGATTCAAAAATGTGTCCGAAACCCACGTACTTCTCCATCGTCATGGAAAACATTATGTTTGACAAAATTTCCTTTTTTGGTTAAATTATTTTAGAATTAATCTCAAAAATTCCTGATTGTTTGATAGGGCATGTACATGGCGATTAGTGTAATGTAATTGAATATTGTAAGAGCTTCCTATAATCAGAACTATCCATGGAGATGCAATTATTATACTGATAATGACATTCCCAAATTAATGGATTAGATTCGATTAAATCCTCTTAAGAAGAAGGGCAGTTCCTTTCCATTTTAAAAGTACACAGTACAAAAATAATAATATGATAACTAAGTTAGTGTTCATTGAAATCGTTAACGTTTACAACTTTGAATATTATCGCGAATTTTACATTAGACGCGAATATAGCTTGATTAACTGATTATCATATGGGGAATATTCAGCCGTGAATTATTCCATTATGTGTCATAGCCTGAACCATTATCATGAAATTTATATTGTTACGGTCAAATATAGAAGAAATTTATACCTCAGTGTTAGCAAAAGACAAATGTTTGACCAACATCATTAAAGATTTATAATTATCATTTTTCATCAGTTTTCTTCGCAAAAATTCTGAGATTGGCTTGACGCTTTCACTAAAATTGCGTGAATAATGTCTCCATCAAAAAACTAATTAAAATACGGAACTACTCTCAAGTATATAATGCTTTTCCCGAAAATTGAAAATTGACCCATCGCTTTCGCGGAATATATATTGAATTTCGTGACGTCACAATACATTTTCAACGTTTCGTTGATTGATTGATTGATTATTGTTTTATGTCATTCCACGATTATTTCACGTATATGGTGACGGCATCTGCCAGATACATTGCATAGAAATTTCTACCTCTGCAACGGACACACCCGAAGCAGTGAGGGATCTTTTACATGCCATGCCTACCGTGACACGAGACCTCGGTTTTTACATCCGAAAGACAGAACAGCTGTACCCAGGGCGGGAATCGAACTCGGGTCACGAGCCGAGCGCCTCATCCATTAGGCCACACAGGCTTAAATGTTTATTTGAGGTATGGCCGAGGCGTAAAGTATTGTGACGTCATCTGATCTAACAATATTTCGAGCATAAATGGAAATTAATCTGAAAAGAGAATCTCGCAAAAATAAAGTCGCGTGTGTGAAGTGATTTACAGTATTATTTTGCCATTCAAACGTGATAATATTGTTCATTTACATATCGTTCAAGAGCTGCGTCATTACTAAGGTCATGTGACTGGAATGTTTTGAAACGTTTTCCGGACATCCATTGACGATCTATGTATCTATCCTATATGAATAACACAAATAGGAAATAAGGCATAGGAAATGTTCATTGTGTGTTGCAGATGTAGCGTCGACCCTGCCATAACGACCACCTGTACGGAGCTAGAACCAGTCTGAAAAGGCCATTTCTGTGTTGAATTGAATTTTTACTGAAAATTTTCTGTAAAGAATCCACTTTTCTAACAGAAAACCTTTGTTAACGGTCATGTATATTGTAAGTGACTACTTATCCTTTTTGTGACCGCTTCAGACAGGTTGGGTGTAATGAAAGTTAATTTTGATATTGATAAACACTTAACTACAAAGGATGAATATGTCCTCAATTTAAATACGCATTCAGCGGCTTTTTCATTTTGCATTGAGACATATATACTCTTTAATCCCGGTAACATTGTGCAATATATTTTATGACTTCATTAGTTAGCATTACGTTAATACTCGTTTTATGACCGTATGTGATGACCGCGGCGGGAGTTATATACCAACCGTAGATGCTTACTCTTGTCCAGTCCTGTCTCTCACATTGTATTAGGTTAAGGATTTTCTGCATAAGTATCTCTTGACGTTAATTTACAGAATTAAAGACATTTTTACTTCAAACGGCGGTGATGTGTTCCCAAGGGGAATTTCATTGCCGCCTTTGGTCTTCATATCTAATATCTTGTATCCCGTCAAGCGTTCGTCCTTCTTGTGATGACTACTTGCATTTATGCATGCAGATTTGTCTATCATAATCTACAGACAATTATGCTGGCTTCATCTGGTCAGTTTTGCTGACATTCTCTGGTCAGTTTTTAATGTGAAGGATATCTTCCTGTGACGTCACCGACACTGGAGTTGGTGAGGAGAATTTAATTGTGTACTCTTTGTACGAGTTCTGTCACAAGTTATTTGTGGTCAAAATTATTTGACCAAACATTTTGGAGGTTCCCATATTGATAATCCTTAAAGTCCAATGTCCACATTTGACATTTGATGAAAAGCAATTTTATATATGTCATAAATGAATTAAAAGGTTTGGCAAGTTAGTTGTAAGGAATTAATATTAGGAGATTGGTACTAGTTCGGAAAACATTTTTCTCTGTTTGAAAAATAGAAAAATCTCTAATGGGGAGGATTTATTTTCCTACAGATCTATTCGGTTAGATACAAGACCGCTAAATGTAAAAGATCAGGAAGAGATGACGTCACTTCCGCTTTCAATAGAAGATATGCCCTCTCTCCTTTGAATACTGGACATCGAATGGTTTTCTTTCGAATTTATACGTGTTTTAGTGAATCTGTATAAGTTTCAGATCGCTTATCATGACTGATATTATTTATTAATTGTGTCCAACTATCAAAAATTAAGTCTATCTCTAAACTTTTGTAGATACCGCTTATTTTGTTTTAATGTAACTATTGATATAACCCTTTATTTATTATTAAAATTAATATAATGATGTCATTTGTGTTTGAGCTATACTTTTTATTGACGTCATGAGTAAAATACTTGAAGACTTGAAGGCCAGTAAAATACTGTATAACAAAGAATGTGTTCTTGTAATTTCTTTCATTTTTACTGCCTAATTTTGATGTTCATTGACGTTAACATTGAGAACCTCTAGCGAATATGACTTATATTTTGCAATGTTTTTCAGAGCAAATATCGGTTCTTGATGAATTGATTATTGTTTTACTCACTCCACGTTATTTCGGGTACATTGTATATGGTGACGGCATCTGCCTGGTGCATCGCATAGAAATTTGTATCTTTGCAACAAACCCACCCGAAGCAGTGAGGGATCTTTTATGTGTCACGCCTACAGTGACACGGAACCTCGGATTTTACTGTCTCATCCGAAAGACAGGACACCGGTGCATCCATGGCAGGAGTCGAACCCGGGTTATCGGTCACGAGCCAAGCGCTTTATCCATGAGGTTAAAACTGCTTGGACAGATATCGGAACAATATATTTCTTTGCAAATACTCACGGATTTGTGCAATAGCAACAGTTGTATTAAAATACAAGGAAGGCCGAAGCGATATCCTTAGCCAGAAGCGTGACTAGCCAAACAGGGGTCGCAAACACTTACAAAACAAGCGCGACTAGCCATCAGGAGTCGCTTACTCATACCAGACAAGCGTGACTAGCCAAACAGGGGTCGCTTTCTCCTACCAGACAAGTGTGACTTGCCAAACAGGAGTCGCTTACTCCTACCAGACAAGCGTGACTAGCCAAACAGGAGTCGCTTTCTCCTAATGAGCAAGTGTGACTAGCCAAACAAGAGTTGCTCACTCCCATGAGGTACTCGCTTCTTATTCACAGGAGAGTTTCATGAATGATGGTCTTGGCACATAGGTGTGAAATCCACAATGACATAACATCATATAGTTGCTTACATTTGTTTGTGAATTAAACATTTCTCTATAAAAGTATACATAAGGACCATTGGCTAGCTTCAATATGGCATTAAGATTTCTGTGGAATATATCTCTTATTGCCTATTACAACGATGCTATATGATACAAATGAAGTCAATACTAGTGGTCGTAAAGAAATATGTCTTTGTCGTTTATATTTCCGGACATTCCTGGGGTATGGATGGGATCCAGAAGTATTATTCACAAAGACACTTAAGTCTAAGTGTAAAACTTGAGACCTATAACAGCGTCTTAATTCTAAGAATAAGTCAATATTTTCTCTTTAAATAGTATATCAGGCATACTGTTCATAGAGAAACTTTAACTCATTCTTAGAATTACGACTCATGTAATTAAAGGTCTCAAGTCTTACACTTAGACTTAAGTTTTTTAATGAATACATGTACTGGAATGCATATCGCAGTACATGCTGTTCGTGCTACATTGGCTAAACACAATTTACTTTCCTATTTGATATCTTCCATATTTAGAATTTACCTGATTCGATCATTTATAATGACTGATGTTGCTAGCAAGTAGAAGGTACTTACTCTTCCCGGACAGCTGATCTCGCTCTCTTTTGTGAACTCCAAATGCTCCTAAAGCTTTTTGATTTATTTTTTTCCTTATAAGCTTTCATGTATTCCATATAATCTCAAGCCGGCGTGGCTTAGTGGCATCGGCTCGCCTTATCGGGAGGCCGGGGTTCGAGTCCCGCCCTGGTCATGCCGGTGTTCTGTCTTTCGGATGAGACAGTAAAAACCTGAGGTCCCGTGTCGTGGCATACATGGCACGTCAAAGATCCCTCACTGCTTCGGGTGGGTCCGTTGCAAAAGTCAAAATTTTTATGCCCCGCATCAGGCAGATGCCGTCACCATATACGTGAAATACTCGTGGTGTGGCGTTAAACAAAAATCAGTCCAAATGCTCTTTATATGTAGTTATATTTACTCACTTTCTTAATTAATTCCTGCACGCCAAATCACGATCATTTTACTTATGAGGTGGGAAAATTTACCTGGTGCATGGTCTCATTATTTTGACTTATAAATAATTGTAACAAACATATCCATAGCAGTGAGGTCTCGTTAACGAGCCAACCTCTGACGTCCCAATGGATTTTGGGTTATACTGTCTAATCAAAGTCATTGAAAAACCTCCATCAAAGTCTACAAGAGATTCTATGTAACATTTTCAAGGGGCTGTTTTGAGCTATTATCAGAATTCCAACAATGGCTTGTATAAAAATACTTATCTGGAATGCGATATTTGCGTTCAAGGAGTTTTAGCGCACTGGTAAATGCTATTTAGTGAGAAATTCATCAGATCTATACGATGAAAATTTCTAAGATATCAGAATGACAGTAATGTCGGCTTTGATAGATTATGTAAAACTATTGATCTCATACTTTTGGTTGAAAATTCAAGTTTTCATTAAACAAACAAACAAAATTCCCCCATAAGAAAAACCAAACAGAAAAACCAAACAAACAGAAAATCCCCAAAATCAAACCATACAGAATAAAACGGTAAGTAAATTAAATAAAATCACACCAAAAAAATTCCCCCAAACAAATTTCAGACATTTGCATTGGTCAATATATGCTTGGTGGGGGAGGTAGGGTCACTTTTTCTAAATTCCGTCCTGTTTTATCTCCATAATTTCTATTGTACTCAATAGAAAAGTCTGTATCAAATTTATAGAAGGGAAAATACCATTGCGTTCTATATCACGTGATATTTTTTCTCTTTTCATTGGTCAAAATGGACATAGAACATTTTGGTTTAAGTGACATTCATAAGAAAATTTAGAAAAATGTTCTATCTACTTTTGAAAAACTTCAAATTTAAAGAAACTTTATCATAATGTGCGGTAAATAAAGATTCGAAATATATATATATATATATATATATATATATATATATATATATATATATATATATATATATATATATATATATATATATATATATATATATATATATATATATATATATATATATATAATCTTAGCATGTAGAAGCAAACGATTGTATTCAAAACTTCAAACTCGATTTTCTCGAAATTAAAAATTTGGCAGTAAAACACTATGGTTCTCATGCGACGATTTGTGGTGGATACGTCTCCCGACTCCGAAACTAATCTATAAAGGAAGAGCCATCTGACTTTTAGGGGGAGGGCAGAAAGAGTTTTGCAATTTCCCCGCCTATTTTCAGATCAATGTTTGCTCAATATTATGAGTCGGGTTATTCCTTTTGCTTCTTATCCATAAAATTTAGCGTACGTGGAGAGAGTAGAGGATAGTACGAGCCTCCCCCCCCCCCCCTCCCCATAAATCAGAGTCAAATTTTTGCCCCCTAAGGCACACATTCACACACCCTGCTTTTACCCTTGTAAATAGATTATTTCCATATATTGACTCGATCGTATGATTTGTCTATTCAAAACTAAAACCATCTGATTTCAGCTCTTATTTTCTGGTTTCTCACCCAGATACAATTTTATGACTATCATATTTACCATTTATTCCAATTAACACAAAAGCAAAATTTTGCTATCGATGAAAAAATATTTTGCAGAATTTTATAGACGTACCTTATTCTCGTTTGTATTCAAGTTATTCATAAACTGCGTCATCAGCATACGGGAAAAATTCGCAGATTGCATGTATAACATAATATAAGGACCGAAACATGATGTACACTCATCTAGTAAACTATTGGCTTGATTCATGTATTGCATTGATAGGAACCCTATATTTGGTAATTTCTATAAAGTATCTGAATTTGAAATCAAGTAATTACTTCGTTTGCTTAGTCTATTAATACTCCATGTTGACAATTTTGAGTGCTGCTAGGAAATTGATCATGATTTAAACATAAATCTTTATATTCATCGTCTTCTTCATCTTCTTCTCCTTCTCAATCTGAACTTCAGATCTTCAAGGAGTAATACATACCTTATATCTCATATATATAGGTTCTCATTGTCGGCTAAAATCCTAATGTACACAACGACTAAACTTACATGTAGCAATAATATTTATGTAAAACGAGTTTTAGCTTATATGTGTCTTTTTGGGTCCTTTTTGGTGTTCCTTATGTTTTTTGGGGCAATCTCTCATACAATCTCCAAAGCAGAGTTGTCGTTCCTTTACCCAACGTCTCAGGTTTTACTAGATTCTTGTAAAATCAGAGTTCTGCTTCTAGACGATATGACTTGGTCTTCAGTGGCTTTATTAGTTAAATTTAAAGCATTTACCATGTTACATTGAGTTTTAATCGGGCTTCTAGAAGAAATAAACCCCGAATTTATACCGCACTATATTTTCTCAGCGTACACATCAGCGAACTTATGTAATACAGTTTGTCAATAACACTATCATTTGCACCTCGTTGTCTAATTTTTGCCCAGATAACTTGAATACGATGACATTTTTCCCAAAACACGCAAAACAGTCTATATTTTCAGCCTTATTACCAGGGACTACTTTCAGTAGTTGGCAGAGATTAAATGGAGTTACTGAAGGCACGTAATGCTACTGTTCGATTTCCCCCTCTGTTATGGGCTTGAAGCTGTTGTTTCAAGATTCTTGTAAAACTGGAAAAAAAATAGCTTTTAAACATCAATTAGCATTTTCATAGAAAGGGTTTTATAATTATATTTTGTACACCATGCAAATCACTCATATCATTAAATGGGATTTTCCCGTGTTATACAAGAATCTTGTAAAACAGCTTCCAGCCGATAACAGAACAGGAAAGCAGCTAGTAGCGTAGCACCCTCTGTATGACAGATTGTTTTTTGGGAGTTCTTTTTGGGGATTTGGGCGTATTTGAAGCGCTTTTGGGTAATTACGCGCGCCGGCGGATATGAAAAAGTGAAAATAGACATCAACCGCATATAACATTTTAAAAAAAATATCATTGTTCAGAATTTTCTCTTACTTCTTATCTATATCTCCATGTAAATGAAATTTCTTGAATCTAAAATCAATAATTATCGAGATATTAAATCTGTATCTTTATTTCTATCTTTTAGATTATTTAAATTTTAAACTTATTTTCATTTTCAATCTTTTTAATTGTTATAAGCGAATTTCGGAATGAAAGAAGAAAACAGTTTTCGAAAGGCGAGTAAACTTTGAAGCACTTTTAGAATCGCATGAAGGGATTTTGACAGAATTATGATTATCTGTGTTGCTTATGAATTATTTCATAGTGATGCTAATAAGTATATTTCTTTGGAACCGGCCTTAGCTCGAATTTCCTAGCATTAGATTTGGGAGACTCGGATTTCTCTGTTTCTAGTTCTACGACTAAGTTATTAATCTGTTCAGAGAGATGCCATCTCTTAAAAATACCAGTATCATTCACACTTTCTTTTCTTCAGTTTTATTTCTTTGAAAATTCTACCCATTAGCCTTATGATATAGACTACTTAAGTACTGTCAAGCCACACTAATCCTGCTAATGTGAAGCATTTCCAGTGTCTTCTTCTTCTTCCAGTACTGTGTGGAGCCCTATCACACATGGTTGAAAAGGTAAAATCATGTGGTGGAAGCTCTTTACATTCATTATTTTGCTAAAAACATTCAGTCGCTTGCGTAAGTGAACTGTACACTCCCAGATTCGGATCTTACAAGTCTTGAGAGTATCAGTGTCAGCGGGAGAGAGTTATAAAGAATCATTGTTGCAGGAGAGCAGATGTCTGGTAGCTCTTCACATGACAGTAAGGTTGAAGAAATAACATTGGGAATGTCCATGTGTTTGGCACCAGTTGGATATAATTATAAAGGTGTTGATGGTATGAAGTATAACGCCAGTGAAAATGAAATGTCGCTGGACCAACAGACAAGTCCGGAAAAATAACCTTAGATTTCCTTACCGATTGTCCGGTGAAGATGAACTAAAATTAAGAAAGAAACAAAAAGTTTAAAGGCCCTTTAATTTATATGGGGAAAAGATGTTGACAATGATATTGATTATTGTGTTAATTTTTTTTAAAAAAAAACTGGAAAGATGTGTTTTTACTTGCCAGAGATTAGCAATAAACCAATGAAAATTAAAGTGAGCAGTTGTTGCATGATTTTTGTGACCATCATTCTAAAAATGTACATTTTATTTTCGGTCTTGTAAAAGTTTCTTCAGTCTGGTGAATTGTCCTAGTTTATCAGACCGAATATCTTGTAAAATGTTTTACAACTTCATATTCACTGTAGCGCTCAACTTTTGAGTACACTTCATATTGGAAGAAGAACAAAAAGATGGTACACTACAAAGAAAAGTTATTGTCCAGTTCTCATATCATCTCCGCAATGTTATTTTTAAAGTCTTAACTACCAATGGCTGCGATCTTTGCTCTTTAACTGACCTATCGTTAACATGAAATCACTGCAATAATCGCAGTGAATCACCGCTGCATTGCGGCAATCAGCTGTGACCCAACTATCTACGAATATGGCAATTGTAGATAAATATTTTACTTTAAACGTCTTACACTAATTATTGCCTTGGGTGATATTACTTATCAGCTTTATGCAATCTTGCGTAAAAATCAAAAATCAAATAGTTGAGCATTATAAAATAACAAAAAGCAAACAGAAAATAAAAAGTTTGACGATTTTGTTCGACAAGGGTTTTAGTGCACTTTAATGACAATCTGATGAAAAGGATTTCTATCTATTCTGCATATACATGTTATATGTAGTAAATACAGAATAAATAGATATACATTTAATCAGAATGCTTCTTGCAAGAATTTGTGAAATTTTCATATGTAATGGTAGGTGCCCTACATGTATGTACTGGTTATGCAAACAATCAGTTAAAAAAAATCTCATAAATTTACAAAATTTGAAATAACAAATTAGCCAAGAACTTATCTTAGCTGGGAACTCATACTCGACCAGGTTTAAGTCTTACCAAGTTTTATTGTACATCTCCATGGTGACTTTTGCCCTACAGCTAAGTCAGATGTCTTTCCTTTTCCTTTCTTATTTTATGATACAAATAATGTTATAAATAAATGGTTAATCAGCTTTTCAAAAAATTTGGATGATAATTGGTTTGAAGTTATAGACAAACTTCTTTCATTAAATTTCAAAGCGACTCCAATTTCTACATTTGATTTTTCTACACTTTATACATCTCTGCCTCATGATTTGATTAAAAGCAAGTTGCTGTCTCTTATACAATGGTGTTTTCACAGAGAATCTAAAACTTACATATGTACTTCCAATAACTCTGGATTCTTTTCCAACAAACAATATACTTCATATAAATACTGGACTTGCAGGGAATTATGTAAAGCACTAGATTTTCTCATGAATAATATTTTTGTGCAATTTGATGGCAAGATATATCAACAAATAGTTGGGATTGCTATGGGTCCTAACTGCGCACCTCTGATAGCAGATTTATTTCTTTATTTTTATGAGAGGGATTTTATGGTTCTATTCAAAAATCAAAACGCTTCAACCTCATTGACAAATTTAATAATACTTGCAGATATCTGGATGACATTTTGGTTATCGACAACCCTGAATTCGAACAATTTATATCAGAAATATATCCACCAGAGCTCAAATTGAATAAAGCTGATACTTGAGATAAATCTACACCTTTCTTAGATTTGAACATCAAAATTATCAACCACCTAATATATACTAATATTTATGATAAAGGTGAGGATTTTGGATTTCCTATCGTAAATTTTCCTTACTTGGATGGCGATTTCCCTCGACTCCCATCATATGGTATCTATATATCTCAACTAGTTCGATTTGTCAGAGGCTGCACTGATGTTTTGGACTTTCATAAACAAAATTTACAAATTACTACTGAACTTTTAACTCAGGGTTACAGATATCACAAGCTTAGAAAAACATTCGGCAAATTCTTTAGATCTTATTCAGAACTTTAAATTTGGAAATATATCTTTTCAACACTATGTATCCAATGGAATTTCCCATCCTAATTTTTATGGTGATCTCTTATATAAACTAAGGAAAGTAAAAGGCTCAGATAACGTTATTTTACCATTTAATAAAATAGTCAAACGTCTTCTAAATAGACAATATGACATTGAGATCATCAAAAAGACTGTAGGTCTTGTATTTGGCCCCTCTACAGCCTTATGCAGACTTTTACTTGAACGTTGCACGCTGACTAAAAGGGCGGTGGGGACTATATGACGGGCCTTGTCCAAACCTCTTTCAGAGTAGACATGGTCCTGAACCTCGTCCCCTCTAACTGTTAGTTGGGACTCCTACAGATCTAGGGTCTTAGCTCGCTTTCAGACTGGCAGAGCACGGTTTATTATGTTGATGTCGCATATATTTTTAAATCATTATGTGTTTTACAATATCTTACCTGTTTATATTTTTATGATCTCTCAGTATGCGATACCAGTTGACCCTTGTTCTTTACATGGAGGATTATTTATAAATTTTTAAATATACTTCCTTTGATTGTTCTGTAGTTACAGTGAGTGGGAAGGTGGGCCCGTAAACCGGTTAACCACACCATTTGTTTGGCTTTTGTCAAATTAAATGATCGTCCTAAGTCAGTATCGTAATTGCACTACAATCAAATATTTTGTTTTATGTGCTAGTATATTATTGATATTCATGTATTACATGTATATAGCTCCATGGTGATTGATGACTTCTGCCACATAACTGAGCCAGTAACTCCTCTTTTTTCTTTGTGAACATGATGTACATATATCATGATGTATTAATGCAACTACATGCCATTGATGGGCTGAATGGATTTAGCTAGGGTACCTTAACTGGTAAAGATAGACCGATTGCTGGACAATTTCTCCTAGAGAGAACTTGTATAAAGATAACTTTTCAATCCGTGTATAACTGCTTTAAATGATTATTATTTTCTTGCCCCCTCCACTCTCAGATCCTCACACCTCTTTTGCCTCACAAACTTGTGAATTCACCATTAAGTCATGTGTTTACTTTGAAAAGTTTTACACTTGTAAGTCTTCAAAGTTAAAGAACAGTGCTTGAAATAACAAGAATTAGTATGAATTACATGTGTCAGTGTTACAATGTTGTACTGATGATTTTTATGTAACGTGAAATACATTGTAATGAAAATGACATCCTGGTCATCTCAGTTTAATAATGAATGTTTTTTGTTATTTTTTTGTTTAATGATCATTAAAGAAATAGTGATAAATGTTTACATGTTTACATAAATTGTTTCCTTACAAATTAATGGATATCACAGACTTAACGAAAAATCTTTAGTTTTATGCCATAAACTACATTGTTCTAGTAAAATTTATATACAGGCTAGTGGTTAAACAATCTGATTAAAACCATATCTTTATTCCGCTTCTCTATTTGTCCTATTGTGGATAAAGATCTTGTGAAACCCCATAAGGAGTCATGTTCTGGTGAGCTCTGATTTTCAGCCAGTCAGTGGATCGGCTACAAATTCCTAGGAAGATTATATTTTACACAGTTGTTGTCCATGACCTAAGGGTGTGTCATGACCTTGAACAAGGTTAAATCTACAAGGTCAAGTCTGAGTGCATACATACCAGAATTCATATTTTCATTGATTATACCTCAAAGTGTACAAGTGGGACATCCATTACACTTATATACCAGTGATGTATTTTTGGATCTTGAAGTAACGCATGTTTCAACTTTGTTGCCACAGGAGGTATTTGTCCCGTTAGGACAGCTCTGGTTCAATATTTGATATCGCATATGACAACTTGCACGATTCTTCAATGCATACATGTAGGGGATGTACAAACTAACATACGGCCATACTTTTGTTTAAGCGTCCTGTATAACACTATGTCAAGCAATATTCAACTTTCAAGTCTTTTCAAGTCTCAAGAGAGAATCCATTTCAGTATTTGCAGTATTTTATCAATCAAGGTGAAAGTGATGGCTGACTTGGCTTGATGTTTGAAACGTCAGATGTTAAGTTCAGAAAGGGAAGGTTCTGGGTTCAAATTCTAGGAGAGTTCTGTGGTTATCTTTTCTCTTCGATGAATCAGTAGAAACCACGGACTTACGTAATAGTACATTGTAGATGCTTGTATGTACCAGAACCTTCAGTCCTGCAGGTTGGAGGTTTGTCTATCACATAGGTAAAAAGTTTATAATGATTAAGCAGACGCTTCTCCTGTATACTATGAAGATGGTTGATTGGTGATTTATGTTGCTTTCAACAATTTTTCAGTTACATCACGACATGGAAGCAGGAGGTAACCAACCTCTTAAAGTTAAACATAGTGGCACAACCCGGGAATCGAAACCCTGTTCGTCGGCGCCACAAGCCAAGGGCTTTAGTAACCACTACACCAACCCTGCCCCTACATTATGAGGTGAAAATTCCTCATTTGACACTGAACAATTATACATTACATCTTATTGTTGCATTTTATAGGAGGAAGAATGATTACTTTGTCAAAGAAACTAAAACAAGGTTCATCCAAGAAAGATACAGATGAGAATAAAAGAATATCTGTCAGAGACAAACTCCTTGTGAAAGGTACTGATATAGTAGATACATTATTATAGAACAATTATTTTTTACTTTATTGTGACCTCAAAGGTACTCGTATAGTATAGATATCTAAACTCTTTGTTTGAAGGTACTAGTATACACGTACTATAGCTATATTATTATAGAACAATTATTTTTTCCTTTATTGTGACCTCATGGAAATAGAATCAGACAGAAATGTTCTGAAGTATTTAGGTACCTCTGATTTGTGATAGACCAATTATGAAGTGAATACCTCCTCCACTTTAAGATTTCATCTGATAACTTATATCCATCAAGTATTGGTTTACACATTTTATGTTTACATCCCTGAAAATAGTGTGTAAACCAACACTGAACTTTGTAATGTGAAGTTTTGCTTGATTGTATATTGTCTATTGAACAAATTACCAACATATCAACAGTACCAACATTAAATTATAAATAATGTGAGATTAAAGGCCCATTATGAAACATCTATATTTTTATGTGCCAATCTTTTACTCTGTATGTAATGGTATGGGATGTCTGTCCAACCATCAGTCCATGTCAAAACTAAATATTCTAAAAATCACAGATACATGTAAATGGTTTTAAACTTGGTCTTGACCCGTGGTCATAATTTTGAGGTCAAAGGTCACAGTTTTCCAAAGTACTGGATAAGAGGATGTAATATTTTAGATGAAAGGTCACATTGTGAATTCTATGATTTTAAAAATGGTTGTCATGATGACAGTTTTGCATTTTTACTGTAAATCCTATTGATATGAGACCTCTATTGGAGTGTAGGGTATTTCTAGTGACCTTCAGAAGAGCCGCCATTAAAACTGTCTTAGATTTTTGGTTATTGCTTCTCCTGCTGAATGATAAATCCTATGGCTGTAAAGCTTGTGGCTGTAAAACTGACTTATAGATACATACCTACCATTTCATGTTAAGAGAAATTGTTAGGACCTGTAGGAAACTCTCTTCACCTGGTCATCATTATCTATGTCTTTACCTGTTCTTAGACAACTTCTGTCTGATAAACCAAGTTGTTTGTCTAGCACTCCTATAATGATATCACAATGCGGAGAGAGATGTCACTTTCATAAACAGACTTACCTGTCATGTCTTCATATCGTTGACCACTTTTAAAGGGACAGGAATATCCAATCCTTTTGTCAAAGGTTTGCTGTCCTTATTGAGGTTTGCTAAGTGATAGACTGCAAATCTACTTGACTGAGATTTCCCTGTTCCTGTACAAAGTGGTGATAGATTTAATTACAATTCTAGCTTTTAGAGACAGGTATAATAGTAAATATTTGTTGTAATTTTTGTTTTTACAGAAGTACAGGAAATGGAAGAAAATTTACCCAAAAGCTGTTCAGTGAATTTTGAAAATCCAGATAGACTTAACACATTTTCTTTACAAATTACTCCAGAGGAGGGTTTGTGGAAAGGCGGGAAATTCAAATTTACCATAGAAGTTCCTGAAGAATATAATATAGTGGTGAAATATTTGTGCTATTTTGTTTCATTGCAATGTATACCTTTCCTTAACAACAGCAAATATACATTAAGAAATTTCATTAAATCTACCCATCGTGAAAAACTTGTTAATCCCCGCCCCCTCTCTACACCCCTGTTGACAATAACTTTAACCTTGGTTATTACTTACTTTCACATGTTTCATTATATAGATTCAATATCACAATGGTTTACATTTAGCATTTTTATTCAGTGGCATTAACCTTGACATTTGACCTTTATTATACCCCCTGCAAACAAAGCTTTGGGGGGTATATAGGAATCACCCTGTCTGTCTGTCCCTCTGCCTGTCCGTCTATCCACTAAACCTTGGCTGGGCCATAACTTCTCACCCTGTGCATAGATTTCAATAATATTTCACAGAATTGTAGCTTTGGATCCACGGGTTTGTCATGAAATTGAACCAAAGTTATAGGTCAAAGGTCAAGGTCAGGATAGACACATTAAGTAAAACATTGTCTAGGCCATAACTTCTTCCTCTGTGCATGGATTTCAATAATATTTCACAGAATGTTTGCTTGAACCAAAGTCATAGGTCAAAGGTCAAGGTCCAAATAGACACAATAAGTAAAACTTTGTCCTGGCCATAACTTCTCACCCTGTGCACAGTTTTCAATAATATTTCACAGAATTGTTGCTTTGGATCCAAGGGTGAGTCATGACCTCAAACCAAGGTCATAGGTCAAGGGTCAAGGTCACCATAGACACAATGTGTAATACCTTGTTATATCTGCTCTAGGGATGCCTCATTGGTTGTCATAATGGGATGAATTATGGCATGTCTCCACTTTGTTGCTGTGGGGGTATTTGTCCTGTTAGGACAGCTCTAGTTTTATTTTGTTACAATTTTAAACTTTAATTTTGTAATGAGAATCCCTAAATGTAGGACTCTTTTCAATTTTATTTTATTTCGTTAAGTCATGGAATCATATCCGATAATTGCAACAATTTAAAAGTCACTCCATTCTGGTGAGCTTTGTTGACCTTTGACAGTTCTTGCATAATAATAAATGTGCAGTATGAATAAAAAAAGCGTTCACTTGGCCGTCAGGCATGTTTAGGCAGTGTCAAAATCTAAGTTCTAGTTCAAAATCAAGTTCAGAAGTCAGCAATGACACAAGTATGTGTGCCCAGCAGTCCTGATATGTAAGCATAATGTTGTGAGAGAACTGCACTCAGCTGTAGATCACATGTGTGACATAACTGACCTTGCATTACAGGCAAGGATTGTCTGATATCACATGACTTGGTGTGTGACATAAGAGGAATTGATATTCATTTTGAGATTACATTCAAAATACACTAAAAATTTTCCTTACAATTGTATAGTTTTAATTTCTATATTAAAATTCTTATTTGCTTTAATGCAATAGAACATAAATTTCATTTTGTTTATTGTATTATTATAATTTTTGGGGTTTTTTTTGTGTGTGTGACAGTGGTGTTCTATCTTCCGGATGAGACAGTAAAAACTGTGGTCCCATGTCACGGTAGGCGTTGCACATAAAAGATCCTTCACTGCTTAGGGTGGGTCCATTACAGATGAAATAATCGTGGAGTGACATTAAACAACAATCAGTCAATCAGTCAATTTTGTGTGTGTGTGAATGAATCATTTAGACCCACATTAACATGATTAGAATTTATTTCATCTGCAGTCTTGGATAAACTAATAAGAAAATTTCTACTCAGTTGTTAGACAGCACATAATACAAAGAAATAGTTCTTACTTTCTTACATATTCTTGTTTCTTATTCTGGACCTATTTGTAGCCACCGAATGTGACATGTAATACCCGGCTGTGGCATCCAAATATCAACGAGGATGGAGAAGTCTGTCTCAGTCTGCTTCGGCAAAGCTCTTACGATAGTTTAGGTAAGTTTACATCGCTATAAAATCTTCTTTCTCCCAGCTGATTTCAGACAGGTTTGTTCTGAGTTTAAACTCTTCTATGCACGCTGGCTTTCTGACACAACGGATATATTATGAATGTAAAAACTTTTTTAAAGACATTGGATTTCAAATAACGATCCACTTTGGTTGTACTCTCAAAGTTAGAATTACCAATATATCTTATAAACCCTGGCCCACCTTCCCACTTTTCCCTTTTTGCATCTTCACTGAATCCATATTGAACATTCTCGAACAAAAACAGAATGAAATAAACAAGGCACTGCATCTTGAACTATGGTCTTTCTGTTTATTGTAATGGATACTTTAGTTTGTGTCAGTGTCATGAATTTTTATGGTTTTCTATATATTGACTTCTTAAATATAAGTAAAAATAATGTGACTGTCTGTGTTTTTCTGTCTCTAGCTGTAACCATGGCTATAACGTTTGAACAATAAGAGATGAAAATCATAATGGGCTTGCATACTCTACCTTTCAGACTTCACTTATATAAGTGCTCTCGTGACCTTCAGAGTGAAACATTTTCCCCTTGTGACATCTTGCTATATACATTCTTTTACATTCCATGTTTGCTGTATGACCATTGTCCATTGTGATATATATAGCGTTTCATTTACAGGATGGGCTCCGACGAGGAAACTGAAGGATGTTATATGGGGACTGAATTCTTTATTTACAGTAAGTGTCACCATGGCAATATGAATAGTACACATAGAATATTCCAGGATTTCCTATTTACCTTTCCATAATTTTTTCAGGAAATAATAATTCGCATGAATAAAATGTGATTCATTTATTTCGATTCATACAATTTGAAGGAATTAATCAATATCCTCGGTATATTTTCAGGATTTATTGAATTTTGATGATCCACTCAATGTAGAAGCTGCAGATCATTACCAAAGAAATAAGGTATCTCATTATATGTAATTATTACACTGACCCTTGACCTGGGGTATAGTAAGGTGGTTCATAGTGCATATAGTTGTTTAATGTGTGACTTGCGGCACAGGCGGTCTGGGTTTGATTCCACTCTATGTATCAGGCTGTTAACCTACTGCTTTCGTGACACAATAATTGAAACTTCATTGCAGTGGACATTAAGTCCTTACAAACAAAACCAATCTCTGATGTGATTTTCTGACACAAACATTTTCAGAAAAGTTATTACTATCTGGATTGCCATGTGGTCTAAAAATTGCAATCATTTTCATATTTCTAATCTTTTTTTTTATAAAAATATCTATTTATGTCTGTTAGATTAATTTAGTCATAAGCATAATACCAACTTGTTAGAAATAATAATATGATAAAAGTACTGAGGCAAATATACAAATTTGATAGGGAAACAGACATGATTAGTATGTCTGCATGATGAAGAATGTTAACTCTTATTAAGGAGCAATTCTCAGAATGCTTCATCTCTTAGAAATGTCTCCGGATTTCTTTTATACTTGGTGATGGAATGTCTGTTTTAATAATAGATAAATAACAAGTGTCAGTGTCTACGTATTCAGAATTATTCCAGCTATTGTGATTTTTATGGCACACAGATTTAGCCGTCATGGCAGTAGGTTTTATTATTGGTTTATGTTTTGCTGAGATTATTTCACTGCCATATACATGTACTCGATGCTTTACACAGAAATTCTGCAAATAAAGTGAAGGATTTGTTATGTGCCAATGCGGTCAGTGCCGTGAAAGTTTGGGTTTACTATCTCTTCTGTAAAACAGAACACTGATGATCCATCAGACTGAGTTTGATTTGAATCCCCGACCTTTTGTCTCCAAGCCAAGCACTTCATAAACATTAATTTGTCATCCCATATAAAGTTAAACTTTGATGACTCAAAATGTAACAGACCTTTGAAATCACTCTCAATTCTAGAAAGTTTGAGTTTCTTAGTTTTCAAAATGAAGCCTGCGTGGCCAAGTGGTATCGTGCTGGCCTACTGATTGGGAGGCTGGGATTCGTGTCCCGCTCTGCTCATGTCGGTGTTCTGTCTTTCGGATGAGACAGTAAAAACCGAGGCCCCGTGTCATAGTATGCATGGTACGTTAAAGATCCCTCACTGCTTGGGTGGGTCTGTTGCAAAGGTTAAAATTTGTATGCCCCGCATTAGGCAGATGCATGAAATTTTTGTGGTGTGACGTTAAACAAAAATCAATCAATTAATCAATCAATAGTTTTCAAAATTGCTATATTGCCAATAAAATGAATAGACATGTTGTCGAGACCTCAGAGCTATTTTGAGTTTCCAAGGCTTTTCAAGTTTTTGACGATCAAGTTGTGAAAAATTTACAGTATCATTTGAATTTTTCTTAAATAACTTTGATATAAAAGTCATTTGTGTAACCTACATTAAAAAGTGGATATTAACTCTTTGTACTGATTCATGATTGAATATTTCTGTCGTTTCTTTTTGTAGGAATCCTTCAAGGCTAAAGTGAAGGACTATATACAAATGTATACCGCTAGGTGATAGATCATGTTTACTGTTGATTAAAACTGATTGTGATTCCTGTTTAACAGACAGTGCGAACCTCATCACATGTGTTTATTCATGTTACACACATGTATACACACACACTCTCTACACGTATACTGCAATATGAAAATGTGTGCCGTCTTGGGAACCTAGTGGTGCTTTCTGTTTGCTAATCTCTCCGATCTAAAATAATGATATCAATTTTATGTTAATGCATGGGCAAGATTTTTATCAACACATAATGCCACAGACTATGTCTTTGATACAAAATTGTTATGTAGATGTATCGCATACTCGCATGATAATTGTAAAACATTTTTTCAAATTAAGATAAAGAATAAAAGAGTAAGAAGTACATGGAGACATATAGATCATGATATTAGAATTACCCACAATGCAGTTTCTCGTTATATATGATGCCAGTGTTCTCACAATGGCTCAATGCCTCATGAGCCTATAACATAAACAATTGATTCACTTAAAACCCAGACTGGATGCGCAAATCGGAAGCTCCACATTGTGGGATCTTCAGATGTATATCATAACTATGTCTACCAGATACTTTCACTGTGACCTCACTATTACATCACTGTGTGATGGGTCATTTTATTCAAGACCTCATGATGAAAAAAAATGTTTGAACAGGTGTGCTGTCAGACATTTGGTGATCAGTCAGTTACTATTCTGTAGTACATATAGAAGATATTGTTTGGTTTATTAAGATACCTGTATGTGTATTGATTATAATACATTATTGTTTGATTTGTAAAGCATGACTCATTTCAGATTTAATAACAAAATGTCCGTATAAAGTAGAGATGTCGGATTGAAAATGCTTAATAGGAGGATGTCACGTCTTCCTGTCTTAGTATGATGGAATCAGTATCACATGAAACAGAATATTACAACAAATTGACCTTTCATTGGTAAAGTATTAGATGGTTTGAACTTTAGATAATTCGCACCCTTTCATTTCTTCCCCTGGAGAGGGAGGGAGGGACACAAGCTCTAGTGGAACAGGTGTCAGAATATTTATCATACTATATTCATTACACCAAGCGAGCATCCAGTTTCATTATATGAAAGTGACATTAATAATCCTGAAATTGCTGTAAACTTTCTGATCCTACTTTGATTTCAATCTATGTACAAAGAAATGCTATAGTTAAGATTCATTTTTTTCTCCTGTATTTCATATTGACTGGATTGTCTATAGAGGTGGCTTTATTCATTGTTTCAATTTTGTATGATACATTACTATCACCTATGTAGAAGGCATTTAACCCTGCAAGAAATATACATGAGAAGTGTTTTCCCTATACTTAAAGGAGAGAATTTTACAAATATCATCTGGGGCAATCTTAACAAAGATAAATTACTTTATAAAAATGTTGTTATTGTTATTATGAAGTAATAAATGAAATAAGCTTTATGAGTGAAGTATGAAAATTACTGTATCCCTCTCTTTTAGTTGAGATATTTGATAGAGGAGGATGAAATAATAAATGTAATGGGTGATGTTCACCCAGAATTAAGGTCATGTGACTGTTAATGTAATAAAATGTGATATGAGAAAATGGTAGTAGTTTATGAGGGTAGACTTTAAGGTATTGAAGACATGTGAAATAAATGTTCATGCAATTATATACATGTAATGTCTGTTTATTTATTTATTTATTTATTTATTCATTTATCTATTGCAAACAGAAAGAATGATGTAGAAGTATTCAATGACCAGGGGGCCGTTTCACAAAGAATCATACGTACGATATTTTACGTACGTATAAAAAAATTCCTTAAGTCTTAAGGAATTTTTTTGTATGTACGTAAAATATCTAAAGGAATTTTTTTATACGTACGTAAAATATCGTACGTATGATTCTTTGTGAAACGGCCTACAGATCTCTAACCCACTACTACTTCTTTTAAACAAAAAGTCAATTGATTATACCGTAAGGTGAATTACACCCCTCAGTGTTTTACAGAGTCTGTCCCCACTATTCATGTAATCTAATTGATTGTCATAGAGAAGAGTAGTCGTGATTGCTTTTTATGCTCCTTGAGAACTTTCAGGGGAGCATATAGTCGCTGTCGTGTCCGTGTGTCTGTCCTTCCATCCGTCCATCCGAGCTTATACTTCCTACGCCTTTCAACAGAATTTGATCATATTTCACTAAAATATTATTTAGGTTAAGGGCTTTGGGTCTCCCAAGGTCAATTCTGAAAGGTCAAGGTCACTTATTAACTATGACTTAAAATATCTTGAAGTATGTATATCTTCTACACCTTTAATCAGAATTTGATCTTTCTTCACCAAAATATTATTTAGATAAGGGCATTTGGACGAAAGTTACTCAAGGTCATTTCTGAAAGGTCAAGGTCACTTATTAACTATGACTTAAAATATCATAAAGTACTTAAAGCATTTACACCTTTCATCATAATTTGATCATACTTCACCTAAATGTTCTATAGGGTAGGGACTTTGGACAAAGGTCACTTAAGGTCATTTCTGAAAAGTCAAGGTCACTAATTAACTTTAAATACCATGAAATACGTATATCTCCTACACCTTTCATCATGATTTGATTATACTTCACCAAAATATTATTTAGGGTAAGGGGTTTTGAAAAAAGGTCGTTCAAGGTCTTTCTGAAAGGTCAAGGTCACTTATTAACTATGACTTAAAGTAAAATGAAGTACTTTTATCTTCTATACCTTTCATCAGAATTTGATCATACTTCTCCAAAATGTTCCCGAGGGTAGGGACTTTTGGACAAAGGTCAGTCATGGTCATTTCTGAAAGGTCAAGGTCACTTACTAGCTATGACTTAAGATACCATGAAGTACTTATATCTCTTACACCTTTTATCATAATTTGATCATACTTCACCAAAAATGTTATTTAGGCTAAGATTTTTTGGACAAAGGTCACTCAAAGTCAAGCTCACAAAAAATTTTTATTTCATAACTAATCGAGGTAAAACTTACTCATTTTAGTTTAAGATACTGTGATCACTTGTTGTTCTACAGTTGACTCAATTGGATATCCATATGATACATTTATATCCTTCATTATTGCTGTGCCTCTTGGAGCATCCATCAGTTTTACTAATTTTTTTGTATATGAATATGAAGCGAGTTGTAACATATTAAGAAAGCAGCTAAAACTACAGGACACCCTACTTAATAAATTACAACAATAACTTCTTAAAGAATACATAAATACAGATATTGATTTATTTTACCATATGTACATTTCAATAAACTTTGTCTCCTCAGTGATGCTCAAGGCCAAATCTCTAGAAGTCCAAAATATTTATAACCTGCAACAAACCATTTATGACAGTCTCGTTGTCATGGTGAAAGTTGCGTAAAATATCTCAATAATGCATCGTATAATTGGAGAACATAGAACCCGGATTCAGTTAAAACTTTAGGACTAGTCACTACCATATATTTCATACAATAGGATAGTTGTTATATGTATGTATGTATAGATGGTTGTATGAGTGCATGTATTTCTGTGTGCATATATTTCTGTGTGTATGTAGTTTTGTATTTATGGATGGATTGGGGGGGGGGGGGGGGGGGGGGGCGGACGTACGGACGGATATGTATGTATGTATGTATTTATATATGAATGTATGTATGACTATGTATGTATTTATATATGTATGTATGTGTGTGTGTATGACCATGCATGTATGTATGTATGATGCTCCGGGGGACAGTATGTCTTACTAGAGCTTACGGTTCTTATCCTTCTCTATTCGGTCTTTTCTTTATACCGAGTTACTTCCCATTTGGGACGGTATTTGACGTAAAACAATTATGACGTCATCAAATTCTATGGAAACTGATCTAAAACTCAGTGAAATGATAATCACATATTTCGGAGAGGAAAATCCTTATTTTTTCCTGGAAAAGATTTTGTTATCTCACCCTATGGGCGTGGCTTAAACCGGAAGTTGACGAGCTAATTCTTATAGAAAGTCAGTCACACACTTCGGCCTTAGTTAGCTCATTCAGCAAGAATTCCTAGTGTATATTGCTATAACTATGGTCATGTTGCACACACAACTTCCACTAGTAAGCATCCATGCCAAAAACTTCTAGGCAACAATATACCGGACACACAGGCAGTGCATGTCACTGTGCAGAACAACCCTGCTTCATTAAACAACTATAGGGCCCTCAGCAATCATCAACAACACAGTATGTTATCTCTATTATCTAGGTCATCGCAGTTGAATGCAAAAGGTTCTTCAAATGTTCTGACCTCGTCAGCTTCATGTTCCTCGTTGTCAGTCTCGGACAGTATCGATATAAATTTTCCCAAAGCATTAATACTAGAAATCCAATACACAGTATCATCTATAACATCAGTTCACGGAGACAGTTTTAATATCGTCATAAATTATCGCGATCAACACAACTGTAAAAGATCTCAAGATAGCGGTGAAGATCACTGAAGAATGATCACTGTGTAACACGTGTTAACAAGCGGTGTGCATTTACATGTTCAAATAAGTGCGCGTTGTGTACTTTTTGAGCAGAATAGTCTGAAATCTTCGTGTGTATACCATGACCATAATTATAAAAGTATACACTTTGAATTCTTGTTTAATAAGCTAACTATTACGAATATTCCTTGGTGCGATCATTGCAAATATATTTTCATGACGCTTCTAAACTGACGGTCTTTTTGAACAAAAGTTTTATTTTTATTTTAGGCCTATTTTAATTATTTTATTGTATGTCGGTTTGCTGACACTGCTATTGGCCATACCTCAGCATTCGTGTATTTCTCAGTACATTGCATTGCGTTTTATAGGACAATTTCAACCTGTTCTTATTTTACGTTTTAGACATTGCTGTCGTCTATTATATATAAACAATGAAGAAGAACCGAAGGGTTAACATCATCTAGACTGATCGATTTATTATTGTTTTACGTCACTCCACAATTATTTAGCGTATATGGTGACGACATCTGTTTGATGCATTGCATAGAAATTTATATCTTTGCAACGGACCTTCCCGAAGCAGTGAGGGATCTTTTACGTGCCACGCCTACCGGGACCTCGGTTTTTACTTTTACACTCTCAACCGAAAGACAGAAACAGAATGTGCTCAGGGCAGGTATCGAACCCGGGACCTCTTGATCACGAACCAAGCACCTTATCCACTGAACCACACCGGCGTAAACCACATCTCGAATTCCATGGCATAGAAGGACACTATCGTGTACAATGTCATAGTTAGACAATTGCAAATCCCATTGAAATCGAGGTGAGACCAGGGTCCGGCGCCATAAACTTAGAATATACTTAAGTCAAAATTTCAAATTCCTCTTTTCAACAATGAATTATAAGTAACCGGGATTTGGATTTTATTGAGTTTTATTCTATCACTAAATAAAATTAAACCATTCTGAATGACAATTTATTTGAACTTTTGATAAGGGAATAAATTAAAATGAAATAATTGACTTAAGTATATTAGTTAATGGCGCCAGACCCAGGTGCCCGGTAGAAGTAAGTGTTCCCTGCTTGCATTCAACACCCGTCGCAAAAGCTTTTCAACAACTCTTTAAGCTCGGGAAGCAAATACATATATACCTACACATGAGCACATGAAGGAAACAAAACTAAATCAAATTATTCCATTCACGGTATGAAATGCAGCTGAACTGTTATTCCGGTGTCGGAAATGCAAGTGATACATGTATACATGTAATGGCAAAAAGATCAGGATGATGAGTTTGTATGACCAGATCCCAAAATGTCGGATAACATTCTGTAAAGTCACATAACTCAAATGTTCACATTTAACATATGTAACAATTTTAGATGCTTTCCCTTGTCGCTCATTTTATTTACATTACACTGGAAACTATTTTTGTATAATTAATATGCCCTATTTTGCCTTAGGGATGACTTCAGTGACCGTTAGGTAGACGGACAACATATTCTCTCTTCATTAAAATTCCTAAATTCTTTTTAATCTACACGATACACAAAGCTGTATTTAATGGACGGGTATGGGTTTTGGTAACGATCCAAATATTGGGAAAATTGGCGTTATCCAGAAAATAACACTGGACTTGTACCGATACCAAGGTGACTATCGATAAATATGGATTTATAAATGGTCTCTTGATGCTCTGATAGCAGGAGCTGTTAAGTAAATAGATAATCTATAAATTGCAGTGAACAATCTGTGAGAGTTGGATGAAAATTATTGAAATATGTTGTATCGGCTTAATATTTATATTATGTCGTTTTCACTATGCATGGCAGTGTGTCGTTGTATTGCTGGTATTCATTTTGGAAGTTGAAATCTCGAGTCGCTCGCATCATTTGTTTGCGTTGTGTATGCAATAATTACCGAATGGGGGATCGGCAGATCTTCATGGAGATTAAGAAATGGTTACGTGTAAATTTTTTCGATCTGTAGCCAAAATCATGGCTTCCTGAAGAAAAACAATCAGACATCACGTAGGATTTCAGCAGAGCAGAGAGGACGATTTTAGTTTGTGTACCAAGTTCCATTTCATGGAAAATAAAAATCTCAATTTTAAATAAACAGAGGGAGATAACTCCGTCTGGACCGTCAATACAGATAACGGGAACACCTATCTATTGACTTAACACACACGCACAAATATTACAGATTGGGACACGCTATACAGGTATGTAGTTGATTTTTTTATTTCACTGGACAAAGACATAGTTTTATCTCTCTCTAATAACTTAATTATATCAAAAATTGGCCGGACACTATAACCAGTATCTGATTCGTTCATTATGTGTCTCCCTGTACCATCAGGATATTTCTTATAGATTCAAACATTCTTGTTTCTCACTATCGATATTTATTTTACGACCACGTTGTAAATGGTTTCTAAAGAAGCCGCTTTATAAAACCTCGTCTCTACCTGGGTTAAGGAGTACATGTAATTTGTTGTGTACAACACCTTCCTGGTACCTATAAGTTATTTAAACACTAAATAGTCAGTACTCGTGTATCTTTTCGGCTTTCAGTGTGTTGCATGGCTCGGATGTCGACAACCAAGGTAGGATGTTGACAAGAGGCTGTTTTCAGCTATTGTCATATCGCTTTCTCCTTTGTCCGCATATTTACCACAGTTTTAACCTCAGATAGAATGTACAATATGGATCGTGCATGCATGCTTCAGATAAAAATAATAGCTCAAACTTTATCGAAAGTAAAGGCCAAGTAGGAATATATGCTAACGGTTCCGTTAGTGTAGAAATTTCAATAAAGTGATATGCATGTATTTTTAATCTGGAACACTCGTGACTCTGGAATATATACATGTATACACTGCATACACAAAACACACACACACAAACCCTTATACACACACCCCTACACACACTCTCTCACACATATACATACTCACACACACACACCTACACACACACACACCTACACACACACACACACACACACACACACACACACACACACACACACACACACACACACAAATAGGTAGAATGATATGATACTTTATCTAGATGACTCACAATAAATGCTGTCATGAGAAGTTTTATCAATTATCGACTTTTATCTACGGTAGTGCATTCCAAACAAGACGAAAATATGTGTATTACACATCTGTAAAGATAACAAACCAACAAATTTCAATGCTTTCAGTATGTTTGTACCCATGCACTTGCCGAACTGTTGTTGACTTGCATTTTGTTCTCTTACTAGATGCATATAAATATCATCTGAATGATATTCATTCTTCGCCTCCTCATATATGTAAAGTTGTCCACGCATAAACGCTTACGGAAAATTAGTACTGTTCTTGTTGCTCCGTTTCTACGTTTATTTTTTCACTATGTAAAAGTCCCTTCCTATATATATCAAATATTCCCTTAAGAATATTTAAACTGAAAAATAAGTCGGAAAATTTTCGAACAGACAACGTTCTAGAACGATTTGTAGCGACTTGTCATCATTCCCCTTAATACATACTCATTATAACTTTACATACATGACGGCACTAAGTCGGTTTTCCCTGTCTCATCCTAAAGACGGGAAAATGGTAATATTGTCCACGGCGCTACATCAGCTGTGTTCGTAAATTATGAATCATTATTTTGCAAAAGTTCATGGTAATATCCAGGGTTTCTATTGTTGTAAACAACATGTCACAACTCGACTTTGATACCGTGCATACTCGATATGTACTTCCTGCTGTAATCAAATTGTTCAGTCAAGATATCAAAGTGCAACAATGCAATGTCGAATGTAGATTTAAGAGAAAGCACGTCATCGGGCCTCGGATAAATCCGAAAAAGACCAAGCAAAGACTTGAATGGTAAGGTAATCTAACGTCTGGGTTTACCTTGTTACCCTTTATGAAGGTAATTCTTATAGGTAATCAAGAAAGCCATTAGAATGAGAGCTCTGTATTATATATGTACACTATTTCATTTAGTTCACAGTGCCTCGAAAAGATCAAGTTATGGATAGTAATGGATCAGACATCATCGAGTATAACACGATAGTCCAACGGAATGCTGTGGAATTCAAGTACAAAGGTACTCCATTTTGTCACTGATACTATATTACTGTAATCATAGTACATATTCATATGTATTTTTGAATGTGAGTGGGTTTTCTTTACAGAGTGAGTGAAGAAATAAGCCTATAAATCGGTCAAATTCATTGTTAATTGTCAGTCCTAAATAAGCAATGGTATATTTTAATGGTATATTTCTCACACGTCGTGGTTTATGAAATGACGGTCAAAGTTTTCTGTTTATTGATGGAGAGAGAGAACGGCCATTTCACGGTAAATTTATACCAGCCAATCAGTATTTATACCCCTGTCTGATGTACAGGGGTTATGACAATATCACAGAGTTCCACATTAACTAATGAATGTAGTTTTAGATATGTTTTGTCGTTCGTTTGTATGTTTACGCATTTTTGACGGGTATTTTTTCCTGGACAAGTAGGAGAAGCCTACCTTTCTCTGGCAGCCGGTCTCGCCTCTTTGTTCTAGAGTTCATTAATGACAATGGGGTTTCATTGTTGTAAGTGCAGTAGTTATATGTGACCCGTTACCCCCGTAAACTGGCATTGATCATTTCCAGTGTTCAGCAGATTACTAATGGTGGAGGTGGGGTGGGATTTACTGCCCGATCGTGTAAAAAATAGAATTAGCAGTTAAATATTCGTAAATATCTCTGCATCGAGTAAGATGCAGTATCACCGTATTCCCTTTCTGGAAGAGCAACATGTCGTCTTTTCCTGCCTATCGAATTTTTCTTTCACAACTTATACAAAATCCCAGGACATGCACTGAATCCAAATATTTCGTCCTGAGGGCCAAGCTACTTGCCACAAAGCTACTCACTCAATGATACTTTAGGGAACCTCTGGAATTGTCACTGAGAAAATTCAATACAGGGATTTTATGCAGTTTGATGTCCCTCTTTCCAAAATAATAACTGACATTTTAGGGACATGATCATATGAACTTATCATCATTACATTTTTGACAATAACACACTGTACTATATCTATTTGGTGGATGTGACGGATGTTGCAAACAAGCAGGAGACATTCATTCCTTCAAGTGATTCATCTTGATGAGGAACCATATATTTTGTTCGCTTATTTTGGAACGTTTGGTACTTCGCGCTTGTTTATGATATGTATTTTTATGATTGATTGATCTCTATACTTACTGCTGTAGGTTGCTTCAGGCATGTTCGACACCGGAAAGAAGATTACATTGTCCAGATTACGAAACAAACAGGAAGAGTAAATCGCCTTTGCTTCAAGAAGTGTTCGTCTAATACAATTGGTCTGCACAGACATTCAGCGATCATAGAAGTATATAATATAGTGTATACGAGTTTTATTATTTAATATGGAATGTTGCATGACGAGCAAAAGTCAGCAATTTATAATGTTTTCTGATTCTAGTCGATTGGTCGTGTTCGTAAAAGTCGGTATCATAAGAGGGGAACCATGTTTTACTATTTGCGACATCTGTAAAACGAGTCAGTGTAATCTATTATCAAGGTCCTTAGTACCGGCTTCAACTTCCACTGGTGACTAACTTTTCATCAAAATTTGTTCTGCGAAATCTATCATCCCCTATTTTCGATTATCTTATACACAAGCCAAGGACAGTCACAGGGTCTAACAATTTTATCTCATTGGGTTCTAAAATAGTTAAACGTATTAGACATTATGACCTTGAAATAATCACAAAGAGCATTAGTCTTATATTGCAGACCTCTACAGACGTATGCCGAGGTTTCCTCGATAGTTGCACTCTGACTAACAGGGCGAGTGGACTCTATGACAGGCCTTGTGTAATACTTTTCACATGAGATTAGGTCCTAAAGGTCGTCCTCTCTGTCCATGTGTCGGGATTCCTACCGATCAGGGACCTTAGCTCGACTTTAATGGACTAATGTAAAATACGAAAGTAACTGATGTCACATGACTTTGGCACCCACAACAATGTACTACAGTGGGCATTCACCTACCTCTGAAATTCAGAGGTGAGACCAGGTGCCCGGGAGGAGTCAGCATCTCCTGCTTGGCTCGCCACATCTGCCGGAATGCCCTTAGATACAGACGAAATAAATATAATTAAACACTGTATATATACATGAATGTGAACACTGTGTAGAAAGTGTCACTGCCGCATAACATCAGGAAAAAGAGTATAGTAACACTTAAGTTAAACCCTCCGCGTTGGCTCATGTTGCTGTAATTTAAAATTTATTTATATTAATATTTTTTTCTATAATAATATTTGTGTTCATATTTTTATGACATCCTTTCAACATTAGTTGCCTGTTGTTCCTTGTTCTCTATATAAAGGATTATTTCTAAATTTGTAATTGTGTGTTAGCGTAAGATAATTTTCTTTAATATATAAAACCTCATTCTAGGGTTTTTTTATTTCAGAAAAAGGACGTTGGTTGTTATTGCTACAAAAGTATACATGAGATAGGTCGGAAAGTGCAGGAGCGAAAGTGTAACCGGAAATGCAATCTCTACAATGATTCAGCATGTGGAGGAAAAAATAAGATGTTATCTATATATTCCCAGCCGAAGTCAACTGGTAAGCATAAAATTCGGTCTACCAAAATGTCAAATACTGAGTCGATGTCACAGTAACAAGTACATCACTTACTCGATTGTTACCCATTCATACAAGAACGTTAGTGATAGTATATATACATACATACATACATACATACATATATATATATATATATATATATATATATATATATATATATATATATTTAGAGAGAGAGAGAGAGAGAGAGAGAGAGAGAGAGAGAGAGTATACAGTTGATCCTTATTGTGTACTTTAACTTCATTGCAATGCAATATGCAATATGTTTATATGTTTGTGTGCTTATTCTTTAATCATCGCAGACGTCTATATCTGTGGCAAAGTTTTTCATACAACCGAGACGAGATGTTTTCTTTCCTTTTTTGGTACTGTGTCTTTTTGGATCGTGATATCACGATATTTCTAATGCGGACAAGTTCTTCCCATCTAAATCATACATATGCATTGTAAAATTTAATGTCATAAATTGTTTGGCAATCAATATAATACATGTAAGGAATATATTCCATTCATAGTTCTGTTCCTTGATTGTTTTTGTTCTTGTATAGCTTCATGGTGACTTCTGCCACATAAATGAGCCAGTAACTCCTTCTTTTTCTATGATATAAAGGTCATTTAAGTTTACTGTATATTTATTTCGACTTCCACACTTTACAGAAGAAACACGACGCACAGAATTAATATTGTTATATGTGTTTCTTTACTTGTTATAAATTTATTTATTTATTTTTCATTTCTATATTATTATTATAAGAATATGTTCTCATTTTAGATGATATCATCAGTTCAACACCATCAAATGCAATGAATTCAAATGAAAATTCGGTCAGTGTTGGTAAGCACAATATCTGGATTACTGTGGACAATAAATATAGAACATATATATCTTTTAATTTTGTGCACTATATGCGCATTTCGACAACTTATGTCTCTTCAGTGATGCTCGTGGCCAAATGATTGGAATCTCATAATAAATAAATATTTGAAGAGCAGTGTTGAAACCAAAATGACCGAAAAGTGAAACAAAGAATCTATCTAAGGACAGAGCTGTTCATGACTCCCTAGTGTTAGAGTGATTTGTTTAATTTGATGACTGAAAATTTGAAGTATATATTTCACGTCTGTACAAAAGCACTGAAAACCAGACTTATGATGCCCTTGGGGACTATCAGTCCATGCTGCTTGATTTTCAAATGTGTGTTCTTTGATTTGGCAGATGAATCGGTTAACCACACCACATAGTGACCTTTCGATAATGAGTCAAGTACTGGCTATCTGACCTTACTATCAAAATACAGCAACCAAAATCAAGAATGGTGAAATTCCAACCTCCTTCACTCAAACTGAGACCCAGATATGTCTAGTCAGGCTTAGGAGAATTGAACAGCATATCATTATTTTATCACAAGCGTAGTTTTTAAAAAAAAAAAAACTTAGCTTGCAATCGGAATAGCATTATATGTTCAAGATGTTGGTCACAAAGTCAAACGGCTTTATGCAAATAAGAATTACTTGTTTTTGAAACCATCTTTCTGCGCAGATGTGAATTTTCCCGCTAAAATATTTAAAGCCATGCCTCATTTTCCCTTATTAGGAAAGTAGTCGCGTCTTTTTTCCTTTTAAGGAAAGTCTCCCGGGTGTTATCGTTAATATTCGGAAAAAATTTTTTTTTAATTAGTGAGCGAATCTTTTTTAAGAAGTTGTGAACATTTTTTAGATTTAACTATAGAAATCTCAATACTGAAAATGCAATTATGTTCTAATATTGTTTCTTAATACTAAATTATTACCCAACATGCCACGCTAAAGGAGTTTGCACATGCGCTCTCAAAGCATATTTGCTATCTTAATATGCTCAGCCGATTGCAATTATAAATTGCTGAATAGTCTGTATATTTAATGCCAAAATGCACATTGATATCTGTATATTGTTCTGATATTTATCATTTTATCGTTCAAAAAAATTTTTTTTTTCATTTATTTATAGGTTTGATAATTGGTGTGATATTTGCAGTGATAGCAACAATTTCCTTTGTTATATGTGCTGTTCTTTTAACAAGAAGGTAAATGTTATTTTCCGTGTTTTCATATTCAAGTACTGAACGAAATCAACAACAAGAAGAAATAAAGAAAGAAATATGACTCCTTTACATGACTAATTTCGCTATGGACATGTAGATCATAAACGAGTAAGCACATCCAAAAATATTTCTTTATAACACAGTTCTGGTTGTGACTTAGGACAATAATGTTCATGGTGTGGTCATCCGAATAGTGTCCATCGTCTTGCCTCGAATTAATTCTAACTAATGTAAAATACGAAAGTAACTGATGTCACATGGCTATGGCACCAAGAGAAACAGAGATAAGAATGTTGGATCTGGTTGGTTCAAAATTCAAACATTCAGGATACTGCATATACCAAGCAGCACTCCAATGCAATATGATATAGTTGTGAAACTTTTTTGTAACATTTCTATTCGACACTTATACCATGTTCACAGTGTAGAGATCAGTTTCCTGTCTGTATGGTCAGATAATATACAGAGAGTATTGCTAAACAAGCAAGGGAACACCTACTTGTCCCAGACACCTGATCGCAGCAAGACGGAATCTATTTGTGATATTTTTCATAACTCGGAACTGGTAACCCGATTTCTAATCCCTTTGATAACGACATTTAGATATTTTGAATTTGACCATTTTCAGATTGTAAAATTGTATACATTTCCAGGTATATAGCCAGACGAAAAAATAAAGACACACACAATGATGAGTCTCATTATGCAAGCATTGACTACCACGAAGTAAATATGACGGACAGCATCCGCCTTCAGGAGATGCCTAATGACCTTGATGTTATATCCAGGGGATCTCCATTTCCAAGGCGACAAAACACATATCTACGTGAAGTATGTTTCCCTTTTGTCTAATCTATGGTTAGGTTAACATGCAAGTACAGTATTTAAAAGATGGTATTGATATGGCTTAAATATATGAAAAATATATCACTCTGCATCTTATTCTTATTTTCCGATAGATACTTTAAATACTAAAAAGGAATAAGTGAAAAAAAAAATAGCTGTCGAAACAACATAAAATGCTAGTTACAGTCAATGAGAAACTTTATTTAAAAGAGAGTTTAATAATGTGAATTATCTGCTCTTGTTTGATTAAGTAGTCCGGAAGTAGAATAGAATCTGTATAAAAGTAGAATCCGTATAAAAGTAGAGACTGTTAATCATGTTTCTCTACTTATCAGTCCTCTTACTGTGGGGACTATAGTGTTTGTTGTTATCTGTCTACCGTCTGTATGTCTGTCTATCTGCCCAAATGTTTTTAAAGAATAACATTCGTTAAAGATGGGCCAATGTTGATGAAACGTCACGCAGTGATAGATTATATAGTGTGATTGCATGGAATTGTGTTTGCGGTCAAAAGGTCAAATATGTAGGTCACTGATGCTAAAATATTTTTGGTCTACAGATGATTACATGAGTCAGAATTGACTAATATTGTTGAAATCTTACACGGTGATATGAAGAGTGCTTACATGGAATTGTGTTTTTGGTCAAAGGGTAAAAAATATAGGTCAATGTGGCTAAAAATAGTTTTTTGTTGGGGTTTTTTTAGGGGGGGATTCCAGATGATTGCTTCACTTGGGAATTACCAATGTAGTTATACTATTATTTTATGAACACTCCTAGTGTGGGATTGTGTTTGTGGTCAAAAGGTCAACTATCTAGGTCACTTGATAAACATAGGTTTTAGGCTTCATGATGATAACTCCAATTAAACCCTCCTATAATACCGTATCTCTACCAGTATACATACCACAACTAAATTAATAGTGGTTACTAGCTAACTAATATTAATTTCTTATGTGTCATTGCAACCAACTGAGACATTATACTCAAAAACATCGATGAAGGCAGGGGACGAGTGTTACATGCGACACTGACTGTAAGCTTATTTGGTGAGATATGGTCAGTCAAAAGCAGTCACGTGATTTTATACATCACCATCATATACAGAAAGCGGGAGAGTCTTTATCAAGGACAGATAAATGACCTTAATAAATCCTCCTATTACCATATGATCTATTTTTAGAATACTGTGATGGTTGGTTGGAGTATAAAGTGGTTGTTGTCAGTCATATTACTAGTATGCAATGGAATATCAGGAACACAGTCTCTAAAATTTATTTGTGTAATGCAAGAATCGAACCTAGGTCGACTACACCACTAAATAGAGTCTGTCCCCTTTAACAAAAGTGACAGATATCAGTTATTTATTATGTCTGAAACATTGCATTCAATTGATAAAAGTTCCCCTAAGATAGAAAAAAAAATGAAGAATACTATCTTTCAATCGTTCTTTTATCCCTGTGTCAAATAGTGCAAAGATAAGTATTACTATAAATACACGTCTATAAATTTACATTGCAAATTTTATGTGGAATTTTAACACCAATTTATTGACTGATTGATTATTGTTTTACGTCACTACAATTATTTCACGTATATGGCGACGGCATCTGCTTGATGCATTGTATAGAAATATATACCTTTGCAACGGATCCACCCGAAGCAGTGAAGGCTATGCCACGCCTACCGTGACAGGGTCTCATCCGAAAAACAATGCGGGAACCGAATCGGGGACCTCTCAGTCACAAGCCGAGCACCTCATTCACCACACCGGCACACGAGCATGTTATCTGAAGTTGCATTACATTTGTACCACTTTGGGAGTGTCGTTGCTAACAGACCAGAAGTGCCTGAAGGTATAGCTAAAATAACGTTACACTGTTTTATATTATAGCACACAGCTCCACGCGAAGAAACGGAATCGCTTATGACGTACAATGCCTCACAAGAAGATGCAGAGGGCTACCTGATCCCAAATGAAATCAACAAACAAAATGAGAATCAAAATGCAAAAAGTAAACGCAGAAACCCTACTGATCGTGTCCCAGACATACCGGAGAAAAATGATTACTATGTACTAGACAAAAGCACCAGACCTGAGAAAATAAGTGATGCTTCCTCCTCTGGTGGAAGTTTTCATCACAGCAAAAATATCAAATTATCAGAATGCAGTACTACAGTTAGTGAAGATAATGTGAAAACACCAGACGAGGAAGCCCCTCGGCTATTCTTAGAAACATCTAGTCAGCAAGGGCAACAGGAAGTAAACGACAGTGACGTACAGCATGTTTCTAAACCAGATGCATATATGGATATGTGTACATCATTAAACAGCAAACTTCCCCACCAACCAGTTGTAACACATACGGATGCTGATAAAGTGGAAACGGACAATGAATGTAATAAGAATCTGCTAGAACACGCATCAAAAATAACTAGTGATTCCATGACTGACACATTATCAGTAAATGGTAATGATAACAGTAACGACCACGTACACACTCCGCCGGTATCCACAAAAGACAATAAAAGTCAATGTGATGAGGCACACTCATACCCAACATCCAAAGACAATGACAATAGCAAAAGCATAATACTACTTGATCAAAAATCTTCTGAATCATTTCAAATAAATCAAAATGGAGTTACAGAAACAGACAAAGGAAAACAGACAACGGAACTAAATGTGAACATTGCGACAAATTGTGATGAAACTGGAAAGCTACGAGAAAGTGAAATTCTGTCTGTAGATGTTACTCAAAGTGATCATTGCAAAAAGAATGAAAGCAATACATCCAGTTATAAAAATGCTGCAGATATTGAAAATGAAATCCAGGACATATCAATTATACCAAATGACGCCTGTAATGGTTCTGTTAAAAGAGAAACAGAAACTGATTGCTGATTTTCTTGATAGAAACATTCTTAAACATTGCAATAAAATATAAACACTGTACAGAATTTCGAAACCCTTCACGTCATTTGCAATTTCACACAAGCTACTGTTCATGACCTCATCTAAGCGCAATTATGCTGTAGTGCATAAGGTTTAGAATATATAATTTAAATATATATAAATACATATAGAATATATATTTAGACATGAAATACTGCCAATATGAATGTCTTTCTGATATTGGGTTTATCATTGTATTTGCTTTTTAATCATTATCATTATTTAAACCGAATGACGATTGTCCCTCAGGACGCAAAATCGCAAATACTCATTCCATTCATGTTTTTTGTTTCAGTCACCTACCAAATCTACTGTTGTAAACTTGGGCAGATTGGTGTGTATAAAAGCACGAATCAAAACGCTCAGTCAGTAATCACGATCTTGCGTATTGACAGTCCCATGTAAATATCGATGGAATATTTCTGTGATGTCTACTGATTGTCTTGGTTTGTACTGTACATTGCGAATTTTGTTATATAGCTGAGTCAGTTGTTTTCTTTCTCTACTTGTAGTTTAATTCTTGGTGATTTGTTTCATACAGCTTGATCAGATGATTCCTGTCTTCTCTTTAATACTTTGAAGTCTATTCCTACCGTTTGTGAAAAAATGATCCCGAGGGCACATGAAACTGATTTCACGAGCATTCTAAATAAGAGAGAAAACAGAAGACATCTGACACATACCACCAAGGACATGCACATAAACATGATAATAGCAAAACACAGAAAACGGCAAAACAAACATATTCGATGGTACTACATTTACGATACCGACTTAAGACGGTAAACTAAAAGAGAAAACAGAAGAATATGACAAAGCTAATCACGAAGGACATACATACAAAACAAAAACCCACAAAAGTTTTTATAGCAACAAACGTCATTCATTTGGTGTGGTTAACTGGTTTACAGGCACATACGTTTCCACTAACCGTAAAAGTAGCACAATCAAAGGACACACATATAAATATTTAATCCTCCATATAGAGAAGAAGGATCAACCGGTTTCTCAAGACGAGAGGTCATAAAAATTTCAACACATGAAACGAAATATATAAATACTGAAGTGATATATAAATATAGGGCCCTGTGCACTATCCCATTTCTTCTCTTATACATTCCATCTAATATTAAACAGTGTTTTCACCTATTAGTTATAATTATGTCTAGTTTATAATAGCATATGTACCTGTAATAGTTATTGCACAATATAAGATTAGGAGTGTTAAACAGTGTATTTAAAATCTTATTACATTTGTTTTGGCGTAGTTTCATACCAACGTAAAACCAAGTTGCTAAACCAATCTGTAATAAAAGACAATAAGCGTTTTTGACATGTATATGACGGACAGGTGAAGCAAGGAAAAATAAAAGAAGAAAGTAGGACACTTCTGACCCAGCTTTATGTGAAAAATGCAGGGAATTACAAATGTGCTTATTTCTAATTAATGATACAAAAGTCATGTAAAATGATTAAGTGAGAGTTTTTCACGTTGTAACTTATTGTATAGCTCCATGGTGACTTCTGCCACATAACTGAGCCGGTAACTCCTCTTTTTTCTTACAATTTTTATTTTAATTTGATGTAAAATGAATACCAAAAAGAAAAACAATTGCCTGTGATGGGCTTGCACCGCTTCCCCTCAGCATGCCAGGACTAGCCTATGAAAAGTAGAAGAGAAAAGTCTTTAAAACCAAAATTCTTTGAAATGAAAGAGAAACAGGAAGCAAAGCTGTTTGACACAAATCACCAAAGACATGCACACAAAACATCATAAATAACCACAGAAACAGATATTTTTTAATAAATGGTGACAAATAAATGCTTTATAGCTTTGGACTACGTCAAAAGTTTGAGTTCAGAAGATAACCAAAACAATAATACTTCTTATTTCAGCTATGTTACTGCAGTTATAGACCATGTTATTAAATACTATAGTTTTTAACAATAGTAACGTCAATTATTTTTGGTCAATCAAAACTTTCGGCGAAGTCATTGAAAAATTCCGATTGAGAAATGTGGAATCCAATAGAGATTCTACTTAAATTTTTCGACACTATATACCTCTCTACCCCATGACTTAATTAAAACCAAGTTGTTGTCTCTCATACGCTTGTGTTTCAACAGTCTAAATCATACCTCTATAGTTTTGGCCAACATTTTTTGCAGTTATACGGAGCAGTTTATACAGTCTCTGCCCTCCAAAGGCAATAAGCAATTAGCCTCTCGTTTCAATTTTACATACAGATACAGTATTTAAAGATTACCTATATATCATGTATCCCAAGGAACTTGAGATAAAAATATACAACTGAGATTTTCTGTTTCGTATCTCGATATAGTCCGATCAATTATTGATAATGGTTTGTTAGTTACCTCTCTTTATGACAAACGTGACGATTTCATCATTACCCACTGCCCTTTCTTGAGAAGCAACATACCTTCTTCTCATCTACAGATTTCGTCATGAGTGCAGGGCTTCTTGCACGAAACTACTCTCACAATGATATAAGATATATTGAAGAACATTTCAAACTGTCATTGAAGAAGTTCTATGATTGATATAGGGATCTGGTGCAATTTGAGATCCCTTTTCAAAAATGTTAACTGACATTTTGGGATCTGATTATACAAACTAATCATATAGAACTTTTTCATTATACTTGATTAGACATTAAATGTATACATATATACATTTGTACACATGTATTTCCGACACCGCAGTTTCAGTTCAACAGCATTTCATACCGTGAATGGGATAATTTGGGTAAATGCCCTTGTCTCCTACATGTGCTCATATGTGTACAATATATATGTATTTACGTCCTGCAGTTGTTGCAGGACTTTTGCGGTGGTGGGTGTTGCATGCAACCAGGGGACGCTTACTACTCCCGGGCACCTGGTCTCACCACAATTTAATTGGAGATCGCATTTGTCTAAAATGACGTTGTACAAGATATTGACCCTTTATTCCATACCTTCAGTATTTACTTCCTCTAATGTTTGGTGAAATTATGCTAAGCGTTTGCAGACAAGGGTCGAACATGTGAAAAGTTTACGACAGACGACGGAGGCCGCCGGACGATGGACAGCGCGCTATGACAATACCTCACTTGAGCCTTCGACTCAGTTGAGGTAAAAAAAATTATATTATTAATAAAATTTCATTGGATTACTCTTTTATTATTATATATGAAATGTGCTAGATTCTTCTTCATTCCATGCCAAACAATTACATTATCCGCAAATATGCTGTTTTATAAAGCAGATTTACAAATTAAAAGAAACCTCTTAATAAAGAAATTTTCATATCCCTTTTTAACAATACCATAATGTATGATAATCTTACACAAACAAAACCTTATTCTCAAAATCTTGTTAAAAACTTAAACTCTTTAAGTGTACTTCGGAATCGGAATTGTTAAATCGACGGCCTTTCACAAAATCAAACATCAATTTGTCTTTTCAGATAATACATATGTGGATTGACGTTGTCAAGGAGAAATATAAGCATGTTTTCAACGCCGAACTTCCCAATAAAACTAAGAAAATAACTGATTATTTTGAATATGCAATTTACTTACTACTAAACTCCGACCATTTGCATTTAGTCACTTTCACTAATCTATTGCTCTCAATGTGGGTAACTTTCAAGTGGAACAGTATACGTCATAAATATGACGTCAAAACAATAAAAAACAATAATTAAGTGGCGCGTGAATGTTTACATTGTTGTAATTGCCGTATTCTGTATGGTAGAGATGATCGAAGTACACCAACTTGGTGGTCCAAAAATCACGAAATCGAAAGGCATACAAAGTTATCAAAAATTGAAAATGAAATGGAAAACAAACCAACCAAAGAAAAACTAGTATAAAACATAATTTAATAACCCCCCTTTCCAAATGAGGTCAGGTTCCCAGATAGAATAGATACAAACCAACAATGTTCTGCCCGTCTGATCATAGGGATTCCCGATTACTAGTCAGAAGATAGGGGTCAAGGACACTATCTTCTCTGCAAAGGCTTAAACAAGGCCCGTCTTAATCTGTCATTCTGTTCCACCTCTTTATCAAATTACAACAGCAACAACAAACTTTGTCTCAGAAAATGGCAAAGTACCATATCTATGTTGGATGCCAGACTTATAAGAATATGCACTGTATCTACTGCATCGATATTGTCAATATACAATACTATAATGTAGATATATAAAAATATATATATATATTATTCTTAAACAGAATAGCAACTTTCATAACTATGGTAACAATTTTACAGGTGTATCACTGCAAGAACATGAATGTAAAGATGATGGATAAATCCAAACCACAAGTCCAAAAATCATGAAACCAGAGGACATACAAAATCCATGAAACCCATGTATAAGCTGTTATGCTAAAACTAGGTCAAACTCCAAGGCCAAATCAAAATTTTGGAACCAACTGATGGGTTTTGTCGACCACAAGGACACATTTGTGAAATTTAATAGCCAAAACCTATAGTACTGCCGGAAAGGCCATGTAACAAAGAATATGCATAAGATATATGAAAGCTCTATCCCTCACAATTAGGCAAATGTTAAAGGCTTTTGCCGCAGACAAATAGACAGACAAGTCTAAAATTAGATACTTCCAAAACTGTGATTCCGGGTCATAAAAAATTAAGGCACTTAAATGACAAATGTTGTGAAAATATATACATATTTATAATAAATAGTGATTATTCAAATCAATGCATAACATTGGCTATCAAAGACGTAATAAATATGTTTTTCTAAAACACTGTCACGGATGTATTCATAAAGGAAAAAATCCCTTTAATACAAAAAAAATCTGTTGGTATAAAAGCTTCAGGAATAGTTTTAAAAAATCCTCAAAAGTATTATGTCCTAAATTTGGAACATTTCTAATCTTCTACTGCTCTAGTGTGTAGAAGTAAAAAAAATAGTTAGATAATTATATTGAATCAAAATAATTTTCTTAAAACATATTCATACTAAATTGGCATCAATGTAAATTCTGTAGGTGTTCAGAGGTCACGTAAATTCATCAACAAGCTTTCTGATTCTCTTTTATAACTTGAATATTTAAAACGATGACGATGATTCTAGTGTTTCTCAATGTTACGTATCATCAGAAATGTTTTTTAGATGATATAGCTCTCTTGTCCTTCATTAAACCTACATTATTGACAATATTGCAGAGACCCTAAATATATGTGATGCAAACCTGCAAACTTATTTGAAAAACGACCTAATACAGAAAGTCAAAACCGTCTACCGACAGACCTTTGACGGAAAAACGTTTTAAGGTATTTTATTCAGTATATCTCATAAGTTCTCAATTTTGACTTTCCTATTAAATTTTATCTTCGCCAACCACCTGGACGACCCCTTCCTCTCCTCCATCCTCTGCCAAAACCTCTTCCTTGTTGACCGCGAGTAGATTCTCCAAAATATCCAAACTGAAAAAACAATTCGGGATTTACTTCTTGTTTTAAACCCTTGTTCTTCCCACGTTTTGGTTTTCTAAACGAACCTCTAGCGCTCTCTGACCTGTAAATTTCAGACGCAGTATTTGAATTATTTACTGAATTGTTTGAGCTCAGATGATTTCCAAAATTGCTTGTTCCTGCAAAACTTTCTCCGTACACATTTGATGGAATATCAGAGGAGGCCAACATCAGTGAACTAGCCTGATTTTGAGAACTTTCAAAATGTCCTCGTGGATTAACAGCCCTTTTATAATTCATGTTCCATCGCCCAAAAGATTGAGGTTTTCTAGAAAACTGTTCAGGTCCTTTTCTCCTTGACATCTCAGTGGTACTATCGCCACACAGCTCTGGCCATTCCGTATCGTAGGCTCCTAAAGTGGGAATAATGAGAAATGTTAGAATGTAGCCATATTTTGTCTTGTAATATAATATATCTTTCATAATCTAACTGAGAAGGGCTCAGTCGGTAGCATGCTTAACTCAAAGCCAATGGGCCTGGGTTCGAGCCAGATGCATGATGACTCTGAGGTGTTATACCATTTTGATATTAGGAAGTAAAAGTAAGATTCTGTGTCACAGTAGATGTCTGCTGCTGGTGGTGGTGGTGGGGTAGGAATGTGGGTGTCAGACATAATACTGTGATTGAGCACGATACCTGCAGAGCAGACCATCTTGGTTGGACTCCAGGATTATTCTATGATGTTAAAGAAGATGCTCACCTCTTGCTCCAACCAACCAACCAACCAACTTTGGGTTATTAGATACTTCTTTATACACTGCATGCTTTATTAGAAGAAGAGGACTGGATTTAAACAGGTTATATGCAGTGCTCCAATCAGATGCTTTTATATAATAAATTATAATATAAATGTACATTAAAATCGTTCTATCAATACGATTCGGTGTTTATGAAATCATACCTTTATTTTGATTTACTTTACGATTTCCTGTCTCTCCATTTGACGATGCTGAATCGCGTAGCAACATCTTGGAAAGTTGTGTCCAAGGCGTCTGTGGAGTGGAAGGTGATACAAAATGCATAAAAGATGAATGCACAAATATTTGAGTTAAATGGGAACAATGTGAATGTGGTATTTACACCATACAGTGGGAATTTATGGACACTGGAACATGAAAACAAAATTATCAAATTATAATTATAATTATCATTAGAATTGTAATAGTTTCTTTTGAATCTATTTCTTTCATCAACCTTAACTGAAATTTTTGTGAGTCATTATTAAACGATTTCCTTGTAATTATAGACTATGCATAGTCTCATATCCAACATCAGTTTTACGGATAAAATGATTGATTGGTCATTGTTTTACATCACTCATTGATTGTTCCACGTATATGATGACCTGCTTGGTGCATTGCATAGAAATTTATACCTTTGCAACGCACTTCCTCGAAGCAGTTAGGGATCTCCAACATGACGAGCCTATCCTGACACGTCTTATCAGAACGACAGGACACCCGAGGACACAGCCATTGTCTCCAGCAGGAGCCAACCACCAGAGGACACAGCCATTGTCTCCAGCAGGAGCCAACCACCAGAGGACACAGCCATTGTCTCCAGCAGGAGCCAACCACCTCATTCACTTAGCTACACCAGCTCCACATAATTTATCTATGAATTCATACTATGTCATTATAAACACATAACAGCACATCACCGGATTCATAGATCCCTGCTTACTTCTAGGCCTACGTCAGATACCTGATTACAATAGATTATTTAGATAGGGTTTTTACATTTCAGATAGCTCTTACATTCATCACCTGTTTGTTTTGTGAATTCTTGGCAGGTTTGTCTAGCAAAAGAAGGGATGTTGATCTCTTTCGGGTACTTGATCTAATATTTGAATGAATGCGAGTGCAGCAGTAATATAACATGTAAAGATGATGGATAAATCCAAACCATAAGTCTAAAAATCATGAAACCATAGGACATACGAAATCAGTGAAAATGAAAAACAAGTGGAAAATAAAATATGTCTACTTGAAGAGCATATGTGAACCCCTGTGATGGAGTGAGATCAGGTGCCCGGGGAGAGTAAGCATCTCCTGCTTGCTAGCAACACCTGTCACATATACCCAGTAGAAAGAGTCAAATCGTGTAAATTCCATATGTATTTTTATATGGAAAAGTCAAAGTTGGTAACCTTCCAGTATAGAAGGTGTCAAATCTGTGTAAAATGATCGGAATCGGTCTCAGTCCAGAATATAATTTAAAAGTCTGGATAACGAGATATCATATGGAGTAATAAGAGTCTCGTAACGACCGTAGAACTTCCTCAGTTACGTTGCTAGTCTAGCACATATATAACCCTGGATGAGCAGCTTAACTGAAAGTCGCCTAGCCCTCAGAACAAAGTCACTGTAATTTGAACATGCTCTGGAATAACGTATTAACTGAGATATGAATATGCCGTTTGCTGGCGATGATGGAATGTTGCTACTTATGAAAGGAAAGTTTGTGATAGCGAAATTGAAATCGTCACGCTTGTCATAGAGTGAGGTGTTCAATTGACCATTAATGTCGAAAGACAACATAATATCTAAATACGAAGTAGATTTACTACTTTCTGTGGTTTCTTCGACCTCCAGTTCACTTGGATAGATGATGCTAAGGTGATCCGCGAATGAAGGATTATTAATTGAAAGCAAGTCATCTATATATCACTTATTTTCGTATTTCACTTCAGTTTTAAGATATAAAGGCAACCAGTCTATGCATCACGTATTTGATACAAAAATAGTTCATACCTTCTTCAAAAAGACCTTTACCAAATTTAAATGATGTAAGTAGCCTAATAGACCCTTGGGGAAGAAATGATTACTGTTCCCGCAAAATGACGTAAGAAACAATCCGTATCAGATCAATTTTACGGGAATCGTAACTATTCTTTTTACTCATGTTGATGTCACCTTACATATTTTTGATACTAGCATAGTATCCTAAAAAGATGTCGTGTGAAATTTTTCTGACCTCTCGTCTTGAGAAACTTGTTGATCCTTGTTCTCTATATGGAGGATTATTTATAAATTTTTAAATGTGCATCCTTTAATTGTGCTGCTTTTGCAGTGAGTGGGAAGGTGGTCGCTCGTAAACCGGTTAACCACACCAGTTGAGTGACGTTTATTTCCATAATTAACCGTGCTAAGTCGGTATCGAATATTCATGTAATGTCGTTTTCTGCGTTAATTTTACTATTATCATTTGTTTTCTATGTGCATGTTCCTAATGATTTGTGTCATACAGACTAGTCGGATATTTTTGTCTTCTCTTACGGCAAAAACGTTAGTCCAGCAGTTAACGTGAAAGGGTCTATATCCGACAAGCCATTTTGCTGGATTTTTCGCTATGACGTTAATACTTTCATTAAAATGTCACAATAATAAGACACAGAACTTGTCCGATATTGTTCCTTACATTATGTAAAATTGGGAAAAGGTCTTTTGTATATTGATTGACCATTTTATGTAGTTGAATTGTTTTGTAGTAATGTTAGTATGCTTGTGTATGTGTGTTTAAATCTAGTGTTTTCCTTTTTCAATGCCCTCGAGTGAGTCAAACTTTTAACATTACTTATACCTTTAACACTGAGAGCAAACCTATTTTAAGTGATACATGCTTTTAGAAACACATCATTAATAATGTCATTACAAAAAGAGATATATGTAAAAGACGTCTCAATAATTACCGCATTAGCATTGTTTATCTTCATGTTTATCTCAAATTTTTCAACATTTTCCACAAAGGTTGTATCACAGCAATATTGGCAAGGCGAATTATCAAAGACGACGCAATATGCATGGCCTAAAAATAAAGTACACATAAAATATGTGGTTAGCAAAATCTTTGTATTGAACTATTTACCTATTTAATATACTAATGGAGATTTTTGGTAAAAGAATTGAGCCAAATCTCTTGTCTTAATTAAGCGTTTCCTGCTAGTATCTCCTTTATCTGTATAGAATATTAGATATGAACCAGAAATATTTTGATGGTCATCACATATGTAATCATGTTCATGGTGATAATTGTAAGATAAGAACTCCTGCATTTTCCTTTAGTATTTATTGAAATATTCAATTATATTAAAAATCTTTGTTTTTAATGCATTGAAATTTAGTGTAGGATTCAAAGAAGAAAATACAATACACCATGACAAATAAATGGGACAATGAAATGTAAATTAGCATGAAAGATACTATGTGTGTACTTATTTGAGCATAGCAATTTTAGCGCAAATGATATTAAAAATGTTTGTGTATAAATGTATTGACATGACCTGACTGTCAGTCCTCGTATCATTGCAAACTAAGCTAAATATAAATCCCGTTCGATATGTACAAGTACATTTATGTAGGATACGTACCTGCTTTGCATAATTTCCACTGCACGTCGTGAACGTCCATTACTGGAGGCATTCTAGGTAGCTTATTAACAATCTCGATTTCTCTGGATTCGTCATCACTGGAAAGAAATTCTCTTATTTCACTGAATATGCTCTCTGTACTGTCGTATGTTTCTTTATCTAACTGCCCAGGTACGTTTACACGTTTTGCAATTTCATTCTCTTTAATACCAATTGCCAATTCATTAACATAATTTGAATATTCCTCTGAAACACTCATGTCATTTCCATTTTCACTGGTGTCGTCACTGCTTTCTGTCATAATGGCACTCTCTTTTCCTCCAAGTTCACTAATATCAACACTTCCCACCTTGTTACTGGAATCTTTGTCTCCAGGTTCATCATTTACACTCACCTTGATGATGCCTTCATTGTCGTCAACATTCACCTTTTTCTTTCTACATCTAATGATTCCTAATTTCCAGAGGACACTGATTTTTCTGAATGCCTGACATACATTGTGGTAGTTTTGCATGTTTGGCATTTCTTGTATCGATATGGATTCTACAGCTTTCAGTGTGTCACTGTGCAGCGTTTCCATTTGTTTATAGGATATTGGATCCCCCTGCTTCAGCTCTGTTTCGTATATGAACAAAAACTTTCCAAATTGTCTTAAATAGGCATTACAAAGCGACATATTTCTTGATGACAGAGGGAAATACATACAATTTTGACAATCTGCCATGTACAAAAGTTGCACCTTCGCACTCTCGATAAAATGTTGTCTTTGTTTGAAGATAACGTTGTAACGTGGATGACTTTGGATAACAGTATGGCACTCAGGACAGGATTTGTCCGTGTATGGATCATCCATGTAGGCGTCAATCATCGAACCTTCAAATATATGTCCACATTCTATGAACTGAACAAAAGCAACCTTCGGTAATGGCTTCTTGGTTTTCTGGGATAAGTCGAAAGCTTGACATTTGCTGCATTTCTGGGGACATGGGTCGCCGCAATATCCAGCGCAAACATGACCACAGTGTAGTCGCTTTGAACATCGAGAATGACATCTAGGCCGGTTACAAATTTCTCCACATAGTTTTGTACATTTAAAATGTTCACAATTCCAGTTACAACGTTTCTTACAAGGTGTACATGGTAACATGCAAGGGTGATTGCACATTCCATGAACGCATTTTCTGTCGCATTTCCTGTCACATAATAGGCAAGTTCCACAAGTTTTACTTTTACATAGGTGTCCACATATTAGTTTCCGTTTACACACTTCGTGACATTTCATATGGAAATTGCTGGCCCCACACAACTTGCATGTACCCTTGCATTTGTGGCCGCACACTAAGTCTTGGTTGCATCGTTCATTACATTCCGTCAGTTTAAATGAATTTGAGCAAATCACAGTTTGTTTATGTCCACACTCCCACGACTTTAGAATTTCTGTTTGACAATCTGGATATCTGTAGTTTGAGTGATATTTGCCGTTTGATTTTTCTGATAGAGCTTGTGCATCTTTACAGGGAATTTTTACTCTATGGCCACACCTTGGATGTGTTACTTCTACATCAGCCAAACAGTTCAGACGTGATATAAGCATATCACAGGGGACGTCGTGTACTTGATGTCCACATTGCAAAGTGCGTGTAACCTTTTCGTAACATACAACCTGTGAAATATCCTTACAACATTCTACCTTTGTCACGTGATTGCATTTAAGAATTTTTGGAACAATTTCCGAGCATTTAATGCCTTTATACGGATATGAAACACAACATTTAAGCTTCTTAATGTGTTTACATGGCAAATCCTTTGGAACAAGTTCTTCACACTCGACATCGGTAACAGATTGAAAGCATGACATTTCTAACACGTGACCACAGGTTAGTGTTTTCATAACATTCTCGAAGCAAGTTGCATCATCTGCATTTTTAAAACATTCCATTTCCTGCATGTGACCACAAGTAGAAATCTTCTTCATAACCTTTGTATTACAATTCCATTTTATTGTAGAGCAAGTTACTTTTTGTACATGGCCACAAGAGGAATTTTTCTTTTCTAGTGGAACAGCGCATTCACAATCACTAGGAAAATGGCATCTCTTTGGACAAATGTGACCTCGGTTGCACATCAGGTCACAAACGGCCTCACATTTGGCCGTTTCCGCTTTGTGACATTCCATCAATACCGATGGATGTGGGCATTCCCATTCTATGTTGACTGCAACGGTGCAGGGACCTACGTAATCTTCCAGCCGAGATCGCTGAAGCATTCCGAACTCATTCGTAAGGTCGTGTACTTCTTGTGTGGCATGCCAAAGTATAAGCATGTTGACAGTTAAAACGCAATTCTTCCACATCTTCTTGACATTTATTCAGTTCACAATAATTTACATCGCCACACTCCCGAGTGCACATATGTGTACAATCGTCCCTCTTAACGGTCACAGGAACTTTGCATTTTATGTCTCTACTTCTCTTATAGCACGGTATTTCTACAGAGTGTCCACATGGTAACGTTTTTGTGATTTTGACTGGACACTTGTATTTATCAATATCCACATGGCATTCTAAATCTGATATATGGTGACATGATAGTGTTCGTGTCATGATTACTTTACACAGGTACATTGATACATCTCTGTGACATTCTAGTTCAATCTTGTGTACACAGTTTGGCAAGTCCTTTACTACTATGACTTTGCACTTGATAGCACTTGGGTCTTTATGGCATCTTTGCATTGCTGTATGCCCGCAGTGTAGTTTTTTCTCAATTTCCACAGTGCATCGACAAGGCTCTGGGAAATGACATTGTTTTCCGCAAATGTGATCACGTATACAAATGTTCGAGCAGCGCTCATTACAAACAAAAAGGTTCTTCTTTGGATTGAAGATGAATTTGTCCTTATAAAGATTTTCTGGTTCGATGTAACATGCAATTTCACTAGTGTGACCACACTGGAGATCTTTGACAACCGGGACGTTGCAATTGCAGGGATCTGGATAGTGACAATACTTTTGACATGGATGGTTACGTTCGCAGACTTCATCACATGACTTCATGCACTCATACTTTGTGTGCATTCTGTCCCACGAATGACAAAAAAACATACAAGCATGACCACATTCTAATCGAAAATCACATGGTTCTTGGCATCCACCATCCGGGCATTGGTCAAAGTCTTTTGGTGACTTGATTTTAAATTCTCTACTTGCATGTTGCTGACAATAGACTGTGATTGAATCCCCTACGCCGTGTTTGCCCAAACATGCAACAGCTTGTTTCCATATATGACTAGTTCTGGAATATTTACAAAACATGTCTATATTCCCAATGATGAATAACCCAATTTTTGCTCTTGATAATGCCACACAGATTCTGTTTTCTTTGTTGAGAAATCCCAGGTTTCCATCTGTATTGCTCCTTACAAGAGATAACACAATGATGTCGTTTTCTTCGCCTTGATAGTTATCTAATACTGCAATTGTAATGCCATCAAACTCATCCTTAGGCATTTTATCCCGTATACAAAACATTTGTCCAGAATAGGGAGCAATGACTGTGATTTGTGAAGGTTGATAATCCTGTTGAATCAAGTAGCGACAAAGTCTCTTTATAAATTGCGCTTCAAAATCATTGCTGTAACTCCTTCCTTCATCTCTATACTGTTCTTCCTCTTGGTGTTTGAAGAGAAAAACATTATGTCGTATACCCCTCACATCTGGGTATTGTAAGACATTTGCACTATCAAACAGGTTTTTGTAGATTGGACGAACTAACTGAGATATTTCAGGTCTCATACGATGTTGATATTGCAGCGTATAAAATCCAAGATCATTCTTGATCATCCTCTCAAACATTGATAATGTGAGATTGTATTTTAATGCAAGTTCATACACGGATGCTGTTGGTTCCAGTTGCTTGTGATCACCCAAGAGTATAAGGTGTTCACATTTTGGACTCAATGAAGCCACTATATGAGCTTCAAGAACTTCTGCTGCTTCTTCCACTACAACGATTTTCGGAGCAATATCATACAACACTTCTTGATAACGCGATGCTCCACTTGTTGTCATGGCTACAACTAATGCTCCTTTCAAAATTCTTTTATCAATATCTTGTTTTTCCTGGCTATATCTTTCAAATACTCTTTCGAATTCAGTCTCAGCAGTCTCTAACTTTAGCTTTAACGCGTCTCTTCTCTCAGCTAGCCATGACCTATACAAGTCCCAACGTTCATTTATGTTTAATTTCCATATATCATCTTCATCTAGAGTTTTGTCTTTGAATAAAGTCATGGATGAATTCTCTCTCAACCGTCTTAATGCATCCGACATTAGATTTCCTAGAAATTGTCTTGCTTCGGTGTCTAGCTTATCCCTATAATCTGATATCAAAGATTGCAACTGAGTCTGTGGATTTAAATCTATTTTTCTTTGAACCATGCTTTCTATGACTTTCTTCTCAAATTCGTCCATTTCAAGTTGCCTTTCCCATTTGGCTCTTTGATCATCCGTTTCGACATCAATGACTTCTTCGACTGAATCATTTATTCCCGTGCTGTCTTCTTGTTCTACCTCATCTTTTTGATCAGTCCAACCCTTTGCATTCTTCCTTAAATGTTCTTTCAGTTTGTTTATCCATTGTTCCTTGGAAACTTCCAGCCATCTGAACAATAAATCATCCTCAGTAAAGAATGTTTTCACGATGGGCACGTCTTGAAATTCACTTGACCCAATCACGATGTCCTTTGGTACACTTAACAGGTACCGAAGTGTCAATACCTTTTCGTATAAAGGTGGTATCTCTTGTTCATACCTATTGTAATCGATGAAATTCCTTCCTTTCCTTTGATGCTTAATATTGAATTTTTCTATTGCTTCTTTTTTACAACGGCTTCCAACACGCACAATGGCATGTAGAGGTGTGTCTTCTGGACCCATGAAATTTAATATTCCATCCATGAACTGATCAAGGGCGTGGTTTGTATAGCAAACAACTAACATGGGACAACTTTTGTTCTTGTCGGTATCTGATTCAAGATTTTGATTCCAATAATCTCGGTTTTGCAGCAAAGCCTTTGCAATATGTAATCCAAGATAAGTTTTTCCAGTTCCAGGTGGACCTTGAATCAAAACAAACTCCTGTGTAAGAGCTGCTTTAAATGCTTTAAATTGAGATTCATCAAGTTGCAAATCTTCTGCTAAAGGCCATTTGTCGTTATTGATGTCAAATAAGTACTTGCGCCTTTTCCTCTGTTGCCCGTTAATATGTGTCCCCGTGATGTTTGAAGTAAAATCATAATAGACTTTTTCATGGTGCATTAAGTAACGAGGTGGAAGCACATCTGTTTTACAGTTCACTATATAACGCTCAAACGGTAAACATCCGGGTTCTATCTTCTGTAGACATTTTAGAACGTGTCGATATGCCTCGAAATATGCAGAACTTTCAACAATCGTTATTATAGGTATTCGAGTTGGGATCGGTTTATTTCCGATTTCGGTAACCAATTGCACTTTGAAAGTGTGGTCCTTACCGAGAATTTCTCTGTCGGATTGCAAGACAATGCCAAAATATAAGGTTTGAAAGGAATCTGGTGACATACAAAGAAGTGATCCGTATAGAAGTCGATTCCCTGACATCCAACGGATTTTCCTTGCATGCTCTGCGTTCAATTGGATAGTATGTAATCTTCCATCCAATGTCATTTCAGAAGTGGTAACTTGTGCGCCTTTGTAAAGACGTACATCTTCCAACCGTTTGATATTGTGATTTCCATACACGGTTACGTGTTGAACATACTCAGATATACCGTTTCGGATTTGTGATATACAATCCTCTCTCAGTATCCTGAATTGCACATCTAAGTAATGATCCAGGTTGTCATACGCCCCGTAAGCATGATGTTTTCGTAAAAACGGTTTACCGGAAATGAAAATATCAGCTGTCGTTGGTAAAACAGAGATTCTACGAAAGTCATCCGGAGGTTTTCTTCTATCTTTTCGACTTTCCACTAATTGTTTCCTAGCTTTGAGCATTTGAGCTCGAACTGCTCCATCCAAAATAACTTTTTGCATTTCAACGATCTCATCTCTCTTTTCGTGAAGTTTTGCCAGTGTATGTTCATCTGCTACATCAGTATTATTTATAGCTGAATTGATCTTGCGTTCAAGGATCGGAAGTACACCGAGTACTGAAAATCCGGCTGTAGGAACACGTGTAAGAATACGAGAAAATATTAAAAGGATGTTCTTTACCAATTCCAGTAACTGATTGACATTCAAAACATTCATCTGAACAAAGTCTGCAACAAATTCAAAAAATTCCTTGCTATTCAACGTAAGTACAACCGTAAGCACAATTGGAGTATCTCTCTCAAGCGATAAAATTTCAGTCAACTTTTTAACGAATTGCAAAGTCTGTGTTGGAAATGTGGATTTCGTCTTTTTAATTTCACTGCAAACATTGACATCATGACGTCCAATGTAAGCAACTGCGTCCTCGGCATTCAGTTGCATGAAATTATCAATATCCATGATGCTCTTCGTCTGTAGGTGTGCTATACCCGATATTCACACTGCAATGTTTTCATTATGGCAAATGAGGTCATTGAGTTTTTCGTGATATCTGAATAGAAGATACATGGCTAGTCATACCACATTCGTGGGAGGGTTTCCAAGGTCAGCATCTTCTCATTACTGAAACACAAATTAAGTTTAAATTCAGAAACGTTATCCTGTCAAAACTGGAAAATTTAATTTATTTTCCTATAGCATGGCCCGAAAATAGTTCTGCTGTTTTGCTATATTTACATTGTCATACTTACTTTGTTTTAACTAATTTTGCACAACAACTCTTTTGATTGTTCAACTTGATATTACTGTAAAATTTTGACTTTCGTTTATAGACCCATTTGGGAGTAAATTTTACCCATTTTTTTCAGTTTTATGTATACAGGTATATTTTTGCTATTCATCCGTTATGGAAAATATTGTTAGATAGTTCTATATATTGAGGTATATTAACTCTTTATGAGTAAAGGACCCAGAGTACATGATCTTAGTTCTGATTTTCCAAAGTCAATAAAACAAGGTGACAAAACACCAAAACACCTTTTTATCATACTTCATTCTTCTACGTGTCTGTCGAGAATATTGCAAATGTATCGTTGCTGCACAACTTGGAGTCGATAAATCACCACCATTATGAATTTTGCAATACTGTAAAATGATGGGCATGTGAAAAAATATCTGTTTAATTTATTTGCCCAGTCTTTCTTTGATTTTATTTATTAGTTTATTGCACTACAATCAAATATTTTTGTAATGTGATATATGTTCTAGAATATTATTTATATTCATGTATTGTATAGCTCTATGGTGACTTCTGCCACATAACTGAGCCAGTAACTCCTCTTTTTTCTTTTATTCATTTAAATATAACCATTTCATAATGTTTCATGACAATCTTTACAACAAATGAAAAATGTTGAAAGCTTACACTAAAACAGACAACGATTACTACTGAAAACCCATAAAGACATATTGCTCTTGCGTTTGGATCAGGGAATCCATGAAAGAAACTGGTGTCTGAAGTTCTGAAAATAACATAAATGTACAAAAGTTAAAAGCAATACATGCACATGACGAAATGTTAAGCCCATTAAAGATACGCTGTAAAATACCAAGGTGAATTGATGCTATATCACTGTGACACACACAACGTACAGCAACGAACAGCGGTGGACATTTAGAGATGAACCAAAGTGTCCAGAAAAAGTAAGCATCTCCTGTTAGAGATGTATCCAGATGTCCCAGGGCAGTACTGTAAGCGTCCTTGTCAAAGATGAGACAAGGTTTCTGGTTGGAATAAGCGTCTCCTATCAGAGGTGAGACCAAGTGTCCAGGAGCCTCTCCTGTCAAAATTGAGACCAGGTGTCCGAGAGGAGTAATCGTCCCCAGTTTGAGGTGGGACACAGTGTCTGGATGGAGTTAGTGTCTCCTGTCAGGTCACTGGTGAAAACAGGTGGTCAGGAGTGAGAGTCTCCTGGTCGATATGAGACCACATTCCCGGGAGGAGTGTCTTCTGTTAGAGGCGACAGCAGGTGCCCGGGAGAAGTAAGTGTTTCTTGTTAGAGGTGAGACTATGTCTTCAGGATGGATACACGTCAGAGGTGAGACCAGGTGCCTGGAAAAAGTTAGCATCTCCTGTCAGATGTCAGGGATTAGTTTCTCCTTTCAGAGGTGAGAGCAGATGCGAGGGAGAAGTGTCTCCTGTTAGAGGACAAACCAGGTGGTGGGAGGAATTAATGTCCCCTGTCAATGGTGAGACCAGGCTCCGGCGCCATAAACAGAGAACATACTTAAGTAAAATATTTCATTTTAATTTATTCCATTATCAAACGTTCAAATGAATTCTCATGTAGAATGGTTTAATTCTCTTTATCAATAGAATAAAACTAAATAAAATTCAAATTCCAGTTATTAATTTATTGGTGAACAGAAGAATAAGAAATTATAACTTAAGTATTTTCTCAGTTTATGGCGCCGGACTCAGGTGTCCGAGAGGAGTAAGCGTTTCCTGTCAGAGGTAGGAACAGATGCACGGGAGGAGTAAGCATCTGTCAAATGTGAGGCCAGGTACCCGGAAGAAGTAAGCGTCACCTGTCAGAGGTGAGACCAGGTGTCCAAGAGTAGTGTCTTTTGTTAGATATGAAACCAGGTGCCCGTGGGTAGTAAACGTCTCCTGTCAGAAGTGAAACCAGGTGGTCTGAAGGAGTAAGCGTCTCCTATTAGAGGTGAGACCAGGTGTCCGGGTGGAGTGAGGATCTCCTCTTAAAGGTGAGACCAGGTATCCGGGTGGAGTATCAAGATCTCCAGGAGTAAGCGTCTCCTGTTAGAGTGAGACCAGGTGTCCGGATGGTTGGAAGTGAAATCAGGTGCTCGATAAAAGGGCCTCCTGTCAGGGATGAGACGTGTCCGGGCGGAGTAATGGTCTTTTGTAAGAGTTGAAATAAGTGCTCTGGAGGAGTGCCTCTTGTCAGAGGTGAAACCAGGTGCCCGGTAGGAGTAAGAGTCTCCTGTCA